>CM053029.1:299444049-300054049 GCA_028564925.1 Lithobates sylvaticus
AGTTGAAGTGCTAGCAATTTAGCCAAGCTAGCATTCAACCGCTGGGCATGTGGATGGCTGGGAGTGTACTTCTTTCTACGGTCCAGCAGCTGGGGCAGGGAAATTTGCCTGCTGCAATCGGACGTCGGTGTACTGCAAGTACTTGGTTGTGACACACCTAATTCTACACCTTCAGTCCTCTCACAGCAGCTTTCAGAGAGGACTGAAGGTGTAGTGGGGATGGAGATCCCAGCTGATGAGGAGCAAGGAGAGGTCCGCTTAGTTCTTTGGTGTGGGTCTTTTATGTGTGCCTGCCAACGAGCTGCATGGCAGGTCGACATATGTCTGGTCATGCTTGTGGTGCCCAAGCGGCTGATGTTTTGGCCACGCGAGATATGCTTGAGACAAATATTGCAAATAGCAGTGGTGCGATCTGATGCACTCGTCTCAAAAAAGGCCCACACCAAAGAACTTTTCTGATAACGTGCAGAGGCAGCGCCCTGCACAGGCGGAGCTCTGCGGTGTTGTACAGTTGCTGTGCTGGCCTCTACCTGGCCTCCAGGGGGCATCCTGCCTCGTTGGACATGTGACGCCGCATCCTCCTCCTCCTCCCTCCTCCTCCTCCTCCTCGTCCTCCTCCTCATCCTCTCTCCCTTCAGGCACCCACGTGGAGTCAGTGACCTCATCATCCCCTCCCTCTTCACCACTAGAGCAAACCTGGCAGTAAGCTGCAGCTGGTGGAACAGTACTGCCAGATTCCTCAAGCTGGGTATCATCATCCGAGCCTTTGAATCGTTGGGCATCCTCCTGGAGCATGTACCCAACACTGTGCTCAAAGAGTTCGGGGGACTCCTCAGGAGGACATGGTGGGTCTAGGGAAGGGGTGGCTGATGATGCCATTGAGTACGCGTTGGCAGCTGCTCTGTCAGTACCCTGAGCCTGGGTGAGAGAGGATGAGGAGGATGAGGAGGGCTTGGTCATCCATTCTACCAAGCCTTCAGCATGATGCGGCTCCACATGTCCAGCTGCCGAAAACAAAGACGCGCGTGTCCCATGGCCACGTGCTGATGACGATGCACGACCACGTCCACGTCCACTAGAAACAGAGCCTGCCTGCCCTGTGTTCTTGGCTCTGCACGCTCTGCCTCCCCTTGGCGGTCTTCCAGCCATTGTAGTCGGTAGTCCTGTGGGTGCTGCTGAGAAGAAAATATAGGAGCTCTGTGTGATGCCACTAACACACTAGAAGTCCTATGGGTGCTTCTGCAAAGAAAATAGAGGAGCTCTGTGTGATGCCACTAACACACTAGAAGTCCTGTGGGTGCTGCTGAGAAGACAATATAGGAGCTCTGTGTGATGCCACTAACACACTAGAAGTCCTATGGGTGCTTCTGCAAAGAAAATAGAGGAGCTCTGTGTGATGCCACTAACACACTAGAAGTCCTGTGGGAGCTGCTGAGAAGACAATATAGGAGCTCTGTGTGATGCCACTAACACACTAGAAGTCCTATGGGTGCTTCTGCAAAGAAAATAGAGGAGCTCTGTGTGATGCCACTAGACACACTAGAAGTCCTATGGGTGCTTCTGCAAAGAAAATATAGGAGCTCTGTGTGATGCTGAGAAGACAATATAGGAGCTCTGTGTGATGCCACTAACACACTAGAAGTCCTATGGGTGCTTCTGCAAAGAAAAATAGAGGAGCTCTGTGTGATGCCACTAACACACTAGAAGTCCTATGGGTGCTTCTGCAAAGAAAATAGAGGATCTCTGTGTGATGGGACTAACACACTTCAAGTCCTATAGGTGCTTCTGGGAACAAAATATAGCTCTGTGTGATGGGACTAACACACTTCAAGTCCTATAGGTGCTTCTGGGAACAAAATATAGGATCTCTGTATGATGGGACTAACACACTTTAAGTCCTATATGTGCTTCTGGGAACAAAATATAGGTCTGTGTGATGGGACTAACACACTTCAAGTCCTATAGGTGCTTCTGGGAACAAAATATAGGATCTCTGTGTGATGGGACTAACACACTTCAAGTCCTATGGGTGCTTCTGGGAACAAAATATAGGTCTGTGTGATGGGACTAACACACTTCAAGTCCTATAGGTGCTTCTGGGAAGAAAATGTAGGTCTGTGTGATGGGACTAACACACTTCAAGTCCTATAGGTGCTTCTGGGCACAAAATATAGGATCTCTGTGTGATGGGACTAACACACTTCAAGTCCTATGGGTGCTTCTGGGAACAAAATATAGGTCTGTGTGATGGGACTAACACACTTCAAGTCCTATAGGTGCTTCTGGGAAGAAAATGTAGGTCTGTGTGATGGGACTAACACACTTCAAGTCCTATAGGTGCTTCTGGGAACAAAATATATGATCTCTGTGTGATGGGACTAACACACTTCAAGTCCTATAGGTGCTTCTGGGAAGAAAATGTAGGTATGTGTGATGGGACTAACACACTTCAAGTCCTATAGGTGCTTCTGGGAAGAAAATGTAGGTCTGTGTGATGGGACTAACACACTTCAAGTCCTATAGGTGCTTCTGGGAACAAAATATAGGTCTGTGTGATGGGACTAACACACTTCAAGTCCTATAGGTGCTTCTGGGAACAAAATATATGATCTCTGTGTGATGGGACTAACACACTTCAAGTCCTATAGGTGCTTCTGGGAAGAAAATGTAGGTCTGTGTGATGGGACTAACACACTTCAAGTCCTATAGGTGCTTCTGGGAAGAAAATATAGGTCTGTGTGATGGGACTAACACACTTCAAGTCCTATAGGTGCTTCTGGGAACAAAATATAGGTCTGTGTGATGGGACTAACACACTTCAAGTCCTATAGGTGCTTCTGGGAACAAAATATATGATCTCTGTGTGAAGGGACTAACACACTTCAAATCCTATGGGTGCTTCTGGGAAGAAAATATAGGTCTGTGTGATGGGACTAACACACTTCAAGTTCTATAGGTGCTTCTGGGAACAAAATATATGATCTCTGTGTGATGGGACTAACACACTTCAAGTCCTATAGGTGCTTCTGGGAAGAAAATGTAGGTCTGTGTGATGGGACTAACACACTTCAAGTCCTATAGGTGCTTCTGGGAAGAAAATATAGGTCTGTGTGATGGGACTAACACACTTCAAGTCCTATAGGTGCTTCTGGGAACAAAATATATGATCTCTGTGTGATGGGACTAACACACTTCAAGTCCTATAGGTGCTTCTGGGAAGAAAATGTAGGTCTGTGTGATAGGACTAACACACTTCAAGTCCTATAGGTGCTTCTGGGAAGAAAATATAGGTCTGTGTGATGGGACTAACACACTTCAAGTCCTATAGGTGCTTCTGGGAACAAAATATAGGTCTGTGTGATGGGACTAACACACTTCAAGTCCTATAGGTGCTTCTGGGAACAAAATATATGATCTCTGTGTGATGGGACTAACACACTTCAAGTCCTATGGGTGCTTCTGGGAAGAAAATATAGGTCTGTGTGATGGGACTAACACACTTCAAGTCCTATAGGTGCTTCTGGGAACAAAATATATGATCTCTGTGTGATGGGACTAACACACTTCAAGTCCTATAGGTGCTTCTGGGAAGAAAATGTAGGTCTGTGTGATGGGACTAACACACTTCAAGTCCTATAGGTGCTTCTGGGAACAAAATATATGATCTCTGTGTGATGGGACTAACACACTTCAAGTCCTATAGGTGCTTCTGGGAAGAAAATGTAGGTCTGTGTGATGGGACTAACACACTTCAAGTCCTATAGGTGCTTCTGGGAACAAAATATAGGTCTGTGTGATGGGACTAACACACTTCAAGTCCTATAAGGTGCTTCTGGGAACAAAATATATGATCTCTGTGTGATGGGACTAACACACTTCAAGTCCTATAGGTGCTTCTGGGAACAAAATATATGATCTCTGTGTGATGGGACTAACACACTTCAAGTCCTATAGGTGCCTCTGGGAACAAAATATATGATCTCTGTGTGATGGGACTAACACACTACAAGTCCTATAGGTGCTTCTGGGAAGAAAATGTAGGTCTGTGTGATGGGACTAACACACTTCAAGTCCTATAGGTGCTTCTGGGAACAAAATATAGGAGCTCTGCCTGCCTGCCACGAACACACTACAAGTCCTATAGGTGCTTCTGGGAACAAAATATAGGAGCTCTGCCTGCCTGCCACGAACACACTACAAGTCCTATAGGTGCTTCTGGGAACAAAATATAGGAGCTCTGCCTGCCTGCCACGAACACACTACAAGTCCTATAGGTGCTTCTGGGAACAAAATATAGGAGCTCTGCCTGCCTGCCACGAACACACTACAAGTCCTATAGGTGCTTCTGGGAACGAAATACAGGAGCTCTGTTTGCTGCCAGTGCCTGCCTGCCACAAACACACCACAAGCCCCTCTTTCTAAATCAATCCTTCTAAATGAATCTATCTAACTCAATCTCTCTAAGTGAATCTATCTAACTAAATCCAGCAGAGTGACACAGAACGATCCTGCTCTATCTACGCCGGAACAGCATGTGACCGGCGCAGACGGCGTGGCGGCCTTTTATAAGAGGGGGCGTGTACTAAAGCCCCTGAGCTGTAATTGGCTACAGGCGTCCTGCCTGTAGCCAATTATGGCTCTTCGAGTTTCTGGCGCTGTGATTGGCCAAGCATGCGGGGTCACAGTGCATGCTTGGCCAATCATCAGCCAGCAATGCACTGCGCCGGCCGCGCCGGCCGCAATGCATTGCGGGGCCGCTCGCATCACACGAACGTGATGCGAGCGGCCAAAATAGTTCTGGGCTCGCCGAGCGAGCGAACACCCGGTGCTCGATGCGAACATGGGTTCGCATCGAGCACCGGGCCCATCCCTACCCATCAGCAGCCCCCTTACATCAGAGTGTCCCCCTACTACGTGTACTCACAGTTCTGAAGGAAGCTTCTCTTCTTCCTCTCTCCTGTCATGTGATAAGTGACAAGTGGTAAGTGGAGAGAGGAAGGAAAGTCTGCCAGCCGTCTATCTCCCCCTGCAGGCTGGAGTGAGCAGGAAGCGGCTCCTCCTGACAGGAGTGAATTCGCGATCACTCACTGTCAGAGAGGAGCAGCTCCAGGACTGCACCTGACTGGCCCACTGAGCCATCGGCCCACCGGGAAACTCCCGGTATTCCCGATGGCCAGTACATGCCTGTATGTTTCACTTCTCTTAAGCGCAACTTTACCTTCCTTTTAACAAATGGGATAAAATAATCCTGCGCCAGCACACCGAAACTTACTAAAGGGATGCTGCGCACACTAAAGGAAATGTCTGAACCCAAGTAGAATAAAAGGAGAAGGTAGTGGCGCGCAAAATTACACTAAATATTAAAAGACAGAAGATAGCAGGTCATAGACATAAATAGCCAATAAAAACTCCGGGTAAATAATATGGCATATAGTAAAACAAGCAAAAGTGCATACAATGGTGTGATAAAAACCAAATCGTGTGATAAAAGCAATCCTGGTTAAAAATGCATCATAAAAAGTCGCATGGTGTGACTAAATAAATAACATTGCATCCAAATAAGTGTAAAAAAAAAGGCTGTGATGAGATATATAAAAGGACGTGATGGAGATCTTTAAACGCATAAGTTGTGCATCCAAGGCTGTGAAAGAGGGAGTGATCCAAACGGATAAAAAACAATATATCATATAAGTGATATGAGAGGTATGATAATATAAAGTGCAAAGGAGCAGTGGAGACTAAAGAGTCTCATAAAGAAAAATTAGATTAATAGCAAATCCGTGCAAACTAAATCAAAATGGAGAACTAAAGTGAAAGAAATGGTGGGTAGCGATTAATAAATCGCAGAATATAAAAGTCCAAATAGAGAGTCCATATATGGCATAAATGCAGGGTGATTTTAATATCTTCTATCCAACAGGTGGCAGGCTATCAGTGCTGAGGTTTCCAGTGGTGATCAGGGATAATCTATAAGTCCTGTGCAGTGTTCCGTGTATTTCTCTCGTGAAATCCTAAAGGGGATATGGGTGGCCCCTTACCTTACAGCTGTAAGGTTACAGCAGTGTAATCTGGGTCTTTGTGGTCATAGGAGACCGACCTCCCTGGGGTGTCTTTCCGGTTTTCTCAATGTCTTTTCCCTTTCAGCTTTCCTCCTTAATCCAGGCAGGGGCAGGTGGGGGGGGGGGGGGGGTGGGGGGGGGGGCTTTCACCTCAATGTGCACATAAAATAAGATAGCCTCATAGTGTAGTATGTAAATCTTAAAAAGGTATTTTATTACAGTCGAAACAGTAAACAGAAAAAAAGTGGGTACTCACATTCAGCAAATGAGTACACAAACAGGGTATAAACGAGCCTCGAGCTCGCCGGTGTCACTTCCGGTAGGTCACGTGTCCTACCGGAAGTGACGCCGACGAGCTCGAGGCTCGTTTATACCCTGTTTGTGTACTCATTTGCTGAATGTGAGTACCCACTTTTTTTCTGTTTACTGTTTCGACTGTAATAAAATACCTTTTTAAGATTTACATACTACACTATGAGGCTATCTTATTTTATGTGCACATTGAGGTGAAAAGCCCCCCCAACCCCCCCCCCCCCCCCACCTGCCCCTGCCTGGATTAAGGAGGAAAGCTGAAAGGGAAAAGACATTGAGAAAACCGGAAAGACACCCCAGGGAGGACGGTCTCCTATGACCACAAAGACCCAGATTACACTGCTGTAACCTTACAGCTGTAAGGTAAGGGGCCACCCATATCCCCTTTAGGATTTCACGAGAGAAATACACGGAACACTGCACAGGACTTATAGATTATCCCTGATCACCACTGGAAACCTCAGCACTGATAGCCTGCCACCTGTTGGATAGAAGATATTAAAATCACCCTTTCACTTTAGTTCTCCATTTTGATTTAGTTTGCACGGATTTGCTACTAATCTAATTTTTCTTTATGAGACTCTTTAGTCTCCACTGCTCCTTTGCACTTTATATTATCATACCTCTCATATCACTTATATGATATATTGTTTTTATCCGTTTGGATCACTCCCTCTTTCACAGCCTTGGATGCACAACTTATGCGTTTAAAGATCTCCATCACGTCCTTTTATATATCTCATCACAGCCTTTTTTTTTTTACACTTATTTGGATGCAATGTTATTTATTTAGTCACACCATGCGACTTTTTATGATGCATTTTTAACCAGGATTGCTTTTATCACACGATTTGGTTTTTATCACACCATTGTATGCACTTTTGCTTGTTTTACTATATGCCATATTATTTACCCGGAGTTTTTATTGGCTATTTATGTCTATGACCTGCTATCTTCTGTCTTTTAATATTTAGTGTAATTTTGCGCGCCACTACCTTTTCCTTTTATTTTACCTTCCTTTTAATTTATTTTACAGCATAGAATGTGACAAATGACACAGCACAAGCACTATGCTGTATGTTGTGCTTTAAAGGAACAGGATAATTTTTTTTTTTCAAAGGGTAACTTGTTTACCTAGCAATTTAGCCTTTGACAATAACAACTTTAATTTGAATTTATGACTGCAGCTGCCCGAGGCCAAGAGGCATTATTTGTCACCCAGAAGATCAAAGGTGCTAGTAAAACCGAGCAGATTGCTCTACATTTTAGCAAATGGGGAAAAATATGTATATTAGGGAACGTTATTTTGGCTAAGGTATGACAGGGAAATTGGGTTCTTTGAAGGCTTCTGATCATTGCATGAATATTATAAGTACCCTGTCATCTACCCTGTCTGTATATCTGTTCTGGGATACAATAAATTCTAATCTCTTCGGAGAATCAAGTTGCTGTGGAAGTTAATTTTGAACTGGAGAGTTCAAATAGTAGTACTAAAATTTACAATAATAATTATTAGTCTTGACTCTAGCCAGGCCTGAAACTAACTGAGCAAGTCAGCCCGCAGTACCAGTTCTGCCTTCATGATAGACTTCTGCATCAGACTTAGGAGTGA
Organism: Lithobates sylvaticus; assembly: GCA_028564925.1. Lineage (NCBI taxonomy): Eukaryota > Metazoa > Chordata > Amphibia > Anura > Ranidae > Lithobates > Lithobates sylvaticus. The sequence goes on from CM053029.1 coordinate 299,452,033, forward strand.
ACAATTACTCTCTAGACATGAACAAAAATTGTGAATTAAAGTAAATGTCAAGTTTTCCACTGAAGATAATCTTTACTGTAGGGTAAATTCATATTTTTACAATGACATTTGATTGTTACATTAGGTTTTCCACGTTCTCCTTTTTTATTTTTTTTTATTGAAGGCTTTTCAGGTAATCTTTTTTATTTTATTTTATTTTTTTTAAAAGGAAGCCACACCCTGGTGATCTTTGATTCCTTCCTCATTGTTGCCTACCCCTACTTTAAACATTATTACGATTGCAACATTTTTTTTTTTTTTTTTTTTTTACAGGGGATTAATTGTTAAGAATCGTTTTACATACACGGGGGGTGGATATACATTCCTGAAAATCTGCAGGAGAAATTTAATTTATCTTCAGTTTAGGGACATGGCAGCACTATCAATTAAATTCTGAATCAGATTTGATTTTAAAGTGATACCAAAGTCTTGTTTTTTTAGTTAAAATAATAACCCTGTCATACTTACCGGCTCTGTGTGGTGGTTTTGCCCAGAGCAGCTCTAATCTCCCTCTACTCGGGTCCCTCTTCGGTGCTCCTGACCCCTCCCTCCTGTTGAGTGCCCCCACAGCAAGAAGCTTGCTATGGGGCACCTGAGCCACAGCTCCCTGTGTCCATTCAGATACGTAGCTGGGGACTGGCCCTTCCCCCTTTCTTTCCTCATTGGCTGATTGACTTTGACAGCAGCGTGGTGCCATTGGCTCAGCCTATGACGACTGGAGTTCCAGGCAGCTGAGACACTCCTGCAACATCGCTAGATCTAGATGGACCTCAGGTAAGTATTAGAGGGGCTCAGGGGGGCTGCTGCACACAATGCATTAAGATAAAAACATTCTGCCTTTACAACCCCTACTGTTTAATAGCTCCCAACTGTCCCTGATTTTGAGGGACTGTCCCTGATTGGAGCAATGTCCCTCTGTCCCTCATCCCTTCTCATTTGTCCCTCATTTTGGTCTGATCTATATAGATGTATATACAATGCACTTTGTATCTATCAAAAAGTGTTTTCCAGTGCTAAACCTTTTATGTGATTCCTAAATTGCTGCATTTGTAAATATAAAAGAATAGTAGTGGGAAAACACTTTTGGGTTTAATCAATCTTGTTTTTTGTACAATTCTCCTTTTAAGGGGGAATGGCAAGGGGTGTGTCCTATACCTGCATATTTTTGCTGATAGGTGTCCTTCATTCCCATCTCAAAAAGTTGGGAGGTATGGTTTTTCACTCCCCTCTCCTGCAGAGTTGCATGATTCATTAAAACATTTTAGCAAATGTAGTGATTAGTTACTACCACTAGATGTCCCTAGAAGCAATAGTTTTATGTTCACATTCAGGTTAAAAAAATAGTATTTAGGAATGAATGGACACTAAACTCTGGTGTAAAAAAAAAAAAAAAAAAATCTCTTTGAATATATATTGTTAACTCAAAAGTACCCTCTGTCGCTCTCGGCCTCCTCCAGTTCTCCAAATCCATTTTTTTTTTTTTAGCTTCTATGTGATCCGACTTCCTTTTGGAGGGTTGTTAGATTTTTTCTCCATGGGTCCACTGCAGGGGCGTAACTAGAAATCACAGGGCCCCATAGCAAAATGTTGAATGGGCCCCCCCCCCCCCCCACAAACAGCCACCCCCCCACAAAAAAAAAAGGAATAATTCCATTGAACAACAGATTACCACACTCATGTGGCACAGTACCCAGGCAACATATTAATTTCGAACTACAAAACAAAAATTTAAATAACCATATAATAAATAAATTGCAAAATGCAAAGCATTGTGTGTACTACTTTTACTCTTTAATACTTACGTTTAAAGGGCAAACAACGCAAACTGCACCGGTTTAAGAGGAAAATTAACAGGATGACAACCTTGTAAGTGAAGAAAGAAATAAGGTCTTACATTCTAGGCGCATTTTCGTTTATGAGCATTTTTAAAGGTGCCCTATTTTTTTTACATTAAAAATCTCAAAAATGATGGCAAATGATGAAAAAACATTAAAAATATATTTTAAACAATTGTAATTGCTTGCAATGATTTATAGACCATTTATATACCCTAATGAGCCCTTGATCCAATACACCACTAGCATTGCTGTTATCCGAAGTATAATTGGAATTTGACCCATATGTTGTTAGATTTGAACAAGCAACTTGTGGCAGGTGACGTGGCAAGTGGACAATCCACAACAAGTGGCAAGTGACGTGGCAAGTGGACAATCCACAACTTGTGGCAGGTGACGTGGAAAATGGACAATCCACAACTTGTGGCAAGTGACGTGGCAAGTGGACAATCCACAACAAGTGGCAAGTGAAGTGGCAAGTGGACAATCCACAACTTGTGGCAGGTGACGTGGCAAGTGACTGGCAGGTGACGTGGCAAGTGGGCAATCCACAGCTTGTGGCAGGTGACTTGGCAACTGACGTGGCAAGTGGACAATCCACAACTTGTGGCAGGTGACGTGGCATATGACATGCGAAATACAAGTACACTGCTGCTGCTAATCACTCTGGTCTCACAAAATGGCTGAAATTGTTAAATAATACTTTTTTGAGCTTGGGGAGTGTCTTATGAGGTTATCTTGTAAACGCTTTTAGACGCAAATGCGGTAAAATGCCGCTAAACGCGGCATGCAAACGCAGCAAAGTGGGCGTTTCTAAACGCCGGTTACAGCTTTTAAAAACATGCGTTCAGCAGAGTGTGCAGGACATTAATACAGAAGTTACTATGACCAGTGCAGGATATAGAAGTTACTATGACCAGTGCAGGATATAGAAGTTACTATGACCAGTGGCGGCTGGTGAAGTTTTAGGATGGGGGGGCGCAAGACCCCACCCCTCCACGTGTGGCCCTCCCACTTCCCATAAGCCACACCCATTATAGAATCCACATTATACACCGGGCTCTGCACATAATATACCAGGCTGCACATTATACACAGGGCTCTGCACATCATATACGGGGCTCTGCACATCATATACCAGGCTGCAAATTATACACGGGACTCTGCACATCATATACCAGGCTGCAAATTATACACGGGGCTCTGCACATCATATACCAGGCTGAAAATTATACACGGGGCTCTGCACATCATATACCAGGCTGCACATTATACATTATGCTGCAGTCCAACCTCCAAAAAAAAAAAATGAATGAAGTCAATCTTGCCACAAATCTTATATTCCGCACCCTACCAATCCATATACCATTACCTCAAAACTCTGTCCAATCTAATCTGGAAGTTCATTTGGGATGGCAAAAAAGCTAGATGCTCCTGCAATAACCTCACCTCCCACAAAAAAGTAGGAGGGGCAGTTAGACTGGACCATATCAAATACTGGTTATACGAGAGCAATACACCACTATGGGTAGACATAGAAAAGACGAAATCCCCAACGAATGACCTAACAACACTACTCATGGGCGACACCTGGATACCATGGGACATGTACACTCTATCACCTCCTATGCTGATATCAATGATGGTGTGGAGATCCCTCCTAAACCAGAATCACACTGATACACATGAGACAGGTTACAAGCTGCCATTGAACCTCCTAGAAACAAAAATCCCTATGTTATCGGTTAAAGACCTAGTAAACCATGGCATCACACACATATCTTACCTTTTGCAAAAGTCTTCAGTCTTGTCATGTGACACATTCAGTTTTCGGATCCTCTACAGCGGTGGGAAGGGGCAGCAATCAATAATACAGAGAGCAGATTAAAAAAGTGAATGGTGTTGGTAAGCCGGGGGGGGAGCTGCTGCCGTCCTACCGCCGCAAAAAAAATGCCAAATGAAGCGCCTTGTCTGCAATCTCGCGATTGCATCGACGTGGCGCTTCCCATATTGCACTGCGCCCGGTGCTGGGACACAGTGCACATAAGGACATTTAAAAAAAAAAAAAAAAAAAAAAGGGTCATGTTAAAAAAAATTGATTATTTTTTTTTTATTTAAACATTATTCTTTCTTGACTGCCTGGGGGGGGGGGGGGGTGCAGCAGGCAGTGGGTTAGTATGACAACAAACAAGCAAAGTATAGAGCTTAAAGCGGGACTGTACCTAAAAAAAAAAAAAAAAAAAAAAAAATGTAAAAGCCAGCAGCTACAAATACTGCAGCTGCTGACTTTTAGTAAATGGACACTTACCTGTCCCAGGGTCCAGCGATGTCGGCAGCCGAAGCCGATCAATCGCTCGGCTCTCTGCTGCTGCCGGCGCCATTCTCGGTGAGGGAATCAGGAAGTGAAGCATTGCGGCTTCACTTCCCGGTTCCCTACTGCGCATGCGCGAGTCGCGCAGCGCAATGAGAATTGTCCGCGCTGTCTGCTGGGACCCGTGTGTGTCCCGGTAGACAGCGCACCGGGACAGGAAGTGGCATAGACTCCCGTGGGAGTTTATGCCCGTTAGTGGGTGTAAATACCTGTCTTAGACAGGTATCTGCACCCCCCTCCCCCCTGAAAGGTGCCAAATGTGACACCGGAGGGGGGAGGGTTCCGATGAGCGGAAGTTCCACTTTAGGGTGCTTTCACACTGGGGCGTTTTTCAGGAGCTACAGCGCTAAAAATAGCGCCTGTGTAGCTCCTGAAAAAAACGGGTCCTTTCACTCCAGTGTGAAAGCCGGACGCTAGCAGCCGCATACCGCGGCTAAAACGACGGTAAAGCAGCACTGCTTTACCGTCGCCGCCCGCACCGCCCCAGCGTAAAGCCAGCCTTAGGGTGGAATACCGCTTTAAGCAGAAGCAGGCATATGGGAGCCAATGGAGAGCCCTGTGATAGATGCCAGAGCCAGTTACAGCCACTGCCGCAAAAAAAATGCTTGCTGCTTGCTTGGGTGCTTGCTGCCGCCCTACCGCCGCAAAAAAAATCTATGGTGTTGAGAAGCGGGGGACAGTCCGCCCAACAAATACCATGTATGACGTTGATAAGGGGGGGGGAGTCTGTGCGAGATGTTCACACAGTGCACATAAGGACATTTAAAAAAAAAAGTTATTTAACCACCTGATTACTGGGCACTTAAACCCCCCTCGTGACCAGACCAATTTTCAGCTTTCGACGCTGACGCACTTGGAATGACAATTGCGCGGTCATACAACACTGTACCCAATTGAAATTTTTACCATTTTTTTCCCACAAATAGAGCTTTCTTTTGGTGGTATTTAATCAAAGCTGGGGTTTTTATTTTTTGCTAAACAAATAAAAATAGATGGAAAATTAAAAAAAAATTAAAAAAATTATGTTTAATAGTTTGTTATAAAATTTTGCAAACAGGTAATTTTTCTGCTTCATTGATATGCGCTGATGAGGCGGCACTGGTGAGCACTGATAGGCTGCACTGGTGGGGACAGATAAGTCGGTACTGATGGGCACAGCAAAGATGGCACTGATGGGCACAGCAAAGATGGCACTGATGGGCACGGATGGGTGGCACCGATGGGCACTGATGGATGGCACTGGTGGGCACTGATAGGTGGCACTGATTGGGCACTGGTAGGGGACACTGATGAGCACTGGTAGGTGACACTGATGTGCAGCACTGGCACTGTGGGCACTGACAGATGGCACTGTGGGCACTGACATATGGCACTGTGGGCACTGACATGTGGAGCTAGTGGGCACTGATAGGTGGAGCTAGTGCGCACTGACAGGTGGACCTAGTGGGCACTTTTATTAGCCAAAGGTGGGCACCATGGACCCTGGGCATATTGCAGTGAGAGGGACTGATGTCCCTCTCACTGCCGCCGGTGATCAGCTTTTTTTTTTCTCCTCGCGCTGTCAGCGAGAGCAGGAAAAAAAGCCGATTATCGTCTCGGTTATTATCACATGATCAGCTGTCATTGGCTGACAGCTGATCACGTGGTAAGGGGTCGGGATCGACCCCTTACTCGGATCTGTGATCCAGCGAGTCTCACAGACTCGCGGATCACAGAGCGCGCCGCACGCCCTTCAGGGGGCGCGCAGGCAGCTTGTTGCCGGGCCGACGTCAATAGACGTCGTCCCGGCATATCAGATCCGCGCTGTAGCCGTCATTCGGTGGTTAAAAAGGACATGTTAAAAAAAAAAAATTATTTAAACATATATTTTTTTTAGGGGGGGGGGGGGGGGGGTGTAGCAGGCAGTGGGTTGGCCAGTGCAGGATACAGAAGCTACTATGACCAGTGCAGGACATTTACCCCCCTCCCCCCGCCATGTTGCATATTTGAAAAATGATACAGTTACACTCACAGTCACAGACAGTTCAGTTCAGATGGCAAAACAACATCAGCTTATATTAGCAGTTGTACAGTACCTGAATGCTGGTGATCTACAAATTGCAATAGTACAGATACAGACAGATTCTCTAAACTGAGCCTGGCTGGTTCCTCCTCGGCGGCGCTGCCTGGCTCCTCGTGGACTCAGGCTGCAGTAGTTCTCAGTCTGACGCTCCTCCCCTCTCATTGCGCCTCCGGCCGAGTGACGTCACAACGCTGGGACGGGGCTGGCGCCGGTGTTTTTTGCAGGGCAGAAGTCTGCCGATGCCGAGTCCCGGACCACTCGGCAGCGGGCCCCGGCTGAGGGCCCCACTCAGCAGCGGTCTTTACTCGGCTGCAGGCCCCATAGCAACCGCGGGCCCCATAGCGACCGCGTGTGTCGCTATGGCGGTAGTTCCGCCACTGGTCCACTGTATGCAGAAACATAGCCACCCTCTCCTGCTCGCGCCTGAGATGGACTATAGATTTTGGACTATGGGATTTGTAGTGTGCATAGGGCAGAACACATGGTAGTAACTAGTGTGCACTGCTCATTTCAAACAAAAAGGTGAGAGAGAAAAGGAGAGGCTTGGGAGCTCACGGAGGACATTACATGGAGGCAGAAAAACACAGTAAGATTTTATTTAACAAAATATAAATTATAGGGCCAAGGATATTGTTTAGTGTCACTTTTGCCGCGTACACACGAAGGGACTATCCCGCGGGATTATCCGCTGGACCGAAGTCCAGCGGATAATCCCCTCGTGTGTAGGCGCCGGCGGACTTTTTTTGGCCAAAGTACGGCGGACTAAAGTTTCAGGTTTTGTTCTCAAATTATCCGCTGGACTTGGCAGTCCAGCGGATAATCCGGTCGTGTGTAGTATGGTCCGGCGTACCAAAAAGGACGCATGCTCAGTAGCTATTATGTCACGGACTCGCTCGGTCTGGTAAAACTAGCCTTCGTTTTGAAGCTCGCACAATCGTCACGCTGTTGAAAATTTTTTTTTTGTTTTTCTGACAGCGGGATTTGTATGGTATCGTACTTGAAGAATGATTTTGCCTTGCTGCTTGTATATTCACGCAGAGTACTCCCGAACGTTTTTTCTTCAGCATTCTTTAGTGAAGTTATATATTTGTATATATATATATATTATATATATATATATATATATATATATATATATATATATATATATATATATATATATATATATATATATATAGATATAGATATAGATATAGATATAGATATAGATATCCAAATCACCAAATGAAAAATATATCTATATTTCTCAATAAGCGCAAAAAAATATATATCGATATCTACATATATATATATATATATATATATAAATATATATAGATATATAGATCTATACGTGTATAAAAATAAAATTATATATATATATATATATATATATCTATATATTATATATGTACATATATCTCTATATAGATATTTTTTATTATTTGTTGGTTATCAAAAGGATTAGTTATTACACATGATACAATTGTGGAGTCAGCAGAGCTTGCCCTTAATTCCGATCTTAAACCTCACCTTTCCAGCGACTGCACTTGCAGTTCCATTGAACTTGCACTTTACACTTGTATTGTCAAATGAATGTTTAGACATGTACCTGCCTACTCCTAAAGAAACTATGTTTTTGAATAACAAGCACGTATATCATTATTTGATGAAAATTAAATGACCATTTATTCTGGTTAAAACAAACAAGGCAAAACAAAATAGGAAGGCAACACTGGAGCCACTTGTAGATTTTGTGAAGACTTTTTGCCCCAACGGCAGACACCAAGTTTGTGAAGCCAAAAATTAAGCTTGGGCACATTTCATACAATATAGGGAGCACAAGAAGATTGACCAGGAATCAGACAGACCAGGAACAGCAGCAGATGACATCTATGTCCCCAAGCTGTGGCACTACAACAGCCTGTGTCTTCTGTGAGACCAGACTGAAGCCAGGCAATCACTTCCGACTCTTCGCACCACGCTTCCCTGCACTCTTCCCTGCAGTCTTCCCTGCACGCTTCCTTGGAGGCTGACTTGTGGTAGGAGGAGGAGTAGGAGGAGGAGGAGGAGGAGGAGGAGGAGAAGGAAGACGAGGAGGAGGAGGAGGAGAAGTTGGTGTCGGGCCTTCATGGGTCAGGCGGGTGGATTCTCGTAATTCACCCCTCAAACCCCCCCTAATTGCCTCAGAAATTAGGCCCTCACACAGGTGCCGTTGGCCCCTCTCCATTTGCAGCAACCTGCTGGACACGTAGCTGCCATAGCCCTCTTCTGGAAGGGGGGGTTTGTCGAGAATCGCACTCGCCTTCCGAATCAGTTCCAGTGATTCCTCCTCCACAATGGTCATCCTCCTGGGCCTTCTTGGGGGTAAGGGCAGGGGTCGAGGTAGACTTCTTAATTGGGTCTGGCTGTCACTCTGGCTCGTGCTGGGCCCAGCCACCTCCTGGCTCTCGCTGGGCATGTCCTCCTCCTCCTCCATACCACTTGTCCCGGCATCATCCTGGGTCAGCTCATCCTGTGTGCAAATAAAAACAAAAATCAAACACCTGTTTTGTGGTTTCTGGCCTACTCAATCATCCAATTGTAAACTTAGGAACGAGCATCTAAATTTTCCAAAAGATCCAAAAGGCTATCATTTGGACCCCTGCATTTTCCAAGCAGATCACCAATGTTGTCTAACGCTTTTTTTGCCACTACTGGATGTATGTATACACTATATATGTATCGATATGTTGCACCAACACTTTTTAGAAGTGTGCATAATTTTTGTCAGTTTTTTTTCACAATTCTGAGTTCAGGGTGTTAATTGTTTCACATTTTAACGTTGACAGCATTAATATTCACACAATCACAATTTAGGCTACTAAATATATACCTGGCTCCAGCTGGGCGCATCAGCCTGCTCCAAGGTGGAGGGGTCTTCTCCTTCCGTGGAAGCCTCAGCTGGGGTGGAGGGAAGAGTGGAGGGAAGAGTGGAGGGAAGGGTGGAGGGAAGAGTCGACAGTGATTCCCTGGGTTCCATCTGGTCACCTATAAAAGTCAGTTGGTTGTAGTACCACAGCTTGGGTACATAAACATTCTCTGCTGCTGCTCCTGATCTGACTGATTCCTCAATCTTCTTGCGCTCCCGCTTGTACATGTGCCTTAAACTTGCAATTCTGGCTTCCACAAACTTGGTGTTTGCGTTGGGGACTTTAGTCTTCACAAAAGCCACAAGTGGCCCCAGTGTTGCCTTCCGGACATCCCTATTGCCATACAAAGGGTTCTTGAGCTGCCACAGGTTGGTATTTTTTCTGTACAGGGCAATGAATTCGGACATGAACTGCTGGTCCTTGAATGGATTCAACTGGGGTGATGACATGTTTGTTTCTGTTTTGTTAGTAATGGCAATACAAAAGACCAAAAACACAAATGTTACTTAAAACGCACAACCAGTTTTTCTTAACAAACATTACACAACACACCCACACACAGGCAGCAACACATCCACACAGGCAGCAACCCCTACACACAGGCAGCAACCCCTACACACAGGCAGCAACACATCCACACAGGCAGCAACCCCTACACACAGGCAGCAACACATCCACACAGGCAGCAACCCCTACACACAGGCAGCAACCCCTACACACAGGCAGCAACCCCTACACACAGGCAGCAACCCCTACACACAGGCAGCAACACATCCACACAGGCAGCAACCCCTACACACAGGCAGCAACACATCCACACAGGCAGCAACCCCTACACACAGGCAGCAACACATCCACACAGGCAGCAACCCCTACACACAGGCAGCAACCCCTACACACAGGCAGCAACCCCTACACACAGGCAGCAACACACACATATCCTTAAAAAATGCTGGCCCAAAACCCAAAAAAAAAACCACAGTAATGCATCCTAGAAAACACTTACCTTCGTACAGAGCGCTCGCTACTTCCGTTCGGGAACACGTGGGCCCCTCAAACAGCCTTATATACACTGCGCACGCGTCGAAGTCCGCCTGCGTCCTCCGCGTCGCCCGCCCATGACGTTCCTCATGACGAGTATTCCCCGCCCCGCTTCCCCTCGTTGCATTGTTGGTGAATTAATTCATGAATATGGCGGACACATTCTCAGCCAGTAGCGCGGAGGAAAGCCAAGAAGCCAACACATCTACATCCAGCAGCAGATATAAGGCCACCAATATGGCCTTTGAAGAGATGGTGGAGATGGTGGACATCCTCCAAAGGGAAGATTACGACGGGGAAAATGGCCCGTACCCTCGTCCCAACTTGCGCAAGGACAAGATTCTCACTACAATCGTCAGCACCCTGGAGCAGAAATTCGGCGTACGAAGGGCAAGGATCAACTGCGCAAACGATGGTCCGACATCAAATCCAGGGAGCACGATCAATACAGGAGAATTCGAAAAGCCATCAAAAAAAGTAAGTCAAGCACGTGCGCTACTATGGTTATACTTGATATGTCTAATCTTGCGCAGATGTAATTACCATTCGTCCGTGAAACGTGCGCAGATGTTATTACCATTCGTTCGTGAAACTTGCGCAGATGTAATTACCATTCGTCCGTGAAACTTGCGCAGATGTTATTACCATTCGTACCTGAAACTTGCGCAGATGTAATTACCATTCGTCCGTGAAACTTGCGCAGATGTTATTACCATTCGTACCTGAAACTTGCGCAGATGTAATTACCATTCGTCCGTGAAACTTGCGCAGATGTAATTACCATTCGTCCGTGAAACTTGCGCAGATGTAATTACCATTCGTCCGTGAAACTTGCGCAGATGTAATTACCATTCGTCCGTGAAACTTGCGCAGATGTTATTACCATTCGTACCTGAAACTTGCGCAGATGTAATTACCATTCGTTCGTGAAACTTGCGCAGATGTAATTACCATTCGTCCGTGAAACTTGCGCAGATGTTATTACCATTCGTACCTGAAACTTGCGCAGATGTTATTACCATTCGTTCGTGAAACTTGCGCATATTTGATGAAAGTTCAGTTTGTCTTCATAACGTTTATTGAGTTTACCTGGCTTTGGGTTGTTGGAGTTGTAAGGTTGTTTATTATTGTCACTATCTATACAATTACTGCTGTAGTAAGGGTTTTACGGGTAACTTACACAGGGACTCCAGAGGCTGTTTTGGGGGGGGGGGGATAAATATGTTAAGCAGGGTCTCATGCTCACAATTCCCAAAAAATGCTCATCATCTCTAAATACTGTAGGTGGTGACTTTTCAAAGAAGTACACTCACCTGTCCCTTGGATGGTGCAGCTACAATCTCTGATCTTGCAATCATGAAATTAATGTTTGCGGCTTCACTTCCCGGGTCACTATTGGGCATGCGCCAGTTGCGCAATGCAATAGGACTGGTCCGCGCAAGCTCGGGGACCCCTGTGTGTCCCAGCAGACAGCACGGTGGGACGGGATGTGGCGTATACTTCTGTGGGAGTCTAGGGCCGGATGTGTGTGCAAATACCTGCCTTACACAGGTATCTGCAACCCATCCCCCCTAAAACGTTCAAAATAAGACACCACAGGGGTGCAGGGATCCAATGAGCGGAAGTTCAAATTTAGGGTTGAAGGGCGCTTTAAGTATTGGAGTTTCATTAGATAGACATTTCAATTCTGTCTTCAAGTAGGATCTTCTAACAAACTGCTAATAATTGGCAAGACTTTTAAACAATGTTTACTAATCCTATTTTGGCACTCAAATATCAGTGTGATTCAAAAGTGTACCTTTTTGTGTTCCATTACCATAGGGGGCAAAAGACTCAGACGTCAGTCCGAACCTACGAGGACCTCCCGGCCTCACCAGACTAATTGGGCAGTTAGCCCAAGCCCACGCGTGGATGTGGCGGAACAGGTCGTTGAAGTCGATCAAATCTGCACCCCACCAAGTGAGTGTCTCAGAACACAGATTGAGCTAATAAATTAAGGTCTGCATGTTTTTGACACTTTTTTTCTTGTGTTTTCTCTACCCAACTTTTAGGTGATGCTGATCTGTTTGTGGAACGACAAGCTGCGGAGCCATTTACCACTGACAGTGCCCACAGGCTTATTGGGCAGATCATGGCCTGGAATCTGCAGCTGGAAAACATGCAGAAGGAGATGGCCACCATGCAGCAGGGAATGAAGGACATGATTGATGTTTTGGGGAGAATCTAAAGACCCCTTTTACATTTCTTAACATCAATCATGTCCTTCATTCCCTTTTGAAGCGCTGTTTAACTAATTTTAGAGGCCAAATTTTAAATATGCACACGGTATGTCAACATGTGCTATGTGCCATCAGGGATCTCAATGGACGCATTTTGTGTTTGCAACCCCTAATGCTAGTAGGTGAGAGGGAAGGGGTTTCACACACAAAACACGTCCATTGATTCCCCATGATGGAACATAGCACATGTTGACATTACCCATTTTCCAGTTAAATTAGTGTGCATATTCAAAATTTGGCTTCTTCTGTTCATGGGTTACCTGTTGAACTTTGTAAGTTCTGGACTTTTACATTGTGTAAATAATTTCAAATGCTAAGACAAAATTTTTAAACAATTTTAAACATGTTTTTATGTTTGTTTTAAAAAATCAATCCCAAAAAATAAAACAATATGTTGTGAGAAAAACACCAAAAAAATGTCAAAAAGATAACATAAAAAAAAAAAAAAAAAAAATCATGTTAAAAAAAAAAAAAAAAAAAAAAAAAAAAAACCAAAAATACCAAAACAACCAAAAAAAAAAAAAAATAACAAAAAATAATAAAAAGTTTTGGATGTGCACTATAATAAAAAAAATAATGTTTGCACAAATTCAAAAATGTGTGGCTTCTTCTTTTTAAATACTACCAGTTTGACAAAAACATGTTGTGGTTCATTGACAAAGGGGCTTATTTACTAAACGCTAAACAAGTTTGCCACTATTAAGATGTGCACTAGGACAACATATAAAACAGGCCAAATTAAAAGCCAAACAATACGAAACGACCAATATTTCAAACATAAATAACTGTATTTATTCATTGTAAATGAAAAAGATGGTTTAAGGGTCTGCTGCCATTTCAATGGCCCCCCTACCATTAAAATACTGTAAATAAAGGTCCCGCACTTGCTGGGCTGATTGTGGTGCGGAACCAAGAGGGCGATTATCCAGCCCTGTCATGTTGCCTTCCACTCCGGCCTCAGGGCCAATTGGTAAGGAGTATGTTCCTGAATGTTTCCGTAAATAATTGTGCATGACACAGCATGCAAGAATAATAGTATTGAGTTTGTACTCTGCCAGATGTAGCGATGTAAGGAGCAATCTGAAACGGTTGGCCATAATACCAAAGGCATTTTCCACCACCCTTCTTGCTCTGGCCAACCGATAATTAAAAATCCTCCTCTCAGGGGTGAGGGATCGTTGGGGAAATGGCCTCATCAGATGGTCACCCAGACCGAACGCCTCGTCGGCAATGAAGACGAACGGGAGTCCCTCCACATTATCTTCATCTGGTGGCAGCTCCAGCCCACCAGTTTGGAGACGATGACCGAACTCCGTGTGGTTGAAGACTCCTCCGTCCGACATCCGGCCGTTTTTCCCCACATCCACATACAGAAATTCATAGTGTGCCGACACCACCGCCATCAACACGATACTATGGAACCCCTTATAATTCCAATAGTATGACCCCGAATGGGGTGGGGGCACAATTCGCACGTGTTTGCCGTCAATCGCCCCTCCGCAGTTGGGAAAGTCCCAACGGGCAGCAAACTGGGAAGCCACAGTCTGCCATTCCTGTGGCGTGGAGGGACACTGTGAAGTCAAACAGAAAGATACAATTGAAATTATAAACCAGCCAAAACACCAAACTAAATGCAACAAATTAAAAAACAATTTGGAAGAACATATGTATTTATTTTGTAAATCCTTGAAATAAAGCCAAAAGATTAAGGATAAAAGGGACAAATCTCTGATTGATGACCCCTCTGATGGACCAGAGAAGATAATAATGGGGATGTGGGTGGGGAGTAAATAATGGTAAGGTCACACAATACACATGCAATTAATTAAAGGTGTGTGTGGGGGGGGTGGGGATAATTACAAGCTGACCAAAAACACATGATATTAATTATCAGGGGGTGTGGGGGGGGTGGGGATAATTACAAGCTGACTAAAAACACATGATATTAATTATCAGGGGGTGTGTGGGGGGGTGGGGATAATTACAAGCTGACCAAAAACACATGATATTAATTATCAGGGGGTGTGTGGGGGGGTGGGGATAATTACAAGCTGACTAAAAACACATGATATTAATTATCAGGGGGTGTGTGGGGGGGTGGGATAATTACAAGCTGACCAAAAACACATGATATTAATTATCAGGGGGTGTGTGGGGGGGTGGGGATAATTACAAGCTGACCAAAAACACATGATATTAATTATCAGGGGTGTGGGGGGGGGTGGGGATAATTACAAGCTGACTAAAAACACATGATATTAATTATCAGGGGGTGTGTGGGGGGTGGGGGATAATTACAAGCTGACCAAAAACACATGATATTAATTATCAGGGGGTGTGTGGGGGGGTGGGGATAATTACAAGCTGACCAAAAACACATGATATTAATTATCAGGGGGTGTGTGGGGGGGTGGGGATAATTACAAGCTGACTAAAAACACATGATATTAATTATCAGGGGGTGTGTGGGGGGGTGGGGATAATTACAAGCTGACCAAAAACACATGATATTAATTATAAGGGGGTGTGTGGGGGGGTGGGGATAATTACAAGCTGACCAAAAACACATGATATTAATTATCAGGGGGTGTGTGGGGGGGTGGGGATAATTACAAGCTGACTAAAAACACATGATATTAATTATCAGGGGGTGTGTGGGGGGGTGGGGATAATTACAAGCTGACCAAAAACACATGATATTAATTATAAGGGGGTGTGTGGGGGGGTGGGGATAATTACAAGCTGACCAAAAACACATGATATTAATTATCAGGGGGTGTGTGGGGGGGTGGGGATAATTACAAGCTGACCAAAAACACATGATATTAATTATCAGGGGGTGTGGGGGGGGTGGGGATAATTACAAGCTGACTAAAAACACATGATATTAATTATCAGGGGGTGTGTGGGGGGGTGGGGATAATTACAAGCTGACCAAAAACACATGCAATCAATTTAAAAATGAGGGTCAAGGGGGGTGAAAGGGGGGGTGAGTAAAGCTGTACAATGGAGCTGGTAATATACATTTTTAACCAAAGAAAGTGACTAGGCTAGGGGTGTTTAGGGGGCCAAGCTTCCATGCTGGGGAGGTTGGTGCAAGCAAATATGCATGTGACCCACTAAATAATACATTCTTAAAACTATTTCGATAAGTCAAACATAAAATACTAGACAAAAAAAAAAAAACAAAAAAAAAAGGAATAGGCGACATTCATAGAATAGTCCTATCATGGTAATTAGCTAATGATGACATTGATGCACTACATTAACAAACATACAAGACATAGGTAATTTTAAAAGAGAAGACTTACCTTAATGTATTCCTCCTGCAGGACGTGGATAATGGCAGAACAGGTCTCTGGAATAATGAGCCCCAGAGCCTGGGGGGAGATGCCTGTCGTGAACTTGAGGTCCTGCAAGCTTCTCCCCGTCGCCAAGTAACGCAACGTGGCGACTAGCCTCTGCTCCGCACTGATGGCTTGCCGCATGCAGGTATTCTGCCTGCTAATATAAGGGGACAGCGAAGCCAACAGACGGTGAAAAATGGGGTCCGTCATCCGGAGATAATTCCTGAAATCATCAGGATTATTCTCACGGATCTCACGGAGCAAAGGCATATGCGAGAATTGGTCACGCTGGCGCAACCAATTCTTGGTCCATGAACTCCTCCTCACCCTGTTCATGGACCGGGCTCGTGCCAAGGTGCTAACCGCAACACCGAGCCCCTGCACAGCACGAACTCGTTCCCGAGTACGTCCACACTCCATGGCTTCAAAACGGTCGGCTGATCAAACAAACAACTTAACAGAACGCACTGAAGAACAGCAAGGCCTATGAAGAACGACCTGAAAAACAGGAACGAGCGGACCAGAACGGCCTGAGAACAGGTAGGAACTGATCCACACGCACTGAAAGCCAGATACAAACCTCACAAGCACAAACTGAACGGCAGAAGCGAACGAATTAAGCAGAAGTCTGAGAAGCGCGAATCGTCTCTAACCAAACGTCAACTAACACGCGATATACACGAGATTAGCTGACGGGGCCCAAAGGGTGTCGTTTGGGATCTCGAGCTTCCTTTTTCTAGTCCCGTCGTACGTGCGTACGTCATCGCGTGAACCGCCGGACTTTTTGCGTGATCGTGTGTGGTCAAGTCCGTTCGCTTTTTAGTCCGGCGTACCTAGCGGGAAAGTCCAGCGGATTGTTCGCTGGACTTAGGTCCGCCGGCAAAAGTCCGTACGTGTGTACGCGGCATTTGGAGTACCATTATGGTGTGTTAGGCAACCCAGTAGAATGACACAGCGCACGATAACACACCGCATAATGGGTGTTAACTCTGATACTGTGAATGGGCCCTTAGGTAACTACTACCTAAGATGAATTAAAGTGGAACTAAAGACAAAAATGCAATGTCTCTTCTGCAATTAAACAAACTTACCATTATTTTCATTGATATATAGCAAAACATGCAAATGCTATTATCTCAGGGCTAATTCACACCTGTTGTGTTGTGCGGTCTAGCGGGATGGCATCACACTGTGCACCCTTTTTTAAATAAACTTTATTGAAATGCGACACTGACTTTTCAAAAAATTATATTGGCTGCTGCCCGCAGTAAAGCAGTGGACTGTCTCAGACTGCACTGAAAAAAGTACTGCATGCAGTATTTTTTCCAGCACGCACCACCTGCACCCCACCATAACACAGTGGCCTGAACCATGCACAGAGAAGACAAGGCATTTTGCCTTGTCAAGCAGTGAGACTGCGCAGAAATAAGCGCCCGACGCAGTTCCACTGCATTGGGTGTGAATGAACCCTAATGCCTACACACGGTCAGAATTTCCGACAACAAATGTTCGATGTGAGCTTGTTGTGACGAAAATTCTGAATGTGTGTAGGCTCCATCGGACGGACATTTGCTGTCGGAATTTCCGACAACAAAAATTTGAGAGCTGGATCTCAAATTTTCCACAAAAATCCGTTGTCGGAAATTCCGATCGTGTGTACACAATTTTGATGCACAAAGTTCCATGCATGCTTGGAATCAAGCAGAAGAGCTGCACTGGCTATTGAACTGAATTTTTCTCGGCTTGTCATGCGTGTTGTACATCACTGCGTTCTTGACGTTCGGAATTTCCGACAACATTTGTGTGACCGTGTGTATGCAAGACAAGTTTGAGCCAACATCCGTCGGAAATAAATCCACGGTTTTGTTGTTGGAATGTCCGATCGTGTGTACGCGGCATTAGTGTAACAATTGCAGCATACCCCAAAGATGAAGGGCTGGTTCACGCCATAAAGGTGTGCCTAAGAGCATCCCCTTTCTGTTTTTTGCGGGCACATGCCCACCGCATGTCGCAGGAGCCACCCACGATCGCGGGAAAGAGAGGCAGAACGGGGATCTGCCTTTGTAAGCAAGGCGGATCCCCGTTCTGACAGGGAAGAGAGAGAGATCAGCTGTTCCTAGTGATCAGGGACCAGTAGCATAGCGTGGGTTGTCAGCGCCCGGGGCAAGGCAAGTAATTTGCACCCCCTAACCTGTTGACTTTTAGCACTCCCCGAGTCCCTTCAAATACAATAGTACTGACCTACCTGATTCCTATACTGACCACTACACTATCCTACTTTTATTTCAACACTGACCAACCTGATTACTTTACTGACCATTACACACTACACTGACCACTATACTATACTGTCCACTACACTGAGAACTACACTGTCCACTACACTATACTGTCCACTACACTATATTATACACTATACTGACCACTATACTGTCCACTATATTATACTGTCCACTACACTGACCACTATATTATAATGACCACTACACTATACTGACCACTATACTGACCACTATACTGTCTACTAAACTACACTGGTCACTATACTATACTGTCCACTACACTATACTGTCCACTATACTGACCACTATACTGTCCACTACACTGAACACTATACTATACTGTCCACTACACTGAAAAACTACGCTACACTGAACACTACACTATACTGTCCATTACACTGACCACTATACTGTCCACTACACTGACCACTACACTATACTGATCACTATACTATACTGTCCACTACACTGTCCACTATACTGTTCACTAAATTGACCACTATACTATACTGTCCACTATACTATACTATACTGTCCACTACAATTATAACTACACTATACTGACCACTACACTATACTGACCACTACACTATACTGACCACTACACTATACTGACCACTACACTACACTGACCACTATACTATACTGTCCACTACACTGAGAACTACACTATACTGCCCACTACACTGACCACTATACTGTCTACTACACTACACTGTCTACTACACTATACTGCCCACTACACTATACTGTCCACTACACTGACCACTATACTGTCCACTACACTATACTGTCCACTACACTATACTGACCACTACACTATACTGTCCACTATACTGTCCACTACACTATACTGTCCACTACACTGACAACTACACTATACTGTCCATTACACTATACTGTCCACTACACTATACTGACCACTATACTGTCCACTATACTGTCCACTACACTATACTGTCCACTACACTATACTGTCCACTACACTATACTGTCCACTACACTGACAACTACACTATACTGTCCATTACACTATACTGTCCATTACACTATACTGTCCACTACACTATACTGACCACTACACTGACCACTACACTATACTGTCCACTACACTATACTGTCCACTACACTATACTGTCCACTATACTACACTGTCCACTATACTACACTTCACTGACCTGCCTACAACCCCTCCAGCCCCCCCCCCCCCCGGGGCAGTAACAAGACTCTCACTCACCTTCTTGTCCTGGCCTGCATCGGTCCGGAGGAGGAGGAGAAGACAGCGGCAGCTCAGATTTTTGCTTGTCTCCCCTGCGCTCTAGCTGCCATGTTCAATGTCTGACCGGCGCGCTGTAATTGGGGATGCATGGGGGGGTCACCCCCTCTCTCTCTCCCACCCCCCTCTCTCATACCCCCTCCTCTCTCTAACCCTCTCCCCCTCTCTCCCTCTCTCTGTATATGAATCATGTAGGTTAGTGTAGTGGTCAGTGTAGGGATCAGTTAGGTCAGTGTAGGAATCGGGTAGGTCAGTGTAGTGGACAGGTAGGTCAGTGTATGTCCAGTTTTTACTCCAGATCCCTCAGGTCATTTGTATTCCTTTTGTAGTATAAAGTATGGGGTTTTATATACAACTTTGGATATAAAAAGCATTTGATTCATGTATGTTAGCCCAACATTGTAAGAACAATTACACTCTGTGACTCTAAGTGCCCGCCTGCAATGTTGGGCCAACATACATGTAACAAATGCTTAAATAGGTAAGGAGCGGGGCCACCCAGCAACGTCACATGGTGGCACTGCCCTTTTGTGATGTCACCGACCAGTGCATGCTGAGGGGTGTCCCTGAATGGCAGTTTGGAAACGTGGTCACGTCTGTCTTTCTGTCTGTCTATTTATCTGCCTATCTATCTGTCTATCAGTCTGTCTGTAGGCCCTATCGCGGGCGAGTGATGGGGGAAGGGGGGTTGGTTGGTTGGGGCTTTGTTTGCGCCCCCCCTAAAAAAATGGGGAGCCAGCCGCCACTGGCTGTAGCCGTCTTTTGGCTATAGCGTGGGCGCCAAGTGATTATTTGCTAATTTGTGTGTGGACTTTTGCTAATCAGGTATCAGGTGTATCAGGTGTAAAAATTTTGGCCTTATGAGTAAGGGCCAATGCATACAAGCCCACAGCCCAAACCGCTGTTGCCCACACAGTGCTTTATGCTGCAGAACAGTGCAGCAGGGGGTGGTATGGTACAATGGTACATCACATTACGCAGATTACTTTTTTTCTGAACTTTAATTGAAGTGTACACAGTGACAGTAAATTCTTGTCACTGCATAGCAGCACAGCTGTTCAGTGACATGCATGGAAATCCAAAGCGGTGTGATATTATACAAACATGATGCATGATAAAGTACAACTCTGGAATGCAGTGAAACACGGCATTCTAGTCTGAACAAGACACACAGAAAAATATTGTTATCTGTGAGCCATTGCACATGATGAAAAACGCAATTAATTACACATAGTGTGAAGCACTGATTTGGTTGTTGCAGATCACCATTAATGCAGTCATTGCCATGCACACTAGAGGGCAGCCAGAGACTGCAAAACTCAATATATTCATGGTAACTTTCTTTTTGAAATTTAATTTCAAGATGAAAATGTTTCCATTATCTACAAGATACATTTGATACTTGCACGGAAGAAGGAGACTCCCTAATACAACTTTGCAAGGGAATTTGCCCCATTGCTTAGTGAATGTGGTGAAATTACAATTTGTAAAGAATACCCAATCACGTGCAAGTAAAATTTAAAAAATAATCACCTATTATGCTTGCACATGATTGGATGACTATTCACTAAACTCTGTGGCAAATTCCCTTGCTAAGTTACCTTTGCAAAATAAACATTTAGTAAATCAACCTCAGTGCCTCAAAAAAAAATCTGTTTTGCCTCCAGGTGGACATGTTTTACCTTCATTGTACCCATGATGCATTCCAAGATAGGAGTGGGTTACCCCACCCACAGAAGCAGCAATCAGGAGGGTGAGGTGTTTTGGCCACCCAAAAACCATAAGCTGTAATATCAAGTATTTCCAGAATAGACTGAGTCCAAACAGCATGGGAATGTGGCCGCCCTTCCAACGTTTTTGTTAAATAAAAAAAAAGGGGGGAGTCGCCTTAAGAAAAATTCATTTGACTCTTAGGCAGGAAAAACGGGGTCATGTAGCATTGGGGAATTTCAGGAGGGCAGGGATCAGGAGGGCATACACTGCGGGGGTATCAGGAGGGCATACAATGGGGGGATGAAGAGGGCATACACTGGGAGGGGGGATGAGGAGGGCATACATTGGGAGGGGGGATGAGGAGGGCATACACTGGGGGGGATAAGGAGGGCCTACACTGGGGGATATGGAGGAGGTGAGGAGGGGGATGAGGAGGGCATACGCTCGGGGGGTCAGGTGGGCATACACTGGGGGGTGAGGAGGGCATACACTGGGGGGATGAGGAGGGCATACACTGGTGGGGTGAGGAGGGCATACACTGGGGGGGTGAGGAGGGGGATCAGGAGAGCATACCCTGGGGGGGATCAGGAGGGCATACCCTGGGGGGGGATCAGGAGGACATACCCTGGGGGGGATCAGGAGGGCATACACTGGGGGGTTCTGGAGGGCAGGGATCGGGAGGGCATACACTGGGGGGATCAGAGGGCATACACTGGGGGGGGTCAGGAGGACAGGGATCAGGAGGGCATACACTGGGGAGGATCAGGAGGGCATACACGGGGGGTCAGGAGGGCAGGGATCAGGAGGGCATACACTGGGGGGGATCAGGAGGGCATACACTGGGGGGGGGGGGGGGGGGGATCAGGAGGGCATACACTGGGGGGGAACAGGAGGGCATACACTGGGGGGATCAGGAGGGCATACACTGGGGGGGGTCAGGAGGGCATACACTGGGGGGATCAGGAGGGCATGAATGAATGAATGATTTGTATAGCGCTGCAATGCAAACTGAATCGCCTCAAGGCGCGTGGTCTGTCCTTGCTTATTAGAAGAGGTGGGTCTTGAGGGCATACACTGGGGGGGGGATCAGGAGGGCATACATCAGGGGGCAGTCATAATGCTTTAATTAGTTCAATTTCTCACTGTGCCACATGAAAAGAAGATGCAATCCCATTTGTCAGCTAACAGCGCCTCTATGCTAAGCTGCAGTAACTCAGCAGACTCAGCATAGAGGTGCCTGTAAACTAATTCACAATGTACTGCTAGCAGGGCTCACCTCCAGGAACATACTCGTCTCCCTCTGCTCAGCTGCTCACACCTTCCTCTTCCAGACGAGCGTGATCTCGGGGAAAAGGCACATCCCCATCCTGCCCACTCAAGCAGCAGCCTGCAGGAGAGAGGCTGAAAAACTGATGTGGGAGGTACAGGGTGTGGAGAGTGCAGTCCCGAGGTTTCTGAGCAGTAATTCATGCTTAGAATGGCTGCGAGTTTTCCCGACCATGGCTCTGGTTACCTGGCGCGCTCGGCCTCGGAGTCTGTAATATTTTCTCGGGGGGAGAAATTGCCCTGTTGCCCCCCTGGATCCGCCCCTGCATCAGTCTCCACATACATCTGTGTCCCCATCAGTCTCCCCATTCATCTGTGTCCCCATCTGTGTCCCCATTCATTTGTGTCCCCATCATTTTCCCCATACGTCTGTGTCCCCATAATTCTCCCCATACATCTGTGTCCCCATGAGTCTCCCCATACACATGTGTCCCCATGAGTCTCCCCATACATCTGTGTCCCCATGAGTCTCCCCATACATCTGTGTCCCCTTCAGTCTCCCCATACATCTGTGTCCCCTTCAGTCTCCCCATACATCTGTGTCCCCTTCAGTCTCCCCATACATCTGTGTCCCCATCAGTCTCCCCATACATCTGTGTCCCCATCAGTCTCCCCATACATCTGTGTCCCCATCACTCATCAGGGTATCCCCACAAATTGGTGTCCCCGTTAGAGTCCCCCACATTTTTGTGTCCTCATCACTCATCAGTCTCTCTGCACATTTGTGTCCCATCACAGCCCATCCCTGCTTGCATATTTGTGTCCCCATCAGAGCCATAAGCCCCCCCCCCCCCCCACCATGTTTGTGTCCTTATCAGAGCCATCAGCCCCCTCCACACATGTTTGTGTCCCCATCAGCCCCCCCACATGTTTGTGTCCCTAGCAGAGCCATCAGCCCCCCCATGTTTGTGTCCCCATCAGAGCCATCAGCCCCCCCTTATGTTTGTGTCCCCATCAGAGCCATAACCCCCCATATGTTTGTATCCCCATCAGAGCCATCAGCCCCCCCAGATTTGTGTCCCCATCAGAGCCATCAGCCTTCAGCCCCCCAAATGTTTGTGTCCCCATCATCCCCCCCCCCCACGTTTGTGTTTTAACGTTGGTTTGCAGAATAGTATTGAATTGGTCGTGATGGTGTGGTAGGCCGGCCTTGATATTTCAAACCCGGAATGTGGGGACTTGATATGCGGTATTGCTTAAGTCCTGAAGACTGAGCTGTTTTGTACTTGATATTTTATGTATTAATAAAAATGATTAGATTTAAATTTATTTAAATATTCTACCAATAAACGTGCTGCGGCCAATTATATACCAAGCTTCGGCGTTGAGTGTCTTTATTTATTAGAAATGAACTCTGTTGGTATTCAGGGAGGGAGAGGTGCGGCCTACATTCCCATGGACTGAGAGGGCTTAAGTATTTGAGCCCGAACAGCATGGGCACGTGGCCGCCTTCCAACTTTTTTGTTATATAAAAAAAAAAAAGAAAAGAAAAAGGGTCGCTTTAAGAAAAATTCATTTGACTCTTAGGTGGGAAAAACGGGGTCATGTAGCATTGGGGAATTTCCCGGAATGTCACATGACTGCCAGGGAAATTCCCAGAGGGTCACATGATCAGCTGGAGTATTCTATAAAGGGTGCTCTCTATATAAAGTGGCCCCCGCAGGACTATTCCACAGTTGGTCAGAAGTCAGCAACAAGCCCCCCCCCCCCCACCCTGTGTCACAGGCTTGTTATGTAGTTGGTCACCATTTACATTTAAAGGGGGGACTTGTGTTTATTGATATGCGTTATTGCTCGAGCCCTGAAGACTAAGCTAATTTGTACTTGTTATTTACAAGTTAAGAATTTTATGTATTAATAAAAATGAATAAATTAATTTTAATATATTTAAATATTACACCAATAAACCTGCCGCGGCCAATTATATACCAAGCTTCGGCGTTGAGTGTCTTAATTTATTAGAAATGAATACTGTTGGTATTTGGGAGGGAGAGGTGCGGCCTACATTCCCATGTTGTAACATGGGTCAAGAAAACTGTGTCCCATTACCCTTTTGCTGCAGGAGCCGGTTTTGCATTTTTGCCCACAAGTTTAACCGCTTCCCGACCGCCTCACTGAGATATACTGCGGCAGAAGGGCACGTACAGGCAGATTAACGTACCTGTACGTTGCCCATTAAGAGGCGGCTTGCAGGCACACGCACCCACGCTGGGAGCTCGGTGACCATGATCGCAGGTCCCGTGGACCCAATGTCCGTGGGGATACCCGCGATTGTCTCACGGTGAGGAAGAACGGGGAGATGCTAATGTAAACAAGCATCTCCCTTTCTTGTTAAAAAAAAAAACAAGCCTCTCCCGTTCTGCGTAGTGACACTGTCACTGATCAGCTCTCCCTGTTATTGGGAGCGCTGATCAGTGACGTGTCACACCCAGCCCCTCCCCCCCCACAGTTAGAATCACTCCCTAGGACACACTTAACCCCTACAGCACCATCTAGTGGTTAACCCCTTCACTGCCAGTGACATTTTTATAGTAATCAATGCAATTTTTAAGCATTGATCGCTGTATTAATGCCAATGGTCCCAAAAATGGGTCAAAATTGGGCGATGTATCCGCCATAATGTCGCAGTCACGATAAAAATCGCTGATCGCCGCCATTACTACAAAAAAAATAATTATCAATAAAAATGCCATAAAACTATGCCCTATTTTGAAGACGATATAACTTTTGCGCAAACCAATCAATAAACTGCGATTTTTTTTTTTTTTACCAAAAATATGTAGAAGAATACGTATCGGCCTAAACTGAGGGAAAAAAATGTTTTTTTATATATTTTTTGGGGATATTTATTATAGCAAAATGTAAAAAATAATGCGTTTTTTTTTTTCAAAATTGTCACTATTTTTTTGCTTATAGTGCAAAAAAATAAGAGGTGATCAAATACCACCAAAATAAAGCTCTATTTGTGGGAAAAAAAGGACGTCAATTTTGTTTGGGCCATGTCGCACGACCGCGCAATTGTCAGTCAAAGCGACGCAGGGCCGAATCACAAAAAGTGCTCTGGTCAGGAAGGGGGTAAATTCTTCCAGGGCTGAAGTGGTTAAACAATAATTTTATGCCTAAAGCTTCCAAACAAATATATATATATTTTTTTTTTCTGAAAGGAGACACCCTGGAAAATTAAAGTGGCAGTTCTAATTTTACACAATATTAGGGCAATGGTTTATGAAACGCAATTATTTTTAAAATACACTATTAAATTACTACTACTATATGAAAAAAAAAAATACACAAAATTTTACTTTAGGGCACATAAAATCAATATTTTTTTTTTTTTTTTTGGGGGGGGGGGGGGTAAAATATAAAAGATGAGATTACACTGAGTGAATAAATACTTAACATGTCAAGCCTTTAAATTGCAGGGGCCCCACCCTGTTGATTTAAAAAAAATGTTATTTGAACATCTATTGTGGCACAAAGCAGCATTTTCAAATTTCTTGCCTAGGCGAGAATGATGTCTGGGGAAACCCCTGCACGTGATTGGGTATTCAAAATGAACACTTTCATCACTAAACTAAAGCCAGTCATACATGGATCAAAATTCAGCAAGTTCAACAGGGACCAGAGGAATTTCAAACCATGTATGGGCAGGTAGGTTGTACAGAAACTGATCTACCGATCGACTTGTGTACAACCATCCTGTTGAATTTTTCTTGAATGATCACCACTGCAAGTTACAACCTGCAATACTGATCAGTGTATTCTAACAGCAGGGAAGTCTCCCCATGGTCAGAATACTAGAACTCAGCACGGAGGATTCCCTTATCCACATCAAGTGTGTGGGTGGTTGAATCGAGTCAGTTTTTTCTTTTTTTTTTGGTCTCTATGGACTTCCTAAATCAATTATTATTTTTCTAAGAGAACATTCTCTACTTATAGTAAATCAATCCCACTGAATTTTAGATGGGTGGTTATCTGTATTGTCACAATATCTTATCTATTAGGTTGATTTATCAAAAGCAGAACTCTTTCCCAAAGCAGCCTTTGATAGTTTGTATTTTATACACTGTGAAAATGAAACTACTAATACTCTAAAGTGGGAAGTGAAAGATCATTTGGTTGCGTGGGGAGGGGTGGATAGTTTTGATGACTCGTGGAAAAGTAACTTAAAGCATAGGCAGAGGGGTGAGCAGTATGACCATAAACTTTCCCAATGTCCTTTGTGAGGTAATGAAGTTATAAATAGCCATAAATATGTACTGTATTAAACAACTATTACACACAGATTTAAATTAGGTTTCCCCATATAGTGCTAGTGAATAATAACACACTCATACATGATTAAAAAAAATGAAAAGTAATATTTACTAATCTTAGTTACAAACAATTGGATACAAAAATAGCAGTTTCAGCATCATTCTAGTCTCTTCGGTAGGGATGAGTGTAGTGTTCAGCCCAAACATGAAAACAGACCCTGAAAATGTAGGACGTGTGACATGGACAAACATGGCAGCTAACTACTGTGAATGGTTGCCAAGGAAGCAGCGGGAGTCTCATGTAGGTAAGGACCTGGTATGGATGAGTGGAATCCCTGGCCAATCTGTTTACAAACAGAGTGAAGCAGCTGGGAGCTGTAATTTTGCTGGAAATTTATGAATACAAAGAGAGGGGGAATGTATATCTACATATACTGGGACTTTAAATGAGGCGCACATGGGGAGGTGCCCCTCCATACCTATTCTACAAAAATAGAAAGTTTGGGCCTTTGAATGAGGCGGGAAATAACACAAATATAAAAGGTAATGACACATTTATTGACATGGGCATAAAACCCCATAGCAATAGGTAAGTACATAAAGGGTAATAATCCTTTAGCATGCAAAATACAACATATAATATAACAAAAAACAAAATGCACATAAATGGGACCATAGTATAGAAACAAATTGTATCATATATATGTATCAAATTGTATCATATCATGAAAACAATGTACAATGTACATAGATGTAATAGAGTAAAACCATATTGGATTGTGGACCGGGCACACATCCCCAAGAGGATAGAAGTAATCATATTGTAGTAAGTATTGTGCCAATCAATGGCTACAAAAAGTAAATTAAAAATTATATGTGTAGCAAATCAGGTAGCACAGCCACAGAATGGTGTAAGAGAACCAATGTCCACTGGGAGTGCATAGAAACCTGAAAAATAAGGTGAATGAGCATAAGTAAATGTGGTGAAATAAAGAGTGCATTAAAAACTTGCGTAATGAGTGCCATGAAAACCTTAAAGAGGTAAAAGGTAGGATTGAAGGAGAGTGAAAACCAAGGTAGGTAAAACAGCCGATACACACTGCGTTACCTTGTGGTGGCAGGTACCATGTGTGATGAGCAGTGTATCCGAGCTGTGCAACCTGATCGCTTGAACTGTTCCAAATGAGGATCCCCGGATAAGCCCAATATACCCCAACAGATCCCCACTAACGTCACGTTGGCGTGATATGGAGCGGGAGGCGTCTACCGCCAGATTTTGTGCCAAAATGCTTCTCGCCGCTAGCATCAGTCAAGATGGAAAAGCTGCAAAGATTTGCTTGCAATTTAAACACATTTTTTATTTTATAAAAGTCAGTTTTGCTGTAGTAGTAGGTTGCATACATCACACAGATGCGCCACATTACAGGTGGGGTTGTCCCCAGAAAAGTGATAGAGGAAAAAACCCTCAAATGGGCACACTAAAAAAGCCCTGGTTCTGGCCCTTCCATGGTTTTAAAAAAGGTTGTAAACCGCTAATGTTCAAAAAAAAAAAAACCTTGCAAGGCAATGGCATAATGTGCTAGTATGCATTGCATACTAGCACATTATGAAATACTCACCTTGAAACAAAGCTCTCCAGCACTGTAAAGTCACCGCTGAGAGGGCTGATATGTCCCCCCAGCTTTCTACTGGGTTTGCGAGCTCCACCGATGTAAATCGCCAGAGCCGCAATGACGTCACTCCCACACATGTGTGCGGGAGCCCTCAGTTCCGGTGTTCTGCCGAAAACTCCAACTAGCCGAAATCTCAAACCACGTCACTTCCGGTGAGAGATTTCAGCAATAATTGGAGATTTAGATGAGTTGGCTGTCTTCACAGAACACCGGCAGCGTATACAGTACGGTACAGGACGAGTTCGCTGTTTTGACAGAGCAGTGGGTAGCCCGCCCACTAGTAACCAACAACATGGCCGCCTCCAAGGTGGCAACAACTTTTATCCTCCTTACACGCTGTTCTGTGAAAACAGCGAACTCGTCCTGTACCGTACTGTATATGCTGCCGGTGTTCTGTGAAAACAGCCAACTCATTTAAATCTCCAATCATTGCTGAAATCTCTCACCGGAAATGACGTGGTTGGAGATTTCAGTGAGTTGGGGGTTTTTGGCAGAACACGGGAACAAAGCTCAGAAGTTCCAGCAAGGTATGCCGGACCTTCAGAGCGCATACGCCAGTGATGTCACTGGCTGCATGCAGGGCGAATATTTTCTAAACTGTGCACGTTTAGGAGATATTAATTTTACTGTAGGTAAAAATTACCAAGTAGTGTTTGCAACTGCTTTAATTGCTAGCGGGACACAATTCCTTCCATATTGAATAAATGCTAGAATGACTCAAATCCTTTGATTCCATTTAAAATATATGTAAACCTTGACAATAAACTCCTTTATTTGCTCCCTTTTGGTCTGTTAAATTTACAATTGAAAGCATTTTTTATATCTGTTCAATAACTGCAAAATAATACTTGTCAGTGTGCCAAAAAACATGTGAGCTGATAACTTCCTGTGATTTCTGCTTCTGTTGACTGTTAGCAATGTTGTCAGCTATTTTCTTAAGATAAAAATCCCCTCTCCCCTATGTTATAGAGAAGAATATAAAGAGGGATATCTTCAGTAGAGATAGCATACTTCCTGTACTGGGGTGACGATAACAGTGCTCCTCCGTAAAGTACATTGAGTCAGCATTGCTACCCTAGGAAGGGAAGTATTTTACTTACAAGATCAAAATAAGAAGAAAGAAATTCCTGGAGAAAAAAGAAAACAAATGCAACCACCACATCTGACATCTAATAACAGGCACTATATACATTTTTTTATTGATACACTTTCAAATTAGGTTTATGTATATTGATTTAATTCTAGTAGTTAAGGGACACTTGTAGTTAATTGTAGTTCATTTTTTTTTTCATTCCCTCTACCTGGTAATAAAATGAACCATATAACTTTATATATTTCCTTTCATACAGATGCAGAAAGCATATTTAATCCTGTCTCTCCTATGATGTTTTGTAAAGCAAACGAGAGGTAGACAGAGACAGCAGAGTAGAACAGAGCGCTAGCTGTTCATGGATTTCTTGCACACATGAGACTTGACTGAAATATAGAGTAGAATCAGGCATAAGTAAAGCATACCATGAATTTATGGGATTTCTTTTTTTTTTTGGGGGGGGGGGGGTTGTTTATAGCAGTTTATGATTTGTTATGGTCAACCCGCTGGTTGATCAAAAAAAAAACGAACTATGGACTTCCTAGATCAACTATTATTTTGATAACAGAACATTCTCTACTTATAGTAAATCAATCCCACTGAATCTTAGATGGGTAGTTATCTGTATTGTCACAATATCTTATCTATTAGGTTCATTTATCAAAAGCAGAACTCTTTCCAAAAGCAGCCTTTGATAGTTTGTATTTTATACACTGTGAAAATTAAACTACTGCCTTATCAGTGCACATCATTGACGAAGAAATATTACCTGTTTTCTAAATTTTATAACAAACTATGAAACTGTTTTTTTAAGCAAAAAATAAAAAAACCAGTAGTGATTAAATACCACCAAAAGAAAGCTATAGTTGTGGAATAAAATGATAAAAAATGTCATTTGGGTACAGTGCTGTATGCCCACGCAATTGTCATTCAAAGAGTGCGAGCGCGGAGTGGACTTAGGGGGACACACGGAGGGTGAGATGCTAACCAGAGCGGACATGTGTTGAGCAGAGCTCTTCCCTCCCCAGACAATCAGCTGTAGATCCTGATGATCTGATGAGACCAGCCGAGTAAACGCTGCCAATTACGAGCATGAGACTCTAACGTTTACGTGGACAACAGCAGAGTAAGCAGAGAGTTTCAGAGACAGAGAGATCCCAGGCTTATCCAGACAGAACCTGCTTACATCGCAAATATTGCGCTTGCACAACTCTTCACCCTACATATCTAACAAGGAGGGGGAAAAAAAAATACTTGCTTAAGTTGAAGGGCACCTCCGAATTGAAGGATGGACAAGCTCCCCCAAGCAAAGCTGTGGAAGCGGCAGTAAGTGTGAGAGACACCAGCTTCGCGGAAGACCGTACAGCATCGGAAACATTGGAGCCTCGTTTTCAGTTCCGACTAGAGCCGAATTCAACGGAGACATACAGTTACCCCAAACGAAGCTGACAGACAGAAGCTGCAGTGATAGATGCTGGCCTCGCGGACCTCCGAATAGCACCAGAGACATCGGAGCCTTAATCCCAGCTCCGCACAGAGCCGAGACATACAACGGTCCTACGGAGGCGGCCAGCGGAGGAGGAACGGTAAGAGAGATAACTACATTTTCGGAGGTAAGCCCGGCTACACAGGCAAAGAGATATCTCAGGATTTTTTTCTTTTTCTGGAGCATGTGACATTGAAAGAGGGGGTTTAGTGCTACAGGACAATTCGGATGAGAATCCAGGCCTGTGGATCTATATAGAAGAGAGAAGCAGTGCGGGAGAAGAGTGGGAATTCAGAGGGACTCAGCTGGAAGCGGCTCTGTATTAAGGTCTAATATCTCTTTTCTACTCTCTCCTATATATTGGGCTACATATTGGGCCACCTCGGTTGCTTTTCACCTTTTTTTGTAGGCCCCTGCCTATAACATACTGCAGACTTCTCCTGGACATGAGGCAGTGTATTAAAAGTATTAACACCCTCATAGATAATCCACATAGGATAACCAGATAACTCTGGTCTCTAAAAAAAAAAACAAATAACACTCAAAAGGGTACCATCTATACTACAGAGACTGGGTGGTATAAAGGAGCAAAAGACAAATTTTCCGAAAAAACTGAAGCAATCCCACAGATAAGGTCTGGTGTTGCACCTACTCCTCCACATATACTGGGGTAGTGTATCTATCCTTTTTTTTCCTACGCCCCTAACTGGAATATGCATTGGACTTGATCTTGTTATATAACAGCATATTAAAGTACTAAGGAACCTATATATGACCCGTATATGACAAACAAATAAATAACAATCTTTAAAATCTTTAAAAAAAAAAACACTCTAAAGGGAACCATTTGTACTACAAAAACGGGGCGATATATAAGGGAACAAAAGATAAGTTTCCTGAAATTTTTACTTTTCCCCCCTTTCGCTCTTGAGTCTTTCACAGGAAATGCCACCTAAAAGTACCCACGCACAGAAAGAAAAAAGAGGGTCAGCAGGAGGAACAACGAAAAACCCTATAATTTTAGCAAAACCCAGCCCTACCCAAAAAACAGACATAAAAGGTTTCTTTAAAAACCCCAACCTACAAGCTGAGAATTCTACAATGTCAGAGTTGGACTTTGGGACTCCTCACAAAGACTCAGAAGGGGTGGTAACCGATAGCCCAGAGGGGTTCGCACAACAGCAAATAACACATATGGAAGGTGCTGTAGGAGGACAGGACTGGGATATGCAACTATATATAAAATCGATAAGGAGAAAAAGGAAGCAGCGCCAGAAAAAACAAAAAATTAATATATATCAGACAGGGATAATTCAGCAAAATCCCTATGCCCAGTCTTATGTTTATGAGTCCAAATGTAGCTGAAATGTTAATAAGCACACGGTTAAAGGTGACTGGGGTAGATGGAGCATAAGCTAGAGACAATGTCCACATCAAAGGTAATCACAATGTCAGCACCGCAGTGAAGTGATACGATAGGTGATATAGGATCCCTCCACCAGTATTGCTATGCTCTTACCAGAAGGCAGAGCATATAAGGCTCAGTAATGATGGCTGTGGATATCCAGGCGGTGAAGTCCTGCGATCAACCGGTAAGTGATATGGATCAAACGTCCCTTGCTCCTCCGATACTCAGGTCATAAACTCAGCAATGCATCGTTGTATAAAGGAAGAGAGGGGGTACCCATAGCGTAAATCAGTATCGAATATTTTATTTAAAAACAAAGGTAAACTCACATTCAAACTTGAGCATAAGACAAATCCGCCGGCCGGTCGGATCCTGTAGCCCGTCCTCCTGAGCGTGGTGACGTCACTGCGCGCCTTCCCAGACTAGTTTCGGTACAATTACCATCATCAATGGGGAACGGGCGACGCAGCGACGCACCACCATTATATAGCCAAGCCTCATTCTGGAATGCGGTCATGTGACACGAACTCAAACCGCCATCTTAGATATGGGCATTCACATTAATCTTTATAGGCGGATGTCTGTAAGAACGACCGTCATATATAGAGTTTATATCCTAAAGGCCAAAACGAGTCTATAGACAGATATTTGCAATATCAATAAAGGGACATATATAAAGAATATAAAAAATAAGTACTACATAGTGAACAACATTATATTAAATTGTGTGTCAAACGGGGGATAGCCAGTCCTAAAGGTAAGTATACTGGGACCGAAAATATCTCCCCCTATGTGTGGTCCAGTGCTATTGCTAGTGTGAACAGACAGAGAAAATGTCCGAATAAAACCATATATGTGACCAAAGGTGATTCAATCAAATAGATGGTATAATAGTGTGAAAAATGGGGAATTACTCCCATGGAAATATAAAGTATAAAATATGTACTTATAAATATATGAAAATTTATATGACGCGATGTGATGCAAATATATAATAATATGATAAAAGATAAAAAATAAAAATTAGGTACAAAACCACTGAAAGTAAATTTGAAAAAAGGGTGTCAAAGTGAGATGACCTCATAAAAACAAGTGTAATAATGTGAAATCATACACTAAAATTTCGTCCAAAGGCTCGTCACATTGACCCGCATCCCAGATTGGGCCACAGATAGCAACAATAATACACAATAATAAAACCATACCTTAAAATCATATATTAAGAAACAAGTGGGAACCTTCAAGAGTTATCTATAAAGGCCTTAACATCGGTGTCAATGTTCAGCCCAAAGGGGGTGTAACACTTGAGCCGATGTATCCACCCCATTTCTGATCTGGAGATCTCCCTAACCAGGGAACTACCCCGCCAGTGTGGCTTGAATTTATCAATCCCTAAGAATAACGTATTTGCAGGGTTTTTTCTGTGGTGAAGTAAGTAGTGTTTCGAAACCGAATGTTTCGGAAACCCAGTTAGGATATTGGTTATATGCTCATTCAGGCGTACCTGCAGGGGCCGTTTGGTGCGTCCCACATATTGCAGGCCACAAGGACACTGCAACATGTAGACCACCCCTGTAGTGGCACATGTAATAAAGGGTTTGATGGTGTGTGTTGCCCCTGTGGCAGTACACCCAAAAGTCGTAGTGCGTCTACCCGACGCAGTATTCAATGAGCAAACACGACATATCCCACATTTGTAGTACCCCGTTAATTGATCAAAAAATCCTCTCGTAGATATAGGGGGATTGATGACATTTGGGGCAAGTTTGTGTCTCAGGGATGGCGCCCCTCTAAAGACAACTCTAGGTCTCTCTGGGACCACTTCTCTAAGAATAGAATCATTGGAAACTATATGCCAGTGTTTATTAACCAGCTTCCTTATGCTGTTATGTTGCACGGAATAGGTGGTCAGGAAGGGGACTCCTCCCTGGAAATCATTCCGTGCACGGGGGCCCT
Source organism: Lithobates sylvaticus (assembly GCA_028564925.1). Classification (NCBI taxonomy): domain Eukaryota; kingdom Metazoa; phylum Chordata; class Amphibia; order Anura; family Ranidae; genus Lithobates; species Lithobates sylvaticus. The sequence continues at coordinate 299,486,364 of CM053029.1, forward strand.
TCTCTACTAGGAGACTGTCCCTTTCCAAATTTTCCACGGTATTCAGGGTTTCGACAAGAAATTCTTCGCCGTACCCCTTTTCCAAGAATCTTTGTGTTAGGACTTTGGCCTGTTCTTGGAATTCAGCAGGATCTGAACAATTGCGCCTAAGCCGTAGGTACTGGCTTTTGGGCACAGACTTCAGCCACGGAGCGTGATGGCAGCTATCAATAGGTATAAAAGAATTCCTATCCGTGGCTTTAAAATAAGTCGCAGTGACAATTTTATCATCCTGTATCCTGATGTTGAGATCTAGGAAATGTATAGAAGTCTGACTCTTCTCGTACTTAAGTACGATGCCCCTTGAATTTTGATTCAAAGACTCCATGAAAGAATCAAGATCGCCGGAGTCGCCATCCCATAGGAGGAGGATGTCATCAATGTACCTAGCCCAGAAGGTCAACTGGGGCACATTCTGGGCGTAGATGACATCCTCCTCCCACCTGGCCATAAAAAGATTGGCCAGACTAGGGGCATATTTAGCCCCCATGGCAACTCCGGTGGTTTAACCCGCCTGGAACATTGGCTCCATCCTTAAAGGTCTTTAGAGACGTCATGTTGAGGGACCTCGACCATATGGAGGTGAAAAAAGTTAGGATGACACAATCCCTACAGGATGGGTTAGACTCACTTCGCAGGAGGAAGGATTTAGTTATCAGGCCTGCTGACAAGGGTCATTGTAGTTTTGGATAGAGAGATGTACATGACCGAAATGCATCGTATTGTCGGAGACACCACCACTTACAGTCAATTGCCCTCTGACCCTAAGGTTCATTATACCAAGGAGCTTGAGGAGTTGATAGCTAGTGGACTCTCCTCAGGGATCCTTGATTCCAAGGAGGCCTTTTATCTCGTCCCCAGGGCTCCACGCACCCCTATCCTCTATTATCTACCTAAGGTGCACAAAGATCCTGTTTGCCCCCCGGGACGTCCTATAGTAAGTGGAATAGATTCCATTACGTCCCGGGTGGGCAAATATATCGATGTATACTTACAACCTCTCGTTGGAAAAAGGCCCTCTTTCGATAAGGACTCCAGACACGTGATGAATCTTTTAAACAATCTAAGGGTCACTGAGAATACATGGATGGTGACCGCTGATGTCACCTCCCTTTATACTATTATCCCTCATGAATTAGGGTTTGAAGCAGTGCAGGGTTATCTCCATCGTGACTCTGGATTACCAGAGGAGCAAATCAAATTCCTGATGGTATTACTTAGATTCGTTGCTACACGAAATTATTTTTGGTTTGACTACCAATTTTTTCGTCAAACCACCGGAGTTGCCATGGGGGCTAAATATGCTCCTAGTCTGGCCAATCTTTTTATGGCCAGGTGGGAGGAGGATGTCATCTACGCCCAGAATGTGCCCCAGTTGACCTTCTGGGCTAGGTACATTGATGACATCCTCCTCCTATGGGATGGCGACTCTTGATTCTTTCATGGAGTCTTTGAATCAAAATTCAAGGGGCATCGTACTTAAGTACGAGAAGAGTCAGACTTCTATACATTTCCTAGATCTCAACATCAGGATACAGGATGATAAAATTGTCACTGCGACTTATTTTAAAGCCACGGATAGGAATTCTTTTATACCTATTGATAGCTGCCATCACGCTCCGTGGCTGAAGTCTGTGCCCAAAAGCCAGTACCTACGGCTTAGGCGCAATTGTTCAGATCCTGCTGAATTCCAAGAACAGGCCAAAGTCCTAACACAAAGATTCTTGGAAAAGGGGTACGGCGAAGAATTTCTTGTCGAAACCCTGAATACCGTGGAAAATTTGGAAAGGGACAGTCTCCTAGTAGAGAAGGGCCCCCGTGCACGGAATGATTTCCAGGGAGGAGTCCCCTTCCTGACCACCTATTCCGTGCAACATAACAGCATAAGGAAGCTGGTTAATAAACACTGGCATATAGTTTCCAATGATTCTATTCTTAGAGAAGTGGTCCCAGAGAGACCTAGAGTTGTCTTTAGAGGGGCGCCATCCCTGAGACACAAACTTGCCCCAAATGTCATCAATCCCCCTATATCTACGAGAGGATTTTTTGATCAATTAACGGGGTACTACAAATGTGGGAAATGTCGTGTTTGCTCATTGAATACTGCGTCGGGTAGACGCACTACGACTTTTGGGTGTACTGCCACAGGGGCAACACACACCATCAAACCCTTTATTACATGTGCCACTACAGGGGTGGTCTACATGTTGCAGTGTCCTTGTGGCCTGCAATATGTGGGACGCACCAAACGGCCCCTGCAGGTACGCCTGAATGAGCATATAACCAATATCCTAACTGGGTTTCCGAAACATTCGGTTTCGAAACACTACTTACTTCACCACAGAAAAAACCCTGCAAATACGTTATTCTTAGGGATTGATAAATTCAAGCCACACTGGCGGGGTAGTTCCCTGGTTAGGGAGATCTCCAGATCAGAAATGGGGTGGATACATCGGCTCAAGTGTTACACCCCCTTTGGGCTGAACATTGACACCGATGTTAATGCCTTTATAGATAACTCTTGAAGGTTCCCACTTGTTTCTTAATATATGATTTTAAGGTATGGTTTTATTATTGTGTATTATTGTTGCTATCTGTGGCCCAATCTGGGATGCGGGTCAATGTGACGAGCCTTTGGACGAAATTTTAGTGTATGATTTCACATTATTACACTTGTTTTTATGAGGTCATCTCACTTTGACACCCTTTTTTCAAATTTACTTTCAGTGGTTTTGTACCTAATTTTTATTTTTTATCTTTTATCATATTATTATATATTTGCATCACATCACTTCATATAAATTTTCATATATTTATAAGTACATATTTTATACTTTATATTTCCATGGGAGTAATTCCCCATTTTTCACACTATTATACCATCTATTTGATTGAATCACCTTTGGTCACATATATGGTTTTATTCGGACATTTTCTCTGTCTGTTCACACTAGCAATAGCACTGGACCACACATAGGGGGAGATATTTTCGGTCCCAGTATACTTACCTTTAGGACTGGCTATCCCCCGTTTGACACACAATTTAATATAATGTTGTTCACTATGTAGTACTTATTTTTTATATTCTTTATATATGTCCCTTTATTGATATTGCAAATATCTGTCTATAGACTCGTTTTGGCCTTTAGGATATAAACTCTATATATGACGGTCGTTCTTACAGACATCCGCCTATAAAGATTAATGTGAATGCCCATATCTAAGATGGCGGTTTGAGTTCGTGTCACATGACCACATTCCAGAATGAGGCTTGGCTATATAATGGTGGTGCGTCGCTGCGTCGCCCGTTCCCCATTGATGACGGTAATTGTACCGAAACTAGTCTGGGAAGGCGCGCAGTGACGTCACCACGCTCAGGAGGACGGGCTACAGGATCCGACCGCCGGCGGATTTGTCTTATGCTCAAGTTTGAATGTGAGTTTACCTTTGTTTTCAATAAAATATTCGATACTGATTTACGCTATGGGTACCCCCTCTCTTCCTTTATACAACGATGCATTGCTGAGTTTATGACCTGAGTATCGGAGGAGCAAGGGACGTTTGATCCATATCACTTACCGGTTGATCGCAGGACTTCACCGCCTGGATATCCACAGCCATCATTACAGAGCCTTATATGCTCTGCCTTCTGGTAAGAGCATAGCAATACTGGTGGAGGGATCCTATATCACCTATCGTATCACTTCACTGCGGTGCTGACATTGTGATTACCTTTGATGTGGACATTGTCTCTAGCTTATGCTCCATCTACCCCAGTCACCTTTAACCGTGTGCTTATTAACATTTCAGCTACATTTGGACTCATAAACATAAGACTGGGCATAGGGATTTTGCTGAATTATCCCTGTCTGATATATATTAATTTTTTGTTTTTTCTGGCGCTGCTTCCTTTTTCTCCTTGTTGATGCTTAGTGTGTGTATCCCACCTTGAGCGGCTGCCTGTTTTTTTGCTCTTTTTTGGTTTTATCATTTAAGTTGTATTTATGTGCATTAGTAGCGCGGTTTTAACTTCTTTCCATATATAAAATCGATACCTACAAGACAGGATATGGATAAATACGTATACAGGCTGGAAACCTCCTATAAATCTGAAATACAAACAATAAAAACATCTGTAGCGGATTCACAAAAGAAAGTGGAAACATTGAGTACTAAAATAGAAGGCATGAACCAAAGAATTTTGGACCTGGAGGAAAAGAATCAAGACTCAGACAGACACCTAATACAACTCCTGAATATAACAGACGATCTTGAAATTAGATCTAGATGTAACAATATTAGGGTTAGAGGATTGCCAGAAGCGAAAACACCAGAAGACCTAAAAAACACATTACAAGAAATATTCAATATAATACTTAATCCACCAAACCCAACGGCGATAGAAATAGATCGAGCACATAGAGTACAGGGGCCTAAAGATCAGGACCCAGCAAGACCTAGAGACGTGATCTGCAGGATACATTACTTTCGGGTAAAGGAAAATATAATGACAGAAGCAAGGAAACAAAGAGACTTTGAGTTTGAGGGCATCCCACTGATTTTTCTGCAGGACTTGTCCAAATATACTTTGATAAAAAGGAAAGCATTAAAACCATTATTAGACGTATTGAGAGAAAAGAATATTCTATATAAGTGGGGTTTCCCGTTTCAAATCATAGTCCACCAAAATGGACACAAGAATATATTTCGAGACCTGAAAGACCTCTCAGATTTTCTGAAAAATCTTCACTTGCCCCCAATTGTCTTACCAGCATGGCCACAATCGTACTCGGAAATATTGACTGGATTAAATAGAAGAAGATAGACTGAAATGGAAAAGTCCGAGGGATAGGTGTGGAGAGAGGGAGTGGGAGGGGAGGGAGAGGGGGACAGGAAGGAAAAGGAAATCTTTTTTTAATTAAAAATTTTTTTTGTTTTTTTTTGTTTTTTTCCTCCATATTTAAAATATGGAAGCAAATTTTTTCCAGTTATAATGAGGTTCTTGTATTTGTTTAAAGTATGAATTGTATCTATGGATTTATCGTGTATCCACATACAGGGAATATCAAATGAATGTATGGAAGGGGGAAGGGGAGGGGAAAGGAGAGGAGAGAAGCGAGAGAAATGAATAGAAACGTTTTTTTTTTTTTCTCTTTTTTTTTTCTTCTCTCTCTCGTTTAATGAAGGCAAAACTGTTTAGTTATAATGTATAAGGTTAAAGCACATGTAGATGCTCTAAGTACAAAACTTATTTGTTGTTTATTCACACATTTGGAATATCACATAATTATATAGAGGTGAGGTGAGGCAGAGAGGGAAAGGGAATGAAGAAAACTTATTTTGTATTTTTTTCTATATATTTTTTTTTTTTGCCCGAATCAGGGATAATCAACAAGACACAATAAAATAATCATTAGCGCTTATCACTCCCCTTTTTTTTTTTTTTCTTGCCCAAATCAGGGATAATCAATAAAACACAATAAAATAATCTTATCACTCCCCTTTTTTTTCCCCCCTTTTTTTTTTTTTTTCTTTTTTTTTTCTCACCACAGCTAGAATGCATGAGGATAAGACACCCCCAGATATTATAAGCACGGATTTTATGCACTGTTCACCCACATTTATGGGATACCACATAAACTTATAGAAGTGAGGGAAAGAGGGGTAAGGAGGAAGAAAAAACAAAAGAAATCGAAATAATTAATAGGACTAATAGAGTAAAATCACTAGCATAAATCAGACCCCCCCCCCCTTGGGGTTTCTTTTTTTTTTTTTATTCCTCTCTCTCAATGTCCGTAAAGAGACAATCAATGAGATAATATAAAACACCAGAACTTAACCACTTTTCTCCCCCCCCCACCTTTTTTTTTCTCTCTCTCTTTTTCTCCATATTTCAAATATGGAAGCAAATTTTTTCACAGTTTGTTTAAAGTATGAATTGTATCTATGGATTTATCGTGTATCTATATCATATGAATGTATGGAAGTGGGAAGGGGAGGGGAAAGGAGAGGAGAGAAACGAGAGAAATGAATGGAAAAGTTTTAGTTTTTTTTTCTCTTTCTTGTTTAATATAGGTAAAACTGTTTAGTTATAATGTATAAGGTTAAAAGCACATGTAGATGGTTAAGCACAAGGTTATGATACTTCCATGTGTCTAGAATATGTTTAGGAATTTTGTATATCGCTTATTCAAATTTGGGGATGTTGTATAGACATATGGAAATAAAGGGAAGGGAAGAGAAAGGGAGGATGGTCTTCCCCGGCGGGTTTTTTTTTTTTATTCTTCCTCTTTCCCCTACCCCAGACTCTCTCTCCCCCCCCTATCTACCCCCGCGCCCCATAGGGGATAATTAACCCTTCCTCTCACCTCCCCTCGAAAATACTGTTTTTTTAAGACCGAAATACATCAGGATAGAAATAAAATATAAAAATAAATTAAATGTCTGGGGAGGGCACCGTTCTGCTGGGGGAAGTTTTCTAATACCCTAGTTAGGGACCTTATATATAAGGATAGACTTATTTTAGTCAAATAGAGTGTTAATAAATATGAATGTTGTTAGCATGATTGGTAAAGAAAGTGAAGGAGGGAGGAACTCCAGGTAATACCCGGATAGATTTCCTCTCTTTTTCAGATTTGAGTAACTGTACATTTTATTTTTATTTTTATTTATTTTTTTATTTTTTTTTTATTTTTTTATTTTTTTGTTATGATAAAGATTTGTTCTTATAATATTAGAGGACTAAATGTATCTTCAAAAAGATCTCAGGTGCTGCACTTTCTTCATAGACAGAATGTGGGCATCATTATGTTCCAAGAAACGCATTTCCGTTCAGATCACATACCCAACGTGCAAAACGGATATTATCCAACATGGTATCATGATTCATTCGCATACTCAAAATCCAGGGGAGTTTCTATCGCAATACATAAATCTGTACCACACCAAATTCTAGAAATATATAGAAATAAAGATGGAAGAGGACTATTATTGAAGGTCATTATTTATGGTAAAAAATATACTTTTATAAACATATACCTACCTAATCAGGACCAGATGGAATTCGGGACAAAACTCCTATCAGAACTAATAGAAAAAGCAGAGGGGGTCACTGTAATAGGCGGTGACTTTAATTTTGTCCTAGACAGGGAAATAGATACAACAGCCTCGCCGATAAAAGAAAAAAATAATGCAAGGAAAAAATTCAAAGAAACGATGAATAGACTCCAATTAGTAGATATATGGAGAATTGATCACCCGCTAGAGAGGGACTATACGTTTTTCTCAAAAGTTCACGGAACCTATCATCGACTTGACTACTTCCTAATAAATCAGCTAGGAATGGCCGAGATTTCTTCATCTGAGATCGGGAGCGCGATATGGTCAGATCATTCACCCATCTACATAATGTTAACTATAAACAAGGAAACTAAAACTAGGGGTTCCTGGAGACTTAATGACAAATTATTATTTGATGAGATGTGTGTAACAGAGATTAGGTTAGCAATTACCAATTTTATAACGGATCACTTAACAGATACTACTTCTCTCCCCAATCAATGGGAAACCTTAAAATGTATTATACGGGGTCTGTTTATAAAACACGGGACAAGATTAAAAAAGGCAAAGGGAAATCAAATAATGCAGTTATCAAATAACATAATAAAATTAGAAAAACAACATAAACAAAATCCTATACAAGAAATATTAATGGAATTAACTACAAAAAAAACTGAGCTTAGAGTATTATTAGATGAACAAACCTTACAAATCAGAGATAAAATCCGGTCCTTACACTATCATCAGGGTAATAAACCCGGCAAATTATTGGCTAGGATACTACGCCAACGTATAAATTCAACATCTATTATTAAGGTTTAAACGGATTCAGGTAACTATGCCCATGATCCAAAAGGTATCGTGGAAACCTTTCGGAGCTTTTATTCTAGATTGTATAATATTCCTAACATATTAGCAGAAAGGAGCCCCGAAACTTTTAGACAAAAAGTTCAGGAATACATAAAGAATACACCTATACAAACATTAACTAGCATAGATAAAGAACAACTTGAAGAAGAATTTACAGAAAATTAAATTAAAAATGTAATCGACTCACTAGTAATAGGAAAAAGCCCAGGTCCGGACGGTTTTACTCCACGGTTTTATAAAAAATTTAAAGAACTGTTAATTCCTATTATGAAACATACATTCAATGCAGTATCAAGGGGACAACCCTTTGTTCCACAAGGAATGCAAGCATTCATTTCCCTTATACCAAAACCCGAAAAAGATCACACCATCTGTGGGAACTACCGTCCGATCTCGTTAACAAATATTGACCTCAGAATATATTCTAAGGTCATTGCAAACAGAATTACCCCAATACTTCCGAAATATATACACTTAGATCAAGCAGGATTCGTAAAAGGTAGAGAAGCTAGAGATAATACTCTGAAAACTGTAACACTTATGGAATATGCTCAAAGACACACCATCCCATCCTGTCTACTAACCGTGGACGCTGAAAAAGCGTTTGACAGGGTGGGATGGTGTTTTCTTGAAGAGACACTGAAACAATGGGGAATAGGTCCAACCTTATTAGAAAAAATAATGGTATTATATCAGAAACCCGTAGCTAGAATACGAGCGGCGGGAGAAATATCTGAGCCTATAAATATAACAAATGGTACCAGACAGGGCTGTCCCCTCTCACCATTACTGTATGTATTGATAATGGAACATCTGGCGATAGCTATTCGAGACAATCAAAATATACAAGGTCTGAAAATACGAGGGGCAGAATACAAGATTTCCATTTATGCAGACGATCTACTAGTTTATATAACAAACCCTATAATAACACTTCCAAACCTAATACAAGAGTTCGAGAGGTTTGCGAATGTAAGTTACTTTAAGGTAAATTACAATAAATCGGAAATGATGGATATCTCACTTCCCACAGACAAAATAGAACTAATTAAGACCAATTTCCCCTTCAAATGGCAATCAACAGCAGTCAAATATCTGGGAATTTATATTCCCAAGGATTTGGACAAACTATATGAACTCAATTATCTCCCAATTACAACGAAAATAATAAAGACATTACAACAATATACACAGGGAACTCACTCATGGATAGGGAGAATAAATATAGTGAAAATGGATATATTACCCAAAATACTATATATATTCCAGGCCATACCACTTTTCCCTGTAAGTAACATTCTTAAACAACTTCGAAAGGCAATCGGGAGTTTTATTTGGGCAGGGAAACCTGCCAGAATAAGTAGGACAACACTAACTCGTACAAAGGAAGAAGGAGGGTTGGCACTCCCAGATATCTCGATATATCTGAAAGCGGCACTAATAACAAGGATAGTGGATTGGTTCCAAAATGAGGACTCTAAACAATGGGTTAAATTGGAGGAAGAGATCTTGGCCATTAGACTGAAATCATTACCATGGATAAAAAAAGAAAAACGCCCCCTGAATAGCGAGATGCCTTTCTTTGTAGTCTTAACAATGAAGGTATGGGATAGTATAGTAAGACAAGGTAAAGGGTCAACATATGTAGGCCCAATGACCCCAATATTTAATAACCCGGAGTTCCCACCAGCAATGAAATCAGAGAAATTTTTAAAATGGAATAAGGAACAAGACATTAGAGTATGGGAGATAACTGAACAAAATAGGTTAATGCCCCTGGAAGCCATGGGTATTGAACATTAACATTAACAGTAACTGGATACAATATTGGCAATTATTTGGATATATTTCATACATAGCGAAGGAAGATGTAATTAATAGACCTCTGACAGACTTCGAAAAAATTCTGATAGAGAAACAAAAACCAACTCATAACTTGTCTAAGATATATAAATATTTAATGAGAAATAACAATAGGCAAGAGATAACATACATAAAAAAATGGGAAGAAGAACTAGGACTAAAAATTCCCAGAGAGAAATGGAGCGAAGCATTTAAAATAACACATAAACTATCGAAAGCTAGCAGACATCAGGAAAGGAACTATAAACTTCTATCTAGGTGGTATAAATGCCCAGTAGATATGAATAAAATTAACCCAGAAAATAAAGATACATGCTGGAGATGTCACAAAGCTATTGGAACAATGTCACATATCTGGTATTATTGCCCCGGAGTTTATGGCTTCTGGGAGCAAATATATAAAGTGTACACGTTGATGACAGGAATAGAAACTCAACCGGATTTTCTGATGTCGGTGCTATCCATGAACATGGGATCGGTAAAAAAGGTTAGGAAAGGTACCTTGAGATATTTTTTAACGGCAGCTCGAACTATAATAGCTAGAAAATGGAAAAGTAATATGAGTCCCAATATAAACGAGTGGGAGATGGAAATGAACGAGATGTGTATATTGGAAATAAAAATGGAAACTGAAAAAGAGCCTAAAAAAGAGATAAGAAATGACTGGCAGACCTGGATCGAATTTAATATTTTACAACCTAGATAGAAGGAATCTATAAAATAAATAAGGACAAGTCCCCTTTTTTCTTTTTTCTTTTTTTTTTTTTTTTTTCTTTTTCTCCTCTTCTTCTCTTTTTTTTTTGGATGGTTAGATAGGATGTGGTAGATTCGGATGAATGAATGAATGGAATAAAAGGGATAGTAAGAAATAGAAGTATTAGTAAACTTAAGAAGATACCAAGTAAATACTTTGTGTGTAAATGTAATGTTATATATATATATATATATATATATATACATATAATGTTGTAAAATAAAACTTAATATAAATAAAGATATTAAAAAAAAAAAAAGAGTGCGAGCGCTGAAAATTGGCCTGGGCAGTAAGGGGGTTTAAGTGTCCAGTAAGCAAGTGGTTAATGCATAGAATGCATTAGGATAAAAAAACCTTCTACCTTTAGAACCACTTTAAGTTAGAAACACACAGGATTTCTGTCAGGAACAGGTATTTTTGCAATTGGCACCCTTAATGGTGCATTTAACAGACCAAAAAGGAGCAAACCAGAGATGTTGCTGGTCACTTTACACTTTAATGTAATTTTTTTAAAAGTGCCAATTGAAAATACCTGGTGATCCTGATATGACGGTAATTGTTTATGCAGTTCCCTTGTAGGGTGAAAATGCTATGTCACTGTGGGTTTGATTTACTAAAACCGGAGAGTGCAAAATCTGGTGCAGCTCTGCATAGAAACCAATCAGCTTCCAGGTTTTTTTTTGTCAAAGCTTAACCACTTCAGGCCATTTTTTTGTGTTATGGCACTGCGTTACTTTAACTGACAATTGCACAGTTGTGCGACACTGTACCCAAATCAAAGTTTTGTCCTGTTTTTCCCACAAATAGAGCTTTCTTTTGGTGGCATTTGAACACCTCAGCTGTTTTAGTTTTTTGCGCTATAAACAAAAAAAGCCGTCAATTTTGAAAAATAATTATATATTTTTTACTGTCTGCCATAAAACATGCCCAATAAAAAATGTGAAAATCGAATTTCTTCATCCATTTCGGCCAATATGTATTTTGCTACATATTTTTGGTAAAAAAAAATCCCAATAAGCGTATATTGATTGGTTGTAGCGTGTACAAACTATGGGATATTTTTTTAATTTATTTTTTTATTTATTTTACTAGTAATGTCAGGAATCAGTGACTTATAGTGGGACTGCGATATTTTGTTGGACAAATCGGACACTAACTGACACTTTTGACACTTTTTGGGGACCAGTGACACTAATACATTGATCAGTGCTAAAAAGTATGCACTATCACAGTACTAATGACACTGGTTGGAAAGCGGTTAACATCAGGGGCGATCAAAGGGTTAACTTTGTGCCTAGCCTGTGCTTACTTACTGTGTGGGAGGTGATTTGACTAGGGGAACGCAAAGATCTGTGTTCCTGCTTAGCGGAAACACATGATCAATACCTTCCCTTCTGACAGAATGAAAATCTGCCTTGTTTACATAGGTAGATTGCTGTTCTGCCTGTGTACTGTCTAATCGGCGGGTACTGGTGGACATCGAGTCCACGGTACCTGTCACTGGGCTCCTGCTGTGTGTGATCACAGCAGAAGTGGGTCGCCGGTGATGCGCATGCTTGCCCCGGGCCCATAAGTGTCAGATCACATATTAGGTACATGATCTGGCACAGAGCAGCCGCCCATTGCTAATTGAACACGCTGAAGTTAGAAGCTGATTGGTTACCATGTACAGATGCACCAGATTCTGCATGCCCTAGTTTTAGTAAATCTCCCCCATTGGTCCTATGTTCCAGTGTTGTCATCCTGTCACACCCTGATGGACTAAGTGGTCATGCAAACACAAATTATGCAGGCATGTTCAATTGTTCTCACTATACGGAAGCCTTTCCAGAACAATGATAGGGAGCTCACCACAGAGAGAGTGCATGTGGACAGAAAATTGCTGAAAAAGTCTGAAGATGATTGGGAAACCTAAAGCTCCATACATTTTTGTCTTTAGATTTACCAAAACCATGTAGTGCAAGGGCCTGCCTGATTGCATACAAATTGAAACTCCTAAGGTTTGACCTCATATTATATGGTTTTGGTAAATCTGAAGACAAAAATCAGCAGAAAATCTGATAGTGTGTATGGGGCTTTAGGTTCAAGAAAGGGATATAAAAAAGAAGAAAACCGTATTTATTTTATGTAAAAAATGGCAATTGTTTCTGATACACAATGTTGAAGTAAACTAAATGGCATCCATTTAGGGCTTACATCTACCTTAGCTCAGGGATGTGTGGTGAGGTCAGTGGCTGGTGAGGCACTGGTTAGTATCAGAGCCAGATACACACAGGTTATATACGCTGCGATTGTTAGAGCGAGAACAATAATTCTAGCACTAGACCTCCTCTGTAACTCTAAACATGTAACCTGTAAAAAGTTTAAAGCGTCACCTATTGAGATTTTTAAGTACTGAAATTTGGCGCCATTCCACAAGTGTGCGCAATTTTAACCACCCGATTACTTTCAGCTTTCAGCGCTGACGCACTTTGAATGACAATTGCGCGGTCATACAACACTGTACCCAAATTAAATTTTTATCATTTTTTTCCCACAAATAGAGCTTTCTTTTGGTGGTATTTAACCACAGCTGGGGTTTTTATTTTTTGCTAAACAAACAAAAAAAGATGGAAAAAATAAATAAAAAATCATGTTTAATAGTTTGTTATTTATTTTTTTATTTTTTTTATTTTTAATTTTGCAAACAGGTAATTTTTCTGCTTCATTGATATGCGCTAATGAGGTGGCACTGGTGGGCACTGATAGGCTGCACTGGTGGGCACAGATAAGGTGGCACTCGTGGGGACAGATAAGTCGGTACTGATGGGCACAGAAAAGATGGCACGGATGGGTGGCACGGATGGGTGGCACGGATGGGTGGCACGGATGGGCACTGATAGATGGCACTGATAGGCACTGATAGGTGGCACTGATGGGCACTGGTAGGGACACTGATGGGCACTGGTAGGTGACACTGATGAGCACTGGTAGGGGACACCGATGAGCACTGGTAGGTGACACTAATGTGCAGCACTGTAAAGGCACATTGTGGGCACTGGCACTGTGGGCACTGACAGATGGCACTGTGGGCACTGACAGGTGGACCTAGTGGGCATTGGAAGGGGGCACTTTTATAGGGCACAGGTGGGCACCATGGACCCTGGGCACATTGCAGTGAGAGGGACAGATGTCCCTCTCACTGCCGCCGGTGATCGGCTTTTTTTTCTTTCTCTTCGTGCTGTCAGCGCGAGGAGGATAAAAAGCCGTTTACCGGCTCTGTTATTATCACATGATCAGCTGTCATTGGCTGACAGCTGATCACGTGGTAAGGGGCCCCTTACTCGGATCTGTGATCCAGCAAGTCTCCCAGACTCGTTGATCACAGAGCGCGCAGTCGGCTCGTGGCCGGGACGACGTCAATAGACGTCGTCCCGGCATCTTAGATCTGCGCTGTAGCCGTCATTTGGCCATAGCGCGGAACTCAGGTAGTTAAAGTGTAACATGTTAGGTATCTATTTACTCAGCGTAACATCGACTATGTGGTAGATGAGGTTTAATGTTGATAAATGTAAAGTTATGCACTTGGGGGCTAAGAATATGCATGCATCATACATGCTAGGGGGAGTACAACTGGGGGAATCCGTAGTGGAGAAGGATCTGGGGGTTTTGGTAGATCATAAGCTCAATAATAGCATGCAATGCCAAGCTGCGGTTTCCAAAGCAAGTAAAGTCCTTTCTTGTATTAAGAGAGGTATGGACTCCAGAAAGAGCGATATCATTTTGCTCCTGTTCAAAGCATTAGTAAGACCTCATCTGGAATATGCAGTTCAGTTTTGGGCACCAGTTCTCAAAAAGGATATCGGGGAACTGGAGAAAGTGCAGAGAAGGGCAACCAAACTGATAAGAGGCATGGAGGAGCTCAGCTATGAGGAAAGATTAGAGGAACTGAATTTATTTACTCTTGAGAAGAGGAGAATAAGGGGGGATATGATCAACATGTACAAATATATAAGGGGTCCATATAGTGAACTTGGTGTTGAGTTATTCACTTTACGGCAAACACAGAGGACAAGGGGGCACTCTTTACGTCTAGAGGAAAAGAGATTTCATCTCCAAATACGGAAAGGTTTCTTCACAGTAAGAGCTGTGAAAATGTGGAATAGACTCCCTCCAGAGGTGGTTCTGGCTAACTCAGTAGATTGCTTTAAGAAGGCCTGGATACTTTCCTAAATGTACATAATATAACTGGGTACTAAGATTTATAGGTAAAGTTCATCCAGGGAAAATCCGATTGCCTCTTGGGGGATCAGGAAGGAATTTTTTTCCCCTGCTGTGGCAGATTGGAGCATGCTCTTCTGGTTTTTTTTTTTTTTTTTTTGCCTTCCTCTGGATCAGCTGTGGGTGTGTTGGATTGTACGATGTTTTTTGTTTTTTATTTTTATTTATTATTATTTTTTTTTTGTGGTTGAACTGGATGGACTTGTGTCTTTTTTCAGCCTAGCTAACTATGTAACTATGTAACTATGTAACTATGTAACTATCATCTTTCACATTATACAAAAAAAATCAGGCTAAGTTAGTGTTTTATTATTTTTTATTCATAAAACTGTTTTTTTTCCTCAAAAAAAGACGGGTTTGAAAAATTGCTGCGCAAATACTGTGTAACTGTGTAACATATTCCCTAGGGTGTGTGCTAAAACAATATATATAATTTTGGGGGGTTCTGAGTAATTTTCTAGCAAAGAAAATATGATTTCCTGACAGACTCCATGGCAGCCTACGTGTGGGTTAACCCCGCCTCCTCTCCAATGCTATAGGACCCCATTACCATAAAAGAGTACTCACCACTCCATGCTGTGTTCCTTTTTTGTCCTCCTCCTATGGACCTTCACATTTCGTTCGTGTCCGGTAGGATTTCGGATTTTTCTGAAGAAGCATACCTGTGCGGTGCAAAGCTCTGTGCTCAGCCATGGGCGGGCGAGTAAGCTTTTGAGGCTGGATGTCCTTCTCCCCCCAGAACGGGGTGGTGTTGCCTCGGTATGCTGGTGGTCGCAGGGACGCTGGACGGATGGCATCGGCGGCTGGCAAGGTCTGCACCGTTATTCTCCATGGCAGTATTATTTGTTGTGTGTATTGTCCCTGGTGTCTAGTGTACTCCCCCCCTGGATGGCGGCTGGAGCGCTCCTGCGTTCCAGCTCGCCGTATGATTTCCGGGTTCCTGGCCGCCTCGGCGGTCTGCGCATGCGCACCAGCCTCCGGCGAAAGCGAGGCCTGGTTCGCGCGTGCGCGGCCTGACGGTCGCGCATGCGCAGTATGATTCTCCCTCGGCACAGGTCGCGCATGCGCAGTATGGTTTTCCCTCAGCCCAGGCAAACTACTACAAGGTCAGTGCTTGTTACTCTGAGTGTATTTAAAAAAGAAAAAAAAAAAAAAAAAAAAAAAGTTTTCGGTGACGTCACGGGCGGGGAATTTAAATTCTTTTTGGGTTTGCTGCAGTCCTATCTGGGTTTCCAGGAGAGTGGAAGCAGCAAGCCCGTTCCCCAGCCCAGGCAAACTACTACAAGTCAGTGCTTGTTAACTTTTAAAGTGCATGTATTTAAAATTGTGAATATATTCATTTTCTTCCAAATGTAATGGCACAATACCGTCTTATGGGAAGTATATATATATGCATGTAGCTATGAAACTTCTTAATATATATAACAGGTTTTGGAGGGCCTTTAAAGATGGTCTGGAGAGGAAGATCGACCAGGACCTCAAAAGGATCTACGGTCTGGCTGGAATGGCCTGTAAGCCCGTCTTAGCCCTAGCGGCTATGTCCAAGGCCATGGAGGCATGGACTGAAAATGTGGACTCCTTCCTGAATAGCGTATCGGCCGAACTGGCCAGGAGTTCAGCAGCAGCAGAACTAAAACTCGCAGCAGTTTTTCTGGGGGAGGCTTCCATCGACTTAATTCGTCTGTTGGCACGCATTATGCTGTCATCAGTCTGCCAGGCCACAACAACAACAAAAAACAATTTTTACATCTGGTGGACGTGAGCCACCCAAATCCTTCTGAGATCGTGCCCGCCCAGGCGGGTCGGGTGGGGGCCCGTCTATCCCTCTTCCGGCACGTCTGGGTGGCCTCGATCTCGGATTATTGGGTCATCAAGACGGTCTCGTCAGGGCACAGGTGGACCTTCTCCAGCATTCCCCCTCCCAGGTTCGTGTCTACCCAACTTCCTCGGTCGGAGGACCAGAGACAAGTTCTACTCTCATACGTGGAGCTGTTAAAAGCCCAGGGGGCGGTGGTCCGGGTGCCAGAAGAAGAGCGTTTTCAAGGGGTCTACTCTCCCCTCTTCTTAGTACAGAAGAAAAGCGGATCATGGCGACCAGTGATAGATCTGACATACTTAAATCGGTATATACAATACGGGAAATTCAAGATGGAGACTCTTCTAACTATACAACAAGCCATCCAACCAGGGGATTGGATGGTCTCGATCGACCTAAAGGACGCTTATTTTCATGTTCCAATAGAGGAAAGCTGCCAAAAGTTTCTAAGATTTCATGTCGATCAAGACCATCTACAGTTTATCTGCCTCCCCTTCGGGTTGACGACCTCCCCTCGAGTCTTTTCAAAACAAAGAGCAGCTGTTAGTTCATCTCAAGCAGGTGATGTCCACATTAACCAGCTTCGGTTGGCTCCTAAACATGGAAAAAAGCCAGCTAGTGCCAACCCAACGGCTAATTTATCTGGGTGCCCAGTTCGACACCGTGCGAAGTACATTCTGGAACTTCGGGCAGCTTGGTGCGCTCTCCAGCACTTCTCCCAGATTGCACTCAGTTGGACAACAACGAGTGGTCCCTCACACGTTCAGTCCTTCGAGTGGATCCTGTCGCTGGGTGTCGATCCAGAGGTAGACCTTTTTGCCTCCCCGTGCAACTTCAAATTAGAGAGGTTCTACACGCGGAACCGCTGCAGCCAAGCTCTGGGGACAGACGCATTGACAGACCAATGGAAATTCAGGAAGGCCTATGCCTTCCCGCCACTTCCCTGATTCTCAGATTTCTTCAGAGGCTCCAGATGGAGACGGTGGAAGTAGTGATGATCGCTCCTTACCCAGCAATACTGAAACTGTTTCAGCTTTGTCAGCCTTCTCCGGTAGTATGACGGGGCCATCCCCGCTTTTCCGTTAAGTGGCAGCTTCTTGGGCTTCTATTAATACCTTTATGTCACACTATTGCGTTGAACCTGCTTCTTTATCCTCTGTTAATAAGTAATATACAAATAAATTAATTAAGTGGGAAAAAGGAAAATTTATTATCAAATACTACCGTAATTTTCCTTTCCTGATGGACTCCATGGCAGACGGAGTATAGGAAAGGAAACATGTTTTTTTTATGGTAATGGGGTCCTATAGCATTGGAGAGGAGGCGGGGTTAACCCACACGTAGGCTGCCATGGAGTCCATCAGGAAAGGAAAATTACGGTAAGTATTGGCCTTACTATATTTATACAAATAAATAATTATTATATATTGTTTTTAATTTTACTATATTTTCAAAAACTGTACAAGCAGGTGGCTTAACAGACAAATTACTGACGTTTGAAGTTATAACTTAAAACCAGTAATTTCACAGTAAATAGATAAATAATAAATTATTATATTATAGCATATATACTACAGACCTGTTAGTTTAACTTCTATAGTTGGGAAGATACTGGAGAGTTTAATAAAAGACCACATAGACAAGTTCTTTCTGGGAAAAAAAATATTTTAAGCAACAGACAGCATGGATTCATGAAAGACAGAAGTTGTCAGACAAACCTGATTTATTTTTATGAGGAGGTTTGGAAATATCAGTTTGTAAATGGATAGAAAACTGGCTAAAAGACAGAATTCAGTACTTGCTAATGATTCTAAGGCCACGTATACACGAAGGGACAATCCCGCGGGATTATCCTCTGGACTGAAGTCCAGCGGATAATCCCCTCGTGTGTAGGCGCCGGCAGACTTTTTGGCACCAAAGTCCGGCGGACTTTTTGGCGCCAAAGTTTTAAGTTTGGTTTTAAAATTATCCGCTGGACTTGGCAGTCCGGCGGACAATCCCGCCGTTAGTAGGCAAGTCCGCGGGACTTTTGAAATGAACGGACTTGCCGCTCATCGGCAAGTCCGTTCATTTAGCACGTGACTTCAGGTTACGTAGCTAGCGTAGGCAGTAAATGCCGCCGCGCTAGCTCCGTGACCTGGCATGGATTTAAAGGGACTCCCCACGCCGAAAAAACGGCGTGGGGGTTCCCCACAAATCCATGTCAGACCCTCATCCGAGCACGCAGCCTGGCAGGCCAGGAAAGGGGTGGGGACGAACGAGCGCCCCCCCCCCCTCCTGAGCCGTACCAGGCCGCGTGCCCTCAACATGGGGGGTGCCCTGGGGAAAGGGGGGCCGTGCGCCCCCCCCCCACCCCAAAGCACCTTGTCCCCATGTTGATGAGGACAAGGGCCTCTTCCCGACAACCCTGGCCGTTGGTTGTCGGGGTTTGCGGGCGGGGGCTTATCGGATTCTGGGAGCCCCCTTTAATAAGGGGGCCCCCAGATACCGGCCCCCCACCCTATGTGAATGAGTATGGGGTACGATGTACCCCTACCCATTCACCTAAGGTGTAAAATGTAAAGTACAAAAACACACACACTTTTGAAAAAATATTTTATTGCACTGCTCTGGGGGTCTTCTTCCGTCTTGGGGGTCTTCTCGCCGGACTCCTCCGCTTTCTTCTGCTCTTTTACCTAGCTCTTTCACGAGCGGAGGAGTCCGGCTACCTTCTTCGTCGTCGCCGCCGTCGTCTGGGGGTCTCGACCCGCCTTCGGGGGTCTTCCGGGGGTCTCTTCTGTTCTTGCGGCGGTCGTCGTCTTCCGCGCCGCCGGCGCCTTCTTCTTCTTGTCCTTCTTCTTGTTCTTCTTCTCCTTCCGATGTTGACCCGTCGCTGTCTCTGCCCAGAATGCCAGAACCGCGCTGCGCTGGGACTTGTATAGGGATATGGGGACAGGGTCACATGCTCATGTCACATGGTGACCCCGCCCCCTTGTGTTGTCACAGTCCCGGAGGATGCTGGGACTGTGACATCACAGGGGGGCGGGGTCACCATGTGACATGAGCATGTGACCCTGTCCCCATGTCCCTATATAAGTCCCAGTGCAGCGCGGTTCTGGCATTCTGGGCAGAGACAGCGACGGGTCAACATCGGAAGGAGAAGAAGAACAAGAAGGACAAGAAGAAGAAGGCGCCGGCGGCGCGGAAGACGACGACCGCCGCAAGAACAGAAGAGACCCCCGGAAGACCCCCCAGACGACGGCGGCGACGACGAAGAAGGTAGCCGGACTCCTCCGCTCGTGAAAGAGCTAGGTAAAAGAGCAGAAGAGAGCGGAGGAGTCCGGCGAGAAGACCCCCAAGACGGAAGAAGACCCCCGGAGCAGTGCAATAAAATATTTTTTCAAAAGTGTGTGTGTTTTTGTACTTTACATTTTACACCTTAGGTGAATGGGTAGGGGTACATCGTACCCCATACTTATTCACATAGGGTGGGGGGCCGGTATCTGGGGGCCCCCTTATTAAAGGGGGCTCGCAGATTCCGATAAGCCCCCGCCCGCAGACCCCGACAACCAACAGCCAGGGTTGTTCGGAAGAGACCCTTGTCCTCATCAACATGGGGACAAGGTGCTTTGGGGTGGGGGGGCCGCACGGCCCCCCTTTCCCCAGGGCACCCCCCATGTTGAGGGCACGCGGCCTGGTACGGCTCAGGAGGGGGGGGCGCTCGTTCGTCCCCACCCCTTTCCTGGCCTGCCAGGCTGCGTGCTCGGATGAGGGTCTGACATGGATTTGGGGGGAACCCCCACGCCGTTTTTTTTCGGCGTGGGGAGTCCCTTTAAATCCATGCCAGGTCACGGATCTAGCGCGGCGGCATTTACTGCCTACGCTAGCTACCTAACCTGAAGTTACGTTCTAAATGAACGGACTGCTCCGTGTGTGGGCAAGTCCGTTCATTTTCAAAAGTCCCGCGGACTTTTGGCCGGCGGATTATCCGCCGGAGAAGTCCGTGCGCGTGTGGGCAAGTCCACACGCTCGGAAAGTCCAGCGGACCCAGCTGGAAAGTCCGGCGGGATTGTCCGCTGGACTAAGTCCGCCGGCAAAAGTCCGCACATGTGTACGCGGCATTACTCTGAATGGTCTAAGGTTATCAGTGGTGGGACCCTTACTTTTTAATATCTTTATAAATGATATTGGGTCTGGGATCAAAAGTAAAATTTCTGTCTTTGCAGATGACACCAAGCTATTCAGTGGAATAACATCTCCAATTTACAAGCCGACCTCAATGCACTGTCTAATTGGGCGACTATGTGGCAGATAAGGTTTAATGTTGATAAATGTAAAGTTATGCACTTAAAGCCTAAGAATATGCATGCATCATACATACTAGGGGGAGCACAACTGGGGGAATCAATCGTGGAGAAGGATCTGGGGGTTTTGGTAGATCATAAGCTCAATAATAACATGCAATGCCAAGCTGTCCTTTCTTGTATTAAGAGAGCTATGGACTCCAGAGAGAGAGAGATATAATTTTTCCCCTGTACAAATGATTAGTAAGATGGACTTGTGTCTTTTTTCAACCTATGTAACTATGTAACTGTAGCATAATATTATGTATTAAAAAATGGAGAAATCTGCGCTTGGAAAAAATGTGTGACCAGAGCTGCTAAGCACTATAGCCCTAGATACCGAACCAAACAAAAAAATGTGAAAAAAAGTGCAGCGCTCAGATCGCTGCACTTTTTTTCACAGCATAATATTATGATTTAGCTTGATTAAAACAGTACCTGTTCACAGCAGCAGATTTTTATTCTCCCTTTTAACTGCATGAGAAAAACACGGAATTATGGGTAAATCTAATACCCATAAATCCATGTTTTTTCCTTCTAGTTAAAGCGGAGCTCCACCCGCACCAAAAATATTAAAAGTCAGCAGCTACAAATACTGCAGCTGCTGACTTTTAATAAATGGACACTTACCTGTTCCAGGTTCCAGCGGTGTCGGCAGAATGTGACGAGCGATTGCTCATCTCTCGGCTGCCCCGTCACCATCCTCTGTCAGGGAATCAGGAAGTGAAGACGCAACGTCTTCACTGCCCGGTTCCCTACTGCGCAACTCGCGCTGCGCGTCTCTATTGGTCCTCGTTGTGTCCTGGGAACTGTGTTTCCCAAGACACAACGGGGCATCTTCGGATAGGGGCGGGACAGCTCTGGATAATTCGTCACGAAAGTGGGTGCAGATACCTGTATTATACAGGTATCTGCACCCCCCTCCCCCCTGAAAGGTGCCAATTGTGGCACCGGAGGGGGGGAGGAATCCGATAAGCGGAAGTTCCACTTTAGGGTGGAACTCCGCTTTAAGAGGACTGGACACATGCTTTTAGACACATGCTCCCTTCTATGACACTGCAGTGAGAGGAGAGCCGCCACTTTAGTATTTTTATTGGACAGCTTGGACCAATGGTACTTTACCATTGGTCCAAGGCTCCAAGCTGTCCATTGTGCTCAGTGCCTCTGACAAGAAGTCAGAGGCTCTGTGAGCTCATCTTCTCAGTCTGCTGCAAACTGAGTGTGCCAGCTTGTATTTAAACTGTCCGTGACTCATAGTTGAGTCACTTAGCCTTGTTACCATGTACTGTGCATGAAAACACAGCAACTGGGGTGCACAAAAGTGGCAGCAGGTACTCTGGACTGATGTCAAAATCAGAAATATTTCATAGTAGCAGGAGGGAGTTTGTTTGTGAAGAACTAGAGAGCAGCACAATAATGAGTGTCTGCAGGCAACAATGGAGCATGGTGGAGGTTCCTTGCAAATTTGGGGCTGCATTTATGCAAATGGAGTTGGAGATTTGGTCAGAAATACAGTAAGATACTTATCCATCATGCCATACCATCAGGGAGGTATGTGATTGGCCTGTGGCAGGACAACAACACCAAACATACAGCCAATGTCATTAAGAACTATCTTCAGTGTAAAGAACAAGGAGTCCTGTAAGTGATGGTTTGGCTCCCGCAGAGCCCTGATCTCAACTAGGCATGTGCAGAACAAAAAAAATAGTTTAGTTTGGATTTGTTATTTACATAAAATGTGTTTAGTTAAATTTGTTTAATCCGTTTAATTCATTTTGGAATTTGTTTCGTTTATTCGTATTCGAATCGATTAGAATTTTCAAATTCAGATCGTTTTGGAAATTTTTCATATCAATTTCGAATAGTTTTCAAATTGGAATCGTTTACAGTTTTGGGTGGGAGGACCCCAATCATCTGATTTCCTCCAAATATATACTCTCTTCCAGCATGCCCAGCGGCCTGAAACTTCTACTGATTGGCAGAAAAAGATATGCATATTCATAACTCAGTCTCACCGCAGCTCACCACACTACAACAGTGCCACTTATTGACAGAGGGGAGGAACCACAGCTAAACCAGGCTTAGGAGAAAATCCAAATGATCACAAAGACTACAAATTAGCTGGGTTAGTCACCACCAAGCCCAGCTAAATGTACTAATAGCCCCTGTTTAAGACAAGTGTGTTACACTTGATTTGGATTTATCTTCTGTTCATTTACTTTCCATTTAATTAATTGATAAAAGATACACTATTAAACACCTCTATTTCTGAAATGATTCTTAATTTACTGCATTTTTTCCACACCTGCCTAAAACTTTAGCACCGATATAGATAGATAGATATAAAGATAGATAGATAGATAGATAGATAGATAGATAGATAGATAGATAGATAGATATCATGCTTGGGAGATTTCTTAAAGCTGTATGTGGTGCTACAGGACAGGATGATTTTCACGGACAGTCTCAGCATCAGCATACACTGGCAGTGCATTTTTGAAAATTATTTTTCTCCTTTACAATTAGCTTGGCATAAATATAGCAGCAGCACCCTAATCAGATTAGTTTTAGTTTGAAAAAAAAAAATGCATAGTAGTAGACATGCTTTGATCGGCAAAGAGAAATTGTCCAGTAGTCCACTGAGCCTGTTCTACAGATGCCAAACTGTCCTCCCACTGGGCAATTTCACACTCTCATTAAGAATTAAAAGACTGTAGATGATACACAGTAGTGTAAACGTGATAAGCAACAGGACAATTGAAGGAAAATGGGCTGAAAAGTACTAGAGAAAAAGAGTACAAGCATCTGTTTTATTGCCAAATTAAGAGCCCACAGACAAAATAGCAGTGTAAAATTGGCCAGCAGCAAGACAATTTAAAATATAAAGACTAGACCGAAAGTCACTAGCAACAAAGAGCACAGGCTCTGCTGGGGATACAGCAGTTTAACATTTGCCACTAGCAGGACAGTTTTATTTAGGGATAATAGGCCAAAATATACTAAAGACATAGCGTACATGTGGGTACTGTATTTTAATACAAAAATTAGGAGACCGCTGATAATACAGTAGTGTAAAATTTGCCAGCAGTTGAAAATTTTATGGAGCAAGCATGGGCGACCACAGAACTTTTTTGGGGGGGGGGGGCATAATTTTAGGTCACCCATGCTCTGCCCCTTTTCGACAATGTCATGAAGGGGAGGGGCTTAGTCATTATCACATAAAGCGCAGGCATGTGCCCATCAAATTTGGCCTGTACAGTACAGGGGGTGTACAGTATGTGTATATATAGGGGGTGGATGGTATTAGTATATACAGGAAGAAGGGTGGGTGTATATAGCTGTATTCAGGACAGATGATGTATATCTGCAGTCAGTGATGATGGAGGAAGGTCTCTATATATAGGAAGGAAGGTGTGTGTATATACAGCTACCTGTATATAGAGACATTCCTCCATCATCACTGACTGCAGATATACATCATCTGTCCTGTATACAGCTATATATACAGGACAGATGATGTATATCTGCAGTCAGTGATGATGGAGGAATATAGGAAGGAAGATAGATGTATATAGCTGTATACAGGACAGGACAGATGGAATGATCTTTCCTATATCTGGCACCCCTCTTCACTGATCATAACTGTATGTACTCAGATGCCCCTGATCTGTATATATGTCAGCCCCCCCCCCCCCACACACAAATCTATAAGCACATACAGCTCTGCCCCCCCCCCCCCCTGTACACAAACAGCCTCCTCCCTTCATTTGTACTCACAGTCCCCACTTGTAAGATGGTCTTCCTTCTCCCAAGTCCTGTTTCCACATGTCCCTGTGAAAAAACAACAGGAAGCAAAGCAAACACGGGGCGCACATACAGGAAGCAGCCAGAGGTGACAGTAAAGAGCTCTGTAAGTTCAGTAACACTGATCTGCAGCAGCTGCGGAGCCGACTCGCACAAACCCAGAGAGCCACCAGAGCTACAGATGCGGCCACTGCAGACCCTTGCCAATTCCGGGGGGTCACTCGCCCCCCCCCCGCCCCTACCTGCGGACACCCATGGGAGCAAGACTAGGCTCAAATTTACTAGAGACAAAGAGTACAGGCTAGGGTTTTACTACAATAAATAAGTTACTACAGAGAATACAGCTCTGTAAAAGCAATAGGACAGTTTTAATTAAGGATAGTAGGCCTAACTTTCGTTTTATCTGCAGAGATAAAGGGTTGTGGTGAATGTAAGTGATTTAAAGCAGAGTTCCACCCAAAAATAGAACTTATACTTTAATTGTAGGTGACCCCCTGACATGCCACATTTGTCATTTTTTTTAGAGGCATCCAGCTCCCACTTCCTCCCGGTGCACCGCATCGCCGGAAGCAAGTTCACCTCTCCTCCCTTCCTCCCAGCAATCACCTGGGAAACGTCACAGGTCCCAGATGACTGCCCGACCAGTAACAGTGTGCTGCACGGCTCGCGCATGCACAGTGCGTGCCAGGCTATGAATCCACAGCCGGCCACACACAGTGACCTTGCCAGCGCTGCAGAGAGGAGGAGGAGAGGAGCAGGGCTTTGTTCGCTCGCATTGCTGGACCGTGGGACAGGTGAGTGTCTGATTAATAAAAGTCAGCAGCTACACTTTTTGTAGCTGCTTTAACATCAGGTGGTTTAGGTGCACACTGGTTTTGCACTTAACTTTTTTTTTTTGTCTTTCAAAGGATGCTTTAAACAAAAGGCAGCTCTGAGAAAAGATGGTCAGTAACAAGGAATGATCCGCTTTGAGCACCCCAAACTTTATAAAAAGGCTGCATCAACATAAAAAAAACAAAAAAGACAAAAGCCCGCAAAAGAAATATATACCCCCCAAAAAACTACCCCTTAAAATGAATTCCCATTTTTTTTAACCACTTCAGCCCCAGGAGGATTGGCCTCCTTAATGACCAGGCCATTTTTGCGATACGGCCTTGTTTCTCTTTAACCACTTGCCTACCAGGCACGAACACCTCCTTCCTGACCAAGCCATTTTTCAGCTTTCAGCGCTGTCGCATTTTGAATGACAATTGCGCAGTCATGCAACGCTGTACCCAAATAAAAATTTTATCATTTTTTCCCCACAGATAGAGCTTTATTTTGGTGGTATTTGATCACCTCTGCGTTTTTTATTTCTTGCGCTATAAACAAAAGAAGAGCGACAAGTTTGAAAAAACATAATATTTTTTTACTTTTTATTATAATAAATATCCAATTTTTTTTTTTTAAAAAACAAATTTTTTCCTCAGTTTAGGCCGATACGTATTCTTCTACATATTTTTGGTAAAAAATAAATCGCAATAAGCGTATATTGATTGGTTTGCGCAAAAGTTATAGCGTCTACAAAATAGGGGTTAGATTTATAGCATTTTTATTATTATTTTTTTTTTACTAGTAATGGCGGCGATCTGCGATTTTTATCATGACTGCGACATTGCGGCGGACATATCGGACACTTTTGACACATTTTTGGGACCATTCACATTTATACAGCGATCCGTGCTATAAAAATGCATTGATTACTGTATAAATGTGACTGGCAGGGAAGGGGTTAACACTAGGGGGCGCTGCAGGGGTTAATATGTTCCCTATGTTAGTGATTCTAACTGTGGGGGGAGGGGACTGACTGGGGGAGGGGACCGATTGGTGTCCCTATGTACAAGGGACACACCATCGGTCTCCTCTCCAGTGACAGGACGTGGATCTGTGTGTTTACATACACAGATCCACGTCCTGCTCAGTTACTGGGCAATCGCGGGTGCCTGTCGGGGCATCGCGGCCGCCGGGCATGCGCATCGGGTCCCCAGCGACGTGGCGGACACGCGCGCGCACCTCCCACGGCGCGCGCCCCCTAGTGGCCAAAATGTAGACGACGTCATATGACGGCGTCCCGCCACAAGAGCCGCACCGCTCCGCCGTCAATAGACAGTGGGCGGTCGGCTACAGGTTAACTGACAATTACACGATCGTAAAACAATGCTGTACTTAAACAAAATTGACATCCTTTTTTTCTCCACAAATAGAGCTTTCTTCTGGTGCCATTTGATCACCTCTGCAGTTTTTATTTTTTGCGCTATAAACGAAAAAGCGTGACAATTTTGAAAAAAAAATAAACAATATTTTTTACTTTTTGCTATAATAAATATCCTCCAATTAAAAAAAAAAAAAACTAAATGTATTCATCAGTTTAGGCCGATTTATATTTTTCTACACATCTTTGGTATAAAAAAAAAAAAAAAGCAATAAGCGTATATTGATTGGTTTGTGCAAAAGTTATAGCGTCTACAAAATAGGGAATAGGTTTATGGCATTTTTATTATTATTTTTCTTTTTTTACTAGTAATGGCAGCAATCAGCGATTTTTATCGGAACTGCAAAATTGCGGCAGACAGATCGGACACTTTTGACACTTTTTGGGGATCACTGGCATTTATACAGTGATCCATGCTATAAAAATGCACTGATTACTGTTTAAATGTCACTGGCAGGGAAGGGGTTAACAATAGGGGGCGATCAAGGGGTTAAATGTGTTCCCTGCTAGGTGTTCCTAACTGTGGGGGGAGGGGACTCACTGGAGGAGGAGACTGATCGCTGTGCCTAATCTTTAGGAGCAATCTGTCTCTCCTCTCGTGACAGAACCGGGATTTGTGTGTTTACATCATATTAACTGGCCACGCGCATAAGGTCCCCTGCAGTGCAGCGGACGTGCATGCCTTCTAATTCTCTTAAAGGAGCTAACGTACCCGTACGGCAGTTAACGCAGGGCAATATTGGTCTAGACTCTAGACAGAAGGAATATAGATTTATACAATGAGCAAAATATTGTTAGTGAAAAAAGATATGGACTTTTTAGGCACATAAACCCCAAAACATTATATTAAAGTTAGATATTCTTTATTACAACTCCATAGAACTGTCCATCGTAGGCACTTTCATTCAAAATTTCACTTTGTTGAATAGAGTGCGAATTAGTGTCCCCTATAATGTTAGATACTTACACAAGTATATATTCTTCATAGAACGTATCTCACTCCAGTACTCTTGGCCAAATTTTGTACCTCTCATAGTCCAATGTGCCCCAAATGCTTGACTTCCACTGGTACCTTTGGACACTTAATCTGGCATTGTCCCCTTATTCGGGGCTTCTGGGTGAAAGTTGTTCAGTTTCTTCATGACCAGAGGGGCTCACCAGTGTCCCTGGATCTTAAACAGTGTTTATTGGATCTGTTCCCTGATTCTGACATAAACACACCCTTAAGTTCATGCTTGAAACATTGTTTGGGACCAGGAAGGTGGTGGCTCGGGGATGGATACAGGCCATGCTTCCTACCCTTGCAGCCTGGATTAATGAAATAAACAACACCTTACTATATAAAAAGGTTATTTATATCAATAGGGGTTGCCCGGGTAAACACAATAAAATCTGGGATAGATGTTACAGTCTCGTAGTGGTGAATTGGGGTTTTTATACCCTTGCTGGTATACCTTTAATTTTGGGTTGCTATCACTGTGACTTTGGCAACAGTCCTTTACTATTTTTAGACCAACTCCCATATGTATGTAAACTCGTCCACAAGCAAAAGCCAGAACTGCTCCAAAAAGCGTAATATAGTCAAATATTAAAGCTTTAATAGACTTTAAAAGCACACTCACATGTAAAACGTGTAAAATCAGACTCTGACACGCTACCATGCATGCACAGCCGCTCATCTGAAGAAGTTCAGTCAGTTGGAAGAAGTTCAGTCTGTTGGTGTCTTTCACGCCGGTTACATGCTGGATTTTACATGTTTTAGAAAAAAGCTTGCATGTCAAACATGTGAAATCCAGCATGTAACCGGAGTGAGAGATGCCAACAGACTGAACTTCTTCCAACTGACTGAACTTCTTCCGACGAGCTACTGTGCTTGCATGGTAGCGTGTTGGAGCTCGATTTTACATGTTTGACATGTGAGAGTATTTTTAATGTCTATTAAAGCTTTACTATTTGACAATATTACGCTATTTGGAGCATTTTTCCATTTTATGTTTGGTTCTGGCTTTCGCTTGTAGACGAGTTTACATACATATGGGAGTTGATCTAAAAATAGTCGCATGTTGATGACATCACTTGCGGTTTGCTGTCCACACTGGTTGTTGTTCCCTTCCCACTGAGGTCACTTCCTGGATTCGGCTTTCAAGCCTCTGGATATCCTTGGGACTACCAGAATGCCGGACCACCTGGCATATTACTAATATGATGTGCTCCCACCCATCCACCCTTTTGTAAGTGTTTTTAACCCTTTTGGGATATATAAACTTTTACTTCTGCACTTAGAGGTGCCTTTTTTTTTCTTTTTTTATGTTTTGTACCTATACACTTCAATTTTCAAAAAAACAAAATAATAAAAAAAAACATAGTCAGTTGCTTGTATATTGCTTGGTGCATTGCATTTGTAGTCAGTCTATACTTGGAAATGCGATAACCCTAACTACCAAGACCTGAGGTGTGCCTAAAAGAGGGCAAAAAAGAAACAAAAGTAGGTGTGATATGAAAGCTTTAAAGTGGATGTAAACCCGAAAATTTGTATTTATTTTTTTGATGTCATAATGTAGAGTATAAGATTTCCTATAATTTGAGCCCAGTCTTGCCACAAAGAGTTAATCCAGCTCTGAGCAATCCTCTTTTATTGTTCAGTGAGATAAATCTTGACAAACAGAGAAAAGTTTTGTCAAATCCCCCCCCCCCCCCCCTGCTGTGAGTGACAGGTGATTTACATATCTCGTGCACTAGCCTAAGAGACATGCATTATTTTTTAATTCCCTCCATCTCCTTTCTTCTGCTGCTCTGCCAGGATTGGATGTTCCACACCTCAGCATGATTTGGCATGCTGAAGTCATGTGGGGACTTTTCTAGGTTTTGACTGGATGTTAGTGATCATAGCAGAAGTTCAGTGTAAGAAATCACAGGAGAAAATGCATGTTGATAAGAGGAGTGTAGAGGTGGGCGGGGAGTCTACTGACATCACGACTCCACCCACTGAGCCCTGGAAAACAGACCCACCCACAAAATCTGAATTTTTTCGGGTCTCATAGCAGACAGAGGGGAGACATTTGACAGATAAGTATACATGCAGGAGGCATGTATATCCTTCTAGATAACCAATATTGTAGTAGTTTAGAAAGGATGAGAGTGGGTTTACATCCACTTTTAATGAAGGGCCGGCAACAACCATCAGTCCAGTAAAATAGCGAATGCCCTGATGACTTCAGTAAAGAGTTCACGTATGTAACTGCTATAACAGGAGGATCTCCAGCCCCCAATGTACTTATGAATGTCCAGAAAATGGTTTTGCGTTTAAGCCTAATTTGGCAAGTAAAACCTGGACATGAGAACGAACTGCTTGTAGTGAGAGGATGCATGGGAAAAAGGGAACTGTCCAGAGGAATAATTGCAGAGGTCAAATGCTTCAATCTGACATAGTTACTGTAGTACTGTAGAATTACCACAAATTACTATCTATTCTAATTATTGGGAAGTTGTAAGCGTAGTGAAGAGGGAACTGCCTTGAGCACTAAACTGGGACCTGCGCCAAGGGGTAGGAGACAGTAAGTCTGAAACACAGTGAAAAACCTGGCCAGTAACTAGTAGCCGTGCCAAACCACTCAAATAGTGGGCATTGACTTCTAATGCTCATACTCCTACTATTATGAGA
Source organism: Lithobates sylvaticus (assembly GCA_028564925.1). Lineage (NCBI taxonomy): Eukaryota > Metazoa > Chordata > Amphibia > Anura > Ranidae > Lithobates > Lithobates sylvaticus. The sequence continues at coordinate 299,517,063 of CM053029.1, forward strand.
TTTCATTTCCACATGATTAATTCCCAGTTTATTGTTATATACACTCCTTTTTATCAATCTTTTTACTTATACATGTATTTTCACGTCTATTCTAAGAATACACCGTGATGGGTTAATGAAATACATCCATGAGAGGATGTGGACATTAACTTAGGATATATACTATAGTTCCCTTGGTGGACAAGTCCCGTGTTGGCTAATGCAAACTATTTCCTTGCCTGTCTGCAGACATCCAAGGAATACCACGTCACATTGACGCGGATACGCTGGCCGAGTCTGGAGAACATCCCTGACTTCTCTGAATATCCATCAACATGGCTTTGAGAGGGTGAGCCGCAAAAAATGGATGGATTCTGCTCCTCTAGAAGGGTACCCGAACTCTGTATAGTGATGATACATTACTACCCAATGGATCAATATGATCAACCTGTTGCGTCTCCCTCCTCCTCGTCCGTTGGCTGGGGGAGGGGACAATAGAAATTTACGATCCTCCACCCACCTACGCTTAATTACCAATATATCTTCTGATCGTGATTATTTACTCTTGTTAAGCCTCACTTGTTATAATGTGACATTGGTACCCTTTGTGTCATGATTTAATGTTCTGTTTTGATCTGTTACGATTTTCATGCCTTGCTTGTTCTGTTTTATCTTTTCTAAATAAAATAAAAATTTATGGAAAAAAAAAATGGATGGATTGTAATGAGTTTGTAGGGGCCTGAAATGCTGGTCACATGATAGATACTTGATGGTGTTGGCGGATAAGGCCAAATCGCTGAGGCAATATGCAGCAAAAGCCATTAACCTAAGAAACCTTCCAAACCTTGGTATAAGCCCTCAGAGTATTCTGGATAAAGAACCATTAGCCAGATCGATCACCTGTGACAGGATGTGCCTAATCTATGACCAACAGAGAGCAAGGAGGAACCGGCTTGCCCACCAGCTCTGCTTCCGGGTGCTGTAAGAAAAATGTGTGAGATTAAGTCGAGAAACTTCAGCTGCCCCATTGTAATTCCTACTGATAAACTGTCCCAGGACGTGAAACTTGAATGTCAGGCCTAGCTATGTCCACCTACGCAAGGTGGCCAACCATCTGAAAAGAAAAAATACAGTTGCTGCCAGTATTGTGCAAATAACGAACAATGCCGAGGGCAGGACTGATAGGAAGTAGTTTGAACGCATTGGTAATATCAGCTTGGATAGCCAAGAACCCCTGCCTAACTGTAGAATGTGCTGGACAGCCAGACCCACAGACAAATATTTCAACGAACATTCTACCGAGGAGAAAGGTGGAGAAAGAACTGGACCAATCACAAACCCCTTGGAAACTTCTGGCCTTCAGCAACTCATTGACAATGGAAGCTTTACTGACAACCTAAGTCCAGTTACTACATTCAAAAGACTGTCGGGAGAGTGATGAGGCCCATGTGAAAGCCTACTGAAAATCCAAATTGGGCTGATAACTGACAATTGGCTCACACAGGGGATTCCTGGTTGGTGAAATGCCTGCGGAAAATTTGCATGTCAAAATTGCTTCAAGATGTCACCACCTGGAATTATGCCCAAGTGGCCACCACCATTGCTGTAAAACTGATGGTAACTGTGGAAAATGAACCCGCCGTGCTTGTGCACCAAGTCCACCACCTAATGTAAGTATAGATTTAACTCTACTCTCCTACCAGGACTGACAGAACAGACAAAATCTCTAAAAATACTGAATGTCAGAACAAATTCCGCCACGCGAAGTTTGAGGCTAAGCTTGGGATCCTTAATTTCGAGCACCGAGACCTCCCCGCAAGCAAAAGCTTTGATCTCCAGAATGTCCTGAGATGCTATTGGAAGAGAGGCCAGGTTGACATCTTAGCCTACCAGAATGTCCTACCTAATATAGGCAGAGGTGAAATGGGCCGGGGACACTGAAGGTAACACCGCTAAAGGTGAAGGAGCTGCCACGGTAAAGAAATTTCAACATTACCTGCAGGCGCACTGAGAAGAGCAGGAGCTGGGGGCGCAGCTGACCCCTCAGCTTCTATCCAAGCATGCTTCGATCACCTCCATCTTGTCTAGCAATTGTAGCATGGGCGTTAAGAGCTTATTAACCTCCCTGGCGGTATGATTATGTCAGGAATTTTGTACCAAAAGCGGTAAAATAATTTTGCATGGAAAGTTGGCTTTTTATATTGTAGGCATGCAATTCTTAGGAATAACTCACTTAAATCTGTCCAAACCAGAGTCTAGTAGACATCCCGGGTATGATAAAGTTTGAAACACAAAATCATAAATTATAATTATAATAAATAACTATAAAAATTATTCAATAATGTAATCAAATCAAAAACACAGAAATGTGCTCAGTTTCAGAATTGTCGCTGTCATTAGATTTAGTGTTTGATGACGAATTGTGATTCTAATTTATTATTGCTGTTTTCTAGCTGGTCTAAAACCACTTTTGACATAAAGGGACACTTTTTGGTTGCTATGGACAATCTCCAAATTCCAGGCAAAAAAAAATGTATTTATAATATAAAACTACATGCAGGGCACTGGACAGACCACTAGGGACAAAGGGGATGTGTCATTTTTTTATACAGTACTGTAATCTGTAAGATTACAGTACTGTATGTGTATTGTGTGTTTTTACTTTTTTGAATTTGGTGCCGATCTCCGCTCCCGTGCGTCGTAACGTCACAGGGAACGGAGCTCAGCGGCACTCGGGCACTGTGTGAATCGAGCAGAGGAGCTCCCACACACAGCTGGGAGACATCGCAGGATCCAGGGGACAAGGTAAGTAACTCTCCCTGTATCCTGCGATGCTATCCCGAGTCTGACTCGGGAATACCGCCAGGGGGGTTAAGTACTGCATGAATCTGAGTTAAAGAATTTTGCATAGAAACATGTTCTGCGCTGGTGGATGGAAGAGGTTGGGACGGAGTTGGGAATAACAACCTGAAGAGTACTGCCTCCCCGGCTGAGGCTAGAAAAGGGAAACCCCAGCAATGAAACTCAGCTATGAGCTTAGGTATAGTCCAATGACAGGGGGTTCTACCATGCTCTGAACCCCCACGCGAGGGGTTGGAGAGATGAATGCAAATTTGTCACCTTCCGAAAAGCGCGACATGCCCTGATCTATGGAAACAGAAACTAGAGAAAATAAGAACAGACAACCAGCCCATGAAAACAACAACAACACCCCTTTGTACCTAACAAAGTATAAGGATGTAGGTGCAGAAATAACAAGTCCAACAGCACGTGAATATGAACCTAATGACAACACCACCCTAGTATATGCAGGGCTAAGGTACCCACAGACTGTGGCAGGTAGTAGTAAAGGTGACCGTGCATTGTATGACGTTTGGTATACGGGCATGAATATTGTAGGACGACATACAATTAAAAACAAAACCTCAGCCCGTATGGATCTGTCGACGTGACAGATCCTAGAAGGGAGCACTAGCCAACTATATCCGTAAAACACCCCCACAAACGCCCCTTTGCTTGCCCTGCATGCAATGCTGTGAATCCCCTGAAACAATAACATAAGAAAAAGCGATGAAACAATATCAGAGCGAAGACAGTATGATGATACATGTTTAAGAGAATGTGAAAGGATACTGGTGTATGTGCCGAACTAATGATACCTCACGTAACCCTTACAGAAATTAATGCTCCAATGAGAACAGATGACAACTGGGCTTACCTGTACACCCGCCTACAATGGCAGCCGTAGGATGGTGAGACACCCCCCCCCCCTGAAGTTAAGAGTAATGGAATCCAGCTGTGGGCCCCCCATACCTCCACAACCATGGCCAACAGTACTGCAGAGCTGAGGGTCTGCAACTCCCCTCCTCCCAAAACCATTGTGATACTGCAGACCCCAGCAGAGGTCCTGACAACCCTCAGGACTGCTGAATAACGACACCAGATGCAACCCTGCTACGACAGAAATGCTATGACAGGAATGCTATGACAGGAATGCTACGATCGAAATGCAGCAACAGGAAATTATATGACAGGATCACATGAATTGCATGAAATGAGCGTGACAGCGGAGCTGAACCACCAACCAGCACCCCTCTTTTTTTTTATGAAAAGACATCTGGCAATCAGATTTCATTAACCCCCCTGGCGGTATGATTATGTCCGATTTTTGATGCTGAAAGCGGTACAATTATTTTGCATGGAAATTTGGCGTTTTACATTGTAGGCCTGTAATTCTTAGGAATAACTCACTTAAATCTGTCCAAACAAGACATCCCGGGTAGTAGACATCCCGGGTATGATAAAGTTTGAAAAACAAAATCATAAATTATAATATAATAAATAACTACCGTATTTATCGGCGTATAACACGCACTTTTTCCCCCTTAAAATCGGGGGGAAGTCGTGGGTGCGTGTTATACGCCGATACCCCCCAAAAAAAATGACAAAAATTGCAAGCGCCGCTGAAAAATAGCGAGCGCTGCCGAAAAAACCCGAAGCGCGGCCGAAAAAGAACGAAGCGCCCCCGGAAAAAGCCGAGCAGACTCTGCTCTGCTATGCTCGTAGTCCCGCCTCCCTGCACTCGCTCCGGAAACAGCAGGGAGGCGGGACCACGAGCTTAGCCGTCCGAGTCGGCTTGGCTTTTTCCGGGGGCGCTTCGGTCTTTTTCGGCCGTGCTTCGGGTTTTTTCGGCGGCGCACGCGACAGCGTCTCGGCGGCGGGAAATTTGAACCAGGAAAAGAATGAATATGACGCTGGCAAGCTACAATGGCACTGGGCAAGGCTGCAATGACGCTGGGCAAGCTACAATGACGCTGGGCAAGGCTGCAATGACGATGGGCAAGGCTGCAATGACGATGGGCAAGGCTGCAAATGACGCTGGGCAAGGCTGCAAATGACGCTGGGCAAGGCTGCAATGACGCTGGGCAAGGCTGCAATGACGCTGGGCAAGGCTGCAATGACCCTGGGCAAGCTGCAATGACACTGGGCAAGCTGCAAATGACACTTAAATGTAAGTTGTTTTTTTTCCCCTAAACTCCCCTCCTAAAACTTTTTTTCCTTAAAATGCCCTCCTAAACTTGGGGTGCGTGTTATACGCCGATGCGTGTTATACGCCGATAAATACGGTATAAATAATTATAACAATAATATAATAATATTAAAAATTATTCAATAATGTAATCAAATCGAAAAATTCAGAAATTTGCTCAGTTGCAGAATTGTCACTGTCATTACTTTCAGTGTTTTGATGACAAATTCCCCACAAATCATTATCGCTCCATTCTGCAAGTGATTCTAATTTATTATCGCTGTTTTCTAGCTGGTCTAAAACCACTTTTGATGTAAAGGGACACTTTTTGGTTGCTATGGACAATCTCCAGTTTCCAGGCAGAAAAAAATGTATATATAATATAAAACTGCATGCAGGGCACTGGACAAACCACTAGGGACAAAAGGGATGTGAAATAAATTGATACAGTAATGTAATCTGTAAGATTAAAGGTGAAGGGCGGGGCATAAAATGTCCCCGCCCCCTACCACCAGTGGGATCATGTCAGACAAGTAAAATTAAAGTTGTTATAATTAAAAAAAAATATATATATATATATATATATATATATATACTTACCAGAGATTGGTTAAAAAAATTACAGTTGCTCCAAAACGGTCCTCTTGCACGAGCCTCAGCCTATAAAAAGAAAGAGGATGCGTCATTAGTGGGGCAGAAGACGGAGAAGATCAGAAGAGAAGCTCATCTGAACTTACCTGTCATGGAGCATTTGCTTCGCCAGTTGATGGATCGGGCTGCCGCTGAGGACGGGGATGTTTGGATGAGGCAGTGTCTCTCCTTGCCTGGGTCTTCTTCTTCCCGTAGCCAGCCTTTGCCTTTTCCTTCTGCCTCCGCCGCTGCCATTGCTGATCCTCCGGTTTCCTGGAGTGGACATTCCCCTCTGCTTCCTTCTGGTCGAATGTCAGCTGGATCCTCCGTGCCTCGGCTTCCGATGTCGTCATCTCCACCGTCTTCGTTCCCTTCGGGTCCTCCTCCTGTTATCGATGACGCTCAGCCTTCAACTTCGGCTGCGTTTGCTGGCGCATGCACAGTGGGGCCTGGGAGATCTACACAGAGATTGCATAGGTGTCCTCGCAGGTTCGATTCCCCGGCTGGTGGTGTCACTAAAAAACAAGGAAAAAATAGTTCTGTTGCTTATGATGGCGTGTCGTTGCAGACTTCTATGGGTGCTTCGGTGAATGTGGATCCTGTTGTCATGGCGCCTGGCAGTTGTCATCTGTCATCTGGCAGAAAGCGACTATGTAAATCTAGAGTTTTTCCTCAGGTGACGTCTCCTGTTGATCCATGTTTTATGGCTGATCACGTCAACCCGGGTCGTATTCACGAATCTTCTAATTTTCCAGTTTCGCCTACTACGCTGGCGGTATGCGTTGGAGTGATTTACGTCATGTTTTGACTCATTTACATGATTGTTGGCCAGTGCCTCATGTCATTATTTTGCATTTGTCTGGTAACAATCTTGGTAAGCGCAAAGCATTGTAGTTGATTGCTCAAATTAAGCTTGATCTGTTATGCTTGCATACTGTTTTACCTGATACCTTTTTGATCTTTTCTGAATTGATCCCTCGGCTTGACTGGTTACTCTGCTCCGAGCGTCATTATTTGGAAAAGATTCGTAAGAGAATTAATAGGGCTTTGGATAAATTCATGCCTTCCGTTCATAATTTGTCGTTTCGACATGTGGACTTGGAGGGTGGTTTGCCTGGTTTTTATAGACCAGACAATGTGCATTTATCTGATATTGCTCTTGACATCTTAAATTTGGATTTTCAAACCTGTGTTGAATTGGCTGTTGCCGTGGTGGGATGCCAGGCTCCTTAAAAATTGGGCCTGGCGTGTGGGGATATTATATTTGATGTTATAAATATAGCTTGAGCTTAAATGGCTAAGCTATTTAGATATATAATTATATATGGTTATATGCTTACAAAAATATTTTTAAAAATACATGCTACATGTATTTATTGTTTTAAAGTATATTTAAACTTGTTATTTATACCTATAAATAAAAGGCCACGGCCAATTGAAACCACAGGTATTCATTAAAGTATTTGTATTCTTTATTTATTTAACTAATGGAATATTTTAAATATCAATTGTTAATAAGTTCTGACTATGATCCCATACAGTGTACTGTATATGTATTGTTTTTTTACTTTTTGAATTTGTCGCCGTTCTCCATCCCCATGCATTGCAAAGCTTGCAGGGAATGGAGCTGGGCACTGTGATACATCCAGTGGCGGACAGCTCGCACACAGAGCGGCATCCTGGGGACCTCTTCCTGGATCCTCCGATGCGATCCCGAGTGTGGCTCTGGGTTACCACTTTTGGTACTGAAAGTTCACCCCGAGCCATACTCGGGAATACCGTCAGGGGGTTAACCTGTGAAGAGTGATAACCTGCAGGTCTATGACCCCCCCACAAACCCTGACCGCAAGGCATGATTAAGCAGATAGACTAGGACTGTGTGACAAATCAAGACTGATGCTCACAGACTGTAGTAATCCAGTAAAAGAGAATTGAGGAGATCTAGGATTAAAGTTTGTTATACAGTAGTTGTAATCAGAACAATGATCAATCCCAAGAATAAAAAAATAACAAATTCTCATACTCCAGTACATGACTCGACTGACAGCATGCGTTTCCCCTCCCCCGAACCTCCAGCGACAGACCAGCTGGCTTCACTGTCCCCCTCCCCAAGGCCTGCCCCAGGATGGAGGCATGCTGAGAGCGAGCGCACCCCCCTGTGATTAGATAGCATGATTATTTTTGCACAGGTGTGCCTTAGGCTGGTCACAATAAAAGGCCACTCTAAAATGTGCAGTTTCATCACACAGCACAAGGCCACAGATGTTGCAAGTTTTGAGGAAGCGTGCAATTGGCATGCTGACTGCAGGAATGTCCACTAGAGCTGTTGCCCTTGAATTGAATGTTCATTTCTTTACCATAAGCCATCTCCAAAGGCATTTCAGAGAGATCGGCAGCACATCCATCCGGCCTTACAACCGCAGACCACGTGTAACCACACCAGCCTAGGACCTCCACATCCAGCATCTTCACCTCCAAGATTGTCTGAGACCAGCCACCCGGGCAGTTGCTGCAATAATCGGTTTGCATAACCAAAGAATTTCTGCACAAACTGTCAGAAACCATCTCAGGGAAGCTCATCTGCATGCTCATTGTCTTCATTGGGGTCTCGACCTGACTGCAGTTCGTTGTCGTAACCGACTTGAGTGGGCAAATTCTCACATTTGATGGAGTCTGGCACTGGACTGGTGTTCTCTTCACAGATGAATCCTGGTTTTCAATGTACAGGGCAGATGGCAGACAGCGTGTATGGCGTTGTGTGGGTGAGCGATTTGCTGATGTCAAGGTTGTAGATTGAGTGGCCCATGGTGGTGGTGGGGTTATGTTATGGGCAGGCGTATGCTATAGACAATGAACACAGGTGCATTTTATTGATGGCATTTTGAATACACAGAGATACCGTGATGAGATCCTGAGGCCCATTGTTGTGCCATTCATCCACGACCATCACCTCATGTTGCAGCATGACAATGGCAAGGATCTGTACACAATTCCTGGAAGCTGAAAACATCCCAGTTCTTGCATGACCAGCATACTCACCGAACATGTCACCCATTGAGCATGTTTGGGATGCTCTGGGTCGGTGTATATGACAGCGTGTTCCAGTTCCTGACAATATCCAGAAACTTCGCACAGCCATTGAAGAGGAATAAACCAACATTCCCCAGGCCACAATTAACAACCTGATCAACTCTAGGCAAAGGAGGTGTGCTGCACTGTGTGAGGCAAATGGTGGTCACACCAGATACTGACTGGTTTTCGGACCCCCCGGCCCATCCCAATACAGTAAAACTGCACTATTTAGAGTGGCCTTTTATTGTGACCAGCCTAAGGCACACCTGTGCAATAATCATGCTGTCTAATCAGCATCTTGATATGCCACAATTGTGAGGTGGATGGATTATCTCGGCAAAGGGGAAGTGCTCACTAGCACAGATTTAGACAGATTTGTAAACAATATTTGAGAGAAAAGGGCCTTTTGTGTACATAGAAAAAGTCGTAGATCTTTGCGTTCAGCTCATGATAATAGGGGCAAGCACAAAAGTGTTGCGTTTATAATTTTGCTTAAATTGTACACTTAAGTTGTACAGGTGTATGCAGCCTTCAAATATTAAACGGAGGTGTGTCAGAGGGAACAAAGCAGTTTACAGAGTTGTGGCAGAACAGAGAACCTATCGTACCAAATGGCTCCTGTTGGGGTAAGCGCTACACTTTTATTTCCATTTACTCAGTTTGCCATCTTTGCACTAGGCACTGGACACAAGTATCTAACATGTCAAAAGGAAAAAGTCGTGCACATACATAAATACTATAAATAAATTAAATTTAAGCACCAATGAGTGAATAATTTATTGATTGAAATAATAGTGAGAAAAATTGATCTACCCCCTCTAATAAATGAAACATAACATAATTTATAAAAAGAATTATAAATAACAAGTGTTAATAATGAAATTCGAAAAATCCCAGTGAAGTGATAAAAAAGTCCAATAAATGAAAAATAGTCCAGTGAAAACTTATTAAATACCTAAATTGATAAAAAGTGAAAATTCATAAGAATTTATGAAAAAATAAAATATTAAGTTAATAGTAACAATAAAAATAAAATTTGAAAAAATATATATTAGTGATAATAATAAAATTTTTTAGTTGTAATAATGAGTGTAATAATGATGTAAAAATAAAAAATAATAAATAAAAAAAGTATTCAATCTTCTGTGCAACCGAAAAAACACCAAGGATCGTGACCACCACCACACAAAATATGCGCTTACCAAAAGGCAAGCGATTTAATGCCCATAGTCAATTTCGACAGCACCTTCTCAGACCATGATCACAGTAGGCTCCCTTATTGAATAAAACAGACCGGGACCGTCAACAGCAACACGTGAAGCAGAAAGGCAGTAATAGAAAGCAGTAAAAACGCACATAAAAAATGCATGCAGTCGCCCGTCCAACCTACGCTGTATCGCGATGACGTCAGCACGTCTGCCACCCGACGTACGTTTCATCGTAAAAAGACTTATTCATGCCTCCCAACTTTCTGTGATGGGAATGAGGAATACCTATTAGCAAAAGTATGTAGGCATAGGACACACACCCTGCCACACCCCCTTAAAGGAGAAGTATGCAAAAAAAGATACACCAACAAGTACCTTTTTTACCACTACTATTCCTTTATATTAGTTTTTGAAATCTGCAAATGCAGCAATTGAAAAATTTGGTGAAAGGTTTAGCACTGGGAAACACTTTTTGATAAGTGGTACATTTTATATACAACAATATAGATCAGACCAAAATGAGGGACAAATGAGGAGGCAAAAGGGACAGAGGGACTTTTTTCCAAATGAGGAACAGTCCCTCGAAATCAAGGACAGTTGGGAGCTATGATCTAAAGTGTGCCAAATGCTAAAGATTTTTCTGGAAGCTTGGATCCCTAGTGCCAAACCTTCTACCCAATGGCCACATGCAGACCACTAGTACTTAGTGGGAGTAGAAGGATTGATCTGTAAATGGGTAATAGCAGTGATCTCTATTAGCCTTGTGTATTATGTCCCCAGTGTGTCTGTTGTTTGCATCATGTCTCCAGTCTTCAGCAAACTTGTAGCATATCCACAATATCTGACCATCATTTCCGCTATCTTGTCTGCAGTCTCTGACAATCATCTGAATGTATTACATACACTGAACGTTATATATATGGCCCTATGATTATGTCAGGGGCTACAGATGAGGTCCTCTGCATCATTGAAGTTGACAGCCACTAGCTCAGATCTTCAATACAACAGAGTTCGGCAGCATGGGGATTAGGGTGACCACGTGTCCCGGATTGCCCGGGATTGTCCCTGAATTCATATTTGTGTCCCGTGTCCCGGGCACCTTCATTCCGGGACAATACAGTGTCCCGGAATTAAATAAGGACACACAGCCACACTAATAAACAACTCGGACGGGGGGCGGATCTGCTTGGCTTGGGCCGGGGGCCAGGTTGGCTCAGCTTGGGCAGGTCCACTCTGCTCCAGCAGGGAACATGTCCACTCCGCTCAGACAAGCTACACAAGCCGCCTCCCCCAGTCATCTCTATGGAGTGCTCCGTGTGCCGCGCTGCACGCTGGGAAGTGTAGTTTCCAGCGCAGCCCCGCCGATGCTCTTCTCAATGACATGGCAGACAGGAGGCGCGGAGGGGACGCTCGCCTCATCCCAGGACAGCGATGAGGAAGAAGAGTCCGGCAGGGAGAGCGCAGGCTTCAGGGAACAGCCTACTAGGAAGAAAGAAAGGAGAACCGAGAGGTCGAGGAGACAAGTCTGTATGTGTAAGTGTCCCCCTGTCCATCCCACTGTCCCCCTGTCCATTCCACTTTCCGTCCCCCTGTCCATCCCACTGTCCCCCTGTCCATCCCACTGTCCCCCTGTCCATCCCACTGTCCCCATGTGAATCCCACGGTCCCCCTGTCCATCCCACGGTCCCCCTGTCCATCCCACTGGCCCCCCCATCCATCCCACTGGCCCCCCTGTCCATCCCACGGCACGGTCCCCCTGTCCATCCCGCTGATTTCATATGCCCCTGCCCCAAAAATCGGCCCAAAAAATGTCAAAAATCATCTTTGGGGGGGGGGGGGGGGGGGTTGTCCCTGAATGGCAGTTTGGAAATGTGGTCACCCTAATGGGGATAGGTAAATACAAAATATTCTAGTGCAGATGCCTTTATTTTGTATTTTTAAAATACAGCAGGTAATGTGACATTCAACACTCATTCACCAGGGACACATTCACTCCATTTTAAAGCAAATTTGATTATTAGATTCACTGAATTATGTAAGAGTCGCCAGCAATCACCAATATCTGTTAATTAGTATAAAATATTGCTCACTGCCCCTTCTTATAGAGGTGAATTTCACAATCACATTACATTTAACAAACCCATTAATTGTACACATAAGCCAGATGAAAATAATACACACTGCATTTTACAATAAAATGAATACCCTATGGAGACCTGCTGTACATGGTGTTGACCCTGTGCTCTTAGACAGCATTAAAAGGTGCCTTTAACCACTTGCCTGCAGACCAATTTTCAGCTTTCGGTGCTCTCACACTTTGAATGACAATTACTCATGCAACACTGTACCCACATGAACTGTGTGTCCTTTTTTCACATAAATAGAACTTTCTTTTGGTGGTATTAAACCCACCCACCGCGGACGAAGTCCACAGGACATAACGTGCATACGGGGGAGGAGCTATCGCTTATGCCAGTCACCAGCGATCCATCACGCTATACACAGTGGCTTTACACCGCTGATGTTTTTTAGTTATTTGTTTTCATAGTGCTCTATGTATGTGCTGTATTCAGTGCAGATGCCTGCTTGCCGTAATTGTTTGTACAGCCTATACTCATCAGAGCTCTAATTGAGTTACTGGGCTCCACTGCTGTGCCGTTTTTTTATGCAGAGGCTTGCATGCTTCAACTGTCTGTGCAGTCCTTAATATTCATTGGAGATTCAGTGTTTTCCCCCCTTTTTTTTAAATAAAACAAGATTTTTATACAGTCTGCACTGAGATTTTTCTTGGGCATTAAACCTGCATAATCATCGCATGGTGGATCATCTTGGTTGGAGCTGCATCCTCAAGATAGTTCTGGTGTCCTGGTCATCACACACCTTTGGATTTCCTCCTGGTTGGATCGTTATCGCACCATCATCCCACGAATGGGTCCTTGCATTTTTGATTATCACATTTGGTAAGAGTACCTTTTCCGTTTGGTGGAGGATTGTCACTGTGAAACTTACTGAAAGTCTACAGTCACTGGGTGTTCTCATCCACATCACTCTACACATTGCTAATTGGATATGAACTTTTATATTACATTTTTTATATGTTTTGCGCTGCACTTTCTTTTTTTACATATTAAACCACTTGCCTACCAGGCACGAACACCCCCTTCCTGACCAAGCCATTTTTCAGCTTTCAGCGCTGTTGCAATTTGAATGACAATTGCGCGATCATGAAATGATGTACCCAAATAACATTTTTATCATTTTTTCCCCACAGATAGAGCTTTATTTTGGTGGTATTTGATCACCTCTGCGGTTTTTTATTTCTTGCGCTATAAACAAAAGAAGAGGGACAAGTTTGAAAAAACGCTATATTTTTTACTTTTTACTATAATAAATATCCAATTTATTTTTTTTTTAAACAAATTTCTTCCTCAGTTTAGGCCGATACGTATTCTTCTACATATTTTTGGTAAAAAAAATCGCAATAAGCGCAAAAGTTATAGCGTCTACAAAATAGGGGATAGATTTATAGCATTTTTATTATTTATTTTTTTACTAGTAATGGCGGTGATCTGCGATTTTTATCGTGACTGCGATATTGCGGCGGACATATCGGACACTTTTGACACATTTTTGGGACCATTCACATTTATACAGCGATCCGTGCTATAAAAATGCATTGATTACTGTATAAATGTGACTGGCAGGGAATGGGTTAACACTAGGGGGCGCTGCAGGGGTTAATATGTTCCCTATGTGAGTGATTCTAACTGTGGGGGGAGGGGACTGACTGGGGGAGGGGACCGATCGGTGTCCCTATGTACAAGGGACACACCATCGGTCTCCTCTCCTCTGACAGGACGTGGATCTGTGTGTTTACACACACAGAACCACGTCCTGCTCAGTTACTGGGCACGCGCATCGGGTCCCCAGCGACGCGGCGGGCACGCGCCTCCCGCGGCGCGCCCGCCCCCTAGTGGCCGCAAAGTTAGTGCCGTCATATGACGGCGGCCCGAAACAAGAGATGTTTCTTGCCGCCGTCATATGACTGTGGGCGGTCAGATAGGGGTTAATCGCCACTTGTTTTTAAAAAAATTTTTTAAAAAAAGACCAATACCTTTGTAAAAAAACTAATTTTGTCTTTGTTTCTGTTATAAAATTTTGCAACTTAGCCATTTTTCTTCATAAATTTTGGTCCAAATTTATACTGCTACATTTCTTTGGTAAAACTAACCGAAATCAGTGTATATTATTTGGTCTTTGTGAAAGTTATAGTCTACAAGCTATGGTGCCAATCATTGAAAATTAATCGCATGTACTGACATCTCATTTCTTGAGACACTAACAAGCCAGGACAGTACAAATACCCCCCAAATGACCCTACTTTTTTGAAAGTAGGCATTCCAAGGTATTTGGTATTTTGTAATTTTTTCCCACAATTCTTTTCAAAACAGTATTTTTATTTTTCACAAAATTCATTGAACAGGGTATTTCTCTCCCATGGCATACTTGTAACAACACCCCAAAACACATTCTGCTACTCCTCCTATGGTATGGTGATACCGCATGTGTGAGACTTTTTCACAGCCTGGCCACATAGAGAGGCCCAACATGCAGGGACCACCGTCATGTGTTCCAGTGACATAAATGACACATCTAATTTCTTGACTACCTATTACACTTTTGAAGGCCCTGGGGCACCAGGACAATTAAAACACCCACAAAATTACCCCATTTTGGAAAGCAAACACCCCAACGTATATTCTACAAGGCATAATGAGTCTTTTGAATATGTCATTTTTTTCCACAAGTTTTTGTAAAATGTGGGAAAAAAAATGAAAATGCATTTTTATTTACACAAAGTTGTCCATTTATAAGATATTTCTAACACATAGCATGTACATAGAAAAAATTACACCCCAAAACACATTCTGCTACTCATCCTGAGTATGGCGATACCACACGTGTGAGACTTTCACACAGCCTGTCCACATAAAGAGGCCCAACATGCAAGGAGCACTTATCATTTTTGAAGGCCCTTCATATTTCTAACACATAGCATATACATACCAAGAATTACACCCCAAAAAACATTCTGCTGAGCAAAGGGTAAACAAAAGATTACCTGTGGTTTTAGTAGTGCAGTTGTCCACACAGGAGAGCATTGGTCCAGTCAGCAGGCAGGGACGTGCTCATCTACAAAGTAATTGTCCAGGCAGAAGGCAGGAATATTGTCTATAGTCAGTACAGGCAGCAGACAGAGATGTGGTCAACAACAGCCAAAGGAATTGTCCAGGCAGAGACACGGTCAGCACAGCCAAAATATTGCTCCTGGTAAACTGTTACCTACAGACACTCATTATTGTACTGCTCTCCAGCACTTCATAAACAAGCTGCCTCTTGCTACGGCTAAATATTTCCATAGTACAGGTAGCAGGCAGAGGTGTGGTCAGTTCATGTGGCAGGCAGAGGCATGATGGCAGTAAGTCAGCAGCAGTCAGAAAAATCAGGCTTAGGGCCTCGGTCACGTAAGACCTGGGCACAGGGGTAGAGGCTTCTCCCACACAAATCTCTTTGAAGCCCCCGGTCTTCAGACCCTAATCCAGAAATGCCAAAACCTAGAGAAAACCAAAAACAGGCCAAGGTCAGTTCACGTGGAAGGTAGAAATGTGGTGGATCAACTATTCAGATGGTAGGCAGAGGCATAGTCGATAAACAGGCCAGGATCAGTTCACATGGAAGGCAGTGGAATGGTTATTTGAGGAAGCAGGCAAATGACCAGCACAGATGGGGAAAAAAATGGGGAAGTAGTTAAAAATATGGGCTAATATTTTAGGGATGTGTGAAAACGTGGAAAGCATTCTGCAATGCATAGGCCGGCTTGGGAGGGACAATGGGAACAATGACAGCTGGTATCTCTTCTAACTCCTCCTTTACTGAATATGCATCATCTTTTTTGACATCTTTGGCCTGCTTCTGATGGTGGAATGCTCTCTGGGAAATGACGCTCTTGAAGTCTGCTAACTGCATCAGAGCAAAGGTTTTCTGGGGGGGGGGGGGGGAATCTTTGCTAGTAGATGAGGGACATGACTATTTCTTCTATGAATTTTAGAAAGGGGGTGGGTTTTTCTTTGAATTTGGTGTAGGTGACATAAGCATTATAAATGGCCAAAATTATAAGATAAATCGTAACTTTCTTATACCAGAAACAGGACCTCCTTGTTGCCAAATAGGGCTGAATCCCTCCCATGTAAAGATTATAATCTTGGACGCATGCAGGCTTCTGAATGGGACCGTGTCTTCTGGGAATCTCCACTGAGGTGTCATTATGGATGGTGGACAGCATGTATACATCCCTCTCATCCTTCCACTTCAGGGCCAGCACTTAGTCATTTCTCAGACTTGCCGATTCCCACCTTTGCAGCCTTATGTTAACTAACCTTCCTGTTTTTTTATGGTAGTACCACAAGCCAGGGTTTTTGCACGGTGTAGGTGTCGGTAAAGGGTCAGGCTGGTGTAAAAGCTATCCAGGTATGTAATAACCTTTTTGGAGAAGTGGGTATGCCAGATTCAATATGATTTTTCCGATTGTGCCCATGTAGGTTGGGCACTTAGGGGGCTGAGGCTGGGAATCTCTTCCTCCATATATGTGGAGTGCATACAGATTAGACATGTGCGATTAGTTTCGTACGAATTCGTAATTCGTACGAATTTTTCGAAATTCGTACGAATCCGTAGTACGAATTTTTTCGAATACGAATTCTGTACGGAATACGAAATTCCGTTTACGAATTTCGGCTCCAAATTATTCGAATTCAACTACCAAATATCGAATTTCAACTAATACGAAAGAAATTATTATAGCGGATATAACGAATGATTCGAATGATTCGAATGACATAGTGTCATTTTTGCAGGAAAAATTCAGTTTACGAATTTCGGCTCCAAATTATTCGAATCCAACTACCACATATCTAATTTCAACTAATACGAAAGAAATTATTATAGCGGATATAACGAATGATTCGAATGATTCGAATAACATAGTGTCATTTTTGCAGGAAAAAAAGCTATTTAAAATCACTCGCGGCTAATGAATTGTCAGCTCCCGTAACACAGAGAACAGTCATTCATTGATAAAAAAAAAATAAAAAAAAAGCGTGGGGGTCCCTTTAATGGCCGTCATGACGGTCCCCATGACGTCCCCGTGCGTCAGAGGGAGCGGGGTCACCAGCTGCCCTCCGTTATAAAAGACCTGTCAGACGCAGCGAAGCCTCACACAGCGGGAGCCTCCCATTGCGAGGAGTGGCCAAGAAGAGACGCCGACACCGTGGAAGAAGATGCCGGACAAGAAGACCAGAGCAAGAATAAGTGGATCGGAGGAAGAAGAAGATGGAAGATGAAGATGGAAGAAGATGCCGGAAGGAGAAGATGAAGAAACCGAAGGATGAAGAAAGGAAGAAGGAAGACCAGAAGAAAGAAGATTTTAATAAAGGAATTGTCAAAAACCGTCTCCTGTCATTTTTACCATTTATGTCACTTTTTTGGTGAAATAGTAGGGGTACTTTTGTACCCCCTTACCATTTCACACAGGGGTGGCTGGGATCTGGGGGTCCCCTTGTTAAAGGGGGCTTCCAGATTCCGATAAGCCCCCCGCCTGCAGACCCCCACAACCAATGGCCAGGGTTGTGGGGATGAGGCCCTTGTCCTCATCAACATGGGGACAAGGTGCTTTGGGGGGACCCCAAAGCACCCTCCCAATGTTGAGGGCATGTGGCCTGGTACGGTTCAGGAGGGGGGGCGCTCTCATCCCCCCTCTTTTCCTGCGGCCTGCCAGGTTGCATGCTTGGATAAAGGGTCTGGTATGGATTTTGAGGGGGACCCCACATAATTTTTTTTTAATTTGAAGTGGGGTTCCTCTTAATATCCATAGCAGACCTGAAGGGCCTGGTTATTGAATTTGGGGGGACCCCCACGCTTTATTTTTATTTTTTATCAATGACTTTCAATGAATGACTGTTCTCTGTGTTACGGAGCCGACAATTCATTAGCCGCGAGTGCTTTTAAATAGCTTTTTTTCCTGCAAAAATGACACTTTGTGCAGGGACAGTTCTCGATATTAGATATACTGAATGTCGAATTCATTCGAATCATTAGTTATATCCGCTATAATAATTTCTTTCGTATTAGTTGAAATTCGATATTTGGTAGTTGGATTCGAATTGTTCTATGTGTTACAGGAACCGGCAATTCATTAGCCGCGAGTGATTATTAACGATTCGTAACGATTCGTAACGATTCATAGCGATCCGAAACGATTCAAAAAAATTTTAACGATTCGTACGAATTCGAACGGAATTCGTACACGAATTACGAATTTTTTTTTTTACGAAACGGAACGAAACAAAACAAATTTTTGACGGTTCCCATGTCTAATACAGATATCCTGTGGCTCTTTCACAAAGCTTGTAGAATTTTACTGCATACCTGGCCCTTTTGCTTGAAATATATTGTTTTATTCCTAGCCGGCCAGTAAAGTGTACAAGGGACTCATCCACACATATATTTTGATCAGGGACATAAAGTTCAGCAAATCTTTGGGAAAAAAAATTAAGTGGGCGAATTTGGTACAATTTGACATAGTTTCGATGATCTTGGGGAGGGCACTGGGTGTTGTCACTGAAGTGAAGGAAGAGTATTATCATCTCATAGTGGGACCTGGGCATTATGGAAGAATAAATGGGCATGTGGTGAATGGGGTGGGTGGACCAGTAGGCATGTCCTTCATTTTTTTTGTTACGCCCCATGTTAAGGGTCCATAAACAATTTAAACTCTTCCAATGTCAAATGTTTCCATTCATACGGATGGGCATAGGATGAACTTGGATTGCTAGCAATATACTGTTGGTCCACAATAAATTGGAGTAAATGGTAAAAATAAATAAAAAATATATATTTCTGAAAAATTTTCAGATTGGCCTGCACACCTGGCTGTGCAGTGAAAAGGAGAATGCTTGTTGATCCTGAGTTGGAAGGCAGCCATGTTGGGTTGCCTCTGGGAGGTATGTATGGGCCCTGATACTCCAGTGCTGGTACTTGGGGGATGCAAAACTCCAGCGCTGGTACTGGGCTTTTCATCCTGGAGTCTATTGCAGCTGACGTTTGCTGACTGACCATTGGGGTGTGTGGCGCTGCTGGTGGCTGCCTGGTTTTCAAATCGCTGTATCCTTTTAGGAGGAACCCTTTCTTCCTCTGATTCGGTCGCCGATCCACTGCTTTCGATGGGTTCATACACCAAATCGGAATCTGACTGAGAACTCCCTACTGCTCTCATCAGTCATGCTTAGGATCTAAAACACTTCCTCACTGTGGTAAATTTTTTTGGACATGGCTGAAACTGGTAGACTGTTGATGGTGTCTGTGTGATGGGTACTCTGGTGATGGGCGGCTGTGTGATGGGGTACTCTGGTGATGGGCGGCTATAGGAAGTGTACTCAGGTGATGGGCGGCTGTAGGACGGGTACTCTGGTGATGGGCGGCTGTAGGACGGGTAATCTGGTGATGGGCGGCAGTACTCATAGGTGATGTGCGACAGGTGCACTGCTGATGGTCACTGATGGACGACAGGTACCCTGTTGATGGTCACTGATGGGCAACAGGTACACTTTATGGGCACTGATGGGTGACAGGTGAACTGGGGGAGCAACAGTAACACTGCTGATGGGCACTGATGAGGACTGTAACATTGCTGATGGGTGATGTGACAGGTTCTCTTTATTGTTGTGCTTGGGTAGTATACTGAAAGACACAGATCAGTAACTCACTGATCACTGGCTCTTCTCTCGTCACACTGGAAATGGTGTGTGAAGAGAAAAGAGCCAGCAACAGCCAGTTACCAGTCTGTGTTTACATTTGTGATCAGCTGTCATTGGCTCTTTACCACCATTGGTAAAGAGCTGTGTCCAGGGAACACGCCAGCACTGAGATTGCCGTGCTGCATGCACCCGTTCATGCGCATGGTTAGTTACAATGGGGTGAAGTCATATGACATCATCCTAGAACAAGAGCTGCCCTGCTCCGACTTCATATTACTATACAGTGAGTGGTCAAAGGGATTCCCAAAAAAGGAGTACACATTCCAAATAACTAGTGTGCAATCTTCACAGGTACTCAACTTTTTAATTATTCCTGGTGCCCACTGTGATGCTGGATAGGAGGTTTATGTATTACTATAATAATAAGTCACTCCTCAGGTTCTGCATTATGACCTCAAAGTTTTTTTTGACCAACTTCATATGGAATTCCTTTAAAAATGTGTTTGTGTACACTGGCCAATTCTCTGATATATATACAACCATGTTACTAGTATTCAGCTTCCAGCTTCCTTCTTTTTAGTTGTATACAGTGCCAACTTATCAAGCACACATTCCCGATATCAGTTCCCACATCTATGGGATATTCTGCTCATATTCCATGGGATATTGAGCCAAATGGTTGCTTTGTATTACAGAAGTTGAATGCCAGCAGTGCTCTTTATACAAAATTATTAAATACACTCATTATTTCTCACTCTACTACATACAGAACGCAAATTCAGTCATTTGCTCCTCCTTGTTAAAATGACACAACATACAAGAAAATTGCATTTATTATGTAATGTGGATAAGAAACCCTATCTAAATTTACAGAGATATGGTAAAATTATCATCGAATGGCATCAATTGTTGCTAAATTCATTTACAAATAAAGACATCATCAATATACTTGAGGTTTTTTTTTTCTACTGGGTTTCCCCTTAGTGTTTATTTTTGCTTTTTTTTTCCCCAGGAACGCTATTCTAAAACACACATTTTTTACAATTACATATGTTGAGATTTTTTGATCACAGATTTGTTATCTGATAAATCGTACCAAACACTCAGCAGAATCTAATTCTGGTGTAGTGTTTGTCATTTCCCGTTGAGGTTTCTAAGTTGGCTATAAAAACTCACACCAAGATGACACTTGGTCAGGACAATTCATATCTATATCCTGAAATACACAGAGTTCACTACTAGTACACTACTAGAAAGCCATGGCTAAACTATTGATCGCTGCTTGTGCTGCACTATTCCTGTTAGGTGCAATTGTCGCTAATCCCTTGAACCGCAAACTAAGTACAACTGTCTCTAAACACTTGGACCTCAAAGAAACAATGAAAGAGATTATCTACAACCTGAAGAAAGTTAAAGGAACGGTAAGAATGTGGACTCTTCATTTAATTTATTATAGTTGTTGTTAATAATATAATACATTAAGTACAATAAAAGTCACCAGCTCTGGTGCAGTGTATGACATTTATTGATGGCAAAACACCTAAGCAAGTAATTGTCAATAGACTTGCAAGACTCCTATATCAGGCTAGTTAAAAAATAAATGAATAAATGCAAATTTAAACTTAGCTTACATAGGAAAGGGAATATAGGTTTACAACATTAGTTGACCTTTTGAAAAAAACTATTTTGCTTTGTATGTACTATATTTAGTGAGGTACAACCCTTATCTCATTCATAGTTATCTTGCCCTCTCATTTAGCTTTCCAAGAATACATTATCATCATCTCTCGTGGCCAAAGTGATCATTGATAAAAATGAAAAGGTAAGAACGTTTTCAAGTGAAATAGTAAGCTAATAATATGCAGTTATTATTTGGTTAAAAGGCAATTTGTCCATTCAAATCTATTTAACAGTGATAGCTACTGAGTATATGTGGAGTTTCAGTATTCTTTTTCAGTGCAATCAGTACTCCAGTGTTATCATGTATGTTGACATGTATATTTTAGCTCTAATTTCTTACATTAAAATTAGCTATGCATAATTTACAATAAATGATAACACTACATGGGGTTGATTTATTAAAGGCAAATAGTTGACTTTGCAAGTGAAATTTCCCCAGAGAATACTGAATGTGGTGATATTTCACTTAGCAGAGAATATCCAATCGTGTTCAACTAAAATAAAAACAGCCTTTTTGCTTGCACATGATTGGACAATGAAAATCAGCAGAGCGTTTACTAAGCTCATGGAAGTCACTTGCAAAATGTAACTTCCATTGCAAAGTGAACAATTCTGTTTGCCAATCTATGCTATCTTCTATCATGCATTTATGTGCAAGCAAAAATATATTTTTTTTTCCTTGCACATGATTGGTTATTCTTTGCAATGTGATTGTTTTACCACATGGACTCATTTAAGTTAAAATTCCCTGTACAAAGTTAACATGATTTCATATTTTGATAAATAAACCCCATTTTGTTTAGGGGTACATTAGCCATTGGGCAAAAAGGGTAAAGGGGGAAGCTACCACAGACCATCTGGTCCTAGGTGAGCCACCATTAGCCTTTGCGTGCCAGGTCTGGAAGCTAAGGCGCAGGCTTTACTTACAGTGAGCCAGCTGCATATTCATACATAAGTATTACATATAACTTTGTATAAGTGTCATTGAGATCCAATGGCTGCTAAAGTCAGAGATAGTAATGCACACACTTTTTGTTAAAAAAAAATCAACTCAAAAACTCGGATATATAGTATATGGAGCATGCTTGGATTTGTAGTCCCACAAAGCTTATTTCTCATTCTCCTTACTATGTATTGGCATGCATTTTTATTTGCTTTAGATGTTTGCCTTGGGCCCACTGATGTTGTTAAATGGTCCTAAACATGATTATTAATTACAATATTTGAAGTTAATAGAGTTGAGTTACTAAAACAGAAAATGTTCACTTAGGTTAGTTAAAGTGGTAAAAATTCAGCATGATTTGATGATTGAAGCCGGCACAGTTTAGCTTCATTCACTAAGCAAGGTAAAAATTTGCTTGCCAAGCGAAAGTTCACTTTGCAAAGTGAAAATACCATACTCCTTTTGTAAGTCAACCCCACTGATACTGAAAAAAAAATGCATTGCTTTAGTAAATCAGTCCCAATGAGTTCATTACCAATATTAATCTGTCTTTAATGCAATTTAAAGTCAAGCAGTACTAAATGTATTCTTTTTTTTACTAGAATCTGACAATTGAAAAACTAGCCTGTAGAGGAGTTAAAGCTCTCAATCTCTCTAACCCTGATGCGCACATTGTTAAACTGAATCGGTCTCTTGCACTTATCTCAAAAGGAGTAAGTAAAACAATTTAAAGTAATTGTAATAAAGGTTTTTTTTTGTTTGTTTTAAATAATGGTTTTGCACAGAGCGGCCCCGATCCTCCTGTTCTGGGGTGCTGGTTGCACTCCTGGTTCCTCCCCTTCATCGGGTGCCCCCATGGAGAGATGCTTTTCATGGGGGCACCTGTGTGGGTGCACTCATGAGTCCCGCTGCTGTGTCCATTGACACAGACAGCATGACTCTGCACCGCACCCGGATCCTGTGTCACTAGATTTGATTGACAGCAGTGGGAGCCAATGGCTCCTGCTTCTATCAATCTATCCAATGAGGACTCGGGTGGCACAGTGGTGTAGTGGGTAGCACTCTCACCTAGCAGCAAGAAGGGTCGCTGGTTCGAATCCCAACCACGACACTACCTGCCTGGAGTTTGCATGTTTTCCCTGTGCCTGGGTGGGTTTCCTTCAGGTACTCCGGTTTCTTCACACAATCCAAAGTCATGCAGGTAGGTTATTTGGCTTCTGTCCAAAAATTTGGTCCTAGTATATGAATGGGGACCTTGAATTGTGGGCTCCTTGAGTAGGGATCGATGTGAGTGTGCAATGATGGGATACAGGTACAGGGATAGGGACAATTGTAGACACTCACTCAGGTTGGACTGGTGTCTTTATTCAACCTTACTAACTATAACTATAACTACTGACCTGAGACAGCGGCTGGAGCCGCTGGGCTCATGCTCATCACTGGAACGATCGGGTTCAGGTAAGAAAAAGGGGTGGGGGTCTGGGGGGCATCTGAAGCACAGAAGATTTTTTACCTTAATACATAGAATACATTAAGGTGAAAAACCATGAGACCATTGAGACTATTTTATTTCTGGGTTTTATGTTAACAACACACTATATTGAATACGCTCACCACTCCCCTCTTCTTTTTCATAAAAGTTTGTAGCCATTGCTACAAATGAAGTAAGCTCAAGTTTTCCTTTTATCCATGAGCTCGTCTGTGACATTTATGAAACATAGAATAATCAATATTTCCAGAATACAATTTTATGGAAGAATCATGTGTGTGTATGCATCTCATTGAGAACCAATGTGTCTGTACAATTGTTCTGCAATGCCAGATTTATTCAGTCAGTTGCATTATATATTTAACTGTAACCTCCAATCACTTTATAAACTGGGAGCTATGGAAGTAATCACAAGCAATTAGAGGAATTCCCTATTATTCAGTTCTAAAGATCGTCATGTAAACGTAAAGCTGGCCATAGATGGATAGAATTTCAAATGAAAAGTCTTAGGAAAATTTGTATTAAAATTCTCAGATCGTTCTCAAAACATAAATTTCTTGCTTGAAATACATCATTTGCTTTTAACATTCGAGTTTGGAATGAATGGACTTTACCGAACGAAAACCACATACACTGTTAGAAATTTGTTTTTAGAAAAATTTTCTAACCTGCTCCTTTGAATTTTTCTATCACGGCGGATGAAAGCAAACATCAATTTGACAAACTAATAATTAAAAAAAATTAACAAACCTTCTTTTTCCAAAAATGTGTTCAAAATTCGACCCATCTATGGCCAGCTTTACTGTCTCCATACTTTCCCTTGAAAGTGAAGCTGGCAATACTACAATCTGATTTTAGATGTAACCACAACCACATTGTGTAAAGATCTAAAAGAATGGAATGAAATTGAATTGATTGTTAGGTGTGCCTTCACTACAAAACCATTTGTATAAATCAAAGGTAGATTGTACAGAGATTGCACATGGATATATTGTAATGTGTGGGACTATTTTAGGAGGGATAACTGCCTTCTTAACTCAAAAAGATCTTAAAGTTATTTTCCTTCAACCATCCATCAGATTCAAACCTAAAACCTAAATCTAAATCTTTGGATCTGAATGGGGGTTGTGGGATAATATGTCCTCTTCATAGTAAGTGCAAGCTAGTACATCAGACTGAAAATGTAAACCTGAGCTTTTAAGGAATAAATGGTATGCAAATGTAATATTATTATTGTACTTACAGTAATTTGCTCATCATACATAAAAAATATATTTTTTTTTTAGCTTTCTTGGAAAGTTATTTTTAACAGTACTGAGATGATAAGAGATATATACTATGTGGTGCATGCGGTACATTCATCACAGTGTTCATGGTGAGATGAGTTAGAGAATCCTGTCAGTTTATTCAGAATGCATTCACTGACGTTGTGAACTTTTTTGTTTTTCCATCTTAGTAATGTGTTTATTTTTTTATAGGTGGATTGTGAAGTGAATTCTGATGAAAGCTATGACTTGCAATCGTTTATTGATGAACTTCTTTCGGAATTCCAAAAACACTTCACTAAACATCTGCATAAACCAAGCTACTAAGTAGGGTTTTTATTTATATCCAAGGAAGAGGAATGTGTGATAATGTTGTGCAAAATGTATTTTAATAACCTAAGTTATTTATGTATTTATATATTTATATTAAGTTATATACCGTATGTAAGAAGACTCAGATTGTATATTTTTATTTTGAAATATAATAAAAAATATATATATTTTTGGAATATGTGCTTTTTTTACTGTTCATGCACACTTTTATCTGGTATTAAAAAAATAGCTTTAGAGTAAAACTTTCATTATGATTCAGTAAACTCAACAAGTAAGAACATACAATAGCGAGACAAAATTAAAACGTAGGCAGTTAGGCTGTCCATACATTATACAATTCTCTTGCACAATTCCCTTTAGATATACCTTCAACTATGTAGTGCAAGGGCCTGCCTGATTGCAAACAAATTGAAAGCGTTTATATATATATATATATATATATATATATATATATATATATATATATATATAGTTCTGCACCTGTACTATGATAATGCCACCCCTGTATGCAATAAATAAAGAACATTCAGGCATCCAGGAAATACAGTGATACTTAAAGCAGAGTTCCAGCCAAAATATGACTTTTAAGATAAAAAATACCCCTAGAATACTCATGCCTAGTGCAATGTAACAAAGGTATGCTATGAACTATAAAAGTGAATAACAGTGTAGCGCTAGGTATGTCTCTGTGCAGTAATGGGTACTGAATAGGAAACTCAATAACCACCAGATTACTGTTCAGAATGTTATTCTATAAATAAAAATAACAAAAAATTAAATTAAATGAGTGCCCATGAGTGGTGAGCATCCAATCTTCTAGGTGGATGAAGGCATGATGTTCCAACAGACCATATAGACAAATGTTGTGGATACCCACGTGAGGGTGTCAGTGAGAACGTGATTATCGCAATACGTGATATGTTGTTAAATCAACAAACATAGATAGGCAATGTATAAAACGTGACTCTATACAATAATATTATACATTTGATACTGAAATCTTAATATATGTAGGTGCTAAAAAGCGAAAGGTAAATGAGCTGTAGTGAAAAGCTGTATAAAGTGGGTGCGTTTAAATAAACCAAGTATCACCAAAGTTCATATCATGACAGCCACTTAACTGATAAGAAATGGGACACTGGCACATGAGTCTCAGTGTCACAATACATAAGTCACAATACACTTAACATAAAATAATGTGTAGTATCTTGAAAAGTTGGTTCACAATGGGATACCAAACAGTATGAAAGTGAAAGTCTTAATTATCACAAATTGGTGTAGGCATATATAGAGTCTATGATCAGGGAATTTGTAATTCAAAGTCCTGATGTTCCTGATTGGATATTTCAAGTTATTTCATAAAATCCAGGTAGACAATAATATTGTAAACCAACATGGAAGTGGTAATGTGGTTCAGATGCTGGATCCTCTCATGTAAGGGCAACACTGCGACCAAGAAGAAAGAATATCTTAAGCGCTTACCATGTATGGTGGACCAACTCACCAGTAGTGGAAGGTCAAAACGGCTTATTCGGCTACCTCCAGGTGCCAGAAGTATGGAACGAATCCGTGGGAGTGTGATATCTCGAGGTCCTTGGAGGATACTCACCGACCGACTGGATGACAGCAATGTTGTTGTAGTCAGATCAGTGATCCTCGGTCCAAATCACCGTAGATAGGGAAAAAATAGAAGAGGGACTCCTCATCGTGTAAAAACCCAAAGACAAGGGTTCGTATTTATTTAAAAGAACATGCATCCAACAAAAAGTGAAATAAAATGAATGGAGTGACACACCCCAGCAGAAGTCTTATCAGACGAAACGCGTCGGGTCTCTCAGCTTTACTGCCTACTGCGTTCTCTTATATTTGATTTTATTGAACGGCTCCATTCATTTTATTTCACTTTTTGTTGGATGCATGTTCTTTTAAATAAATACGAACCCTTGTCTTTGGGTTTTTACACGATGAGGAGTCCCTCTTCTATTTTTTTCCCTATCTACGGTGATTTGGACCGAGGATCACTGATCTGACTACAACAACATTGCTGTCATCCAGTCGGTCGGTGAGTATCCTCCAAGGACCTCGAGATATCACACTCCCACGGATTCGTTCCATACTTCTGGCACCTGGAGGTAGCCGAATAAGCCATTTTGACCTTCCACTACTGGTGAGTTGGTCCACCATACATGGTAAGCGCTTAAGATATTCTTTCTTCTTGGTCGCAGTGTTGCCCTTACATGAGAGGATCCAGCATCTGAACCACATTACCACTTCCATGTTGGTTTACAATATTATTGTCTACCTGGATTTTATGAAATAACTTGAAATATCCAATCAGGAACATCAGGACTTTGAATTACAAATTCCCTGATCATAGACTCTATATATGCCTACACCAATTTGTGATAATTAAGACTTTCACTTTCATACTGTTTGGTATCCCATTGTGAACCAACTTTTCAAGATACTACACATTATTTTATGTTAAGTGTATTGTGACTTATGTATTGTGACACTGAGACTCATGTGCCAGTGTCCCATTTCTTATCAGTTAAGTGGCTGTCATGATATGAACTTTGGTGATACTTGGTTTATTTAAACGCACCCACTTTATACAGCTTTTCACTACAGCTCATTTACCTTTCGCTTTTTAGCACCTACATATATTAAGATTTCAGTATCAAATGTATAATATTATTGTATAGAGTCACGTTTTATACATTGCCTATCTATGTTTGTTGATTTAACAACATATCACGTATTGCGATAATCACGTTCTCACTGACACCCTCACGTGGGTATCCACAACATTTGTCTATATGGTCTGTTGGAACATCATGCCTTCATCCACCTAGAAGATTGGATGCTCACCACTCATGGGCACTCATTTAATTTAATTTTTTGTTATTTTTATTTATAGAATAACATTCTGAACAGTAATCTGGTGGTTATTGAGTTTCCTATTCAGTACCCATTACTGCACAGAGACATACCTAGCGCTACACTGTTATTCACTTTTACTTTTTGCAATCTGTCATATTGGAGTGTTAGCAGCTTTGTTACTTTTTTTTTTTTGTTTGGGCGCTGCTTTTTCCCTTCACCTTTTATGCTATGAACTATGCCCAGTTTTCTATCTGTGCAGCATTGTTTTCCTACATCTCCAGTGTGAGTATCTCAAGCCACAGTGTCCTTCTTCCTGGATTCCGTGCAAGCTGGTTACCCAGCATGCACCTGCCGATCTCGCACATGTGCAGTTTGCTGCAAGATTTTCCATAGACACCAATGTTAAATGTTACTGGAGCTGTGCGATGCCAAGCTGGCCAAGAATTTCCATAGACGCCATGCCAAGCTGACCAAGATCTCCAAGGGGCCAATGCAAAACCGTAAATAACGCACGGCGCCGCTGCCCCCCCCTAGAGGAGGAAGTGAAATTAGATATAGGCATAAATCAAGTAAGTGAACAGAAAAAATTAAAAATAAATTGCCAATTCATTATAAAGATGCACATGGTTCTGCATGGTGAGGAGTGAAAAATGTGGGTGGAACTCCGCTTTAACAGTATGCTAACTTACAACACTCAATGCCAAACAGCAGAACCCTTTACAAACCCATTGTAAGGCTACATCTTGAAAGTAGTGCAAGTTTTAGGCCCCTTTATCCATTCAGAACACAGATTTTGGCAAAAAAAATTATATCTGCTGTTGGCTATTTAAAACCATCCTTGCACTAAAAGTAAGCTCTGTTTATTTACCATGGTTTCCCTTCCATGCTAAAATGCTGAAATAAAATCTAAAAAGCTATGTGGAATAAAAAAGTAGATAAATCTCTTTACCGTACCTTACCCCTGCGTCATGTACTGCAGAGGGTGACATTACACTCCTGATGATGATATCAAAGGAAAGATTAAGTAGCCCAGATTTCATAAGATGATGTTACAGCACAGTGCAGGAGCATCTGTTCACATGTGTGCTATTCAGTGTTTCCCCGGGATATCACCAGAAGCAGCATCAGGTCACCTTTGCCTAGGAATCATGGATTAAAACAAATGGCAAGATAACTATTTACTACTTTTTCCAATTTTCCTCTACAGTTTCTTTTTAACTTTTTGCAGTGTTTTGATATGGGGGGGATCGAGACCTAAGTAAAAGAGAGAACCTTGCTTTTTTAGTGCAAAGCATTAAAGTTGATGCCTTATCGTGAAGACTATATTCCACTTTAAACCATTTAATTCTATGTTTTGGATGAAACAAACTGTGTCTGGAAATTGTGATATATTACAATACAAATACTGCTGTATGATCACACATAGAACTCTTATGGACTTTTATCAACAAAATTGATTGCATATATGTAAAGCAGGGCCATCCCTGAACAACTATACTACAGTCCAATAGTGTTAAATCCATATACTGGATAGTTGTTCAGTCACATAATAATTACTAAATGGTATTGGAGGATTTCTTTTATATCTAGTTATTCAAATGTATGTACAACATATATTCACAATCAAAATCACATTTGATTGCCGTGGTATTAGTGTACATGTATCCACATGAGCACAGTGAAAGTGTCACAAAGCATGCACAGATTTTTTTATTTATTTTTTACTTTACTGGTTCTATATAGTTACCTTAGTATAGTATATGCTCCATACTGTATTACTCCCAGGGCCAGATTTCCCATTAGGCACTGTAGGCAATTGCCCTGATTCCCCAATAAAAAGGCCGCACCACATGCAGTCAGGGCCAGCACCCAGGTGACGTTGCTAAGGGTTCATAAAGACAACACACCGCTCTCATTATCCAGAGCGGCTCTGGCCGCAGGGACAGCACCTCGGACACCACCTCACGAGGGCCTGAGGTCAATAGGGAGCCCCATTAGAGGCAGAGATAATTAATGCAGCAAGGACTTGAGAAACCATGGAGGAGGCTGACTGGGAGCCTGGGATAAGGGAAGAGACTGGAGAGGAGGAGCCGATGATGGAACTGAGTGAGTAATGCTTACAACAACTGGCACTGTACATGGCTCGGCCTGGGCGCACACACACAGCATGTGCCATTACCTCAGATGAAGCTTAAAGCTGTGCTGTCTGTGCCCCCAGTGAAGATGACAGAGCCAGCTGTGTTCCTGGACAGGATGTGCAGGAAACAGCTGAGAGGTAAGGAGCCGGGGGAAGGTGAGGAGGGGGGAGTCTTACTCCTCTCACACTCTCTAAACCCCCATCTCACCCCCCTCATCTGCCACTCACTCTCTCTCTCTCTAAACCCCCCTCACCCCTCCCTTACCCCCACCCCTCTCTCGCTTACCCCCTTTCTCTCTCTCACCCCCTCCCACTCTCGCTCTCCCCTCCCTCTCTCCTACTTTCCCATCTCCCCCATCTCTTTCCCTCCTATTGTCATCTTTCCTCCCTCTGCTCCCTCTCCCCTTCTGTGTCTCTCTACCCTCTTTTTGCCCTCTTAGGGCAAATTCACACTGAAACAGCAAGAAATTCCAGAGCAGCTGGAGCGATTCAGTGCTCCAGATGCTCTGCATTGCTGGCTGCTAGAGGGCAGTGTGATTCAAATTTCAGTTCATCGCACTGCTCTTTCTTTTTTTTGTTTTGTATAAGCTTTATTTGAAGTATACAAAATGTACATTTCATCCATTACATTGTCGGGCAGCGTGCTGCACTGCGTGACACTGCCCTGGGAATCATGCCGGTGTGCTGCAATAAAATGCAGCAGGTCTGCATTTTAGCGCAGCATGCTGCAGCCCCATGCTGGGCTGCGTTGCAGTGTAAATGGGACACATAGGAAACAATTGTTTTGGTGACAGACATTTTATGTCTAAACAGACTTGGGGGGGGGCACACCCTAAAAATGCGTTTACATTCGAGATGGTGCTGCTATAAGAAACAAAATCCTGCAAGGCTATTTAAAACACCTGTTCATATTCAAAAATATGGGGATTTGGTCACACCATATGGCTATATAGTGCTAAGCTCACTTACTGCGTCAAAGTACCCCATTATCAGTGGGTCCTACACTATTCATATAATGAAAGGTCCTGCATCTCAACCATGGGAGACAAACTATTTTATGGGAGAACTGAAAGGACTCCTCCTAACACAGGTGGACACTAATAAGAGGTAATGAAGGGGCAGGATGGGGTGCTCCGGCCCAAGGGATCTGGTCAGGACCCTTACAATATACAAAGAACAGACTTGGGGGGCTGTCACCACATAAAGTAGACTCTCAGGAAAAAAGTGCATTCTATCAGTAGATTTTCCATGTTTTTTGGGGGTTTGGCAATGCTGTCGGGGGGTGCTTCATAATTCTCTGCTATAGGCTCCTGAGATGTAAATTCGCTCCCGATTGCTCCTAGATCAAAACACTGGAGCATTGGCTACTTGGTAAATGAAATTGTTAATGAATAAGCAGAATGTAGACCATAACTATTTCAACCATAACCATATGCACCGTGCAAGCAAAGTAATTACTGTAAGAGTAAGATTGAGTTGTTAGGACTAATTTGTGGGCACATCATAAATTCGGACCAAGTCAGTGCTGCTTTAGTTTAGCATATTTGAACATACTGTGCAGTCAGAGCAGCACTGATCCTGGCATAAAGCATTCTATTTTCTTTTTTCTATGTACAGTATAGAAATTTAGGTGCAAAGGGGGTTATTTACTAAAGGCAAATCCACTTTGCACTACAAGTGTACTTGGAAGTGCAGTCACTGTAGATCTGAGGGGGGCATGCAAGGAAAATAAAAAAACAGCATTTTAGCTTGCACATGATTGGATGATAAAATCAGCAGAGCTTCCCCTCATTTCAGATCTACCCCTCAGATTTACAGCGACTGCACTTCCAAGTGCACTAGCAGTGTACTTGTAGTGCAAAGTGGATTGCCTTTCGTAAATAACCTCCAAAGTGTCCCAGAAGTCATATTCTGTTTGCAGTACATAATGCTATCCTAGACGATTCGGTGTTACCAAAAAAAAAAACTATGGGCAGAAGAACCTATGTAAACTTGGACAGGAGTTAGACAGAGATGACTGGGACAATGTATGGGGAATTGCAATTCAGACCCTGGTCTCTACTAGGGACAGACTAATTCACTATAAATTCCTGCACAGGATCTATCTGACCCAGCTAGATTTGCTAGAATGTTTGGGAATCAACAATCCTCTTGCTGGAGGTGCTCCTCGCCGCTAGCCAATTTTATGCATATCTTTTTGGAATGCCTACAGGTCAAAGCATACTGGCAGGCTGTAGCAAGCTGCATAAGGTTGGTCACCTCTATTTCGATTCCCATGATGGTTGAGGTATGCTTACTACATATGGTGGAGCCCCTGGCTACTACCACGGCTATTAGAACTTTTCTTACCCTATTGCTGTTTTATGCCAAAAAGCAGATTATTCTCTCCTGGAAAAGTTCTTCAGCCCCAACCTTGGAATCCTGGAAAGCATCGGTTAACAAGGCAATACCATTTTACAAAGCCACCTACTTGAGTAGGGGGGCACTGACCAAATTTGATAAGGTGTGGGGGGGTTGGATGGCATCGGTATCAGACTAATTACAGATAACCTATAACTATTGATTTTGGTGTGCTAGGCTATAACGGGGGATGTATATGACTGGCATACGGGAGAAATATTGATAATTCTGCATTAGGATAACTGGTCACTTTTGTAGGGAGGGACAAGTTATTTCTTCATATAAAATTCTTGGTGCTGGGGGGGGCATACTTTGGACTGTATTTAGCATCACTGCCCAAAATGTCGGACAACGCGGGTGCGGTGTCACCTAGTGCCTTCCTCCAGTTGGAGGCCAACTTGAATGGTACATATCTAGGCAAAAGTTTTATTGTTTTGGGGGAGGGAGGGGGGCTTAACTCCACGCTTGAATTTTGTTTTTTGTTTTGTATGTAAATGTCCACTGGCAACTGTGTTATAGCCGGTGGGTGTCGGCCGCAAGAGTGGCCTGTTGTTATTTGTATGCTTTAAAAATTGAATAAAAAATAATTTTCAAAAAAAAACTTGGACAGGAGTCAGTTTCCTTTTACTTTTCTAAGTGAACAAGGCACAACAGAATACAAGATTGAAACATTTTCTGGTGTCTACAAGAAATTCACAAGCAAAGTAAAGTGCCAATGTTCTAATAAAAAAAAAAAAAAAGCTAGGATAAAACAGAGACCCAATAAGCATATGTAGTTCCCAGTCTATATCTACAACAAAGTTTGTTGAAATCCTTGCAATATACATTGCTCACCCAGAAGGATTGTTTTTTTTCCAAAAAAATGAAGTTACTCTTTGAAGTAAATTTGCCATGAGAGAGATGAGTGGTCTGCCATTGCTTTAGTGCTAGCCCAATTTTTTCATAAGGGATTTGGTAATGGCAGCTTATATGGCTGCTGAGAAGCATGGATGTGAAATAACTATAACAAACGTAGAATATAGCCTTGCCCAAAATTACACAGAAACGAGTTAGCAAAGGGCAAGAATACATTTTTATTGAAATAGTGAAAAATAAAGCCTAATTGTAGTGATGAGGATAATGATGTTTGTCATTCCAAAACATTTTTTACATGAAAGAACTTAAAAAAAGTTGTAGTTAGTTTCTAATGCTGCTATTAAATGGGAATATATAAAAAGAATTCAGAGTTTTAGACCATTCCATATTTTACCTAAAAAAATTTAATTTGCTTATTGAGAATCCTTATACAATAAGAACCTGACAGAGGTTCTTCTCCAAAAACAAAAAAATTGTCTTAGGTTCCTGCTTAAAGTGTGGAGGGGTTTCTCGGAGCCAAAAGTAACTCTCCATTTTAGTGGCCCCACACTAATCATTTCCTTCACCTGCTCTTCTGCTGTTCACGCCATGATGACTAAATGGTTAGCACTGTCCCTGCCATAAGAGAAGAGGAAGCAAGAAGTAAGAAGACCATTAGAGGAAAAAAATATCTTCACACAATATAGAACTTGTGGAGAATATTCCAAAGGAAAGGGAAAATAAGTGCACTGAAGACATTACTCATGGACCTGAAAAGAATGAGAGGCAGAAAGCCCTGATAAAGGGAAGTTTGTAGCCCTGGTACCCAGAACTGAGCTAATACCTAAAACTGAACTGCATATTTCAGATGAGGTCTTACTAGTACTTTGTACAGGGGTAAAATGATGTTCCTTCCTTTGGTATCTATAATTCTTTTAATACAAGATAATAATTTTACTAAAACTTAACATTGCACGCTATTATTAAGTCTATGATCTACCAGAACTCCAGGATCCTCTTGATTATAAATTTCACCAGTTGTAATACCCATATACTGTACTGTATGAAACATGCACATTTGTAGCCCCCAAGTGCATAGTTTTACATTTATAAATATTAAAGCTTGTTTTCCAATATAGTTAATCAAATAGAGCATTCAGGCCTGCTTGTAAATTGGAGACATCATGTAGGGACTTTATTCTACTACATAGATTGGTGTCATCTACAAAAACAAAATTACACTTTTAATCAAAAACTGTATATCAAGTATGACTAGGTTAATAAGTAAGGGTGTCAGACATCATGAGCAATATCTGCATGGGCTAAACCACAAGCCCTTCTTTAATGTATATGTTTTGTATTGCTAGTTTTGTTGTATACTGCCCATTTGTACATTGTTACATCTTGCTGCCATGTATCCTTTTCTGTTCTATATCACACTGCTGAATTCCCTGAATACAAAATAAAGAATAAAAAAAAATAAAAAATAGAATACTGAAACTTGGTATATACTACTAACAGACTTAGACCGTTCAGGGTATGAATCATTAATAACTACTCTCTGAATGCATTTGCTATCTGTATGGAAATGTGCCAAATGCTTTTTCAAATTCCAAGTTTACTTTTCGAGTAGCTACAACTTTGTCTAGGTTTTTGCTTACTCATAAAATAGGTGGAGTTTTTTGCAACCTTAGTCTTTTGTGAAACCATGCTATTGCTTCTAACATTGTTTTTTTTTTTTTATAAATTAAAGCCTGATACACACTATAGTTTTTTCCCCAGCGAGTTGAAGGAAAAAGAACTGTCAGCTCCGGTCGGAGCTGCTGTACTCACTATGTGAAGTAAGTACAGCGATCTCCCCTGCTGAGCTGTTGTGTTCTGACAGAGGGACAGCCCCCCACCAGAACACTCTGATCAGTGCTCTCCACCATTGGCTGAGAACGCTGATCGGGAGTCAGTGGTTTTCCAGCACGCTTGTCCGACAGAAGCTAGCCAAACAGCAGGCTTCTGTTGGACAGGCCTACATACACACGGGCTGAATGTCTGCCTTTTTTTTTTGAGTCACAAATGTCTCCCAACTTTCGGCTTGTGTGTCCCTGGCTTAATCTATATGGTCCTTTATTAATCTTTCAAGAATCTTCCTGAGCAGAGAAATTAAGTTTACAGGTCTATAGTCACCCCTTTTTAAATACAGGCACTACATTGACCTTACGTCAATTCATGGTGCCACACTAGTCATTAAACAGTCTCTAAAAATTAGAAACAATGGTTTCAAAAATAACAGAGCTCAACACTTTAAGGACACGTGTCTCTTTTCCCCCCAGTCACCAACTATTAGTTACCGTGTAAGAGCTCCATGCTCAGACCTGGGCTAATTCTCTTTTGCAACTGGTCTTTGTAACTTTGAAATGATGAAAGTGTTCCTTCTTTTTTTTTTTTATTTCCATTTTGTTTTTTTTATGGTTTTCTAAACATTAGGCATGTGCCACATAGGTTTTTTGTTTAGCCTTTTAAACTTATTGCTCATGAGAATATATTTTGCATTGTGTTTGCATACGGTCAATTTAAATCATTCCTATCTCTTTTCCATTGGCAGCTGGTTTTTTTTTTGGGGGGGGGCAACTAACAGCCACCCATCCCACCCCCGAGCGGCACCCATCCCCCCGCTGTTTGCAAGTCGGTCTGGAACTTACCCCATCGTGGCAGGTGGCAGGCAGCGTGGTGCAGTGGCTCGGCTCCAAGTCCTCTGCTCCATGGCGGCTTCCAGCTCCTCCCCTCCTCCTCCTAGGTATCCAATAGGATCGCCTTTCCTTTCAGCAAATCAGGTGGCCGGTGTCAAAACCTGCTTCCCGATTTGCTGGGAGGAGGATCAGTGTTAAGGCAGCGAATATTGATTCGCTGTTTTAACACACCTGGGTGGGCTCGGAGTGCACTCTCTGCAACCCAAGCCCACCCTATATTGAAGCCTATTAGAGCGTCTGGCTCTTTTCTGTGTTCTTTAACTACCTCGCAACCGCCGGCCGTCTATTGACGGCCAGGCGGTGCAGCTCTCAGCGTGGGAGGACGTCATATGACGTCCTCCCCTTCACAGCCCTCCAGGGAGCGCGCGCCGCCTATGCGCGTGCCCAGCGGCCGCGATGTCCGTTGGGCACCCGCGATTGCCCAGTAACACAGCGGGACAGTGGATCTGTGTGTGTAAACACACAGATCAGCGGTCCTGTCAGAGGAGAGGAGCCGATGGTGGGTTCTCTGTACAGAGAAACACTGATCGGTCTCCCCCCCTTGTGAGTCCCCACCCCCACAGTAAGAATCACTCCCAGGGAACATGTTAACCCCTCCCTGCCCCCTAGTGGTTAACTCCTTCACTGCCAGTGTAATTTATACAGGAATCAATGCATTTAAATAGCACTGATTGCTGTATAAATGACAATGGTCCCAAAAATGTGTCAAAAATGTCCGATGTGTCCGCCATAATGTCGTGGTCACAATAAAAATCGCTGATCGCCGACATTACTAGTAAAAAAAAATATTAATAAAAATGCTATAAAACTATCCCCTATTTTGTAAACGCTATAACTTTTTGTGCAAACCAATCAATAATCGCTAATTGCGATTTTTTGTTATACCAAAAATATGTAGAAGAATACGTATCGGCCTAAACTGAGGAAAAAAAAAGGTTTTTAAATATATTTTTGGAGGATATTTAGTATAGCAAAAAGTAAAAAATATTGTTTTTTTTTTAAACTTGTCCCTCTTCTTTTGTTTATAGCGCAAAAAATTAAAACCGCAGGGGCGATCAAATACCACCAAAAGAAAGCTATATTTGTGGGGACAAAATGATAACAATTTCACCTGGGTACAGTGTTGTATGACCGGCAATTGTCATTCAAATTGCGACAGAGCTGAAAGCTGAAAAATGGCTTGGTCAGGAAGGGGGTGAAAATGTCCTGTACTGAGGTGGTTAATATTCCTTTCCAGTCAAAGTTTTGGAGGGTGGTCATCAGCATCGGAAAATTTGCTCTCTTAAAATTAAGTGTTTTTATCTTTCCAGTATGTGCTTATTGTTTGCATCATTTTATGATCGCTGCTATCCAGTTATGCTTCTATATGAACATTTGTAATAAGATTTGCATTGTTTGAGATTAAAGATCCAGCTGAGCATGATTTATAGTTGGGATCTGTATAATCCAAAACACCAAATTGTCTTAAAATATGTCTATAAATGTGTGCCCATTACGTTACATCAACACAGTCAATTTCAGGTTGGTAAAAATCTCCCATTATTACCCCTGTCTAAGCACTTGTAGACATTTCTATCTATGCAAGGAGCTGAATTACTACCTCTTTATTAATACTAGTGGGGCTGTAACAAACTCCAATAAATATCTTTGCAGTACAGGGGGTCCCCGGGTTACAAACAAGATAGGGACTGTAGGTTTGTTCTTAAGTTGAATCTATTTGTAAGTCAGAACAGGTAAATTTTTTAAGTGTAGCTCCAGCCAAAAAATCTATTTTTAAGCTTTTTAGATAACATAGAGAAGGGTTATCACCCCTGTAACATTTGTTTTGCGGTCTGTGCCCCTGTTCAGAACATTTCACCTCACCTTCTGTCCCAATGACAATTGGATTTTGAAAATTTTGGGTTGTTAGGGAAACATGGACTAGTGATAAAGCATCAGTGGAGACACCTTTTTCCCATATTAACTCTTACAGGAGTGAATTTCCCTTCCTAGGCGTGGATTTCCTCTCACTTCCTGTTGTCTCCCTCCGTTTGTAAGTAGGAGTCGTTTGTAAGTCTGATGTTTGTATGTAGGGGACCCCCTGTATGCCGACTCATATATAACTCTATCCATAATTTTAATTTTAAATCACTTCATGCACTTCATAGCGAAAGACAATGCCACTTCTCACATAGAGAAACAGCATAGCCAGGAATCTTAATAGCTTAATCATGTGAAGAACAATGCTAAGATTTAGCAACACCAATTAAATTATACTGCTCTTCAAGTGGTTCTCAAGTTATAAGGCTTTTTTACCCTAATGCAAACTTTCTGTGGCTGTTTCATCCACCCCCTCCCTCATACGTGACTCAGGTAAGTATTTATCCAATGATGTGCTCATCTGCAGAACTTTTCTCCTCTCTCCGCTCTGTCACAGGCTTGTCCAAGAACAGTGGGAGCCTTTGGCTCCTGTCACTTTCAGTCAAATCCAGTGAGAAGGGAGTGGAGGGCAGGGCCGAGCCAAGATGCACTGTGTGTCAATGGACTTACAGAGCCCAGCTCGGGAAGCGGCTCATGGTGGGGGACTCCAGAAGAGGAGGTTCGGGTTTGTTCTGTGCAACACCATGTTTGTTATTTTAAGAGAAAATAAAATGTAATTTAAAATCACTTCAACCTATCATTATCAGTATATCTGCTGACATAGACAAATTTGACTAAATTAAAGACTTGCACTTATTTGCAAGAAAGTTAATCAGGAAGATCTTGCATGATAAAGAGCTTAAGACATCTGTACAAATGCATGAAAATCTAGATTCATGGAAAGACATTAATAAGCAAAATGTTCATGCAGCTGCTAGATACAACAGCTCAGTGGGGGGAGATCGCTGTATTAATGCCATATGGTTAGTACAGTGTCTCCGACTGGAGCTGACAGTTTTTTCTCGTTAAACACGTTGGGTTGTATGAAAAAAAACTGGTAGTGTGTACCCGGCTTTAGTGGTAAACCATACAAAAATAGTGCATAGATAATCTTTAGAAAAAAATCACTCAAACATGAGTGTATGTCCTCTGTGGGATTTTAAATTGGGTTGCTGGCATTCAATTATAGTAAGAGAATAAGAAAGGAATTTATTTAAAAATATATTTATTAGCAAAAAACTATAAAATAAGCTATGACATTGAACATCTAAAATGGATGTATGTTGGAAGAGTATGTAACATATACTTGAAACAATTTTGACCAACTCTATCAAAGAACAACTTATACAATAGAGATAACCCAACGTTCCGAGGTGTATTTGGGAGTTGACCTCTTCTTCAGGGGTAGTTTTATGGTCACTTCAAAAAACAGGTCTGTAATAAGGCAAAAAACAAAAAAAGAAAAAGAAGGAAAGAACAAAACAGTATCTGTAAGTATATATAATGCAAGGCAATTTTAGCGAATAGCCGTATGTATGATACAGCTTGTACAGTGCATAGTCATAGTCCACAAAACAGGGAGTACATATATATATAAATACTAACCATGTGTATGAACAATAAGCTTCTCAAAAAGGTCTATAACATCGAGTGAAAAGATCAATCTGCCGCAGCTCCACAGGGATCAGGAGGATAAGGGGAGATCAAAGTGTGTAACAAGAAAGGGATTGATGGGCAAGGACAAGCCCCAAAAGTAGACCCTAATTCCCCCAGATGGACAGTAGATCCCGGCCGTCAGAAAGGTTCCACAAAGGGCTTCCCCAAAGGGACACGTCTCATTCCGTATGGTAGAAGATATGTCAGAACCAGGGAAGAAGGTAAATTCACCTCTTCTCCGGGTAACTAAAGAGTGAAAATACAGAAAAAAGGATACCATATAATCGACATCCTGATTGACCTTATAGAAAAACACCTGTGATCATACACACTGCAAGTCAGGAGTTAGGGTATGCTTTCTACTTTTGTTTTGTTTATTCATTTATTCAGTTTATTTATTGACACTGAATATAAGTTCGTATTGGTTTATATGCATCTATAAGGTCAATCAGGATTATATGGTATCCTTTTTTCTGTATTTTCACTCTTTAGTTACCCGGAGAAGAGGTGAATTTACCTTCTTCCCTGGTTCTGACATATATTCTACCATACGGAATGAGACGTGTCCCTTTGGGGTTGCCCTTTGTGGAACCTTTCTGACGGCTGGGATCTACTGTCCATCTGGGGGAATTAGGGTCTACTTTCGGGGGTTGTCCTTGCCCATCAATCCCTTTCTTGTTACACACTTCGATCTCCCCTTATCCTCCTTGCCTCCTGATTCCTGTGGAGCTGCGGCAGATTGTTTTTTTCACTGGAAGTTATAGACCTTTTTGAGAAGCTTATTGTTCAAACACATGGTTAGTATTTATATATATGTACTCCCTGTTTTGTGGAATATGACCATGCACTGTACAAGCTGTATCATACATACGGCTATTCGCTAAAATTGCCTTGCATTATAGATACTTACAGATACTGTTTTGTTCTTTCCTTCTTTTTCTTTTTTTCTTTTTTTGCCTTATTACAGACCTGTTTTTTGAAGTGACCATAAAACTACCCCTGAAGAAGAGGTCAACTCCCAAATACACCTCAAAATGAGTTATCTCTATTGTATAAGTTGTTCTCCGATAGAGTTGGTCAAAATTGTTTCATGTATATGTTACATACTTCCAACATACATCCATTTTAGATGTTCAATGTCATAGCTTATTTTATAGTTTTTTTGCTAATAAATATCTTTTTAAATAAATTCCTTTCTTTCTAGTTCAAAGGTTTTTATTTTCAAACAAGAAACAGAAACAATAAAGAACATAAAGAAAAAATAATAATATACATCACATATATTCATTTACATACAT
This sequence comes from Lithobates sylvaticus, assembly GCA_028564925.1. Lineage (NCBI taxonomy): Eukaryota > Metazoa > Chordata > Amphibia > Anura > Ranidae > Lithobates > Lithobates sylvaticus. The sequence goes on from CM053029.1 coordinate 299,558,351, forward strand.
GGGATACCCTGAAAAAAAATAAGCTGAAATAACAGCATGAGTATTATTCATTCTCCAGTGTAAATAAAATGTATAGAAGTCGAACACTTATGAGAAAAAGAGCCTAGATTGTAGTGTTTCGTGGATACAAGGAGTAACCTCGAATCACATCCAGAGACATTAAAGTCATGCCTCCAGACCGCTTTACCACCCCATATGGGTTCATGCTGTGGCAAAGCGGGGGCAATTAAAAAAAGAACAGGTATAACATAATAACGAGAGTATATAGGCAATACTTATATTCAAAAAAGAATAAATATATTAGGAATAAGATCACAACCTAATAGTTTCAGTGTTCTTTAACTGCTAAATGAACAATCTGATTGACTTAACATGCTGGTTATAATTATAAAAAATGTGGTGTAGAAATAATAATAAAAAAATTGGAGATAAAAGAGAGAAAGAAAGGAAAGGAAGGAAAGAGTCTCTCCAGGTGATGATCTTCATAACAAATAGGATAATGAAATATATCTGCTAAAAAAATCGAAGGTCTATTGAGGTAGCAGTAATGACTGGTCAAAATCAGGGGGAAGGTAATGTTTTACCCATGGTTGCCAAGTCTGTTTAAATTTATCAATATTATTGTCTTCTATGGCCGACATTTTAGCATAGGTCAAAGCTCTATTCATTCTGTGCTTAACTTCCGCTACTATAAGGCTTTTAGATTTCCAGGCTTTAGCTATGGTTTGTTTAGCCGCAGTGCTGAGCTGAAGAAATAGCTTAAAATGTGGGTGTGTTAGTGAAGGGGGTTCAGGTTCAGCAGAGCCATGGCTGGATCCGGAGGTATAGAACATTCTAGAGCTTTAGAAGCCATAGCAAAAATATTTGACCAGAATTCTTGAACCACCGGGCATTGCCACCAGATGTGGAATTGGGAACCCGGGGAAGGGCAACCTCAAACAATTAATAGGATATGTCGGAGAAAATTTGGCAATTCTAGCAGGTAACAGGTACCATCTTGCTAAAACTTTAAAGTTAGTTTTGAGAGCATAGCAATTTGGGGAAGAGCTTTTAGTTGCTTGCCATACATTAGACCAGTCATTAATGTCAAAAACAAGGTTCATATTTAATGCCCATTTCTCTGCATAGGAGGGTAGTATATCGTTAGGAAGAGTAGTAAGTTGTATATATATCAACGAAATAACACCTTTATCATGTGGGTCACTTTTGCATATACGCTCAAATTGAGACATTTGATTAAGTGGTGTACCGGTATTTAGAAGCGGTGTGTAGAAATTTTTAATTTGCAGGTATCTAAAGGTTTCAGATCTTGGGAGTCCGTAAGTTTCACATAGTATTGGGAATTCCAGAATGTTGGAGTTATTACATATCTGATAAAATCGAGATAATTTTAAGGTGGACCAAGCAGAAAATGATTTTGGATAACGCCAAGCTGGATAAAAGGCTGGATTCCCGAGGAAGGAGAGAAGGGGATTATGTGTGGATTGAAGGTTGGAAGGTTTACCAAATTTATCCCATATGGATAAGGAGTGTTTCATGATGGGGTTGGAAATCTGTGTCCTGTCTATGGAGTGAATCCATAGGATATTGGCAATGGAGATAGGATCACATTCTACTGATTCAATTAGCACCCAAAGGGGTGATTCTTCTACTGAGTGGTATTTCGTAAGAATTGAGAGTTGTGCAGCAGAATAATAGGAAGCAAAGTTTGGTAAACCGAGCCCACCCTTCAATTTGCTAAGATATAATGTGGTCATTGGTATCCGTGGTTTGGTTTTACCCCAGATAAAGGCCAAGACCCTACGTTGTAATATTCTAAGGAAATATGCTGGTATTGGGATAGGTAAAAACCTAAACAGATAAAGAAATTTTGGTAAAATCAACATTTTTATTGCATTGATCCTACCCAACCAAGATAAGGGAAGAGAAGACCGTAGTTTCATATAATTAGTAACTTGTTTCAATAACGGGAGATAGTTAACTCTAAATAATTCTCTGAGTGAAATTGTGAGTTGAACACCCAGGTAGGGTAACGGATTAGATACCCAGTGAAACGGTAAAGTAGATTGAAGATGCAGGAGCTCAGCTTGTTCTAAAGAGATATTAAGCACGTTCGATTTAGTGGGGTTAACTTTAAGTCCAGAGACTGTAGCAAATTTACCTAGTATGTTCAGTAAATTTGGAGCAGATATATGTGGTTGAGATAAGAATATGAGAATATCATCAGCAAAAAGGCACAATTTATGTTGATAACCACCTAATTCAATACCCTTGATATTTATATTTGTACTAATTAATTGTGCTAACGGTTTGATAAGGAGGGCAAAAAGTAAGGGAGATAAGGGACATCCCTGTCTCGTACCTCTACAGATGTTCATCATAGCAGATTTATAGCCAGCGTATTTAATGTATGCTTTTGGGCTATCATACAACGAGGAGATCCATTGTAAGAAATTATTCCCAAATCCCCATTTCTGTAGTGTATACTGCATATAAGGCCAGGTGACAGAATCAAACGCCTTCCTAATATCAAGGGATATAAGGCATGAAGGAATGCGTCTGGATTTAGCTGCATTTATGAGCAGAAGAGCACGTCTGATGTTGTCACCTGCCTGTCTTTTTGGCATGAAGCCAGTTTGATCACGGTGTATTAATTGACCTATAACATTGTTAAGGCGAGTGGCTAATATTTTAGCCAATATTTTTATGTCAAGGTTGAGGAGGGATATAGGACGATAATTTGTCCAGGAAGTAGTGTCTGAGTGTGGCTTAGGAATCATCACTATAATAGAAGTAAGTGTTTCTGTACGGAAGGATTGGTTTTCAAGAATGGAGTTGAAGGCTCTGGTCAAGATAGGTGCTAATATATGTGAAAACTGCTTATAATATAAAGCCGAAAATCCGTCAGGGCCTGGTCTTTTATTAAGTTTCAGGTGTTTTATTGCATATAGGACTTCGGAGGTAGTTATGGGTCGTTCAAGGTTATCACGTTGTAGTTGATCTAGGGTAGGAAGGTTAATATTAGAGAACATGGTATCAGCTTTTGATGTATCAAACTCTTGGCTAGAGGAGTATATTTTAGTTAATTTGGAGTGAAATACTTCGAGTATTTTTATCGGGTTACTGGTGTATCCATCTCTGGTAGTCTTAAGCCTGAAGGAGGACTGTACTTTTTGTATCGTTTTTAAGCAACGGGCCATAGGAGTATTGGGTTTGTTGGCTTTGAGATATTGGATATGTTGGCGTTTACGCATTAGTTTGTCAGCGGAGTCTGATAAAAAAAGGTCCAGGTCAAGTCGTGCTTTATCAAGTTTCATGTGGTTGGCAGTGGTCGGTGAAGTTTGGAAGGTTGAGTGGCATGTGTTGAAAGCAGTTTCCAATTTTGCAAACATAAGTTTACGTTCCCTTTTGAGTGAGGATGATAGACGAATCAGATTTCCTCGAATAACAGTTTTGTGGGCTTCCCAAAATGTCAAGGAAGAAACATCGTCTGTATCATTAGAGGAGATGTAATCAGACAACGCTTGCTCTATTAACAGTTTATGAGATGGATGGGTTAGCAGGGTAACATTAATACTCCAATTAGTATCGTGGGATCTGGGTACAGTTGATGCAATGGTGGCAAAAACTGCACAGTGGTCAGACCATGGTAATGGGACAATTTTGGATGAGAGTATTTCTGGTAACATACTAGATGGAACAATGATGTGATCTATACGAGAGAAAGATTTGTGTGGGTACGAATAATGTGTATAGCGTCTATTGGTAGGGTTTAGTTCTCTCCATGTGTCTACTAATTTGTGAGCTGTAAGCAGGGGTTGTAGGGTCATCTTGGCGGAGTTCATATTAGGTGTAATTGGGGATTTGTCTAGGAAGGGGAATACTGTGGCATTGGAGTCTCCACAAAGGACTAGTGTGCCAAATTTATGGGTATCAATAGTTTGAAAGAGATGGGACATAAAAGCTAATGGTCGCTTGTTAGGGGCATAGTAGGAGACAACTGTAATGGGGGCGTCAGCGAGATAACCAGTAACCAAAATGTATCTACCTTCTGGGTCATTCAATTGCGACACAAGGGTAAATGGGGTGTTACGGTGAAAAACTATAAGGGTACCCCTTTGTTTAACAGAAGCTGAGGCAACATAAAACTGTGGATAGTTTGAAGAGAGGAATTGATGAGCCTTATCTATAAAGTGAGTTTCCTGCAAGCATATAATGTGAGCTTTTTTAGCATGAAAAGTGCGCATAGCTTTTGAACGTTTGTGGGGGATATTAAACCCTTGTACATTTAAAGACAGAACGTTTACAGGGGCCATGACTGTGTAGCATAAGATACTGTGTAAGTAAAAATATAACTTACTTCTAGGTACGTAATCACCACCTGGGGAGAGAAATAAATAGAGAGAGCAAAAAGGAAGAAAGTAAAATAAGAAGAGAAAAATCGATCAACCCTATTATAATGGCACATTAATGATAAAGAGAGATAACAACACAGGGTGTGGGAATGTCTACGGGGCATATTCTGAATGCTCCGTGAGGTTCCAAAACAATCGTCAGAGACCCGCATAATCCTGACGGGTATCTGAGGATGTTACAGGGGGCAGCAAGAAATTCCTGAGGAAGGAGCAGCACCGAAGGACCACGGGAGTAAAAAAGAAATATTAACCAAAAGTCTGCTTTGTTTAAGGACCTAGATAAAAAAGTAAATATATAGAAACATTTCTATATTCTATTAGTATAATTACTATATTACTATATAGTTATTATTATTATAATTAGTGAAATAAGAGAATAAGGATTAAATAAAAAGAGTCATGGGTTGATACTTAGACACAGGATCTTAGTAGACACATTTGAAAAAATTAGAAAAAAAGTTTGAAGGAGGAAAGGTCAAGTTTTGGCAAAAAATGTCCTTATGGAGAATAGAGAGTGGCGTGAAGGTGTTGGAGATTTTTAATTTTTCAACCAGCAATTAAAGCTGGGAGCAGGTAGTAGCAGGACGGACTAAATGAGTGCATCAGTCCATAGAGTCCTCATTGGAGGGGGTTTGATTTTCAAAACGTCCTCTTTTGTGTAAGTGGTGTCGAGAAGAGGAAGAGGCTCCTGCGGAGGTTGTCGCAGCTTTTTGCTGAGGAGATCTTGAGGCTGAACGTCTGTGGGGATGAACAATTGGCGTGGATTTGTCAGCGATGCCCATTTCGACCAAGGCAGATTGCAAATCTTCTGGAGATCTACAGATGTATTTAGTTTCCAGAAATGTAAATCTTAGGGAGAAAGGAAATCCCCAATGATATGCAATTTGATGTTGTTGTAGGATTTGTAATTGGGGTTTAAGTGCTCGCCGTTTAGCAACTGTGAGAGGAGATATATCGGCAAAAAGCTGATATGAATGTCCCTGGAATTGCAGGGAGTCTTTGTCCCTAGCAGTCGCCAATAATTGCTCTTTGGTTCTGTAAAAGTGGAATTTATGTCTCTGGGTGGGCCATTTGCTTTGCGGGGGGCTAAAGCTCTGTACACTCTGTCAAGTTCTAGTCTTTCCACAGGTATTCCTGGCTGTAATTCTTGAAATAACGCTGTTATAGTGGCTGGTAGATCTAGGACAGTCTCAGGAATTCCTCTAATTCTCAGGTTCGACCGTCTGTCCCTATTTTCCTGATCTTCTAAACGTGACTGTAAAAAAAAGATTCTCTTCCTTTAAATTTTCAAGCTCTGAGGTATTTTGTGATGTAAGGCTATCAAGGTCATCCACTCTGATTTCTAGCTCAGCTGTTCTCTGGCCCAGCTCTCTAATCTCTTTAGTCAGTTTGTCAGTAATTCTGTCTGATATCTTCTTTAAGGCTTTGTGTAACATGGTTTCAAACTTTTTAAACATGTCTGCATTAGTATCTTGCTGAGATACCTCAGCATCTGATTCTGAGCCTGCCGTTTCTTCTGTAGTCTGTGAGGGCGCTGTCTTACAGCGCTGTGTAATAGCCTGTGAGGAGACTGCCGCCGCCATCTTTAGTACCTGCCTGGCCGGCGCCGTTTTGGCTAGGGAGGCTTTAATTTTGGGTTTAGTGCCCCGCAGAACCATTATTTATTCACCTGTGGTCTAGGTGGAGCTTGTGGGTCTATTTTGTACCGTTCGCGGTACCGCTGGGACCCGTAGTCCTCCGGTTCTGTCCTCCCTCGGAGCGGAGCTCTAATCTAGGACAACCGCCCGCTCAGGCATCCACGCATGCGCCAATAAATTCCTTTCTTATTCTCTTACTATAATTGAATGCCAGCAACCCAATTTAAAATCCCACAGAGGACATACACTCATGTTTGAGTGATTTTTTTCTATTTCAATAGGGATGTTGCATTAGTCACATACAGGGCGGACACCAATCTTTTCATAGATAATCTTTAGTGATAACAGTTCAAATAGGGACAACAATCCTCAGTGATGTGTTTAGTCTTATCCAGACTCTTCAGAGATTCACAAACACTCACCAGCAAGCAATAACATTAAAGCATAAAATAAAAAAATAAAAATGTTTGTTTAGTTAATAGCATACTAAAAAAATCTAAATTGATACAAAAAAAATATAAAAAATCACACCAAATAAAATGGCATTCTATGCCTTACCTAAAATCCACAAAGATCGTAATACAGCTCCAGGAAGGAATATAATTTCTGGCATCTGTTGCCAAACCGAGAACACAAGTAAATTAATTGATGATTATCTCAAACCCCACAAGTTTACCATATGTGAAGAATACAGAAGAGCTTCTAAAGGTAAGTGATGGAATGGCAGATCCTGCTGATAGCATATTAGTGGGCATAGATTTAGAAACTCCATTATTCCCCTTAAATCTGATTACCAGCCCCCTTCCAAAAATTAAAAGTCAACTTTTATTGTTAGGGCACTTACCTGTACAGGCATCAAGTGGTGTCCTTACTATAACACCAAAATGTATATTTAAAAAGAGCTGTACAATCTAAGGATTTTGAAATTCAAGTTCAATTACTGAAAGAAAGTCTACCCAAAGTGGAATAAATGCCTCACACTATCTATTCTCAAATATGCCCCCCCCCTCCTCCACTTGTCTATCCTGTATAAAAAAAAAATCTGTGTACTTATCCATTTTGCTCAGGCCCTGTCATGTGATCCTGCAGCTCCGGCTCTCCTGTATCAATGAGTTTCTGCTGCAAGGGAGAGGAGAGAGAGCGCCAACAACAGCTTGGCTATGGCAGCCTATGGATGACGTCATGGCTCCCAGACTTTCCAGTCATTGTCAAGCGCTACCTGAGCCAGAGCTACTGGATCAGGTGACCTGACCAGAGTAGATTAAAGTAAATAAGTATACACATCCTTTTTTGTACAAGTTAGGAAGGCTAGGTAGCAGAAGGGGGGGAGGGAACACTTTATGAAAAGTTAGACTGAGGCTCTTTTTCTACTTTTACAGACATTACAGTATAAAATTACTTAAGAACACCTATCAAAGAACTCAACAACTTATCAGAGATTTCTTATTACTTAAAGCCAAAAAATCGATGCCCCCCCCCCCTGCTAAAACCACTGTCTGTGGAAAGGAATTCCACATCCTTGCCGCTCTTACAGTAAAGAACCCTCTACGCAATTTAAGGTTAAACCTCTTCTCTTCTAATTTTAGTGAGTGGCCACACTACAGTATAAACTTACTTAAGAACACCTATCAGAGAACACAAACTACCAGAGATTGTTTATTGTTCAAACCAGGGCTCAAAATTCCAAGTCCTACTAGCCAGGCATTAAGAGTTACTCTCCACCAGTTGCCCCACCAAACCCCGCCCCTAAATACGCCCCTTGTAAATGATCATATTTTATTCAGATCATACATGGTATGCAGGGTCATCCTAAATGTTAATTGGACTTTGGATGAACATTTTCGTGCCCCCCTGCAGAAACACTACAGTAGATGGTCAGATACTGCAGACCTACTAGTGGGAAAGACCAGAGAGGGTCAGAGAGACTGCAAGCATGGTAAGGCGAGGGTCAGAGAGACTGCAGGCATGGTAAAGAGAGGGTCAGAGAGACTGCAGGCATGGTAAGGAAAGGGTCAGAGAGACTGCAGACATGGTAAGGAGCGGGTCAGAGAGACTGCAGACATGGTAAGGAGAGGGCCAGAGAGACTGCAGACATGGTAAGGAGAGGGCCAGAGAGACTGCAGGCATGGTAAGGAGAGGGCCAGAGAGACTGCAGACATGGTAAACAGAGGGCCAGAGAGACTGCAGACATGGTAAAGAGAGGGTCAGAGAGACTGCAGACATGGTAAAGAGAGGGTCAGAGAGACTGCAGACATGGTAAGGAGAGGGTCAGAGAGACTGCAGACATGGTAAAGAGAAGGTCAGAGAGACTGCAGACATGGAAAGGAGAGGGTCGGAGAGACTGCAGGCATGGTAAGGAGAGGGTCAAAGAGACTGCAGGCATGGTACCGGCACTGTGGATGGTGTGATGGATGGCTCCCCCTCCGTCCACATCTCTGTAGAGGGAGAGATGTTGCACATCAGTGTACACAGCTCTAGGACCTGGCCTGGTGGAGCATGTCCTCCCTCTACACTTGTTCAATGTGATCCCTGTCCCCTCCCCCTGCTCTGAGTGTCAGACTCCTCTGCTCACTTTCGTTCGCATCGTCCCACCCCCCAACTCGGGGTCCTACTATTATAATTATAAGGGGTTTAATAGTGTAGTGATGTTGGCGGTGGTGTCGGCGACATACGATTTTTTGTATGTGGACGTGGGGATGAATGGCCGGATCTCGGATGGTGGTGCCATTGCGCACACGGAGTTCTACTGGCGTCTCCAAAGTGGCAGTCTGTGCTTGCCACCTCCAGAGGAGAATGCTGAAGGACTCCCCTTCGTCTTTGTCGCAGATGAAGCGTTTGCGCTGACTCCCCATCTAATGAGGCCCTTCCCGATGAGGACCCTCACCCCAGACCAGAGGGTCTTCAATTACAGGTTGTCGAGAGCCCGCAGAGTGGTGGAGAACACCTTCGGGATCCTGGCCAGCTGCTTCCGCCTGTTTTTGACGGCTATTAACTTGGCGGAATACAAACTCAACCACATAGTTCTTGCCTGCTGCATATTGCACAACTTTTTGAAAACACACAACAGCAACTATGTGGTGGCCGTTGGCCCAGATGTGGACGGGCCTTCCAATGCCGACCTCACAGCCCTTCAAGCGGCACGTCCAGGCTTGCCCCCTCTAAATGCCTGCGAGGTCCGCGAGCAATATATGGAGTACTTTGTGGGTAGGGGGGCCATTGCTCTGCCTGACGATGTGTGAGAGGCATTTTTTAATAAATATATTTTTTAAACAAACCTATGATTTCTTGTCATTTCCGTATTATAGCTTATTTGAGCTAGAAATTTTTGCCCTTTAGCTTCAACAGTGGGAATGCACTTTCTGGGCAAAAGGAGGTAACAGTCTCTTCTTCCCAAAAAGAATCTTCTCATGTTGTGTGTGTGTGATACCTAATCTTTTGTCTAGAGAAGGTTTGTAGTGCATAACTGACACCCAAAATACTCCTTTTCATCACCATGCCAGAAAAGTGTGTATTCCCAAAAATGGTGTGCTACGTGTTTTCGTACAAAGCACTGTGGGTGTCATTTACATAAGCCAAATCCACTATGCTCTACAAGTGCACTGAAAAAGTGCCCTGGAAAATACACTTGCAGTGCAAACTGGAATTGCCTTTAGTAAATAACACCCATTGCCCCCCAAATCCTTTACTTTTGTTTTACATAATGCTTTTGTGTTTTTAAATAAGGAAGCCACACATTTTGAAAATTACAAAAGTTTACTTACAACACATTCACAAGTGCGTTTCCAAACTTGTTGGCAAAACTGACAAGATCTTGGTTCTTTCGAACATTGTTTACTAACATTCCGCATTTGTAAAAAACAAGCATGGAGCAAAATAGAACAGACTGAACATAGGAACTTGCAAAGTTCAACTTTCTAAAGTGAAGACAAGATCAGACATGACTATATGTTCAAAGTGTGTTTGATCTTGCCTTCATCACATGGAAAATGGAAATTTAGAACATGCACACAATTTGGGTCTCAAAATGGACATTAGATGGTAAAACACATGCCTAGAATGTTCAAAAGTGCAATTTCCCATCATGGGGATCAATGGACGTGTTTTGGGGGTGCAACCCCTTCACCACACCCGCTTTAGTAGTTAGTAAAGTGGTTGCACCCCCAACAAAACGTTGTCATTCATCCACCATGATGGGAGCTAGCACATGTGGACACAATGTGTGCATGTTCCAAATTTGCCACAGTTCTTAAGTTGCAAATGTTGTCACAAACAGCCACAAATGTGTGTTAATTACTTGGTGCGTTTTCAGATTTTCCCTAAAACATCAATGATGTTCTTCAATTTTTGTTGAACATCATTGATGTTTTGCTTTATCTCATCTAGATCTCGATTGCAGACCATTATCTCCCCGATGAGTACGTGTGCACTTTCAGTGGTAAAGTGCGATTCTTCTTCCACAACATCCACGTCACCTAAAAACACCAACAAAAAAAAATGTCTCTTGGAAATGAGGCAGGCATACATTGATTAGCTTACCAGTAGCTGTGTTCTCCCACACTCACCTGTTGTGGTGACAAGTTCTCCAAGTTCTATGATCTCTCCTTCCTCCTCCTCTGCTTCTGGTCTTTCCCCTTCTTTGGGAGGTGTGGGTTTTCTGGTTTCCTCAGACGTCCCGAGTTTTCGCTCCCCTATGAGAATGTACAAAAGGAAGATTTAGCACCCCAATCTATTGAGGGCAGAAATAGGAAATGTCAAACATTGCTTGAAAGTGAGGGACAATATTTTTGGTTGGCCAGTTACAAATGACAACAACATGAATGTAGTCACTTTGTAAAGGTGCTAAACTTACTAGCTTTTTGGTAGAAGTTTGTCTGATGGAGACACCCCTCTAGTATCCACTGGAGCACATGTGTGGAAAAGCATAATAAAAAGGGGGTTTGGGTGTCCCAGCACTAGTGCTCTAGAGTCCAGATGGGTAAACAGCTACTGAGTGAGCTCTCCTTTACAATGAATAAATTTGCTTTACATTCTTGATGACATCTCTATTGAGAACAAACTTCCTTTCACTAAAAACTTCACCAAACCTCGTATTATAAGTGGCCGAACGATCGAAGTTGAGTACGATCGAATGGACACACACGAACATGACAGTGGCAGAAAGATCGAGGTTGAGTACGATCGAATGCACAGACGAACATGAAAGTGGCCATTTTCTAATGTACAACATTGAAAAAATCCAAACACATGGAGCAGTATGCAAGCAAGAAATCAAACACAAAACACAACTACTTACTTTTTTGAAGAACTCGCTTGATCTTTCTGTACTGATCGGGCTCCCTCAGTTTCAGGTCTGACCAGCGTTTCCTCAATTGCTCCTTGGATCGTTGTACCCCAAAATGATTGTACAGCCTCCTCACAACTTTAGACATGATCTTGGCCTTTCTGACATTTGGGTTGAGGTAAGGCCCATACTTCCCATCATAGTCGCTCCTCTTCAATATGTCCACCATCTCCAACATTTCTCCAAAAGACATATTGGAGGCCTTAAATTTCAGGCTCCAGGATCGGGACGTTTCTGCCTCCGGCCTTTCCTTGTCCTCCTCCTCGTTGGTGTAATATTTGGGGCGCACCTGCTGTGTCCCCGCCATGTGCTCTCCCCACTGCGCCGTAAAGAGAAGGGGTGGGGAATAGACGAGAAAGATCGTCAGGGGTGGGCGGAGTTTGACGCATGCGCACTGTATATAAAACGTCACACGCCTGTGTCGTAGCCACGATCTGTGAGACGAGGGGAGAGAAAGCTCACGCACGAGACGATCGCTAGAACGAAGGTACAATTTGAACTTGGTACATAACTAGCCTAGACTGATTAGACCTTGAGGCTTATTTATGGAGAAGATTAGGAGAGTTGAGCCTGACATTATTTATAGTGTTTTGTGTGGTGTTGTGTCTTGCAGAGAATATGGAGGGGTTCAACGATGTGAGTTTTCTCCCCCTCTTCATTGATAAGTTCAGGGAGATGCCCCTTTTATGGCAGGCTAAACACCCCGAGCACAGCAACAAACCAAAGAGGTACGCAGCCATGAAGAAACTTGTGGAATTTGTAAAGCCAACGATCCCCACGGCAACCGTAGAGAAGTTAAGAGTTAAAATTGGCAGCCTGAGGAGTACCTATTTCAGGGAGCGCAATAAGGTCCTGAAGTCCCAAGCATCTGGAGCTGCAGCAGATCAGGTCTATGTCCCCAAGCTCTGGTACTATGACAGGCTCCATTTTCTCAAAGACCAGGCTAATGTCAGGGAGTCACTCTCGACTCTTCCTTGCACGCGTCCTTCCATGCATGCCACCCCTGATGAGGCTTCCGAGGAGCAACCTGGGCCTTCCAGTCAGGAAGAGGTGGAGGAGCCCAGCTTGAGCCAGGTATAGTAGTTTTGTACACATTTTTGTGAAAAAGGAATGATGTTCACTTAATTCAGGATCCCCAATTGCTTAGTTCCTAACGTGTTTGACATATCAACTGACAGTAGTGTTGGAGACATTTGGGGCAAGAATATAAACTGCAGGGCTGAGAATTGTATGGTTTTCTATTTGTAAACATTTTGCAACAGTCACTAGATGAAAATTGTGTGTGTTTGATGAACAAATAACTCAAACTATGTCCCTTTTTACATACACAGGAAGACCTCAGCCAGGAGGTGGCTGTGGAATGTGGCAGTCAGGAGGAGGAAGGGGTTAGTGGCAGCCAAGAGGTGGGTAGTGGCAGCCAAGAGGGGGGGTAGGCCTAGGAGCCTGACTGTCTCCCAAGTCCCTTTCCCTCCGCCTTCCCTACAAAAGGGCGAGAAGGGTGGGGGAGGTGGGAGAGTCAGCGCTCCGGCTGATCAGAGAGGCTTTAGCCTCCCTACATGCCACACCCACCTACGAGGAGGCCTTTGGCTCCTTGGTTGCCACTAAAATGAAGGAGATAGAAGCGGGGCAACGCAGCATGTGTGAGGGGGTCATCCTCAAGGTCCTAAATAATGGGATGGCTGGGGGGATGACCCCACTCACACATGTTTGCGATAGTGACCATGCTCCGCCTCCTCCTCCTCCTTCTGCCACCCCACCAGCACCACAGCGTGGAAGGAAGCGTACAAGGAAGACAAGAGAGTGACAACCTGGATTCAGTCTGGTCTGAGAGAAGATGGAGCCTCTCGTAGTACCAGAGCCTGGGGACCTAGATGGCATCTGCTGCAGTTCCGGATGTTTTGGACTTCAGGACCAGATAGCACTCCCTTATTATTTAGATAGGTACTCCTCAGGCCACCAATTTTAGAAGCTTGAAAAATGATGTTTGCCGTGGGTGTCCAAGGCTTTGCTAATTCCCCAAGTTTCTCCATCGCTGCGTTCCTCTGTGGTTTGTTGCCGAGACCTAAATAAAGGTATTTTTGAGTTGAAAAAATCATTGCCTATTGTGTTTTACTTTTCTACAATGACAGTTTATTTGTGAGTAGGCTGGTACATTTCACAAATAATAAAGTCCAATTAACAAGGGGCACCAACAACAAACAAACTCCTACTAAATTTAAGCAACAAATACAAATGTTAATAATGTTGTTTTGCTAAGTTGAGACACACAACCCCCCCTCAAAAATCCCCCAAAATTTTCCTGAAAATATGTATTCCAAACAAAAAAAAAATTACAAATCATCCAAAAAATATAACAAACATTCTTTTACGATCTGAGGAAAAATAAACATCTAGTCAAGAAATCCTGAAAAAGAATAAATAAATAAGTTTGTGAGAAGTGAGGGTGAATAGGAGCAGCTAAAACACGTCATTCTTCTTGCATTGTAAAGAAAAAGAGAATGCGCTGCATTAAAGACATTTTAACATTGCTGCGTGACGAATGTGCTGTGTCGATTAGGAACGGTAGTTTTACCTGACCGAGCGCTTCCGTCACAGAATTTCTTCTGAGCATGCGTAGCACTTTGTCCGTCGGACTACGCTACACACGATCGGAATTGGTGTGATCGGACTTTGTTGTAGGAAAATTTATCCAGCTGGAGATAGAACTTTGTCCGTCGGACAATCCGATGTAAACTGTCCGATGGTGCCTACACAACATTGTCCGATAGGACAGAATCCATCGGAAAATCCGACCGTGTGTATGGGGCGTAAGACAACTATAGCCATAATACTAATATCCTGACAGCATCAAAAAAGTTGTCAGGGGTTAAAGTTGTTAAACCCCTTTTTAGAACTTGTACCTATAGGTAAGCCTAGAATAATGCCGCATACACACGGTCGGACTTGCTAAAGAAATAACCTACGTCGGCATTTCCGACGGAAAAATTTAGAACATGTTCTCTATCTAAGTCCATCGGAAATTCCAACAGAAAAAGTCTGAAGGGGCATACACACGGTCAGAATATCTAAAAAAATAGCTCCCATCTGACTTTTTCTGTCAGAAAATCTGACTATGTGTACGCGGCATAAGGATTACCTATAGGTACTGTAAATATCTTCTAAACGGCGCATATTTACCTTGTAGTGGGCAGATGATGTCACCAGCGCATATGCTGTGAAGAAATGGTCCTCTGTGCCGCTTCTTCGAAGTGCCGTGATTGGCGGCTCTGGCACGCATGCGCGGGAGGGACATCACGCGGCTCCGGCCAGTCACGGAGTCCGCGTCCCCGGGAAGGAAGAGGGGCGAAGATGGATAAAGCCACCAGTGGGGACAGCGCCCGGCTTTGTTTGCAGGTAAGTGCCACATAATGGGCTAGTATGCGATGCATATTAGCCCATTATGCTTTTACTTCGCAGTGTTTGCAGGGAACAAAATAGGAAGTAAAACCCATCAGGGTTTACTTCCTCTTTAAAGCCCAATTCTGGGCAAAGAAAAAAAGTGTCAATTGCAGTGGGGCACAATAAAAGGAAATATACTTACACAATCTTTCATTCTTCCACACAGCTAGACCAGTCCCTGTAGCTTCTCCACCCGATTTCTCTAATGGTCTATAGTCCTGACTTCATCAAGAACCCTGCTCTGGACTTGAATATGCCAAGAGACAGTCCACAGCTGGAGTGACAAAACAAGCTATTACTCTTGCCACTACTGCAAGAAAAAATGTTTTCTCTGCCCAGACTTGGACTATAACAAAATATTGATACTATTGATTAAACTAAAGGCAAAACAGTATAAAAATACATTAAGTATAAACCTACAGTAATTTTCAGATGTTCTACCTCATTAGGGGAAAAAATTCTCCAGCCTCATTACAGGGGTGCATGTACTGTAGGGGTGACAACCTGCTCTCTTAGTCTGTATACAGTATATCCTAAAAAAAATGTCAAATTCACAACACTTATTAGTAGACATGTCGGTATGAAACATACCTTTAACACCTCTTGCATCATATATATGGTAGTTGACCATATTCATGAGGACATATGTGGGGGGGGGGGATTATGCTAGATTCATCCTTAAAAAATGAAAGTAGGTAGATTTATTAATTTAGGGTCACGCCTGGCTTTAAAAAGATCCTGAGTTATAAGCTTTTTCTAGGAGATGTATGACTAATATTCCTTTTATTCCTTTCCTTTATGTTTTTCACTTTCTTTTGACTTAGATTGTTTTTACTTTTTTCTCTCCTCTATATTATACAGGGTGTCCCAAATGTCTCCTTGCATAGGAAAATTTAACAAACATATTATATTTTATATTATATATTTTTAATAATATATATATATATATATATATATATATATATATATATATATATATATATATATATATATATATATATATATATATATATATATATATATAAACATGCTACAGGATAACTGTCTCTCAAAACTAGGGATGGGCCCGGTGTTCGATTCAAATCCATGTTCGAATCGAACATCGGCTGTTCGTCCGCTTGTCGAGTCCAGAAATCTGCGGGCCGTTCGCATCAAATTCGTGTGATGCGAACGGCCCACGATGCACTGCGCCAGTCGCAGTGCATTGCTGGCTGATGATTGGCCAAGCATGCACTGTGACCCCGCATGCTTGGTCAATCATAGCCAGCAGCGAGGAGAGCAATAATTGGCCACAGGCAGGATGCCTGTGGCCAATTATAGCTCAGGGGGTTTAGTACACGCCCCACACTATATAAGGCCGCCGTGTGTTCCGGCGTTGTGTAGTGTGTTGCGGCGTTCAGGGAAAGAGGATTTGTAGACAGGGACAGTGTGAACTATTTATCATTCATTTCCGTGTGGGGAAAGTGCAGGGAAAGAGGATTAATAGGCAGGGATAGTGTGTTCTCTATAAATACAGCCATCTGCAGGAGTTAGTGTGTGTGCTGTGTGAGTCCAGCACAGCACAGTATAAACCTGCACCTGTATCTACCATTTTGTGCAGTTCTCCATTAATCCAGCCATCTGCAGGAGTTAGTGTGTGTGTTGTGTGTGAGTCTAGCACAGCACAGTATACAACCTGCACCTGTATCTGCCCTTCTGCCCTGGTGTCATCTAATCCAGCCATCTGCAGGAGTTATTGTGTGTGTTGTGTGAGTCTAGCACAGCACAGTATACAACCTGCACCTGTATCTGCCCTTCTGCCCTGGTGTCATCTAATCCAGCCATCTGCAGGAGTTATTGTGTGTGTGGTGTGTTATTGTGTGTGTTGTGTGAGTCTAGCACAGCACAGTATACAACCTGCACCTGTATCTGCCCTTCTGCCCTGGTGTCATCTAATCCAGCCATCTTCAGGAGTTAGTGTGTGCGTTGTGTGAGTCTAGCACAGCACAGTATACAACCTGCACCTGTATCTGCCCTTCTGCCCTGGTGTCATCCAGCAGCAGAGTTAGTACAACCTGCACCTGTTTCTGCCCTGGGTCTCATCAGATAGCAACATATGTCTCAAGCGTATCTCGCGTGGCCAAACCATCTGCAGGAGTTATTGTGTGTGTTGTGTGAGTCTAGCACAGCACATTATACAACCTGCACCTGTATCTGCCCTTCTGCCCTGGTGTCATCTAATTCAGCCATCTGCAGGAGTTATTGTGTGCGTTGTGTGAGTCTAGCACAGCACAGTTTACATTTAAAAATGTAAAGTTATGCACTTGGGGGCTAAGAATATGCATGCATCATACATGCTAGGGGGAGTACAACTGGGGGAATCCGTAGTGGAGAAGGATCTGGGGTTTTGGTAGATCATAAACTCAATAATAGCATGCAATGCCAAGCTGCGGTTTCCAAAGTGAGCAAAGTCCTTTCTTGTATTAAGAGAGGTATGGACTCCAGAGAGAGAGATATCATTTTGCCCCTGTTCAAATCATTAGTAAGACCTCATCTGGCATTGGAACCAGCGTTGCTCTGTAACCAGGTGTTCAAAGGGGTAACGCCTCATCTGGTCCTGTGGCTGGCCAGGGAAAGTCTGTGTGCATTTCCGCCGATCATAATGCCAGTGCTCGGCTTGGCCAGCTGCAAAAGGAGTTGAATTACTGCCCAAGAATTATATGTGACATGCCCACCAGGTGGAACTCACGTTGGCCATGCTGCATATGCAGGGCACTTGAGGCAGAACAGAGGTGGCAGGAAGAGGAGGACCCCTTTATCAGAGTGTTCCTTCTCTCCCACCATCACACAGGAAGAGGATGAGGAGGAGGAGGAGGATTGTGTAGCATGGAGGTGGAGCTGGCACTCAGCATCAGCAGCAGCAGTCTTTTAGGGATGATTTTTCAGTCCAGAAACCAGTGGACTTGTTCGTGGCTGGGAGGAGGTGGCTGCGGATCATGTCGTCCTTAGTGACCCAGAAGACTCCGGACGAATGCCTCAGGTAACCTACGTTGCATGGCCTCCCTGATCCTGCAAAGCAGTTCAGTTTTGGGCACCAGTTCTCAAAAGGATATTGGGGAACTGGAGAAAGTGCAGAGAAGGGCAACCAAACTGATAAGAGGCATGGAGGAGCTCAGCTATGAGGAAAGATTAGAGGAACTGAATTTATTCACCCTTGATAAGAGGAGATTAAGGGGGATATGATCAACATGTATAAATAAATAAGGGGTCCATATAGTGAACTTGGTGTTGAGTTATTCACTTTACGGTCAACAAAGAGGACAAGGGGGCACTCTTTACGTCTAGAGGAGAAGAGATTTCATCTCCAAATAAGGAAAGGTTTCTTCACAGTAAGAGCTGTGAAAATGTGGAATAGACAACCAAACCCGTCGGACTTTGTCCCACTAACTACACCCTCAGCCTCCCTAGTCTTCAGAGCTCCATGGGTAACACAAAATATGTATGGTGTTAGGTGTTAGTAAAACAAAGTTTAAATCCGGAGCTATTAAACACTTACAGACACGGGCATCCCCTAACATGGCGCTGCCGTCTACCGCACAGAGCGCCTCAGCCCGCACACAGAAAAAGAAGCAGCCTTTAAAACAATTTGATACAAATACAGACTTTCTAGATGATACTGTATCAGATTTCTCACTTTCACAAGACTCTTCACAAGCTGCCTCTGTTACTCCTAATATTTTAAAACAATTTGAGAATATGTTACAAAAAGCCTTGAGACATACCTCAGAACAAATTACAAGCAATCTCACTAAGGAAATCAGAGAATTGGGCACCCGCACGGCAGCATTAGAAATAAAAGTTGATGAGATTGAACATGTAACACAAGATAATTCCACAGAATTGGAAAATCTTAAAGAAGAAAATCTAATTTTGCAATCTAGAGGACTTTGAAAACAGAGCCAGAAGGTAAAAATATCCGAATTAGAGGAATTCCAGAAACAGTAATGGATTTACATACAACCATTACCGCCCTTTTTCAGGAATTCTTACCAACAGTGCCATCAGAACGCCTTGAAATGGATATCCATCCATCCACCCAATGGAGTCCATAGGGCTCTAAAACCAAAGAAAATAGAAGGTCCTCCACGCGATAGCATTGCTAAACTACGTTTTTATCACACAAAAGAGCAACTGTTAACTGCTGCTAGGGGGAAAAATTATCTTTCTTTTCAAGGATATGAATATCAATTATTCACTGATTTATCCCAACTGACCAAAAATAAACGACGCCCTATGAAACCTCAAGTGACAATACTTCAAAAACATCAAATTATATATCAATGGGGTTTTCCATTTTCCATCCGGTTTATATATCAAGGCTCTAAATTCATATGTAGATCCCCTAAAGAATTGCAACATGCATTACAAGACCTACATCTGTTGGAATCTCCACTAACGCCCAGTTCCTCAAATGGAAAAGCAACCTCATCAGACCATTGAAATTCCTCCCAACATAAGGGAAAAACTGATAATCAACAAGCCCACAAAATAAGTCGCCTCTCATACCCACCTCTGGAACAAGAAGACGCCATGGACTGATGTAGAGTTCTGTTATAACTGGATCTCTCTTTTCTGCACCCTCGCAGTTTCATTTCACACGATAAAAGACGATTGAATGATTAAACATGTTATAACATGTATTAGAATTCTTTCGCTTATTTTGGTTTTGCAATATTTTGTTTGACTATATCAAATAAGCTTTTTTTTTTTTTTTCAATTCCTAATAAGGTGTTAACTTTAACTCCATTTCTGGAATTTTTCTAAATATATTTATTTTATAATTAAGATAGTTCCCTATTCCCCTAAATAATATCTGTGTTAAGATAACATTTTTAATTTTATTTTTCATATGGTATAGGTATTTTACCGGAAGAGATAACTTACTGATTTTTTTTATTTTTTCTAATTTTTAAAAAGGAAAAATGTTTCTTCTTCTCACATATAAAAAGGTATAATTGTTAAGTTATCATCGACTTCACGAATAGATGCCGCTCTTTTTTTTTTTTTGAGACTTCTCCCTATATATTATTATATTATCTAACATCAATTCCTACAGATTCATCTTTATTACTATCATTTAATAAGTCATATTGAATATAAGTTAAAATAACAAATCTGAATCGAATAATCAGATGCATTTGTTTTCTTTTTTTTTTACTTTTCTTTTTCTTTCTCTCTCCTCTCCATGATATGAAGGAAATATTTAGAGAATTTAAGGAAATTCTTATTTGATTACTCGGCTATCTAAGTTTCGTTCAGTTATATTACTGTTTATTGACTTTACAGGGTTTTCTAAATTGCAATACATCTTTATGATGTTCATTCAGAGGGCTTTTCCTCTGTACACGGTAGTAACGTGTACCCCATGTTACCTTCCTCACTCGCCCATTAATAATATGTGGGCGATTGAAGAGCGTCCTTTATCCCCTGATAGGGAAATTTTTCCTGTGTCACGGGTAACCTTCAGAATATTCTACAAATTAATTTATGTACTAAATCACATTGTCGCTTATTTTACAGGTATTTACCTCTTTTCATTCTATTCCTGTTTCTTCTCCACTTTCTCTTTTCTCATGTAACCCTTGTACGCTTCAACATGCCAAAGTTATTTGGATATGGGCGAGTACCATCTCATGTCTTATTTAATATGGCACCATTAAACATTTTGTCCCTGAATGAAATCCACTTTACAATAAATTCCACACCCAAATATATGAGCTTAGCATATCCACAAATATTTACAGCTTCAGCTACCACTAAACAAAGAGGTAACCTAATTGCCTTCCATCGATTGACACCGTTCACCCCTAAATCTGAAATAAAAGACCCTGAAGGAAGGTACATCATACTAACAGGTCACATTATGGATACAGCTATTACTGTTGTATCATATTGTGCTCCTAACAAACAAACAGCTTTTTTATCTCATCTCCTACAAGTAATATCCACACATAAATTTGGCACAATGCTGATATGCAGTGACTTGAACCAGGTCCTCCTACTATTTCTAGATAAAACGCCATATATTCCTACAAGAAACACTAATACACAAACTTTTTCAAACCTCCTTTCAAAATATAATCTGGTCGACTCTTGGAGAGATAATAATCCTGCTAAAAAAAGGTACACTTATTATTCACACCCGCAACGGACACTTTCAAGAATTGACCATATTTTTTTAACCGTAGGTATGTTACCAGAAGTTCTTATATCAAATATCATTCCAATCCCATGGTCAGACCATAATGCAGTATATACTTTAATAGCATCTACTATTCCTAAATCACAAGATCCATCCTGGTACCTTCTTAACAAATTACTTAAAAACCCATCTTACTGTATTCAAATTGAAAAAGCATTAAAAGAATACTTAATACATAATACATGCTCTGACATCTCCTTTAACCTTATGGGAAGCTCATAAACCAGTTATGCGTGGAGTTTTCCAAAAACAATCATCATTATTAAAAAAAAAAACGTAAAATTTGAATTGGAATATAATTCTGCATTTGAAAATCTTTAAGAAAATCCCTCTCCACCCTCTAGGACTCGTCTAGAAAACGTTCCTCTCAAATACGATTTATTTCTTACAGAAAACATAGACAAAACTTGATGTCGCTCCCGACTCACCTATTTTATGAAATATAATAAACCCAATACTTTATTAGCTCATGCTTTAAAATCCCTAGATAAAAAAAACAAATCATATTAGACTTAAATTAACAAAAGATACATATACCAGTAATCCTATCAAAATTGTCCAAAAATTTAGATCCCATTTAGCCTCTTTATATTCTGCAAAAATTGAAGTTTTCAACTAAAACTTCCAGAACTTAACCAAACCCAAAGACTTCACCTTGAAGAATCTGATTCATTAGAAGATGTAAAGATGCAATTAAAGAATTGAAATTAAATAAATAACCAGGCCCAGATGGCTTTTCGGCTTTATATTATCATACATTCGCTGAAATACTATCCCCACTTCTAGTAAACGCATATAACTTTGCTTCTGCCTACTCCTCTGTACCTCGCTGCCCATACGTTGCTGAACCCTGCTTGAACCCGGACCTGCCTGCTCTTACTCCTGCTCAGTACCTAGTGCCTGTCTTCCTGTACACCACCTTGCTGCCTGAAGATTCTCTACTGCCAGCATCCGGAACCTCCTTACCAGGCTCTCATACCATTCCAGACTCATGTTCTTCCTGTACTATCCACCAGGGGCCGCGAGTTGGATACGTAAGGGAGACCTCCTTCTGCCCAAGCGGACTCACCGGTCAGGTACGTAGCAGCCTGACAGTATCAGGCAGCCATGACCGAGTCCGGGCAGGGGGCCTCCCCCATAGATGAACTGTGTAGGCACCTAGCGGGCCTTACCCAAGCGGTGAAGAGCCTACAGGATGGCTATTCTCGGTTAGAAGAACAAGTCCAGGCTCTGTCTTCATCTTCTAACCCTCAGGGAGCATCGTCTGACGGATTCACCCAAGCACCCTCCGTAGTAATGCTTCCTCCTGAACCTAGGGTACCCACGCCTAAAAAGTTCTCTGGGGAACAAAGTAAATACTGTGCTTTCCGCAACGCCTGTGAGCTCTACTTCGCTCTACAGCCACAAACCTTCTCCCTGGAAGCTACAATAGTGGGCTTCGTCATCTCCCTTCTGACCGGCGAACCTCAAACCTGGGCCCACCGCCTTTTGGAGCAAAAGTCAGAGTCCCTGGATTCCCTTGACAGCTTCTTTGCAGCTATGTCACAGCTGTAGGAGGACCCTCACCTCACTGCTACGGCCGAAGCCGCGCTGCATTTTCTGCAGCAAGGTCGCAGAGCGGCCGAAGATTATGCAGTTGAGTTTAGACACTGGAGCTCTGATACAGAGTGGAATGACGCTGCCCTGTGTCACCAATTTCGTATTGGGGTTATCTGATCCCCTAAAGGATGAGCTGGCACGTGTGGTAGTGCCCCAGAACCTGGACAAACTCATCAACCTCTCTATTCAAATAGACCAAATAGACCTTAGGGAAAGACGTCCTGAAAGGTCTTCTGGGCACTCTTCAGAAACCTCGGAGCCCATGCAGATTGGCCTACTCCGTCCTTCCCTTACTTCAGAAGAGAAGATGCGCAGACGGGCCCACAACTTATGCTTGTACTGTGGAGAACCTGGACATTATGCAAGAACATGCCCCAACAAGACACGTAAGTGCCTGCCTCTCTCTTCCTTGTGTGCACCTATCTTGCCTAAAACTGGTACTCATCTGGCTCTCGCTATTGTTTTGCAGCTTTCCGGACGGACTATCCCGGTGTCAGTCATCGTTGATTTTGGAGCATGTAGCTGCTTCATCGACCTAGTCTTTGCTACCAACCATGGCATTCCTCTTCAACCCAAGGTCCGGGGCCTTGCAGTACACTTGGCGGATGGTTCCACACTCAGCTCTGGCCCAGTTACCCAGGAGACGGTTCCCCTGTTGACCACCATAGGCTCCCAGCATCAGGAACTTCTACGCTTGGATGCCATCTCGTCCCCTCTTTTCCCGATCATATTGGGAATGCCCTGGTTGCGGGCCCACAACCTCAGCATTGACTGGGCCACGGGTGAAATCTAGTTCCCCTCTGAATATTGCCGTCGGAACTGTCTATGTGTAACATCTGGCAAGTCGTCTCCGCTTCTCTGTATAGACTCAGATATCGAGCTCCGCCAATCCATCCCTGAACCTTACCAGGATTTTCTAGATGTATTTAGCAAGAAGGGGGCAGAGACTCTCCCTCCACATAGGCCGTATGACTGCCCAATAGAACTGCTACCCGGAACGGTAGTTCCCTTTGGAAGAATCTTCCCGTTTACTGAGCAGGAGTTGGGCACCTTAAAGGACTATATAGACGAGAATCTGGCGAAGGGGTTCATTTGCCCTTCTACTTCTCCGGCCGGTGCAGACATCTTTTTTGTCGAGAAGAAGGATCACTCCTTACGCCCCTGCATCGACTACCAGGAGCTAAATAAGATTACTATTAAAAACAGATACCCCCTACCACTGGTACCAGAACTCTTCCAAAGGCTGGGGACAGCGACAATCTTTACAAAGTCGGATATTCGCGGAGCTTACAACTTAATCTGCATCCGGAAAGGGGATGAATGGAAGACGGCTTTTCGTACTCGATTCGGGCACTACGAGTACCTTGTTATGCCCTTTGGCCTGTGCAATGCCCCAGCGACATTCCAGCACTTCGTCAACGATATTTTCCACGACTAACTGAACCTGTACGTCATCGTCTACTTAGACGATATCCTATTTTTTTCCGCCTCACTGGCCGATCATCGCAGGCATGTCCGAAACGTACTTACTTCAAGACAACATGGGCTTTACACCAAACCTGAGAAATGCAAATTTGAAATCCAGTGTGTGCAATTCTTGGGCTTAGTCATTTCGGCCGAGGGCATCAGAATGGATCCTGAGAAGGTATCTGTCATCCTGGACTGGCCTGCACCCGCAGACAAGAAAGGGGTACAGCGCTTTATTGGTTTTGCCAATTTCTATAGGAAGTTCATCAAGGGATTCTCCTCCATAATCGCTCCCATTACCGAGCTAACCAAACAAGGGACCCAATTCTGCTGGACTCCTAAGGCACAATTGGCCTTTGAGAAACTCAAGGAACTATTCACCTTGGCTACCATTCTCAATCACCCAGCTTTACCCTTCGTCCTGGAAGTCGACGCCTCCAAGATTGCGGTGGGAGCCGTACTCTCCCAACGGCAGGGTGCCAAGGCCCTCCTCTACCCAGTGGCTTTTTTCTCTCGTAAACTTTCACCTTCAGAAAGAAACTACGACGTGGGAGATCGGGAACTTCTGGCCATCAAAGTAGCATTAGAGGAATGGCGTTATCTACTGGAGGGTGCCGCACATCCTGTTCTGGTGTACACCGATCATAGAAACTTGGAGTACCTGAGGACAGCCAAGAGACTAAGACCCCGGCAGGCCAGATGGGCACTTTTCTTTTCACGATTTTAGTTCCACATAACCTACAGGCCCGGTTCCAAGAATGTCAAACCTGACGCTCTCTTCCGAATGTTCCTTGACACTGAAGATACCCTACCCCCCGATACCATCCTTCCCGCTGGGAACTTCCTGCTCCTTCAAGGGGATCTCATATCCCGGATTAAACAGGCCTCTGTTGGGATGTCTCCGTCTGATGGGGTTTATACTAAGGATGGTTTGTTTTGGCACGAGGGCACGTACTAGAGCTGTGTCACGATCACAAGCTTGCCGGACACTTCGGGGCACTAAAAACAACCGACCTGGTAAAACGCACCTTCTGGTGGCCTCACCTGACTAAGGATTGCAAGGACTATGTTGACTCATGCAGTACCGGTGCCCGAAACAAAACCAGCCGGACGAGAGCCTGGGGTCTATTAAAACCTTTACCGGTCCCAGAAAGACCATGGAGTATGATTTTGATGGACTTTATCGTTGAACTCCCCCCATCAGAAGGCTTTTCCTCCATCTTTATCGTGGTAGACAGATTATCGAAGATGGCACACTTCTTGCCCATGAACGGCACCCCTTCAGCCATGGAGACAGCAAAAATTTTCATTAAAGAAGTTATAAGATTGCATGGAGTCCCAACAAATATTGTATCGGATCGTGGTGTCCAGTTCACCTCTAAATTCTGGAAAGCCCTCTGTGGTTCTTTAGAAATTGAGTTGGCGTTGTCCTCTGCGTACCACCTGCAGACAAATGGTCAAACTGAGAGAACCAATCAGACTTTAGAGCAATACCTTCGCTGTTTCTCCACTTTCTCTCAGAATGACTGGGACTCCTTGCTCCCTGTTGCCGAATTCTAGTACAACAATTCTTTACACTCATCCATCAATCAGACACGGTTCTTCGCCAACTACGGCTTTCATCCATCCTTCCTACCCAGGTCAATACCTGAATGCACTGTGCCTGCAGTTTCTGAAACCCTGGACTTCTTTTCCTCCAACAATAAATTGCTGCACGAGACCATGGCCAAGTCCCAGGAGCACTATAAGAAGGTCTTTGATGGAAAGAGGCGCGGGGAACTTGTCTTGGAACCCGGCAACCACGTGTGGTTGTCTACAACCAATTTGAAAATGGCCTGGCCTGTCCTTCTAAAAAGTTGGGTCCTAAGTTCTTGGGTCCCTTCCCTGTGAAGAGGAAAATTAACAACGTTACCTACGAACTGGACCTGCCTGCTTCTCTGAAAGTCCACCCAGTCTTCCACGTGACTCTTCTGAAACATATGACCCCAATTCCCTTTGCTGGCCGTAGTGTCGGCCCTCCCAAGCCTGTCATTGTCAACAACGAAGAGGAATTTGAGGTGGAAGCAATTTTAGATTGTAGGAGATGGCACAATCAAACCCAGTTCCTTATTAAATGGAAAGGGTATGATCCCGAAGACAATTCGTGGGAGCCTGAAAACAACCTACACGCCGGTGAACTTTTACAAGCATTCAAGAACTCACATGCCTCCAAATTGGCTCAACTGGGCATCCGGAGTCTGCCCTTAAGGAGGGGGCACTGTCAGAGAGGTTACCCTGCTGGACGACTTGCTGGCCGATGTGGCGCGCGCCGGTGCGCGACGATGCGCGCTCCTGTGGGCACTGGTGTGCATGTGCCGGCTGGCCCTGATGTGCGCGCGGGTGCGCGGACGTGCGCGGATGTGCGCGCAGGTGCGCGATGGTGCGCGGGCGTTAGGTGGTGTGCCTGTTCGCGCGAGTGCCTGTTCGCGTGCTTCCATGGGTGGCGGTGTGCACGCTGGTGTCCGGGGGTGCGCACGCGGGGGATTGCGCACGCCTGTGCGCGTTGGCGCACACACGTGCGCACTGTTTGGCGCCTACCGGCCTACTTAGTCGGGCAGCACCCGTTGGCCGTTGCTGCCTGATCTTCAGCTCCCCAGTGACCTTGCTCCTGTAACCGTATCCTGATTCCCTGATGACTCGGCTTGCCTTTGGACTCCCTGGACTTCTGCCTGCCCCCGACCCCGGTATGTTTTGACTTTGCTTCTGCCTACTCCTCTGTACCTCGCTGCCCGTACGCTGCTGAACCCTGCTTGAACCCGGACCTGCCTGCTCTTACTCCTGCTCAGTACCTAGTGCCTGCGTTCCTGTACACCACCTTGCTGCCTGAAGATTCTCTACTGCCAGCATCCGGAACCTCCTTACCAGGCTCTCATACCATTCCAGACTCCCGTGCTTCCTGTACTATCCACCAGGGGCCGTGAGTCGGATACGTAAGGGAGACCTCCCTCTGCCCAAGCGGACTCACCGGTCAGGTACGTAGCAGCCTGACAGATCGGCCTCCTCCCCTAGTCCCATCTCCCCTACAGTTAGAATCACTCCCTAGGTAACACATTTAACTCCTTGATTGCCCCCTAGTGTTAACTCCTTCCCTGCCAGTGACATTTATACAGTAATCAGTGCATTTTTATAGCACTGATCGCTGTATAAATGTCACTGGTCCCAAAATAGTGTCAAAAGTGTACGATCTGTCCACTGCAATGTCACAGTCACAATAAAAATCACAGCTTTACTAGTAAAAAGAAAAAATTATAAAAATGCCTTAAATCAATAACCTATTTTGTAGGCGCTATAACTTTTGCGCAAACCAATCAATATACGCTTATTTAAAGTGGGGGTGGTACTGCGCTGTTCCCCAGGAAACTGACTAAATCTACCAAAAGGTGTCAGTATCGGGGCAAAGACGTAAACCCCTTAAGTTGAGCAATAGCAAAGACAGTGATAATGAACAGTTAATCTGGTAGATCAAAAATCTATAACCAGAGTGAAGTATCTCCCTTACTGTATGTGGTGAGAGGTATATCGCGACAAATATAAGGCACTAGTAGATAGAAATTGGATATATACTAAGGTGCAAGAGTGTTAGATTAACTAATAGCACCTAGATAAATGACATATAAAACACCATAAGTAAGTACATAGATAAAATCAGATATACATATATAAAATCGTATGGGTGAACATATGGTTAAAACAATATGAATAAAAATCCAAAGTGCATAGTAAGTGTTAAAAAAATATATATTAATAATAATATCCTGCATAAAACGACTAGGTGATCCGGTGCAAGACTAAACGATTGTTGTAATCACACTTCTAAAATGTGTGATAGATAGTGAACAGAGATACGTGCAAATGGAGTGAACGACTGAACAGTAGGTGTGCAGTGCAAAATATGCAAACATAAACGATAGTGCAAGTAATGCAGAGCCAGCTGGGACTAGTCTGCGTGACTAGAAAAAATAAACAAAATAATAATGGCAGAATAAAACTACCATGCGGTAGCAAAGTGCAAATGCAAAGTGCACAGGGATGTCCTGTGAACAGTATATGAGGTATATAAGGTAGTAAACAAAATGACGTGAAAAATATATATATAGTCATAAAAGACTATGCTGCATGCATAAATGTCCGTGGTATCTAATATAAGTCCGTGGTATCTAAACAAAAACACGGACGAAGTCACGTGACGCCACGGAGAGGCATTCATACAGACAGAGGAAACGAGCTTGGCGCTCGTCTAAGATAAGCACCACTTTCTATTTGTTTGTGAGTAATATTGCTATTAACTCTTTAATAAACTGTTTACAAAGATTTTTAAAAACATACTACACTATACGGCTCCCCCCTCATTTTTTACATATTACTCCGGCATCTGCCGGGAGAAACAAGGCTATATACACCTGGAACCAGAAACAAGGCTATATACACCTGGAAACAGGGACAAGGATACCCACCCACCCAGGCAGACGATACAGATTGAGGGAGAAGATAGCAGACCCTACCTTATTATTTCATATGCGGTTAACCCTTTACCGCAAGGTAAGGGTCCATTGCTTACTGTAGTGTATCCCACACGAAGAGGACTGACCCCCACTGTTTAGGACACTTCACTGCATGGATACCATTTGTTGCCCAGGGATCACATTATTGTCCCCACTTTTCTCACCAGGAGAAATAATCACATCATAAACTGCTGAAGTTTTTTAGATACCACGGACTTATATTAGATACCACGGACATTTATGCATGCAGCATAGTCTTTTATGACTATATATATATTTTTCACATAATTTTGTTTACTACCTTATATACCTCATATACTGTATACAGGACATCCCTGTGCACTTTGCATTTGCACTTTGCTACCGTATGGTAGTTTTATTCTGCCATTATTATTTCGTTTATTTTTTCTAGTCACGTAGACTAGTCCCAGCTGGCTCTGCAATACTTGCACTATCGTTTATGTTTGCATATTTTGCACTGCACACCTACTGTTCAGTCATTCACTCCATTTGCACGTATCTCTGTTCACTATCTATCACACATTTTAGAAGTGTGATTACAACAATCGTTTAGTCTTGCACCGGATCACCTTGTCGTTTTATGCAGGATATTATTATTAATATATTTTTTTTAACACTTACTATGCAGTTTGGATTTTTATTCATATTGTTTTAACCATATGTTCACCCATACGATTTTATATATGTATATCTGATTTTATCTATGCACTTACTTATGGTGTTTTATATGTCATTTATCTAGGTGCTATTAGTTAATCTAACACTCTTGCACCTTAGTATATATCCAATTTCTATCTACTAGTGCCTTATATTTGTCGCGATATACCTCTCACCACATACAGTAAGGGAGATACTTCACTCTGGTTATAGATTTTTGATCTACCAGATTAACTGTTCATTATCACTGTCTTTGCTATTGCTCAACTTAAGGGGTTTACGTCTTTACCCCGATACTGACACCTTGTGGTAGATTTAGTCAGTTTCCTGGGAAAAAGCGCAGCACCACCCCCACTTTTACATACATTGCTTGGTAGGTACAGTTTGACCTACATCCGGTGCTTGCAGCAGTCCCCCCACATTCAGTGTTCGGAGGAGAGGGAGGGGGGAAATCCCACACACAAGCTGACAGGTTGGCTCTCACTCCACTGTCAGTGGATTAGTGTGAGCGCGACCGACAGGAGATGTGGGAACAGAGCGGCCTCCACTACATAAATGAGTGCCACTTGAGCTTCCGCGCCCCTCCCTGTGCCTCAGCTTGCAGCCCCTGCCCTGACCCGAGTTCCTCCAAAAAAGAAAAAAAAATCATGAGGGGGCGGCCGCCGGCCATTATGCGTATATTGTTAGGGCAACCTAGGGGGAAATTGCCACCCTGCCCCCTGGCCCAGCCCTTTTCTTGCATGTGCCCCCTTTCCTCCAGGAAATAGTACCGCCCAGGGCATCCTCCTCTTCCGCCCCCCCCCCCCCTTGTACCGGCCCTGCAGACACCTCTCTCAAGCAACTCACTAATTTTGAAACTTTTTGCT
This sequence comes from Lithobates sylvaticus, assembly GCA_028564925.1. Classification (NCBI taxonomy): domain Eukaryota; kingdom Metazoa; phylum Chordata; class Amphibia; order Anura; family Ranidae; genus Lithobates; species Lithobates sylvaticus. The sequence goes on from CM053029.1 coordinate 299,588,574, forward strand.
TAAAAGATCCTCTAGCTGAAGGTCAAATCTCCTCTATTTATACCCAACTGAATATTAAACATAACTTACTCAGACCAACATATACTTATAGATGGGATGAGGATTTGGGACAAACATTTAATGATGCAGAATGGTCAAATATTTGGCAATCAACTAAATCTTCTTCTCCTAATACCTTAGCGGTAGAAACTAATTATAAGGTCCTGACACAATGGTATCTTGTGCCTTCTAGAGTTGCTAAATTCACCCCTGAAAGCTCAGCGAATTGCTTTCGTGGATGTGCAGATTTAGGTACACAAATGCATGTATGGTGGGATTGCCCTGAAGCCCAAAATTTTCTGGAGGAAAATATTTGAAATTGCTACCACCTTATTCAAAAAAACAATATCTCCGAATCTGGCTACGGCAATACTTAATTTAAAACCTGAAAACCTAACTCACATACAATTTAAGCTCCTTATCCAACTCACTACAGCAGCTAAACAAACGTTAGCAAAAGCTTGGAAAACCTCAACTTTAGTGGTGGCTGAAACTACATGTAGAATGAATAATTTCATGATTTATGCTAAAATGGATGCCATTGATAATAATCGAATTCCTAAATTTGAAAATATCTGGAATCCATGGCTTAAATATGCTACAAAATGATCTAATGACGAACCGGTTCTAATGCCATGGTAGAGGATATTACTGTTAATTAGATACATTTTGGTGCTTGTCCATCTCCAAGTGACTTATTAACCTTAACTGGTAAACACCTTCCTATCCCCTTTTCTTCTCTAGCTTCTTCTCTTAATCTTTATTATTCCTTTTTACTCCTTTACTCTATCTTACTTCTCATGTCAAAGTTACAAGAGTTGTAATTAATACTTTGCTCAAATTCATCTAAATTTTTTTTTTCTCGTCCAACATTTATTCATAATTTATTACTTTATATTTGATGTAATATATTAATTCAATATATAATACTTTTATTTCTCATAACCTTCTCTCTTAATTCATATAATGCCAAAGAAAAAGGTGGCCAATATTTTGTAAAATTTTGTAATGAATATTTTGGAAATAAAAGTACATTTAGCTATGATTTCCCATTTTCCCTATGTATGTGTGTGTGGTAAAGAGGGAAGGGAGAAGGCGGTATGCAGTAATGGTAACCATATTGGCCATGGATATCATTTTCGTTTTCAAGTTTTCAAGATAGACATTTTAAAACTCAAATGCCTCTTTTTATATTTTTTACCAGATATAAAATTGCATTGGTTATACTTATGTTTGAAAACAAAATATACAGATTTCTAGGATTCAGTCCTCCCTTTAGCCTCAAAACAATAATATCCTGCTCTTTGTGCCTTATCCAGTTCTATTTAGACAGATCGGGGGTAGCTGGGAGAGTTTTGCCACGTACACACGACTGGTTTTCCCGTCGGAATAAACTCTGAAGGTTTTTCCAACAGAGTTCCAACGGAGTTCCGATGAAACTGTCTTGCCTCCACACGATCACACCAAAGTCCGACCATCTAGAACGTGGTGACATACAACACGTACGACGTGACTAGAAAAAGGAAGTTCAATAGCCAGTAGCCAATAGCTGCCGTCTCGTACTTGCTTCAGAGCATGCGTCGTTTTTGGTCCTTTGGAACAGCATACAGACGAGCAGTTTTCCCGATAGGAATTGGTTCCGTCGGAAATATTTAAAACATGTTCTATTTCTAGGTCGGTCAGAATTTTCGGAAAAAAAAGTCTGATGAGGCACACACATGATCGGAATATCCGACGGAAAGATTCCGTCTGACTTTTTCTGCCAGAAAGTCAGACTGTGTGTTGGAGGGCCTCTCTTCCTTCTAACCTCCTCTTCATAGTACCTATACTAGAGTAATCCTCTTCCCTTTCTAACCCCCCCCCCCCCCCCCCCCACACACACACACACACTTAAACCTTGCACACTGATCCACACCTCACCTTCTTTGTTTTTGTTTTTTTGTTCCCTCTCTCCCTTCTATCCCACTTTTGATGTAAATATATGTCTTAGTTTCTCTCTGGAAAATACATAAAAATAAGGCAGACGCCAATTGATTGCTTTGAGTAAAATATACTAGCAGCGCTGGTTCATAGTGCTTTCAAACTTTTCTGTATTTGCTACTTTTGCTTAGTTATGTTGTACTGGTTGTAATGTCATGTAACTTTAGTTTTTTTTAGTTATATGTATCATACAGTGACAACTGAAACTGATATACTTTCCTTGTCTGTATTGCAATGCAGATTCTTGTAGTTAAAGAATATATTAATTAAAAAAGATTTTTATATATATATATATATATATATATATATATATATATATATATATATATATATATATATATACACACACACACACACACTATCTCACAAAAGTGAGTACACCCCTCACATTTGTGTAAATATTTTATTATATCTTTTAATGTGACAACACTAGAAATTACACTTTGCTACAATGTAAAGTGTACAGCTTGTATAAGGCTCGGTTTACACTTGTGTGATACGGGAACCCTGTGAATCCACTGCAGGTTCCCTCATTGCACCAGACTCGCACGGCAGTTCACACTGCCATATGCGAACTGCTGGGAGTGTCAATACAATGTTAATGACACCCCCATTTCAGCTTACATATCGCACTGCGAACTGACAGTTAGGACATGAATCAGATCGCATGGGTGTGAACACCTGTGCGAGTTTGGTCCGAATGCAATGCGATATCAGACATACAATCTGTATGGCTGAAATCGCATCGCACAGACATCACATGTGATTTGCACTGCAGTGCGAATGACATGCAATCTTGCAGAGTGCTCTGGTGTGAACCGGTACTAACAGTGTAAATTTGCTGTCTCCTTAAAATAACTCACACAGCCATTAATGTCTAAACTGCTGGTAACAAAGTGAGTACACACCTAAGTGAAAATGCCCAAATTGGGCCCAATTAGCCATTTTCCCTCCCGGTGTCATGTGACTCATTAGTGTTAAAAGGTCTCAGCTGTGAATGGGGAGCAGGTGTGTAAATTTAGTGTTATTGCTCTCACTCTCTCATACTGGTCACTGGAAGTTCAACATGGCACCTCATGGCAAAAAACTCTGAGAAAACGAAAAAAAAAAAAAGAATTGCTGCACTACCTAAATATGGCCTAGGATTTAAGAAGATTGCCTAGACCCTGAAACTGAGCTGCAGCACGGTGGCCAAGACCATACAGTGGTTTAACAGGACAGGTTCCACTCAGAACAGGCCTCGCCATGGTCGACCAAAGAAGTTGAGTGCACTTGCTCAGCGTCATATCCAGAGGTTGTCTTTGGGAAATAGATGTATAAGTGCTGTCAGAATTGCTGTAGAGGTAGAAGGGGTGGGGGGTCAGCCTGTCAGTTCTTAGAACATACGTTGCACATTGCATTAAATTGGTCTGCATGGTTGTCGTCCTAGAAGGAAGCCTCTTCTAAAGATGATGCACAAGAGAGCCCGCAAACAGTTTGCTGAAGACAAGCAGACTAAGGACATGGATTACTGGAACCATGTCCTGTTATCTGATGAGACCAAGATAAACGTATTTGGTTCAGATGGTGTCAAGCGTGTGTGGCGGCAGCAGGATGGGGAGTACAAAGACAAGTGTGTCTTGCCTACAGTTAAGCATGGTGGTGGAAGTGTCATGGTGTGGGGCTGCATGAGTGGGGAGCTACAGTTCATTGAGGGAACCATGAATGCCAACATGTACTGTGACATATGGAAAAAAGAGCATGATCCCCTCCCATTGGAGACTGGGCCGCAGGGCAGTATTCCAACATGATAACCACCCCAAACACACCTCCAAGACAACCACACTGCCTTGCTAAAGAAGCTGAAGGTAAAGGTGATGGACTTGCCAAGCATGTCTCCAGATTTAAACTCTATTGAGCATCCGTGGGGCATCCTCAAAATCCACAGCGGAGGCGGACGATATCGGGTGTCAGCGGATGTTCATCCGCTGACACCCGCTATCCCATAGGGATCCATGTATATCCGTATTTTATCCGAAAACGGATGGATGAAATACGGACATACGGTCCCCTGGTGTGAAAGGGGCCTTAGGGAAGACAAGGCCAGTCTGTCATTCTCAACCTGCATTTAGGATGAAAGCTTAAATGTTGTTTTTGGGATTATAGATAGAACTTTTATGTAATAAATAATAACATTCAGACACAATATCAAATTTTAATTTTTTATTTTTTTTTTAAAATGTTTATATGGTTGAATAGGCCGTGCCCTTTATTATAGGTTTAATAATTAAAATAATAACCAATACTTTTTTATTTATAACATAACTGCTACTATGTAGCATATACACAGCTCAGCTATATAAGCTCGAGCATACTTTAAAACAACACATTTTATTCCCCTATAAACACTTTCCAGGGGAAGAAACAATTTAAACAAGCACAACAAGGAAACAGACACCTCATAAATAGGGCCACGACAGGGCGGGAAGGGTGGGACAAGCTTCTTCTGTAATCTTCTCTTCTTCTGACAGTTGAGATGACGCATCCTCTTTCTTTTATAGGTACCCTGCTCGTGCCAGAGGATCGTTTATTGGCTAACTGTTACTAATTTCAACCTATCTCAGGTAAGTATATATATTTTTTTTTTTTTTTTTTTTTTTTTTTTTTAAACTTTAATTTTACTCATGTCTATCATAATCCCATATGTGGTGGGGACGGGGGACATTTTATGCCCCATCCCTCACTTGTTATGGGATTATAGATAGAACTTTTATGTAATAAATAATAACATTCAGACACAATATCAAATTTTAATTTTTTATTTTTTTTAAAAAATTTTTATATGGTTGAATAGGCCGTGCCCTTTATTATAGGTTTAATAATTAAAATAATAACCAATACTTTTTTATTTATAACATAACTGCTACTATGTAGCATATACACAGCTCAGCTATATAAGCTCGAGCATACTTTAAAACAACACATTTTATTCCCCACACGCCAGGCTCTTAACTAACGAGACTGGCACACCCCCCCGAGCCACAGCCAATTCAATACACGTCTGAATGTCCATATTAAATATATCTAAAGCTATATCAGACAAATGAATCATATCAGGTCTATACAGACCCGGTAAACCACCTTCAAGTTCCAAATGTCTGTAAGAAAATCCATTAATCGCAGGCATAAATCTCATCATTGACCTGTTAACACGCTTGCAAATTTTATCATTAAACCTCAAATCTGAAGAAACTAACCAAAGTAACCAAGGAATAACCTCAGAAAAAATAAAAACAGTGTCAGGGAACATTGTATGAAAAGAACACAGATCTAACTTAATCTTAGCTAATAAATCCAAAGTATTACAACGACCAATATCATTGCCGGAAAGATGCAGAAAAACAATCTGAGGAACCGGCCATTGTTCATGAAGAAAGGACAGAGTTCCATGCAAATCGGCCCACTGCATACCTCGTTCCCCGAACCAATGTATGGCATATTTACCAGAAGGCAAACCTAGATTGGAACCATAAACTCTCCTTTCAGCGCGATGCTTGGCCCAAAAAACAAAGGAATGGCCGACAATCCAAACATTAAAGAAGCCACCTGAAATTAAAAAGAAAGATTAGGCCGAACATAAGATCTAAAACTATTCGACTTCCATCTACCGATATGCTTAATAATATTCTCATTAAAGCCAAGCATGGCCGCTTCCGTGGCTGCCCCTATCCTGAAAGAGTGAGATGTAATTTTCAAATCCCCTAGGTTCAAATAAACCAAACACTTTTTCAGGACAGCCGAAAACTGGTAAACCGTCACTGGTTTCCCATCCACATGAATGAGAAAATGTCGAGATAAAGCCGGCCTTAAAGTCAAATAATGCTGCAGAAGAGTAAAAACACAAACACGAGAACCCAAATTTTTCCTCAAAGTGATCCATTTTCCACGACCCAACGGATCGGTTTTACTCTTTCGCAACAGTATCTGAACGCAATCCATCTTTACCACTACATCCTGAAACAAAACACCTGTGCTGTCCCTAAGTGTACGAGGAAGGAGTTCGGAAATCCGAAAAGCCCCAAAAAAACAAAGATAAAACGCAACTCGGAACAGCACAGCCTCATAAGGGGAAAAACATACTATATCAGTAGCGACACCAATAGAAGCCAATAAGTCGGCAGAAACAGGCAACCGAGAGTCAGGCAGTCTCATACGCTTGCGGTAGCCCCTCAAAGCAGCTTTTACAGTAAAAAATTGCAAACACGAACCGAAACCAGACAAACGAGCGAAAAATGAAACACCCGCTAAAATCTTTACAATATAAGAATATGAATAAGAATCAGAAATAAGATGGCGGAGGAAAGACAAAACCAAGCCTTCAGAGAAAGAAGCTTGTTTGAAACCTAACGACACCAAATAAGTACTCCATAATGACCACGCTGCTGAGTATGACGCCCACGTGGAAGGAGCTACCGAATTTTTAACCGATTGAAGAAGAGGGTCTACACCAGGTCCCATAAATGTTGAGGGCAAGAAGTGGAAAGCACATCGGCGTCCGGAACTAATTCCTTGAACTCGGAAATCTGTAAACGGGATAAACGATCAGCTATAACATTTACAACACCCGGAACATAACGAGCCTTAAGCCAAACATTCAAAGACAAACATCTAAAAACAATCTGCCGCAAGATGGTAATAACAGGCAAAGACTTCGATGAAAGACAGTTAATGGCAAACACTACACCTTTATTATCCGAATGAAGCAATATTCTCCTATTCTGAAAATGGGCACCCCACAACACTAATGCTACCAAAACCGGAAAAATTTCTAACAGAACAATATTGGATGTCAAACCAGACACCTTCCACCTATGAGGCCACACTTCCGCCGACCAATGACCATTCCAAAAGGCACCATAACCGCAAGAACCAGCAGCATCCGTATACAACGCAAGCGCAGAAGCAGGGCAAAAAGGAGACTGCCAAATAGCGCGACCATTAAAAATTTTTAAAAATTCGCACCACACAATCAGATCATCTTTAATCTCTTTTGTGATCTGAACAAAATGAAAAGGGGAAGTCAAACCCGAAATGGCTCTATAAAGTCGCTTAGAAAAAACTCTACCCATGGGCAACACCCTAGCAGCAAAAGCTAGTAAACCCAATAATGACTGCAAAACTTTCAGCCTAACCTTTTCTCTAGTCAAGACAAAATCCAGCAAAGTCAGCATACGAACAATTTTATCCAATGGCAAACGGAATTCCATGGAAACCGTGTCAATCTGAATTCCCAAAAATTCAATACATGACATAGGAGAAACAGACTTCTCCGGTGCCAAAGGAATGCCGAACTCCCTACACACAATCTTGAACAACGTAAAGAGGTATAAACAATCCGTCGAGCCTGCCTTCCCAATAAATAAAAAATCGTCGAGATAGTGAAGCAAATTATCTGAACCAGCACGCTGACCAACCACCCATTCGACAAAAGACGAAAAAAGCTCAAAATAATGACAAGAAAGGGAACATCCCATAGGGAGACATCGATCGAAAAAGAATTCACCTTGAAAACAAAAACCTAGAGAATTAAACGCAGCAGGAATAATCGGAAGCAATCTAAAAGCCGATTTGATGTCCGCCTTAGCTAGCAAAGCTGACCTCCCAATTTTACTAATTTTAGCCAAAGCATCGTCAAACGACGCATACTGGACAGAACAAAGAAGTGGATCGATTTCATAATTCAAAGACCACCCTTTTGGATATGATAAGTGGTGTATTAACCGAAAAGTATTAGGTTCCTTTTTCGGAATAATACCTAATGGAGAAATTCTAAAAGCTGAAAATGGAGGAGTCGCAAAAGGACCAGCAATTCTACCATCAGCCAATTCCTTATCCAGCTTTTTTCGAACTTCAGCAGTATGTAAAGCAATAGAAGGCAAATTATCAACCACTACACAGCCTGACCCCGTAAAGGATGGCAACACAAAACCATGTAGAAAACCATCATGCAAAATGAGTGCCTTCTGTTGATCTGGATACTGACGGAGCCATGGCAACATGTTTTGGAGTTTCACTGGAGTGATTGCTTTTAAGAAAAAACTCCTTTGAAGCATTTGAGGAAACTGTAGATAATTTCTTGAAACAGCGGGTCGCCGGGTGAGAACCTGCACAAAAATTGCATTCATGCTTAAATTTGCAAGAATTTGGCCACTTGCATTGTCCATCATTAAAATGAAAACACACACCTTTTCTGTAAACGTTAGTAGGAGTCGCAGGCTGCTTGACTAATTGCTTTTGTGGCAACAAAAGATTCAGCCACAATCCGACGTCTTTTACACCCCATTTTAATGTCTTATGCACCGACAACTTCTGTCTAAACGATTCGTCGTATGCAAACCAAGACAGACCAGGGAAGTTTTTATAAGCCTCAAGTATAATTTCAACATGCTGAAACAACCCACAACATAAGTCAGGCCTCTTCTCACCCAAAACACCAGCATAAATACAGAACGCTTGCAGCCAGTTATTAAAAGACCGTGGCGTATGTTTGCGTTTCTCATCTTTAAATTCAGCCACGTCATTCCTATCATTCCTATAATCTTTTGAAGAAGGGAGCAAAGATAAAAGGTCAACATAATCTCCTTTCCAAAATTTTTCTTTTATCGAAGTACCCAAGTGAAAACCCAAAGGCGACAATTTAGACGCAAGCACTTCCTTCAAACAAACCTCAGGGACTTGCAAGAAAGAATTGTCAACATTTGAAGGAGCATCAGCCACAGGCGTAGTCATGGCAACTGAAGTACAAACATTAGGCCCGATAGCAGCTGGAGCAAGCCATACAGGGGCAACACTCGGATTTAATGGCGTATGAGAAGTGACATTCTTAAAACTAGAAGAGAATTGCGACATTAACTCTGACATTGAATAAAAAAATTGTTTAAATTGTGACAATTCACTCGACTCACCCGACTCACCCGGGGCAGTCATAACAACCGGGACGGATGCATTATTAATGTCAGCAGGCTGATCTTGAAATGCCACCCCATCCGCAGTCTCCGAACGATCAGATCCACCTGAAACAACAGCAACCTTAGCACGATTAAAATCTGACTGAAGCAATAATGAATGATTCTTTTTGGAGACATCATTCCTATTTAAAAAATTCACATCCACAGGTTCAATATTTATTTCAGTAGGCACAAGCAAACCAGCATAATTATGCGGTTTTTTTATCACTTTACCTTTCTTTATAGAGACCTGGCGGACCGGGGATTCGAACCTGCGGGGCCGCTTCAATTGCCTGTGTGAATGACGACTACTTCGTGTAGCTGCGTCTTAAGGATCAGGGCCGGAATCCGAAGGCCGAGCGAAATCCGAAGCTGGAGGCGGGCCTGTAGAGACGGCGTCAGAAGGCGGGACCATCGGCGGAAACACAGGGAACGAAGGCAGACGAGCAGAGCCAAAACTGACAGGAGGAGCTCGGGAGATCAGCTGGGATTGAATGCCGGAACCAGAAGGGGGGGATTCCCCCATATCAACATCCGGGACCGGAGACACGGAGAAATGCTGAGGGAAGCCTTGACATGCAGGTGCCGAAGGGGGGGAAGACAGAGACAGGCAGCGGCGCATCCATTCGCCACCATCATCCGCAGCAGCGCGCTCCATCATTAACTGCAGTAAGCCTTCCATAGCAAAGTACAGCACAAGCTTCTTCTGTAATCTTCTCTTCTTCTGACAGTTGAGATGACGCATCCTCTTTCTTTTATAGGTACCCTGCTCGTGCCAGAGGATCGTTTATTGGCTAACTGTTACTAATTTCAACCTATCTCAGGTAAGTATATATTTTTTTTATTTTTTTTTTTAAACTTTTTTTAAACTTTAATTTTACTCATTTCTATCATAATCCCATATGTGGTGGGGACGGGGGACATTTTATGCCCCATCCCTCACTTGAACGTTTAATTTTTTCCTTTGATGTTTCATAGGAAGGGGAACTATGACACTCTCTATGACAAGGAACTATGATGAGAAATTAAGATTGCTGGGCTATATTTAAATGTTAAAATGAGCTTCCCATCTATCTTTTAAATCTATAACCACAGAATCAACCATGAAAGAATTACCGTATTTATCGGCGTATAACACCCAATTTTACGAGGGAAGTTCAAGGAAAAAAAACTTACATTTTAAATAGAGAACTATGAAGCAAAATTAGGGTCACAGCTCATCAATGCACCCTGCCCAGTGCTCATCAATGCAGCCTGTTCAGTGCCTATCTGCAGCCTATAAATTTCCCATCATTGCAGCCTCGCCAGTGTTGGATTATCCCTGCTGTCTCTGAGGGAAGAGGAGGAGCGAGCGCCACTGAATTACACAGAGCCACGATCTCCTGTGTACCCGGCGCCCCATCACTCACAGCCACGCCTCCCGGCCCTGCTCATATGATAGACAGAACAGTGGCCCAATGCGGGGCCATGAAGCGTGGCTGTGAGTGACCTAGCTCCGGGTACACAGGAGATCGCGGCTCTATGTAATTCAGCGGCACTCGCTCCCTCAGAGAGGGCAGGGGATTGGTGTATAACTCGCACCCACAATTTTCCCCTGATTTTAAGGAGAAAAAAGTGTGTGTTATATGGCGAGAAATACGGTATATATATTTATATATATATATATATATATATATATATATATATATATAAACCATCAACATGAAGATAACTGTGGCATAGGTGCACTAATGACCAGTGATGTAAGTAACTGAGTTAAAATAAACTGAGTTACCTAACGCAGTTACTTTAGAGGGTAACGAGTAATCTAACTGATTACTTTTCCCCTCATGGTAACTCAGTTCCCATTACTTTGGCTTAGTTACCCCAATTACATCTACCGCCACTAGATGTCCTAAACTAGGTGTCCTGCCGAAAAAGTTCCCCTGCCGGATAAGGACCCCCTGTACTGCGCAGGCGCAGGGCTTGCGTAGTACGAAGGACTACGGAGCTTCCAAAAATTGCCGAACCTAAACAGCTCTGAGTGAACTCTACACCACACGGGTGCAGTTAACATGTAATTGTACGAGGCGATGCCGCGCGCTCCCGATGCTCGTGCTACTCTGCAAGGGGCGTCTATTGTGTAAGTAAGGGGCGGGTCTAGTATTACTGTAACCAAGGGGCGCATTTATTATTATTGTTATATATCGAGCTCTGCCCATTAATTTACCATTCGCCCTCTTCTGTAGCCATCCGCCTCTTACACGATATAATAATAATAATAATAATAATAGACCCGCCACTTGCTTATACGCTATAACAGATCTGCCCCTTGGTTAGAGTAATAATAGAGCAGCCCCTTGGTTACACGATATATAACAATAATAATAAATGCGCCCCTTGGTTACAGTAATACTAGACCCGCCCCTTAGTTACACGTATAGAATATTTTTTAAAAAAGTCAGTTACTTTGCTGCGTAACTAATTACTTTTCCAATGTAGTAACTGAGTTACTAACACAATTACTTTTTGGGAGAAGTAATTTGTAACTTAACTAATTACTTTTTTAAAGTAAGATGACCAACACTGCTAATGACATCTTGATATTTTTATAATGTAGTTTTGGGTAACACAACTACATTTTCCAAGAAAACCTGAAAAACTTGGTGCTTCATGGCACATAGGACCAGTTCTAATGTGTGCATTCATGATGCACACATTAGAACAAGGATTTCTTGCTGGATACCTTTCATTGATTGAACTAGCTTGTATATCAGATGGTACAACATACAAATCTATAGACGTTGTTCAACAATTTAAATGGAATTAACCTGAACCTTGCACATTCTAAACAAAGTAACATGTTAACTGCATATGAAATACTTCAAGCAGTCTGGATGTACCTTCCCTTTCTGAAACCTTAAACTCACACAAGGCCATGCTGCACAATCCCTATTCCCAAACACCCCACCTGGTTAGTGATGCAAAACTATCAACACACTAAATGCTGCACAGTGGGAGAATAGGCGGAATATCATGTGTTTACTCATAACTGGAAGTACTGGTTGCTTCTAAAGGACTCTGCCAGTAGATCAGACTGGTAAAGTGAATGTGGAGAAGGTAAGTACAGATAGTATAGAACCACTGCTTTCTCTGCAGAGAGCCAACATACCCCTTGCTGATGTCAGACCTGTTTCAAAAGAAAACCAACTGTAAGACTGTATTTAGATGACTTTAAATAAACATACAGAAAGGTATATATTTACATCACGATTAATAAAAAAAAATGAATATTCCCTCAGACTGTCATACTATTTAGGCTTGATTCACAGCTATGCAAGTACAACAGTGCATGAGTGTTTTTGTGTGATTTCACACATCGCATTTAGGGTACCAAGTGTTTGGTACACTTTAAAATGCATGTGTTAGTAAGATGTGTTGGGGTGCCATTAAGAATAAATGGCACTGCTGCGCACCTGCAAAAAGGGCTCTGTGTATTTGTGCGTTGCATGACAGCCCATCAAGTTCCGGCTGAAAAAAAGAAATGTATATATACTATTATATAGCTATAGGCATAATAGTCCAGGCTGCTATTGGGTCGGTGGTTGAAGGGGGGCATTAGGGAAACATCTGAGTCAAAGTAAACATTGACAATTTATGCGCAAGTGAATGTAATACAGACCGAGCGCTGTATCACTAATAGTTGCAGAGATTGCTATTGATGATGACCCTGACCCCTTGTGAAGACTCTAGTCAAGAGGAGCTGATGAAGTTTTCAGTCCTCCTCCCCATCTAGGAGTGGATTTACTGCCTTAAGAGCTTTTGGTGCAGTCTAGTCACTATTCTAAAATCAAAACTGAACTCTAATCAATGCAGCTCTGTAATTAATATTATATCATCATGTTAATTCTGTGCAATGCTGTACTCTGGCAATGTCTATCCACAGTACTGGTCTCTAGTAGTGCACTGCCTATGCTTGCAGACCTCCTATTACTTGTTCTTGGTATTTAGGCATACTTTATGTTAAAATAAAAATAAAGCCAAAACCGATTTTATATTATTTTGGATAGAGTAAAGGAGAGTTTTTGTGCCATATGAGATTTCACATCACTTAATGTTTCAAACCAAAACAGAATTTCTCCTCAATGTCTGTACTTGTGTCAACCCCAAATTTGGGATTTTCTTTCACTTTCAAGCATAACAGTAAACAGGTCAAATCAAGAGGGTGAATCTCCTTAACTGGAAAACAGACAGCAATAGAAACTTGACAGATGATCTAATCCCTATCCCTCCTATCCTCAACTGAAATAAAAAACGTTGTCTTTTGGTAAACTTTAAATTCAATGACAGTACTATCATAGTAGACACTTCCAGGGGCCAAAGAGAGTGGTTCCTGGGGGTCTGCATCCAAACTATTGTAACCTAGGGGACAGGTAGGCGGTACAAAGCTCCCTGGAATAAGCAGTCTTTCAGGTACAGATACCAAATACAGTGAGGTAGTGACAAACAGTGTGGTGTTTATTGGTGATATATACAAATCTATATACAGGTGCTGTACAGTGTTTCAGAAAAACAAACAGAACAAAAAAAGTCAAACAAAAACCTAGCTACACAATATATACAGGCCCTAACTACCAGGCTGAGCAAGACTACGGATTGTCAGCTTCCACAGATACAGCTTAGCAGCTTTTTACCAACCTTTTGCACTCACAGACCAGTGTTGTTTGTGTTTCCCAGGCAGAGAGCGAAGGCTGTCTGTCACAAGTGAGTTAGCCTGGGGGAGAGGACCAAGATCCAAACTGGATCGTGGATCAGAGATCCTGAACATGTATGAGAGGAGCCTGGGAGTAGGGTTGCCACCTTTTCTTCGAGCCAAACATGAACACTTCAGCGGGGCTTGGCATTTTTTTTGTAGCATACTCTATGAGATTGTAAAATACCTGGAATACCTCTGTGTGCCCTAGGGGAGTAGTAATGCGGCATGCGTAGCGGTGAACAGTGGGTGTAGCCAATTGCAAATAGTGCAGGCGTGTGTAATGTACAATATAGTGTATATAGTGCAGGCGTAATGTACAATATAGTGTATATGTAGTGTAAAATGTTTGGTGGGGAGCCTCCCAGTTTAATTTTGGGGGGGAGGTCTCCTGGTGTAGTATGGGAGGGGGGCTGACAGAGGAGGGGGGGCTGACAGAGAAAAGGGGGGGCTGACAGAGGGGAGGGGGGCTGACAGAGGGAGAGGGCATTGGTGGTCAACACTGTCTATCATCATCCACACCCGTACCGGGAGATTCAGTGCCGCTTCACTTGCCTACTGACGTAAAACAGCAGTCAAGGAGAATCTTATCTGACCCGCTACAGCCCCAGCGCTTGGTGACCCGGGAACGAAGAGCCACCCCATACACCTAGCCATCATATCCATTATGTGTTCTCAGCTGGATACTCCCCGCCATCTCCACCATCTGTTTGAGCAGGAGCATGGCGACCCCCACACTCTGTCCTTACTGTGCTTTTAGAGACACAGCCCTGCCTCCACTCTCCACTGGGGGCACTAAATCCTCTCCTCATTAGGCAGCAATGGAGAAAGCCGCAATCCGGTTTTAATGATTTGTCTGGTTTTGAGATGAACTCAAAACCGGACACAGGATTCAAATCCATACTGTCTGGGTCAAAACTGGACAGGTGGCAACCCTACCTGGGAGATGTATAAACCCCGAACAGGACCTTTTCCTGGCTCTCTCTGGGATGCTCTGCTACATATCCCCCTGTGGAACACCTGTGGCCCAACAGGAGTGAACACTGGACAGGGCATCTACATTCCCCATCTCAATGCCTGGCCTGTGTTTTACAGTGAAGGAGTAATTCTGTAGAGCCAAACACCACCGGTTCACCCGTCTATTAGTCTCCTTCTTTCAGGCCATCCATTTCAGGGGAGCATGGTCAGTTATTAACTCAAACTGGCGCCCTAACAAATAGTACCTTAGTGCGTCAACAGTCTACTTTATGGCTAAACATTCCTTTTCAATGACTTCATACTTTTTCTCATGTTCATTGAGCTTTCTGCTTAGGTACATCACAGGGTGTTCTTCCCTATTGTGTACCTGTGACAATACTGCCCCGATACCTACATCAGACACATCCGTCTGAACCAAAATAATCTTTGGAGAAATCGGGGAGTACAGCACTGGCTGTGCACAAAGAGCCTTCAAGACCTGAAATGATTCCTCTGCTACTGGGGACCATTTCACCATTACGGAGTCTTTCCCTTTCATAAGGTCCGTCAGTGCGGCAGCTATAGTTGCCGGGATAAACCTTCCATAATATCCCGCAATCCATTGCGGTTTTATGACACCACGGCCAATAGTGTAGTCCAAATACCTGGCTAAACTAATGGCACATTTTTTTGGATTTGCCGTAAAACCTTCTTTGAAGAGGGAATCAAAGACAGCCTGGACATGGGGCAAGTCAGACTCCCAGTCAGTGCTATGTCCCGCTAGGTCGTCTAGATAGGCTAGATCGTCTAGATAGGCTGCTGCATACCGTTGGTGGGGTCTTAGGGTCCTGTCCATGGCCCTCTGAAATGTTGCAGGGGCATTTTTCAACCCAAAAGGCCTTTTTTTATATTGAAAGAAACCCTCAGGGGTTACAAATGCAGTCTTTTCTTTTGCGGTACCAGTCAGCACTATTTGCCAATAACCTTTTGTCAAGTCCAAAGTGGTCAGATAGCGGGCCTTATAAGTTCGTCTAACCTGGGCATTGGGTACATGTCAATCTTTGTCACTGCATTAAGCTTTCTGAAGTCATTACAGAACCTCCACGTGCCTTCCGATTTTGGGACTAACACGATGGGGCTAGACCAGTCACTATTGGACTCCTCAATGAAATCTAGCTCCAACATTCGGTAGGGTTTGAGCTTGACACGGACCCCAGGTTCAGTAACTATATCATGCTGAACTGAAGTCGTACCAGGTAACTCTGAAAATGTCATCTGGCACATGTGTTTTCCTACATTTGGGGCTGCAGTGCATGAAACAGCAGCAAACATAGACTGCCTTCTAATAGATATGTCACACTGCATGGGTTCAGCTGTCAATGGACAGCTTGCTGCAACATATCCCAGTTCTTGGCAACGGAAACACCTGATGCTGCCCCAGTTTGGTTTGCCGACAGGCAATGGCTTCCCTTGTTCGGGACGCCAAACTTCAGTCCTGGCACCAAAAATCCTCCCCCCTATCTCCTTGCCATGCTTACCACCCACTTCCCCTGGAACAGTCTTACCGGTTGCCTGGGGAGACCTTGGCTTTGGGTAGAAAGTCTGTGCAGCTGTAGGGGTGGTGACAAGGCTCTCTGCAGCAAAGTATCTCTTAATGAGCTCCACCAGGTTTCTGCCGATTTTGGGTCTCCTTGACTCACCCACTTCTGCAGGGGAATTGGCAGTGACCTCAGGAATCGGTCCATGACCACACGCTCCACTATTTGTGGTGCAGACAGGGACTCCGACTGTAGCCATTTCCGCACAAGGTGGATTAGATCAAACATCTGCGATCTTGGGGGCCTCTCATCTTGGAAGAACCAGCTGTGGACCCGTTGTGCTTAAACGGCCAAGGTGACACAGAGTCACGCCAGGATTTCCCGCTTGCCCTTCTCATAGTCTCCAGCTTCTGCCGACTCCAGATCATAATAGCGATTCTCCAGAAAGTAAGGAGGCGACCAGTCCTGCCCACTGGGTTTCAGGCCAACCTTCCTTCTCAGCGGTCCATTCAAACGTTAGCAGAAAGGCCTCTGGATCACCATCTGCAGTCATCTTAGAACGAAAGCAACCCGCATGGATGGCTGAGGGCTTGTCTCCAACATCATCAATTTTAGCAGGTGACCACTGTGCTAGCATCTCCACAACCTCAGTCAGGGTTTTCCTATCTGCTTTTGCAGCAGTGGCTAGCTGTTCAAACAGCCTCCACGATTGCTCCTGTACAGCATCAATCTGTTGACAGAGCGCCTTGGTTTGCTCCTGTGCGATAGCGTTGGCTTGCTGTTGTGCAGCGTTTGCTTGCTGCTGTGCAGCATTGGATAACACCAATTGTTAGAGGATTTCCTCCATGTTTAGTCACAGTAGGTACTGACCTTTTTTTTTAACAATAAAGTTAATTTATTTCATAAAGAAAAACAAATAAAACAACAGATACAGTGGAACTTTCTTAGCATTACACATATTCAGTACAGATATTGTCGTAGACATCTTATCATTGTGTTCTAGAGTGACACTGCGTTGCTCAAAGGCCCACCAAGTTATGCCTAGGAGTATCATGGTTAGTAGACGGTGGTCCCATTGGTTAAGCACTAATCCCAGTCATCCAATAGAAAGGATATTAGTAGATATCAAGAGGTGGGGGGGACCTCCTTATTGTCATTTCAGTATCTCGCTGGGTTCTGATCGTTCAACGCCTGACTCCAAACCTAATCCAAACTCAAGCTCCTTTTCTCAATTTTTTTGGGACAGTTGCGTCTTGCGTATGTTAATTTATATAGGGGAAGAGCTGTATCTACTAAGGATCTCTATTGTTGCACTGATGGGGGGTAGGGTCTTTCCACTTCAGAAGTATCGCTTTTCTGGCGTAGAAGGCTGTGTAAAACACAAACAATTTCCTTGATTGGGTGGTTTCGAGAGTGTCAACAATACCTAAGAGTAAAGGAATTGGGTCTCGAGGGACATGTAGCTTGCTTATCGAGTTAATATCTGTGAGTACTCCATCCCAAAAGGTCTGAATGTGCTGGCAGGACCATGTGAAATGTATAAATGAACCTATTTCTGTACTGCATTTGGGGCAGAGCGGGCTGCTGGTGGGATAGATACTGGCTAGACGTTCCGGAGTGTAATATGCTCAGTGTATAAACTTGAGTTGTGTGAACCTATCCCTTGCTGAGACCATGAGGCGAAGGTATTGCTGAATCCCCTCCTCCCAATCATCATCAGCAAGGGCTGGTATATCCGTCTGCCACCTGGAGAACAGCTGGGTCACCTTAGAGGTGTCCAGCCCAGCCAACTCGTAGTAAAGAAGGTACTGGCCTTTTAAGTAGTAACTTACTACAGCTGGTCGCAGCCTCCACCATATGTAACCTGGGGGGGAGGTAGGTGGTACAAAGCTCTCTGGGATAATCAGTCTTTCTGGCACAGATACCAAATTCAGTGAGGTAGTGACAAACAGAGTGGTGTTTATTGGTGATATATACAAGTCTTTATACAGGTGCTGTACAGTGAAACAGAATACATAAATACAAACAAAAATAGTCAAACAAAAACCTAGCCGTGTCTCTGCACTAATTACACAATATATATAGGCCCTAACTACCAGGCTGAGCAAGCCTACAGATTGTCAGCTTCCACAGATACAGGTTAACAGCTTTTTACCAACCTTTTTGCCCTCACAGACCAGTGTTGTCTGTGTTTCCCAGGAAGAGAGCAAAGGCTGTCTGTCACAGGTGAGTTTAGATTGGCCTGGGGAGAGGACCAAGATACAAAATGGATCGTGGATCAGAGACTCCTGAAAGTGTATGAGAAGAGCCTAGGAGACGTATAAACCCCAAACAGGACTTTTTCTGGCTCTCTCTGGGACGCTCTGCTACACTATGTTATGGGGCCCTATAATTAATCCCAATAGTGCACAAAGTATTTGATATGTAACACACAGCAACCAAAATTTAATACTTATCTTTATTCAGATCCATATAGTGGTTATAGTGCCAACTCCTATATCTAAGATTTGGATGAAGTGGTTGTAAAGACCAGAAGCTACAACTATCATTACAAATCTTAGACTGCTAAACTCTGATATCAAGGGCAGATTCCCTGTGTCAGTAAGTCACAAGTGTAATGCAAACTCTGTCAAATGGCTAATGCTGCATACACACGATGGAAAAAAAATTGACAGATATTACAAACTACCTGAAATACAGAGTTTCCCCTCCCCAATGACACCCATAATAGAACATCCAGACAAGAGAACGCTGGTCCACATCAGTTCACTTTAAATACACCCCGCACACCTTCCAATTGGGTGCTAACCCAGCTCACAGGTTACACTAGAAACAATAGAAGACATCCACTACAATTTTTTTTTTCCATTTAAAACATTTAAAAAAAATTAAAAACAAACATAAAATGGGCAGTCTCAATGTTTTATGTTGATGTCTTCCAATTGATCCACTTTATTGTGCTCATCAAGACAAGACATCAGGCAGACATTGACACAGAGAGGGAGTAAAAGGTTGACACATTTCAGTGCTTAATCATAACCTGCTAGACACGATCACAAGATCTTATACTGATTGTACAGCAGTGGCGGCTGGTGCTCAAAATTTTTGGGGAGGCGCATACAAACTGAAAAATTCTGCAAAAAAAACCCCATCAATTGCAGCCTCACTGTGCCCATCAAATGCAGCCACTGTGCCATCAAACCCGGCCACTGTGCCTATCAAACGCAGCCACTGTGCCCATCAAACACAGCCACTGTGCCCATCAAACGCAGCTACTGTGCCCATCAAACGCTGCCACTGTGCCATCAAACGCTGCCACTGTGCCATCAAATGCTGAAACTGTGCCCATCAAATGCTGCCACTGTGCCATCAAATGATGCCACTGTGCCCATTGAATGCAGCCACTGTGCCCATCAAATGCTCCCACTGTGCCTATCCAATGCTGCCACTGTGCCCATCAAATGCATCCACTGTGCCATCAAATGCTGCCACTGTGCCCATTAAATGTAGCCACTGTGCCCATCAAATGCTCCCACTGTGCCATCAAATTCTGCCACTGTGCCCATTGAATGCAGCCATCAAAAGGGGGCGAATACATACGCACATGCCAATTATCAGTTTTTTTTTTCCTGAAAAATAGTTTTATGTATATATTTTTCTAATTTTACTTCACCAACTTAGACTATTGTGCTGTGACCCATCACATATAATTCAGAGAAAAAAAAAACATTGAACTAAAGGCTGTAATGTAACAAAATAAGTAAAAAGCCAAGGGGGTGAATACTTTTGCAAGGCACTATATATATATATATATATATATATATATATATATATATATATATATATATATATATATATATATGTGTGTATATGTGTATATATATATATATATATATATATATATATACAGTATCTCACAAAAGTGAGTACACCCCCTCACATTTTTGTAAATATTTTATTATATCTTTTCATGTGACGACACTGAGGAAATTACACTTTGCTACAATGTAAAGTAGTGAGTCTACAGCTTGTATAACAGTGTACATTTGCTGTCCCCTCAAAATAACTCAACACACAGCCATTAATGTCTAAACCGCTGGCAACAAAAGTGAGTACACCCCTAAGTGAAAATGTTCAAATTGAGCCCAGAGTGTCAATATTTTGTGTGGCCACCATTATTTTCCAGCACTGCCCTAACCCTCTTGGGCATGGAGTTCACCAGAGCTTCACAGGTTGCCACTGGAGTCCTCTTCCACTCCTCCATGACGACATCACAGAGCTGGTGGATGTTAGCAACCTTGCGATCCTCCACCTTCCCTTTGAGGATGCCCCACAGATGCTCAATGGGGTTTAGGTCTGAAGACATGCTTGGTGAGTCCATCACCTTTACCCTCAGCTTCTTTAGCAAGGCAGTGACCGTCTTGGAGGTGCGTTTGGGGTCATTATCATGTTGGAATACTGCCCTGCGGCCCAGCCTCCGAAGAGAGGGGATCATGCTCTGCTTCAGTATGTGACAGTACATGTTGACACTCATGGTTCCCTTAATGAACTGTAGCTCCCCAGTGCCGGCAGCACTTATGCAGTCCCAGACCATGACACTCCCACCACCATGCTTGACTGTAGGCAAGACACGCTTGTCTATGTACTCCTTACCTGGTTTCTGCCACACATGCGTAACACCAACTATACCAAATAAGTTTATCTTGGTCTCATCAAACCACCGAACATGGTTCCAGTAATCCATGTCCCTAGTCTGCATGTCTTCAGCAAACTGTTTGCAGGCTTTCTTGTGCATCATCTTTAGAAGAGGCTTCCTTCTGGGACGACAGCCATGCAGACCAATTTGATGCAGTGTGCGGCGTATGGTCTGAGCACTGACAGGCTAAATCCCCACCCCTTCAACCTCTGCAGCAATGCTGGCAGCACTCATACATCTATTTCGCAAAAACAACCTTTGCATATGACGCTGAGCACATGCACTCAACTTCTTTGGTTGACCATGACAAGACCTGTTCTGAGTGGAACCTGTTCTGTTAAACCGCTGTATGGTCTTGGTCACTTTGCTGCAGCTCAGTTTCAGGGTCTTGGCAATCTTCTTATAGCCTATGTAGAGCAACAATTCTTTTTTTCAGAGTTTCAGATTCTCAGAGAGTTCTTTCCCATGAGGTTCCATGTTGAACTTCCAGTCACCAGTATGAGAGAGTGAGAGCGATAACACCAAATTTAACACACCTGCTCTCCATTCACACCTAAAACCTTGTAACACTAATGAGTCACATGACACTGGGGAGTAAAAATGGCTAATTGGGCCAAATTTGGACATTTTCACCTAGGGGTGTACTCACGTTTTAGCCAGCAGTTTAGACATCAATGGCTGTGTGGAAAAGAAAGGAGCTGCGCTAATAAATGAACTAGCACGGAAATTTGTGATTGAATACAGATGTGCTATACTAAAACAGTGAAAAATATTGTTATGCACAAAATAGGTGACTGTTGCATAAAGAGATTGATTACTTGCCAAGTGTATATATCTCTATATAATAACAGTTATACATCAAAAATTTGAAGTATATCAGAATCTAAAAAGACTGTTTTCTTCATTTCTTTGAACATTACTCTATTCAAAATTTGGGACATTATGTACTATTAAGGGGACTATCTTCTAGTTAGAAACGCTGCACAGTGAAATTTTAATAGCGGTGTTACAGGCACAGCCGGGCATTTACTATCTGGGAGTTTTTTTTTTTAAATTTCTAATTCAATTTACTTTTTTCATTTTTTTTCTTTGAAGCAATTTTGACCCTCTATTGCTTTGTATCTGGGGTTGTTCACATAATCACTACACCTAGAGCTTCCAGTGTGGTACTTAAGGCTCAGGTGGTCGTTAATTATCACGTACACTTGCGGTTATTTATTTATTTTTTTTATATATTTTTGATGTAAAATTATTAGAGCATCGAGACACGTATATATTTAGACAATTTTTTGTGCATAGCTCTTTCATATATTTGTGGTCGTTCACTTAATCATCACACCTGGAGCCTCTAGTGTGGTGCTACAGGCTCAGCCGGGTGTGTATCATTACATACACTATTGGTGTTTTTTTCTACACAAATTTTTGATGTATAACTGTTATTATATAGCGATATATACACTTGGCAAGTAATCAATCTCTTTATGCAACAGTCACCTATTTTGTGCATAACAATATTTTTTCACTGTTTTAGTATAGCACATCTGTATTCAATCACAAATTTCCGTGCTAGTTCATTTATTAGCGCAGCTCCTTTCTTTTCCATTTCCAATTGATGTAGTATAACATTTTGAGCAGCAGCTTTATTTTTTAGGATAGCGCAATTTTTATTTTTTACCATTAATGGCTGTGTGTTGAGTTATTTTGAGGGGGCCGCAAATTTACACTGTTATACAAGCTGTACACTCACTACTTTACATTGTAGCAAAGTGTAATTTCTTCAGTCTTATCACATGAAAACATATAATAAAATATATATAATATAATAAAATATTTACAGAAATGTGAGGGGTGTACTCACTTTTGTGAGATACTGTATATAGGAAGGCCAGTATGGTAGCCTGAAATTATGGGAGGAGCCCGGGGGGTATTTAAGCAGACCACCCACACTGGTCTTTGTCGGTTCCAGTGCGGGGTACTACACGTCACTAGGCCGACGCTTCCAGCTCACCTCATGTTTGTGAGTCTGTGGTCTGTGCATTAGATCGCAAGTCCGTCGCGTTCTCTGTATGTAGTCTTCATCAGTGGTTCCCCCTCACTATTACAGGTAGGATTCGAAACCTTCTGTAACATGCGCAATCTTGTGATTCGTTAAGCTTCCTATCCCGCCTCCCTTTCGTTAAAAAAAAAACTGCCGCCGAGTTGTTTTCGCTCATGTCCCGACATCATTTGGCATAGGCGTAGTATGTTCGAAGGTTTTTTCTGTCTTGTTTGTCATCCCATCTGCAAACATACAATTAATTTGTAGATCAAAGCCTCCATGCCACTGTCGGTCGTTGTCCGATATCACTCGACATAGGCTTCACTGCTTATAGGATTCACTGTCCATGGGGTTGCCATCTCGCCCATTTGGAGATGAGCATGTATTGCTTGTACGGGTTCTGTGGCTGATTAAGGTGGTAATTAGACCCACCTGGTGCCTTGCCTGCACCTTGATTAGCCTAGGAGGTTGGGTGGTTGGTTTATGTTTCGATTTCAGAGCTAGGGGTGGCATACACTCTACAACCAATTTGTATCAGATCCATTTAATACTACTTACTACAGATTCTTATCGGATTTGTGTCATACATTTATAACCAATTTGTATCGGAATCATCTCTCTTTACAAACCAATACGTAGTAGGTATCATTGGATACATTCAAACCATTGTCTATCATGTTCCCCATTCGTAAAACTGCCGTTATTGCATGTCATAAGTTCCTTGCCTTATCCCCACTGCCTTCATTTAACTTACCGTATCATTCGTATCTATTCGTACCTAGTCGGTTTCTCAAAAATCACTACCACCCAATCGTAAAATATTCTACACCCCATTTGAGTCCAGTCGCACCAGCAACGTAATGACTCATGTCAGTCAACTGCTCAGGCCGATTGATATCAAGTCGCGTCGGTGGCACGAACAATTCAAATCCCCACAACTCCCTCACACTTCAGTCAGTTACGAATCTAGTCGCATAAGCCACATAATGACTCAAATCCTCGGCTCTACATACCACACCATTTTAGCCCAATCCAAATCTAGTCGCATCGGCGTGACATTGCGGCGGCACAATGATTCGGATCCTCGGCTCTACACTCAACACCATTTACTCACTTCAGCTCGATCCAAATCTAGTAGCATCAGCGTGACATCGCAGCAGCACAACGATTTGGATCCTCGGCTCTACACTCAACACAATTTACTAACTTCAGCCCGATCCTAATCTAATTGCATCGGCCTGACATCGCGGCGGGACCACGGATCATCAGCTTTACATTACTTATCAAGCACAAACATATACTTCTCACTCCATTTATTGGTACGTTGTTAAGGTCGGTCATTCCTACATGCTCAAATTCCGCTATCTTTGTTTTCGCCTTCCTGATAAGGCTGCTTACTTGCAATCGTTGCAAGCATCTCTGCAAGTGGCTCAAATCGGCCACTCTTCGTCTCCAGTGGCAAATTGGTCATTCACCTATTCTCTGTCGCTTCTCTCTTTAGGTCAGTAGAGTTCGAGTTAGTCCATCCTGCACCAGGTTGGGACGGTATTCCCTCAGAAAAAAAAAAAAAACAACACACACTGATAACAGGGTTCCCACCCTCACCAGGGGGCCAGCCATGCCCCAAACAGCTCTTTGCAACCCCCCTTTTTAATCAATTTCCTATGTCACCTCACTACAGGTTCCCGGTCGACCCAGTTCTTGATCCCAACCAGGACATTGGTCATTGAGTCAGGTGCATAGTTCAAGGGATCCTCCCTTGCATTTCCCTTAAGCACTCTTCTTCTCTTCTTCACATACATGATTCGCGTTGCTCCTGAGGCTTTAGTAACTGTCACATACTTCTGTGCACTTTGATCTGTTTTCAAAGCGAGATCCTCCATCTGTCCCCTCCGCCTTTTCAACTTATCTTAACATATGCACTTCCCCTCTCCTTGTATTTTAGCCGAAGCCATGTCGCAGGTCGACAGCGAAGACTTCGCCTCTGCCCCTCCATCACTCTCTGCTGGTTCAGAAAGCGGCGGCACTCAACCTCCCAGAGCTTGGATCATCCCCAAGCTCACAGCAGAGCTGTGGCGCAGGGATATTTCCTACCCTGCCACAGCCAGGAAAGCCTAGCTTTTAGGCTTCTATCCCCACTGCCAGCGGCAGCCCAACCTGGCACCCAGGCTTCTCTGCAGTTTATATTCTTGACTATCGCTCAGCTCTTAGAAAAAAAAAAAAAAAGGATCGGGACTTGCAACTACACTCACTGTAAGCTCCTTCATGTTTGCCTCTCATTCCATAAAGCACACCTCAAAGTCACGGGTGGCATTAAGCAGCTAAATACATCATGACTAGGCCGCATGCATGTTGGGTGGCTCGGATTCTACCTATCCTCCCACCGACTCTCTCCCTGGCCGCCTTCCTCGCGCAGGGATGCACCTCAGGATTCCACACCGGCCTCATCACGCTGCCCCACACGACCCACGAATGCAAGAACCTACTCTCAGCTGCCAAAACAAGTCAGCCATCGGCATCTTGTTACAAGCCAAACTGGACCGGGGGTACATGATCGCCCCTTTTCCAAGTCACCTTTCATCGTCTGGAGAGTCAGCCCCATTGGACTTGCCGAGGGCTTGTATTCTAATAAACGTTGGTAATTTATTATTTGTCCATGCCTCATTGTTCTCACATCCCATGTTTGAACTCCCTAATACCCTCATAAGAATTTTCCCTTACGTATTCGTCAGTCGACCTAGCCATTAAATCCATCGTTGGCATAGGAGTAGGTGATTGGCGGTCCAAAGCCAACATCTCAGATGCATTCAAATTACTGCCCATCGAGCCATCCCTCGATAGCGTTGGCATAGGGATCAAGTGTGAGGGTTATATTATTTCGCCACCAAGTTGTCATTTGGTACTAAATAAAAATAATAAAAACACAGCCCGTGGCTGTTCGACACTTTTGCCCAGTCCCTTTCCTGGACCCTGTCGTATCAGGTACGTTGCCAGAAAGTCATCCACTATCTTGATGACTTCCTGAGCATTGAAATAGCCCCCAGTAGACGTTGACAGCTTAAGAGGGGTATTTGATAATTTAATGTGCCCATAGCAGAGAATAAAGTGGAATGTCCGGCACAGTCCATCACCTTCTTGGGTGTCACGCTTGACAGCCTGCCTCCCGACAAGTTGACTGGCATCAGGTCGGTTGTTCACCATTTTACCCTTACTCGAGGGTGTACCAATGGACAGCCACAATCCTTGCGGGGCATGCTCTATTTCTCCATGAGCATCACCCCTTTAGGTGCTGTCCTTGATCTCATGCCTCTTAGTTTCCTCTCGCAGGCGCAAGATCCCAACCAAATTCCTATGCTAGACACGGCAGCAATAACAGATTTGTCAATGTGGGACGAATTTCTCACAAACTGGAATGGCATATCAATGTTCATTCCGTCAGCATCCTCTTCCTCACCTCGGGTAGCCACGGAAGCCGCAGCCTCTACAGGCTTTGCGGCAATTTTCTAGCCATCACTGCTTGCAGGGCCGTGGCAACCAGAAATCCTCCCGATCCTCGGTTTCAGTCAGTCCCTCTCACTATTCAAACTCTACCCTGTTGTGGCTGCAGCTCAAGTCTGGGGCAGCACCTGGGCATGGCAAACAGTGATGTCAGACATCACAGACAATCAGGCCAAAGCCAATATCATAAATATAGGCAGGTCCAAATCGCTAGCCATCATATCTTTCCGGCGCAGGCTGGTGCAACTATCCCTGCAGCATCAATTCAAAGTGCACTGTATCTATACCCTGGGGATGTGCAATGTCTCGGCGGACGCACTATCCCGCTTTAACTTTGCGTCATTCTTCTCGTAGGAACCTGAAACCGGCCCAACCACATCTCTTATCCCACCTTGGTCACAGCTGACAATGGATTAAAGCAACACCTACGCGATGCGGCCCACCCTGTAGGCCTATCGTACAGCCTGGAATTCCTACTGCAGGTTCCTAGTAGTGTCAGGATATCTTAAACACACCCTGGCTTTCATATCATACTGCCACACACAGCTGGCTCTATCACATAATACCATAAGACTCTACTTAGCTGGCATCCAGCATTTTGTCTCCTTACAGGACCCTACCAAGCCATCCTTGTTCTCTGTCCACGCAGTCAAAACCATCCTACGTGGTAGGCAGCAAACCCAAAACTAGTAGCAAGCGCCTACCGGGCACTAGCGCCATCTTCAAAGACATGTCTGCCATCCTGCTACGTTCCCCCTTCGGGTTACTGCCCAGCCTGGTCCTTTAAGCAGGCATCTACCTGGCCTCTTATGGCTTCTTACGTCCGAGCGAGTTCACCATCACCGGGCCCGGATGTCAGGTACTACACAGACGGCATCTGACACGCCATCAGAATCACGTCATCCTGCACCTCGTAGTGTCCAAAAACGCAAACAATCCAGTCCCGGGGTAGATATTAAGCTATTCCAGACTCCCAACGCCTGGTGCCCAGTGGCTATTCTAGACCAGTCTTTATCTCATCTGCCTGACCTGTCGGAGTCTAGCCAATTTCTACCTTTCCTTACCAACCCTTTGAGTGGTAGCCAGTTCACCAGACACATTAGGATCCTCTTGCTTAACTTAGGCCTTGACCCCGGCCGATAATCTGTATATTCCTTCTGGATCGGAGCAGCGTCAGCAGCATCACAACACGGGGTACTGGACCCTGTCATCAAGAGAAAGGGCAGGTGGAAATTCTGCTTGCTTTGCTCGATACATTCCGAATCCGCAAGCAGAAACATTACAAGCCTTCAGCAAGCTTGCCCAGTAGTACGTTATCAGCTCAAATAAATAATTACCTCCCTAACCAAGTGTTTCCCCCCTCTCTTTTGGCATACTGCCCAGCAGACCAGGGCACACTTCAGGTCTAATTTATGTTGTTAGTCTTGTGACGCGTTTATGTGGTTCACATCTCTCCTGGACATAGTGGCTTGAGATTATGGGAGGTGTCAGGGAAATTCCCGGAATGGATCCAATGATGGGCACCCTGGGGTGCGCGGGGGTGCGCGGGGGTGCGCCGGCGTGTGCCTGTGTGCGTCATTGTGCCGGCTCGCGTTGGTGCGCGTGTGCATGCGCCTGTGCGTGTCGGCGCGTGCGCATGCACGGCGCTTGGCGCCAATCAGCCTACTTAGCATTCTCATGCACTGTGCTCGGTGCTGTCCGATCTGAAGATCCCACTACCCTAGAACCTGTTGCCTTGTCTGAAACTCCTGATTTCCCCTGACTACCCAGCTTGCCCTTGGATTACCCTGTCTTCTGCCTGCATCCGACCTCGGCTTGTCTTTGACCTTGAACCCGCCTGCTCCTCTGTACTACGTTGCCCGCCTGCTGCCGACCCTGCTTGTGACCTGGACTCTGCACCTGTCTGCTCCTTTGTACCACGCTGCCCGCCTGCTGCCAACCCTGCTTGTGACCCCGCCTGTGAACTTGCCTGCTCCTCGGTACTGCACTGCCCACCTGTTGCCGACTGTGCCTGTGTGTGGACTTGCCTGCTTAGCTCCTGCCCTGCATCTGCTGCCAGTAGCCAGCTGCCCAGTGGTCACCACTCCACCTGCACCGGGACTAAAGTGGGATTTGTGATTTCCCTCTTGTCCGGTGAACCACAGACCTGGGCCCAACGCCTTATGGAGCAGAAGTCCGCATTCCTCGATAATCTGGATACCTTCTTTGCTGCCATGTCCCAGCTATATGAGGATCCCCATTTAAATTCAGCTGAGGCCGCCTTGCATGCCCTACAACAGGGGCGTAGGGCAGTGGAGGATTATGTGGTGGAATTCAGAAGGTGGAGTTCCGACACCGAATGGAATGACGCTGCTCTGCGTTACCAATTCCGCATGGGACTATCTAATCCACTTAAGGACGATCTGGCACAGGTCGGAATACCTCAATCCCTGAAGGAGCTTATCAACCTGTCGATCCAAATCGACCGACTCCTTAGGGAACGCCGCTCTGAGAGGTCCACCAGTCAGATTCACCCCACCTGGGTGCTTCCCAAGGTCCCTAGTGCTACCAGCTCTCTCGGACAGACCCCCCCATGCACCTCCTTCTCTGGTCCTTGACACCTCCGAACCAATGCAGCTTGGTCTGCTCCGTCCATCCCTTACTCCGGAAGAACGGCAACGCCGAAGAGTCAACAATCTGTGTATGTATTGTGGTGAACCCGGCCACTACGTGAGATCTTGTCCCAACAAGACACGTAAGTCTCTCTCAACATTTCCACAGCATGCATCTGCCTTACCTAAACCTGCTTCTCACCTTGCTCTCTCTGTCATCCTACAGCTTCCCAAAAAGGATATACCAGTTTCAGTTATAATGGATTGACCTAACTTTGGCTACCAACCACCGCATTTCCCTTCAACCAAAACCACAGGAACTTGCTGTACATCTTGCTGATGGCTCCACTCTCAGTTCCGGTCCTGTCACGCAGGAGACCGTCCGTTTGCTGGCCACCATGGGCACTCATCACCAAGAACTTTTACGTTTGGATGCCATGTCTTCTCCCCTTTTTCCCATCATCCTGGGAATGCTGTGGTTGCAGGCCCATAATCCTAGCATCAATTGGACAACAGGGGAAGTCAAGTTCCTTTCCGGATATTGTCGGCAGCACTGCTTGCATGGAGCACCTGTAAAACCGGCTCAGCTCCTTTGTATGGACGTTGACTCCGAATCACAGCAGGCAATCCCTGCACCTTACCGGGACTTCCAGGATGTGTTCACTAGGAAGGGGGCAGAGATTCTCCCACCTCAGAGACCTTACAACTGCCTGATAGAGCTTCTGTCAGGAACTGAAGTCCCTTTTGGAAGAATTTTTCCACTAACAGGGCAGGAGCTTGAAACCCTAAAGACCTATATTGATGAGAACCTACAGAAAGGTTTCATCCGCCGGTCTACCTCCCCAGCCGGGGCTGGAATTTTCTTTGTCGAGACAAAAGGACCATTCTCTACGGCCTTGTATTGATTATAGGGAGTTAAATAAAATAACTATCAAGAACCGCTACCCTTTGCCTCTTGTGCCCGAACTCTTCCAAAGGTTGGGATCTGGAGTAATCTTTACTAAACTGGACCTCCGTGGTGCCTACAACTTGATCCGTATCCGAGAGCGATGAATGGAAAACAGCCTTTAGTACCCGATTTGGGCACTTTGAATATCTTGTTATGCCCTTCGGTCTGTGCAATGCACCTGCAACGTTTCAACACTTTGTTAATGATATTTTCTGTGACCTCCTGGACTTGTACGTTATAGTATACTTGGACGACATCCTAATCTTTTCCTCTTCAGTCACCGATCATCGCAGGCACCTCCAAAACGTTTTAACCCGGCTCAGGCAACATGGGCTCTATGCCAAATTAGAAAAATGTGAATTTGAACTTCAGTGCATACAGTTCCTCGGCCTAATCATTTCCGTTGACGGTATTAAGATGGACCCCAAAAGGTGACCGCCATCCTGGATTGGCCCGCTTCCTCCGATAAGAAGGGAGTCCAATGCTTTATTGGCTTTGCCAATTTTTATTGAAAATTCCTTAGGGGCTTCTCTGCAATAATTGCCCCCATCACCGGGCTGACCAAGCAAGGAAACCGTTTCTGCTGGTCCCCCAAGGCGCAATCCTCGAAAAACTCGAAGGACTCTTTACCTCGGCCACTATCTTGAAACATCCGGATCCTGCCCTGCCTTCGTCCTTGAGGTGGATGCTTCAGAAATTGCAGTAGGAGCCGTGCTCTCCCAGCGGCAAGGCCCCAAGTCCCTTTTCTTCCCGGTGGCCTTTTTCTCAAGCAAACTCTCCACGGCGGAGAAAAATTATGATGTTGGAGATCGGGAACTTCTGGCCAGCCTTGGAAGAGTGGCGTTACTTACTGGAGGGTGCTGCACATCCCATCCTGGTCTATACCGACCACAAAAACCTGGAGTATTTGAGAATGGCGAAAAGATTGAAACCACGGCAGGCAAGGTGGGCCCTGTTCTTCTCCAGATTTCAGTTTCACATCACCTATAGACCTAAACATCAAATCGAATGCTCTTTCCCGCATGTTCCACGATTCTGAGAAATCCTTACCCTCAGACACCATCCTCCCTGCTGGTAATTTCCTGTTACTCCAAGGGGATCTCCTATCCCGAATAAGGCAAGCTTCTGTGGGATGGTCTCCATCCACTGAAAACGATGTGAGGGCACAAGATGGCCTGTTCTGGCACAAGGGGAAAATTTGGGTTCCAGAAGATCTTAGGGTGGCGGTATTGGCAGTGTTGGTCATCTTACTTTAAAAAAGTAATTAGTTAAGTTACAAATGACTTCTCCCAAAAAGTAACTGCGTTACTACATTGGAAAAGTAATTAGTTACACAGCAAAAGTAACTGACTTTTTTTTTTAAATATTCTATACGTGTAACTAAGGATATATAACAATAATAATAAATGCGCCCCTTGGTTACAGTAATACTAGACCCGCCCCTTACTTACACGATAGACGCCCCTTGCAGAGTAGCACGAGCATCAGGATCGTGCGGCATCGCCTCGTACAATTACATGTTAACTGCACCTGCGCGGTGTAGAGTTCACTCAGAGCTGTTTAGGTTCGGCAATTTTCGGAAGCTCTGTAGTCCTTCATACTGCACAAGCGATGCACCTGCGCAGTACAGGGGGTCCTTATCCGGCGGGGGAACTTTTTCGGCAGGACACCGGAATTACACTACTGCCATCTAGTGGCGGTAGATGTAATTGGGGTAACTAAGCCAAAGTAATGGGAACTGAGTTACCATGAGGGAAAAAGTAATCAGTTAGATTACTCGTTACCCTCTAAAGTAACTGCGTTAGGTAACTCTGTTTATTTTAACTCAGTTACTTACATCACTGGGTATTGGAGCTTTGCCATGACCACAAGTTGCCTGGACATTTCAGCACTCTAAAAACGGCAGAGTGGGTTCAGCGCACATTCTGGTGGCCTCAGCTGGCAAACGATTGCAAGAGTTATGTGAAGTCTTGTACCCCCTGTGCCGGAGCAAGAATAGCCGGGCGTGAGCTTGGGGCTTACTAAAACCCTTACCCGTCCCAGAAAGACCCTGGAAGATGATATCGATGGACTTCATCGTGGAGCTCCCTCAGGCTGAAGGATTTTCTTCCATCTTCGTTGTGGTGGACAGGCTGTCCAAGATGGCTCATTTTCTACTTATGAAAGGCACACCTTCGGCCAAGGAAACAGCACAGGTTTTCGTCCGGGAGATAGTGAGGCTGCATGGGGTCCCATCAAGTATAGTGTCTGATCGAGGCGTTCAATTCACCTCCAGGTTCTGGAAGTCTCTCTGCGGTTCGCTTGAAATCGAGTTGGCATTCTCGTCTGCCTACCATCCCCAGACAAATGGGCAGACGGAGAGAACTAATCAAACTTTGGAGCAATATCTCCGCTGCTTTTCAACATTCTCACAGGACGACTGGGTCTCTCTACTGCCTATTGCTGAGTTTGCCTATAACAACTCCTTGCACTCCGCCATTAAGCAAACACCATTCTTTGCCAACGATGGCTTCCATTCGTCCTTTTTGCCTGGTTCTTTACCTGAGTGTGCCATTCCTGCAGTTTCTGAGACTATGTGTCACGTACCTTACAGCGGAGTCTGGATGCTGGGGGTGGCCTCGTGCACGGTTCCGGTCCCAACACCCCTGGTGGTGGGAACAGGGAGTGCTGGGGCACGAAAGGGTGCAAGTGCCTGCGGCTGGGAGACTGATGCTTGGAGGTACCGGTTCTTCTGGAAGGCAGGTGTAGAGGTTGGTAACCAAGACTATATCCAGTGATGGCCGAACAGGTGGGTATAGGCACTGCGATGTCAAGACAGGCAGGGGTTGGCAACTGGCTGGCAAACAAGGTACAAAAGCGGAAGGCAAGTTCGTGGTCAAGAGTAGGCAGAGGTTGGCAACAGGCAGGTGATGAGGTACAAAATCAAAGAGCAGAGCCGTAGTCAAGGAATCCGAGCCGAGGTCAGTTAGTAGTGGCAGCCAATAAGTAGGGGTGATCCAGGAGGGTAGTCCAAGGAAGCCGGGTAAATCAGGAACAAGGTAACAGGTAATACAGGCAGGAATTCAGGACACAGACTGAAGACGATCCAGCACTGACACCATGTGAAGGCCCTGTTTATATAGGGCGCCCTGTGCTGGGATTGGTGGAGGTGAACGTCCGTGCGCGATTGCGCATACACGTTCGCACTGACGTGCGAGTGCGTGCACCCGTTCGTATTGGAATGCGAGGATGCGCACACGTTCGCGTTGGTACGCGGGTACGCCCGCATGTTCCAGAGCTGGTTCGGTTCCGTTGGGGAAACTGCGCATGGGTACTGTCACAGACCTAGCCGGGAAACAGGCTTTTTGAGAGGACTAACTACAAGCCTCCTGCCAACAGATTATGGGCCCTGGATTTTAAGGGGCACAGGGTGAAGGAGAACCCCAACCCCCAGTCAGATTCCATGCTGTATATATGTGTATATATAATGTGTGTGTCTCATGCTGTTGGGACATACACTCTCAGATGCTAGTGTCATGAACTCAAGATGTTAATTGAGTCAGCTGATCCCATTGTCCTCTGTACAATGCAGGAGACGCTCCGTCTGTTACTGGTGGTCTCCTGCTATTGTGATGAAATGTTGTGTGGTTGTAATTATGATAATTTATAATCAACTGTGTTTATCTCGGTGACAAGAAGTCTGGCCTGTAGTGAAATCCTGAGTCACATCGGCTGCTTAAAGGAATTAGCTAATTAGTTTATGTTAAGTTGTTACAGGTGTATTGTTAGAGTAATATGAGAGGGAGGGGGGATCTCCTCTTCTACTCTGTATAAATGTGAGCTTGGCTTTGTAATAAAACACAGTCCATGTTGGCACCAAGCAAGTGTTGTCTCGTTTGGTGCTTGGGAGCGGTTGGAATATATTTTACCTATATCCAGACTGAGAGGAAGTGATATATTACGAACGCATTCAAGAGGAGTGTAGGGACGTTCCGTCACATTGTTGGCAAGCAGTGGGATGCTTCCTGCAGTCTGGGACATCCAAACCTCCACCTGGATCCAAGGTCCGGATAGCAGGAGAGGAGGAGAGGTACAGATACCAGCCGCCATGGAAGAGGAATTCAGGAGGAGGTTGCGAGAGATGCAGCTACAGCACAGAGGACCAGTATCAGAGCAGGTCCTGCTGGGATGGTTTGATTCTATTTGCTGCAAACTCTGGAAGGAAGCGCTAGCCCGTGAGCAGCGTCACCAGGGAAAAGTTCTCCCCTCCAACCAGGAAAGGTACTGGTCGCAGTATGGATTGCGGGTGCTGTTTTTGGGAGAGAAACCGCACAAGGAGCAGACAGCTGAATTAAGCAGGCTGATCTGGGCAGAGATGAAGCTGGATGAGAGTTACAGAGCCCTCCGGTGGCATGTATCCCAAGCATGCCCTTGGAGAGCAGATGACAGCCCAATGGAAGGCTTAAGCTACGGCGGCCTGGGACTGTTGTATGTGAAGCTGACAGGAGACTCTAACTTTGGGAGTGATTTGGAGTGGCGATTGGATGAAATCATGGATTTCAGAAAAGGGCTACTGAACATCTCGGAAGTGCACTGGGCACTTGAAGATTTGGAGTTTCTGGCCGATCAGGAATGGGAGCTGGAGATCGCCTACAGACGGCTGCTAGACTCTGCTCAGTGCCAGGGCTGGGCTCCCTTTGCCTGGGACTATAAGGAAATGCCAATGGACAACTTGGAAATCCTGTCTGAAGAGTCAGCAATGTGGCAGAGTAACAGTGTGCTTTGCCAACCTGCCCCTACAGCTATGGATGCGGAGGTCTTATGGCGGATGCAGCAAGTGCTGACTGACCTTGATGATCCTGTTTCTGCATGGGATGATCTTGGATGGAGGAATGTGCCTGTCCAGCAGCATGCCAGAGAATCGGCAGTGGAAAATCTGGAGATTTCCATCCCCAAAGCTGAAGTGCTGACAACAGGGCAGAGCTCTGCTAACCTCTGCCCAGCACTGATGGCATCTTCTAGGTCCCACGGACAGATGATGAACCTCTATCCCCAGACATCAGTTGTAGAGACAGGGGATTTAATAGACTTTTCTGCTGAGGAAAAACAGCCTGATGAGCCTCCATCAGAAGAGCTGGTATTAGGGCCAAACTTCACTGAGCTCTGCCCAGCACCAACAGCAGTATCTGTGGAGTTCCAGGAAGCCGGGGCAGTTGGCCCCTCTCTCCGGAGACAAGCTGATGTAGTGAAGCTGCTACTCCCAGCTGAATCACTGGCAACAGGGCAGAGCACCGCTGGCCTCTGCCTAGCACCTAAAGTGTCTCTACAGCTTCAAGAAGCTGGGGCGATCGGTCACACTGTCCAGCAGCAGACGGCGCCCCAGAATGATAACACCAACCCAGCTAAAGTGCTGGCAACCGGACAGAGGGTCCAAGACCTCTGCCCCACACTTGTGGCAGTTCTGGAGGCCCAGGGTGAGGAGGTGGTGGTCACTCCCGAGCAGCAGCTCAGGACCCAAGGAGAGGATGCAATCTGCACTTCACAACTGCAGCTTGAGCTGATATCGGTGGATGGGACTTCAGTCCCCACTTGTATACTCCAGGGATGCTGGGCGGTCGGCCCAGATCCCCAACAGCATGATGGAGTGAGCCCAGTCACCCTGTCTTCTCCCCAGCGGCAGATATGTTCTATGAGAGAGGCAGAGGTTGGCTGGGTGAGTGCTCTGTTTGAAACAATTTGTTTGGGGTACTGTGTGGGTACAGGCATTAGAGGACTGGAACTATGGACTAACTTCGGAGTCAACCCGTCTGGGGTCTCCTCCTGTGTTAGTCTCCTGCGGAAAGGGGAGAAATGTGACAGACCTAGCCGGGACACAGGCTTTTTGAGAGGACTAACTACAAGCCTCCTGCCAACAGATTATGGGCCCTGGATTTTAAGGGGCACAGGGTGAAGGAGAACCCCAACCCCCAGTCAGATTCCATGCTGTATATATGTGTATATATAATGTGTGTGTCACATGCTGTTGGGACATACACTCTCAGATGCTAGTGTCATGAACTCAAGATGTTAATTGAGTTAGCTGATCCCATTGTCCTCTGTACAATGCAGGAGACGCTCCGTCTGTTACTGGTGGTCTCCTGCTATTGTGATGAAATGTTGTGTGGTTGTAATTATGATAATTTATAATCAACTGTGTTTATCTCGGTGACAAGAAGTCTGGCCTGTAGTGAAATCCTGAGTCACATCGGCTGCTTAAAGGAATTAGCTAATTAGTTTATGTTAAGTTGTTACAGGTGTATTGTTAGAGTAATATGAGAGGGAGGGGGGATCTCCTCTTCTACTCTGTATAAATGTGAGCTTGGCTTTGTAATAAAACACAGTCCATGTTGGCACCAAGCAAGTGTTGTCTCGTTTGGTGCTTGGGAGCGGTTGGAATATCTTTTACCTATATCCAGACTGAGAGGAAGTGATATATTACGAACGCATTCAAGAGGAGTGTAGGGACGTTCCGTCACATTGTTGGCAAGCAGTGGGATGCTTCCTGCAGTCTGGGACATCCAAACCTCCACCTGGATCCAAGGTCCGGATAGCAGGAGAGGAGGAGAGGTACAGATACCAGCCGCCATGGAAGAGGAATTCAGGAGGAGGTTGCGAGAGATGCAGCTACAGCACAGAGGACCAGTATCAGAGCAGGTCCTGCTGGGATGGTTTGATTCTATTTGCTGCAAACTCTGGAAGGAAGCGCTAGCCCGTGAGCAGCGTCACCAGGGAAAAGTCCTCCCCTCCAACCAGGAAAGGTACTGGTCGCAGTATGGATTGCGGGTGCTGTTTTTGGGAGAGAAACCGCACAAGGAGCAGACAGCTGAATTAAGCAGGCTGATCTGGGCAGAGATGAAGCTGGATGAGAGTTACAGAGCCCTCCGGTGGCATGTATCCCAAGCATGCCCTTGGAGAGCAGATGACAGCCCAATGGAAGGCTTAAGCTACGGCGGCCTGGGACTGTTGTATGTGAAGCTGACAGGAGACTCTAACTTTGGGAGTGATTTGGAGTGGCGATTGGATGAAATCATGGATTTCAGAAAAGGGCTACTGAACATCTCGGAAGTGCACTGGGCACTTGAAGATTTGGAGTTTCTGGCCGATCAGGAATGGGAGCTGGAGATCGCCTACAGACGGCTGCTAGACTCTGCTCAGTGCCAGGGCTGGGCTCCCTTTGCCTGGGACTATAAGGAAATGCCAATGGACAACTTGGAAATCCTGTCTGAAGAGTCAGCAATGTGGCAGAGTAACAGTGTGCTTTGCCAACCTGCCCCTACAGCTATGGATGCGGAGGTCTTATGGCGGATGCAGCAAGTGCTGACTGACCTTGATGATCCTGTTTCTGCATGGGATGATCTTGGATGGAGGAATGTGCCTGTCCAGCAGCATGCCAGAGAATCGGCAGTGGAAAATCTGGAGATTTCCATCCCCAAAGCTGAAGTGCTGACAACAGGGCAGAGCTCTGCTAACCTCTGCCCAGCACTGATGGCATCTTCTAGGTCCCACGGACAGATGATGAACCTCTATCCCCAGACATCAGTTGTAGAGACAGGGGATTTAATAGACTTTTCTGCTGAGGAAAAACAGCCTGATGAGCCTCCATCAGAAGAGCTGGTATTAGGGCCAAACTTCACTGAGCTCTGCCCAGCACCAACAGCAGTATCTGTGGAGTTCCAGGAAGCCGGGGCAGTTGGCCCCTCTCTCCGGAGACAAGCTGATGTAGTGAAGCTGCTACTCCCAGCTGAATCACTGGCAACAGGGCAGAGCACCGCTGGCCTCTGCCTAGCACCTACAGTGTCTCTACAGCTTCAAGAAGCTGGGGCGATCGGTCACACTGTCCAGCAGCAGACGGCGCCCTAGAATGATAACACCAACCCAGCTAAAGTGCTGGCAACCGGACAGAGGGTCCAAGACCTCTGCCCCACACTTGTGGCAGTTCTGGAGGCCCAGGGTGAGGAGGTGGTGGTCACTCCCGAGCAGCAGCTCAGGACCCAAGGAGAGGATGCAATCTGCACTTCACAACTGCAGCTTGAGCTGATATCGGTGGATGGGACTTCAGTCCCCACTTGTATACTCCAGGGATGCTGGGCGGTCGGCCCAGATCCCCAACAGCATGATGGAGTGAGCCCAGTCACCCTGTCTTCTCCCCAGCGGCAGATATGTTCTTTCAGAGAGGCAGAGGTTGGCTGGGTGAGTGCTCTGTTTGAAACAATTTGTTTGGGGTACTGTGTGGGTACAGGCATTAGAGGACTGGAACTATGGACTAACTTCGGAGTCAACCCGTCTG
This sequence comes from Lithobates sylvaticus, assembly GCA_028564925.1. Taxonomy (NCBI): domain Eukaryota; kingdom Metazoa; phylum Chordata; class Amphibia; order Anura; family Ranidae; genus Lithobates; species Lithobates sylvaticus. The sequence goes on from CM053029.1 coordinate 299,626,883, forward strand.
GGGTCTCCTCCTGTGTTAGTCTCCTGCGGAAAGGGGAGAAATGTGACAGACCTAGCCGGGACACAGGCTTTTTGAGAGGACTAACTACAAGCCTCCTGCCAACAGATTATGGGCCCTGGATTTTAAGGGGCACAGGGTGAAGGAGAACCCCAACCCCCAGTCAGATTCCATGCTGTATATATGTGTATATATAATGTGTGTGTCTCATGCTGTTGGGACATACACTCTCAGATGCTAGTGTCATGAACTCAAGATGTTAATTGAGTTAGCTGATCCCATTGTCCTCTGTACAATGCAGGAGACGCTCCGTCTGTTACTGGTGGTCTCCTGCTATTGTGATGAAATGTTGTGTGGTTGTAATTATGATAATTTATAATCAACTGTGTTTATCTCGGTGACAAGAAGTCTGGCCTGTAGTGAAATCCTGAGTCACATCGGCTGCTTAAAGGAATTAGCTAATTAGTTTATGTTAAGTTGTTACAGGTGTATTGTTAGAGTAATATGAGAGGGAGGGGGGATCTCCTCTTCTACTCTGTATAAATGTGAGCTTGGCTTTGTAATAAAACACAGTCCATGTTGGCACCAAGCAAGTGTTGTCTCGTTTGGTGCTTGGGAGCGGTTGGAATATCTTTTACCTATATCCAGACTGAGAGGAAGTGATATATTACGAACGCATTCAAGAGGAGTGTAGGGACGTTCCGTCACATTGTTGGCAAGCAGTGGGATGCTTCCTGCAGTCTGGGACATCCAAACCTCCACCTGGATCCAAGGTCCGGATAGCAGGAGAGGAGGAGAGGTACAGATACCAGCCGCCATGGAAGAGGAATTCAGGAGGAGGTTGCGAGAGATGCAGCTACAGCACAGAGGACCAGTATCAGAGCAGGTCCTGCTGGGATGGTTTGATTCTATTTGCTGCAAACTCTGGAAGGAAGCGCTAGCCCGTGAGCAGCGTCACCAGGGAAAAGTCCTCCCCTCCAACCAGGAAAGGTACTGGTCGCAGTATGGATTGCGGGTGCTGTTTTTGGGAGAGAAACCGCACAAGGAGCAGACAGCTGAATTAAGCAGGCTGATCTGGGCAGAGATGAAGCTGGATGAGAGTTACAGAGCCCTCCGGTGGCATGTATCCCAAGCATGCCCTTGGAGAGCAGATGACAGCCCAATGGAAGGCTTAAGCTACGGCGGCCTGGGACTGTTGTATGTGAAGCTGACAGGAGACTCTAACTTTGGGAGTGATTTGGAGTGGCGATTGGATGAAATCATGGATTTCAGAAAAGGGCTACTGAACATCTCGGAAGTGCACTGGGCACTTGAAGATTTGGAGTTTCTGGCCGATCAGGAATGGGAGCTGGAGATCGCCTACAGACGGCTGCTAGACTCTGCTCAGTGCCAGGGCTGGGCTCCCTTTGCCTGGGACTATAAGGAAATGCCAATGGACAACTTGGAAATCCTGTCTGAAGAGTCAGCAATGTGGCAGAGTAACAGTGTGCTTTGCCAACCTGCCCCTACAGCTATGGATGCGGAGGTCTTATGGCGGATGCAGCAAGTGCTGACTGACCTTGATGATCCTGTTTCTGCATGGGATGATCTTGGATGGAGGAATGTGCCTGTCCAGCAGCATGCCAGAGAATCGGCAGTGGAAAATCTGGAGATTTCCATCCCCAAAGCTGAAGTGCTGACAACAGGGCAGAGCTCTGCTAACCTCTGCCCAGCACTGATGGCATCTTCTAGGTCCCACGGACAGATGATGAACCTCTATCCCCAGACATCAGTTGTAGAGACAGGGGATTTAATAGACTTTTCTGCTGAGGAAAAACAGCCTGATGAGCCTCCATCAGAAGAGCTGGTATTAGGGCCAAACTTCACTGAGCTCTGCCCAGCACCAACAGCAGTATCTGTGGAGTTCCAGGAAGCCGGGGCAGTTGGCCCCTCTCTCCGGAGACAAGCTGATTATCAGGAATCAAGTACTCACCGAGGCCAAGATGCCGAGAGCGGTTGCCCTTGCGACTCAGCGCCCACTGCCCCTGGAGATGATACAGGAGGCAGTTGGCACCAAGAGGCACAAGCCACCTGTTGGTGATGGCTAGGCGTGGGCTCAGGTGCTGTAGACAGGACAGGTGCTGGAAACTGGAATCCTGGCTGAGGCTCAAACACTGGTAAGCAGGCTGGGGGTGAAACACAGAAGATTAGTCAGGCACAAGCTAGGGGGTCAACACGGGTAGACAGTCCAGAATGAGGTAACCAGGCAGAGAGATAAATCAGGGTCAAAGGCAGGCAGAGGGTCAGGTACTGGCAGCAAGGAGCAGATATCCGAGGGTACAACACTGGAGACAAGTGGGAAGTCCGGTAGGCAAGCCAAGGGTCAAGGTTAGAGAGAGGCAGGATGGTCAAGGTGATCCGGGTCGGCAGCGGGTAATCAATCCAAGAATCAAAACAGCAGGTACAGGAACAAGGAACAAGGACAGCTGAGAGACGAACCAGCATTGTTTTGGTGTGAAGGCCTCTCTTTTATAGGCCAGCTGATTGGTCACATGGGACGCACGCTAGTGCGCATGCGCGCGCGCCGCTCAGTGGAGCCGCGAGCGCGCATGCGCCGCCGCAGCATTACCCCATCTCTTCCTGTGCGCCGGAGCGCCAGCCCTGTGCGCATGCGCCCTACAGCGCGCAGCGGACGAGGTCCCTGATAGTGCCCCCCCCTGAGGGGCGGACTCCGGACGCCCAAGCTATCCATCAACTCAGGATGTTCTTGATGGAAGATCCTGATCATCCTAGGGGCATGGAAATTTTTGGATGGTTCCCAGGAGTTGTCTTCTGGCGGGTACCCTTTCCATTTTACCAGGTATTGGAGCTGGCGGCCCACCTTCCTACAACCCAGTAGCGACTCCACTTCATACTCTTCGTTACCATCCACTGTGACAGGAGGTGGAGGAAGTTCTTCTCTATCCGGAAAAGGACTGGGAACCAGAGGTCTTAGCAACGAGGCATGAAATACCGGATGTATTCTGTACGTCTTGGGTAGAGAAAGCTCAAAGGCCACAGGGTTTATCATCTTCTTGATCTCGAATGGCCCGATGAATTTGGGGCCCAGTTTGCGTGAAGGACACGAGATTTTGAGATGGGCGGTCGACAACCATACCTTTTCCCCTGTTTTGAAAGAGGGATTAGCCCTTCTACCTTTGTCGTGAAATTTCTTGTAGTCCTCTTGTGCCTGCTGCATTGTTTTCCGGAGTTCCTGAAAATTGGACTGGATAGATTTTAGCCTTTCTTGTACCGCTGGAGCTGGTGATTCAGGGAAGGCGTTTGGAAGAAAAGATGGATGGAAGCCAAAATTTGCCCAGAAGGGAGTTTGATTAGTGGTTGAATGGACGGAGTCATTATACGCAAATTCTGCATAAGCCAGTAGGGAGGCCCAGTCGTCTTGTGCTGCGGAACAAAAACAGCGTAAATACTGTTCAAGCGTCTGGTTAGTACGCTCTGTTTGTCCATTGCTCTGTGGATGGTAGGCTGATGAAAGGCAGGCCTTGATTCCTAGAGACTTGCACAGTTCCTTCCAAAATTTTGAAGTAAATTGAGAGCCTCTGTCCGAGACAATGCTCTTGGGGACCCCATGGAGCCTGACAACCTCTTTAACAAAAATGTTGGCCGTTTCTAGAGCCGTGGGAGTGCCAACCATAGGCAGGAAGTGACTCATTTTGGACAGCCGGTCCACTACCACCAGGATGGTAGAAAACCCCTCTGAGGGTGGTAAGTCTACGATGAAGTCCATCGAGATGTCGGCCCAGGGGCGCTCCGGGATGGGTAGTGGTTTTAGTAACCCCCAAGGTCTAGTCTTGGCCCCCTTGTTCCGTTGGCAAGGTATGCAGGAGGAGATATAATTTTGACAATCCTGTCGCCAGCCTGGCCACCAGAAGGTGCGGGAGATGAGTTCCGCTGTTTTCCGGACTCCGAAGTGCCCTGCTAGCTTGTGGTCATGGAGGGTTTTTAGGACTAAGGGTCTCACCTCTTGAGGGACAAAGACCTTGTTCTGATGCCAAAGCAGGTTCTCACGCCTTTCCAAGGAAGCCACAATAGGATCTCTGCAAAGAGTTGATGCTGTATGGAGAGCAGAAGATAGGTCCGTCGGGGTAAGTAGTAAAAAATTCTGGGGAGCTAGGATGGTGCTGGGTTCTGTTATTTGGGCGGATTCTGAAGAGATGCGGGAGAGAGCATCTGCCTTGCCATTCTTGGACCCTGGCCGATAGGAGATGTGGAACGTGAATCTTGAGAAAAAGAGTGCCCATCGGGCTTGGCGAGGTCTTAACCTCTTGGCAGTCCGTAAGTATTCGAGGTTTTTATGATCGGTGAAGATGGTAATCGGATGGACCGCCCCTTCGAGAAGATACCTCCATTCTTCTAAAGCATTTTTAATAGCTAGTAATTCCCGATCACCCACGTCATAGTTCCTCTCGGGAGGACTTAGTCTCCGAGAGGCGAAAGCCACTGGATGGAGAAGGGCTTTTGGCCCATGCCGTTGAGAGAGAATGGCCCCAGTGGCCGAGTCTGAGGCATCTACCTCCAATACGAAAGGGAGCAGTGGGTCCGGATGCTGTAGAATGGGAGCAGTGGTAAAAAGTGTTTTCAACTTGATAAAGGCCTCCTGAGCCTCTGGTGTCCACTGGAAACGACTCTGCTGGCGGGTTAATTGGGTAATCGGGGCAACGATAGCAGAGAATCCCACGATGAACCGCCGATAGAAATTGGCGAAGCCAATGAATCGTTGTACCGACTTTTTATCTTTGGGAGGTGACCACTCTACCACTGCCTTGACTTTCTGGGGATCCATCGACGTACCATTGGTGGAGATGATGAAACCTAAGAATTGGACTGTAGATTTTTCAAATTCACATTTCTCTGCTTTGAGATATAGTTGATGGGCCCTGAGGACGGTAAGTACCCATCGGACATGTTCCCGATGGAGTTCCAAGGTTGCTGAAAAGATGAGGATGTCATCCAGATAAACGACTAGGAAGTCATCCAGGTGCTCTCTGAAAATGTCGTTCACCAGGTGTTGGAAAGTGGCCGGAGCGTTGCATAGGCCGAAAGGCATCACAAGATATTCGAAGTGGCCAAACCTGGACCTGAAAGCAGTCTTCCATTCATCCCCTGCGCGGATCCGGACGAGATTGTAGGCACCTCGCAGGTCGAGTTTGGAAAATACCTTGGCTGTTCGAAACCGCTGGAAGAGCTCTGGGATAAGCGGTAGTGGGTACCGATTCTTGACAGTAATTTTGTTTAACTCCCTATAATCGATGCAGGGTCGAAGAGAGCCATCCTTTTTGCCTACAAAGAAAATGCCAGCCCCGGCTGGAGAAGTAGATGGTCGAATAAAACCTTTCTCGAGGTTCTCATCAATATAAGCTTTAAGCGCTCTTAGCTCGGTCTCTGACAGGGGAAATATGCGCCCGAAAGGGATCTCAGACCCAGTGAGTAATTCAATAGGGCAGTCGTAGGCCCGGTGTGGAGGTAGATGATCGGCCTTTTTTTTATCGAACACATCTTTAAAGTCTTGGTATGCTGGTGGAATGTTTTGTAAGTTTTCAGGTGCCATGACAACAGCCAGATGAGCTTTTGGAGGTGGAGCCAGACAATGGGAATGGCAGTACGGAGAGGAGAAAGAGACCTCTTTCCGGTCCCAATGGATCTGAGGATCATGGGCTTGTAGCCAGGGAAGTCCTAGAATAATAGGGAACATGGGGGATGAGATGAGGTCGAAGCGTAGAAGCTCCTGATGTCCAGAATCTGTGGTGGTGAGGATAGGGTGTGTCTCCAGTGTGACTGGCCCTGAGTGTGGAAGAGACCCGTCAGCCAAATGAACCAATAGCGGTCTTCCTTTATTAACATATGGGATTTGCCATTCCTTGGCAACGGAGACATCTAAAAAGCAACTGCAAGCCCCGGAGTCAATTACGGCCGGTAATCGAATCCTCTTTTCCGCCAGCTGTAGGGAGACAGAGAGAGTCACATAAGCCTGAGTAAGGTTAGGTTTTTGACAGTTCATAGTGTGCTGAGATGGCAACTTACTGGGCCGGATGGGGCAATTCTGTAGGAAATGACCGGATCCTCCACAGTAGAGACATAGGTTGGATCTGCGTCTACGTTGGCGTTCCTCCTGAGACAGCCGGGGGCGGACTAGACCTAGCTGCATAGGTTCCCCGTCTGATGCCAAGGTGCCGGTAGGCAAGGGAGTGGTTGGGTACATGGAAGGACCTCTTGGGGACCCCCATACTGGCCGAGACCCTTGTAGGCGTTCGGAACGGCGCTCACGCATGCGCCGGTCCAGTTTGGTAGTCAACTGGATGAGTTCTTCTAAGGTCGTGGGGGTCTCAACACGAGCTAATTCATCCTTGAGGCTCTCGTTCAGTCCTAGCCGGAACTGGTAGCGGAGGGCTGCCTCATTCCATGTTGTATCGGCCGACCATTTACGGAACTCCGCAGTATAGTCCTCTACCGGTCTTCTCCCCTGGGAGAGGGTATGAAGAGTGGCTTCGGCCGTGGCAGTACGTTGGGGGTCATCATACAGTTGGCCCATAGCTTCAAAAAAAGAATCCACGGTGTTGAGCAAGGGGTTCCTTTGCTCCATGAGGCCGTGAGCCCAGGTCTGGGGTTCTTCTGAAAGCAGAGAAATGATGAATCCCACCTTTACAATTTCAGAGGCGAAAGTCCGGGGTTGTAGGGCGAGATACAAGGAGCAGGCGTTTTTGAATGATCTGAACTTTCTTCGGTCGCCTGAAAAACGCTCAGGGATAGGCACCCTGGGTTCTGGTACAGCCATCATCATGGCAGGTGGATTTTGCATTTGGGGTGCGGAGGCCCCACTGGCTGACCCGGAAGCTGGGTTGGCCGGAGGAGAAGCAGTTGCTAGTTGTTGGAGGCGGGTATCAACCTGGGCATAGCCTTCCTGCAATTTCTGCACCGCCTCCATGAGAGATGACACTTGTTGACATAACATCTCCAAAGGAGATCCCGCTCTGTTGGCCTCTGTCATGGCTGGTTCGTACTATCAGGAATCAAGTACTCACCGAGGCCAAGATGCCGAGAGCGGTTGCCCTTGCGACTCAGCGCCCACTGCCCCTGGAGATGATACAGGAGGCAGTTGGCACCAAGAGGCACAAGCCACCTGTTGGTGATGGCTAGGCGTGGGCTCAGGTGCTGTAGACAGGACAGGTGCTGGAAACTGGAATCCTGGCTGAGGCTCAAACACTGGTAAGCAGGCTGGGGGTGAAACACAGAAGATTAGTCAGGCACAAGCTAGGGGGTCAACACGGGTAGACAGTCCAGAATGAGGTAACCAGGCAGAGAGATAAATCAGGGTCAAAGGCAGGCAGAGGGTCAGGTACTGGCAGCAAGGAGCAGATATCCGAGGGTACAACACTGGAGACAAGTGGGAAGTCCGGTAGGCAAGCCAAGGGTCAAGGTTAGAGAGAGGCAGGATGGTCAAGGTGATCCGGGTCGGCAGCGGGTAATCAATCCAAGAATCAAAACAGCAGGTACAGGAACAAGGAACAAGGACAGCTGAGAGACGAACCAGCATTGTTTTGGTGTGAAGGCCTCTCTTTTATAGGCCAGCTGATTGGTCACATGGGACGCACGCTAGTGCGCATGCGCGCGCGCCGCTCAGTGGAGCCGCGAGCGCGCATGCGCCGCCGCAGCATTACCCCATCTCTTCCTGTGCGCCGGAGCGCCAGCCCTGTGCGCATGCGCCCTACAGCGCGCAGCGGACGAGGTCCCTGATACTGATGTAGTGAAGCTGCTACTCCCAGCTGAATCACTGGCAACAGGGCAGAGCACCGCTGGCCTCTGCCTAGCACCTACAGTGTCTCTACAGCTTCAAGAAGCTGGGGCGATCGGTCACACTGTCCAGCAGCAGACGGCGCCCCAGAATGATAACACCAACCCAGCTAAAGTGCTGGCAACCGGACAGAGGGTCCAAGACCTCTGCCCCACACTTGTGGCAGTTCTGGAGGCCCAGGGTGAGGAGGTGGTGGTCACTCCCGAGCAGCAGCTCAGGACCCAAGGAGAGGATGCAATCTGCACTTCACAACTGCAGCTTGAGCTGATATCGGTGGATGGGACTTCAGTCCCCACTTGTATACTCCAGGGATGCTGGGCGGTCGGCCCAGATCCCCAACAGCATGATGGAGTGAGCCCAGTCACCCTGTCTTCTCCCCAGCGGCAGATATGTTCTTTCAGAGAGGCAGAGGTTGGCTGGGTGAGTGCTCTGTTTGAAACAATTTGTTTGGGGTACTGTGTGGGTACAGGCATTAGAGGACTGGAACTATGGACTAACTTCGGAGTCAACCCGTCTGGGGTCTCCTCCTGTGTTAGTCTCCTGCGGAAAGGGGAGAAATGTGACAGACCTAGCCGGGACACAGGCTTTTTGAGAGGACTAACTACAAGCCTCCTGCCAACAGATTATGGGCCCTGGATTTTAAGGGGCACAGGGTGATAGAGAACCCCAACCCCCAGTCAGATTCCATGCTGTATATATGTGTATATATAATGTGTGTGTCTCATGCTGTTGGGACATACACTCTCAGATGCTAGTGTCATGAACTCAAGATGTTAATTGAGTTAGCTGATCCCATTGTCCTCTGTACAATGCAGGAGACGCTCCGTCTGTTACTGGTGGTCTCCTGCTATTGTGATGAAATGTTGTGTGGTTGTAATTATGATAATTTATAATCAACTGTGTTTATCTCGGTGACAAGAAGTCTGGCCTGTAGTGAAATCCTGAGTCACATCGGCTGCTTAAAGGAATTAGCTAATTAGTTTATGTTAAGTTGTTACAGGTGTATTGTTAGAGTAATATGAGAGGGAGGGGGGATTTCCTCTTCTACTCTGTATAAATGTGAGCTTGGCTTTGTAATAAAACACAGTCCATGTTGGCACCAAGCAAGTGTTGTCTCGTTTGGTGCTTGGGAGCGGTTGGAATATCTTATACCTATATCCAGACTGAGAGGAAGTGATATATATCGAACGCATTCAAGAGGAGAGTAGGGACGTTCCGTCACAGGTACTGGCACCCGCAGAGTGAGGATTCACTCCCGCTGAACGAAGACGGGCATGGGTAACGTGAGTTCTCTGACACTATGGACTTCTTCCTCACAAACAATAAACTGCTACAGGAAACCATGGCTAAAACCCAAGAGTACAACAAGAGGATGTTTGACAGGAAGAAGCGGGGATAACTCGTCCTAGAACCTGGCAACCAGGTTTGGCTGTCCACGGCTAACCTGAAAATGGCGTGTCCTTCGAGGAAATTGGGTCCTAAATTCACGGGTCCCTTCTAGGTCAAGAGAAGAATTAACGATGACCTATAAGCTTCACTTGCCCGATACGCTGAAAATCCACCCAGTTTTCCATGTATCCCTGTTGAAGCCTGCTACTCCCAATCCCTTTACTGGCCGAAACACCGGCCCACCTGAACCTGTAATCATTGACAACGTAGAAGAATTTGAAGTGGAAGCAATCCTGGATTGTAGGAAAAGGCACAATCAGACCTAATACCTAAATAAATGGAGGGGGTACGGACCAGCAGATAATTTTCTTGGGAGCCGGAAGGTAATTTGCATGCTGAAGAGCTCTTAAAGGCTTTTAAAAGTACCCACGACAATAGACTGGCCCAGATGGGCATCCGGAGGCCGCTCTTGAGGAGGGGGCACTGTCAGGGAAAAATTTCCAGAATGGATCCAATGATGGGCACCATTTGGTGCGCCGGTGTGCGCTGGCGCTCGCGGGCGCATTCCTGTGTGCACTATTGTTTGCGTTGGTGCGCGTGTGCATGCGCCTGTGGGCGTCGGCGCGCGCGCGCGCCGCTGGGCGCCAATCAGCCTACTTAGCATCCTCATGCACTGTGCTAGGTGCTGTCCGATCTGAAGCTCCCAGTACCCTAGCACCTGTTGCCTTGTCTGAAACTCCTGATTACCCCTGACTACCCGGCTTGCCCTTGGATTACCCTGTTTTCTGCCTGCATCCGACCTCGGCTTGTCTTTGACCTTGAACCCGCCTGCTCCTCTGTACTACGTTGCCCGCCTGCTGCTGACCCTGCTTGTGACCTGGACTCTGCACCTGTCTGCTCCTCTGTACCACGCTGCCCGCCTGCTGCCAACCCTGCTTGTGACCCCGACTGTGAACTTGCCTTCTCCTCGGTACTGCACCGCCCACCTGTTGCCGACTGTGCCTGTGTGTGGACTTAGCTCCTGCCCTGCATCCACTGCCAGTAACCAGCTGCCCAGTGGTCACCACTCCACCTGAACTGGGACCTTTGGGCCTCTCCACCTGCAGTTACCCGCCAGGCCCTCATACCACTCTGTGCTCCCGTGCCTCCTGTCTATACTACCAGGGGCCGCGAACCAGACGCGTTATGGGAGGCCTTCCCCTGCTATATCAGGCTCATCAGTCAGGTACGTGAAGTCTGACAGGAGGAGTCCGGTTGGTATTTAGGCAGACCACCCACACTAGTCTTTGTCAGTTCCAGTGCGCGGAACCCACCCATTCCCCTTCTTAGAGCACTTCTCTTAAAACATTTTCTCTACAAACCATCCACTCACTTATTTTGGGTATGCCCCCTTCTCTTGGCATAATGGCCAGCAGACCAAGGCACACTTCAGGTCTTGTGACGTGTTTATGTGGTTCACATCTCTCCCGGACATAGGGCTCCGACTATACATACATATATATATATATATATATATATATATATATACACACACACACATACATTATTTTACATACAGTATACATTACTATAAATTGGTAGAATGTGTATACAATATCAGAGGTAGAAAAGACTAAGGCTTGTAGTTCTTACTGAACTACGGGGGCGCTGGTGATCACTCTGGTAGTTCATTTATTCTTCCTGCTCCCAGTAAACTGCCTGCTCGAACGTTGGGAGATTGCATCGTGGGAGAAATGCTCTGCAGGCTCCTTAGAAAAAAAAACCTTTTTACCTGCAAAAAAATGTGTATTTATTTATTTATTTATTTATTTATATCTTAGCCTTTAAGATTAGAATAAATAAAAAGATGATTCCAGGAACAATTTTGACCAATAAGAATTTTACTTCCAAGGGGGGAAGTATCGCTATCATTAGATTTAAAATGTATTATCAATGGAGTATAATCAAAAAATCTCTTTATTTTCACCTGGTGATATGGCTAGTAAAACAACTTCCTATCCTAGGTCTGAACTCCCTTGGAGGAGCAATGGAGATACCTTTGGACAGTAGCATTGTCAATCTGTTGAGAGGGTGGTGTTAGATGTGTAATGCTACCCCTACCTCTACTTTGAGAACAACCTCAGCCCCACTGACACACCAGGTTAAGCAAATGGATACTGCACTGCTACTGGCAACACAAATATAGATACCCTGCACACAACTAAGGTTCGGTATCAAAAAGCAGACATCAGACTGGTTAATGGTAAATTAATTCAATATACTTTCACAGGTTGCAGTAAATAGCAGTATGCACTTAAATGAGTAAGTAAAGGTTTTGGTCAATCACAGTTCACTAGACAGTATGTTCACTAGACTATAGCAGCATTGAATGGAGTTCTATGCAGCTAATTTAGAGTAAACCTGGCAATCCACAAAATCAGCAATTAGTAATGGCATTAGAAAACAGTAACGCAATGATAATCAATACTGCAATATCTCTTCTGTAAAGAGTAGGCTATATCAACTTTAGAGTGCACTTTAAGGGAATGGCAGCAATGAAATTAAGAATTACATAAAGAGGTACCTCTTACTATGGACAATAGGCAACAAGTTCTGGTTCTTCAGCCAGCCAGCATTGGGACCCACTCTTTATGGTGGTGCGCATGAGTACAGTCCCAGTAAAGTCAGCAAGCAGTAAATAATGCTGCTAGTTAGATAAACAGCCCCTATGTGCTCTATCTCTTCCAGCAGCAATGTCCTCTCACCACCCTATCAATACAGCAACAGTGGTCCCACTATTCAGACGTCTTCACACTTCAGGATCTGCCTAAAGTGACTTTGTGTCAGGGCTACGGCGCCGGACGAGTGGCCCGCTCTCCAGTGCACATGCACGGGGGCCCGGCGCTCCGGTGCATGCGCACTTGCGGCTCGGCTGCCCGGCGCTCGCGCATGCGCACTAGCGCACGCTTGTGCGCTATGGCGCACAATTAGCGTCCTCTGGGCGCCTATAAAAACTGCCTGACGCACAGGCGATTTGCTGGTCTGATTGGCCGGCCCCCAAAGACAAAAAGGGAGTCCAGAGGTTTATCGGGTTTGCCAACTTTTATCGGAGATTTATCATTGGCTTCTCCTCCATTGTGGCACCAATCACCCTACTCACCCATCAACACAGTCAGTTCCGTTGGTCCCCAGAAGCCCAGGCGGCCTTTGCCCAGTTGAAGTCCCTGTTCTCCTCCGCCCCGATCCTATGGCATCCAAACCCCGCATTGCCCTTTGTACTGGAGGTGGATGCCTCCGAAACTGTCTTCGTGGGAACCCTCAAGGAACCTACACGCCCCGCACTTGATCCAGGCATTCCACCAGGCTCACTCTGAGCTAATGGCCAGTTTAGGTGTCCAGAGGCCACCCCTCGGGGGGGGGGCACTGTCAGGGCTACGGCGCCGGACGAGCGGCCCGCTCCCCGGTGCGCATGTGCGGGGGCCCGGCGCTCCGGCGCATGCGCACTCGCGGCTCGGCGGTCCTGCACTCGCGCATGTTGCTTCCTTCTGTGTTTGACCCCCTGGCTTGCTAAACGGACTCCGCTGCTTCCCCTGTGTTTGACTCCTGGCTTGATCAACGGACTTGATACTTCTCCTGTGTTTGACCCCCGGCTTGCTCTAAAGGACTTTGCTATTGATCCTGTGTTTGACCCCAGGCCTGCATCGTGGACTTACGTAGCATAGGGCTGCTCAGTGACCGGTGTTAGTCTCTCAGCCAGGTGTTTGGGCTCCTGCCTCTCCTTTCTGCCATCTGCCGGTCTGCCCGGGCCAGGCTCACATCTCCTCCAGGCTTCACACCAGTTCCGCCCACCTGACGGAGGTGACCTGTGCCTCCTGGTGCCGTTTGTTCCCTGTCTCATCACCAGGGGGCAGATTGCCCCGGGTCGCAAGGGTGAACCGCTCTCAGCATCTCGGTCTCGGTAAGTACGTCTCTGATACTTCGGTCCTCAGCACATGGCTGCAGGCTTGTAGCATGTGCACACAGGATCAACAATGTGCACACCTTGATCTCCTCTCAGCAAAAAAAAATCCATCGGTATTCAGCCTGTGAAACACCTTTCAAAGTGGACTCCTTTTCTCATTGCGTCTTCTAAAAGATACATGAAAGATCTTGTGCACTCACTGCTTCTTGAGAAGAGAAACAATTGCCCCCTCAGAAGTCAGTTTACATGCCCCAGATTTAACCTGCTCTGTATGCTTCATGGGGAAAGTCTTATATAATTACAGCCATGCCTGCATTTTGTGCCACCCCCACTCCTTTATCTCGTACTACTTTCCAATTCATTGGCACATCTGCCAAGAGATGTTACTAGCATGCACACATTTCCTTCTGCCTTCTTTGACATCTCTGCTAGCTTCAGATGATATACCTGTCTATACAAAGAAAAAAACAAGAGTGGATAACTAAATAAGGGGAAGCCTGGTCCAGAAGAGGAACCTAGAGCTTTTAATCCACCACTGGCGCAGTTTTCCAGAAATCCAACCAGCATTACAGTGGACCTATAGCCAGATACTCAGTTGGATGTGCTGTGGGAGCCAAAATGTCACTTCTGTCTATGTTTATCGACACATTTTTTTATATTTACTTCAATTATCCAATCATATGAAAAGAAAATTTCTGTTCACTTCAATTACCCAATCTTGTGCAGATGAAAAAAGTAAACAGAAATGTGCTTTTCACTTGATTGAAGTAAATATTTGCACAATTTATTGTATGAAGATTCGCAACTCTTTAGTAAATCTTGTGGACAGGGTTGCCAACCCCTCACACCTTTTTTGCATTGACAAAAGATGGAACATTTACTGACAGAGCACATTATTAACTGATAACCAGAAAAGACAAAAAACTCCCTTAGAATTAATGCAATCAAATTTTAAACAGTATAAACAATATGTAAATGTTACTTCCCATTTAAAAGGTCAAACAATGAGTATGACAAAAAGTGAGCAAGATTAAACCCATGATGTTGAGATGTCTAGTTTACTATCTTTATCTTCTCGTTCACACACTGGGTATTTGCAGTAATTTTTATGAAACATGAGTAGTTTCATGAGAGACCAATGTGCATTTGTCATTGCAATATTGTGAAAGGTCTGATGCTCCACCTTGTAACTGTTATTGTGTGGTTAGAAGTGAAAGCCAGTGTACACTCAGAAATTAGGGAAACATAATATCACAATTATTTGTTATCATAATTTATGTCTTTGCGTTATAAAAATGGGCAACAGATAAGTGCAGGGGGGGGGGGGGGTGAGAGTGTGATCATAATTAATTGACTGCTTTGTAATGCTAAGATGTATTTGCTCCCACTAAAAAAACATATATGAAATTGTATTTGAGTGAGGGTGGCAGGGAGATAGTGAGGGAGAAAGGGATTGTGAGAGAGAGAGAGAGAGAGAGAGAGAGAGTAAGAGTAAGTTAAAAAAAACTGAGAAAGAGGGATGGTGAGTTGGAAAGAGAGAGAAATAGTGCCACAGTCAGGGGTCAAGCTCAGAGGCCAGTAGCTATAGCAGTAGAGAGGCTCCCACTGACCAGCTGGATATATGCAACAGCGTCTAAGCACTAATGTGTTCACCAGAGCTTCTGATGGTGGAGATGGGTTTTACTGCGTGTTAGTACCACTTCACGGCATTCAGGAGGTGAGCGACAGTAGCTGATATAGCAGGTAGGGTTCAAGCAGAAGCGTAGTCAGTAAACAAGCCAAAGGTCAGTAGCAAGTGGTTGCACGTTGGGATTAAGCAGAAGAGTATTCAAGGAACAAAACAAAAGTCGGCAACGAGTGGTAGCGGAGATGCGGATGGCAGCAGGTGTGACACGAACAAGATATTGGCTGGGGAGAGCACAATAATCTGGCAAACAGGAGGTGCAAAGGTATGGCTTACATAGGAAGTTCATGGGAAGAGCAAGGAGTTCAAGATTCAGCAGAAACAAGACACAAGTCATGATTGTCTAATGGATCAGAGAGGGTGCTGTCCAGCATTTCGAGTGGCTTAACAAGAAGAGACATTGCTAGACACAGCAGAGGTTGCAGGTTCAGACCTGGGCACTGACATTCCTAGACATCCAGGTTTGTGAGGGAACCTCGGGTGGAATATAGGGGCATGAACGTTTTCCTCAGGTTCCCAAGAATTTTCATCTGGCCTATATTCTTCCCATTGAACCAGATACTGTAATGTGTTTCTAAAGATCCCAGAATCAAGAATATTGCTAATCACAAATTCTTCTTGCCCTTGCGGGGAAGGGGGTGGGAAAATTCTCCCAGAGAGGGGGTTTTCATGAAATGACTTGAGCAAGAGTACATGAAACACTTGGTAAATTTCATACTGTCAGGAAGTTTTAAGCGAAAAGTAACTGGGTAAATTTGAGCTGAAATTTGATCCTGCAAACTATTGACCCAACTTAGCAGATGGAATGTGTACCTACAAATGTTTGGTTGATAATCAAACTTTTTCACCCACATGTAAGGTAGGAAGTGATCTGCAATGTCTTTCGGCAGCCTTTTTGTAACATTCCTGAGCCTCCCTCAAAGTCTCAATCAGTTTCTTCAGATTCTCCTGCAATGTAGTTTATCCATTGGTAACTGTGATAATTGGAGTTCAGATAGGGAGATCAGGAATAATAACTCAATGAAACCCAGTTTGTAGGAAAAAAGGGCATTGGGAGGTAAACCTATGTTTAGAATTTTTCTAAGCAAACATTTGATTTTGGATGAAAAGCAAAACACTGATTAACTGTTATGCCCCGTACACACGGTCGGAAATTCCGACGGAATATGTCCGATCGGACCATGTTGTCGGAAAATCTGCCCGTGTGTGGGATTCATCTGACTTTTCGATCCTGCTCTCAAATTTTCTGACAACAAAATTCGATCGGACTTTTTCTGATCGCGCGTAGAGAATTCCGACGGACAAAGTGCCACACATGCTCAGATCAAATTATGAGACCAAAGCTATTGGCTACTAGTCTCTACGTAGTTCCGTCGTACGCAACGAACGCCACCACGTTCAGAATGATCGGATTTTCCGACAACTTTCTCCGACCGTGTGTATGCAACACCAGTGACAAAATCCGACGGAAAAAATCAGACGGATTTTGTGGTCGGAATTTCCAACCGTGTGTACAGGGGGCTTACACTTAAAGCTGTGCAAAAGCTTTTCCAAAATTTCGAAGTAAACTAAAATATATTGTCAAAAGTATTGTCAAAAGTAACAGTTTTTACACATACATGAACTTTAATGGCAACCCTTATTCTGTAGGGTTCAATATTGAGCTGCCACCCTTTGCCGCTAAAACAGCTTCAACTGTTCCAGAAGTGCATTTGTGAGGTCAGGCACAGATGTTGGACAAGAAGGCCTGGCTCGCAGTCTCCGCTCTAATTCATCCCAAAGGTTTTCTAATGGGTTGAGGTCAGGACTCTGTGCAGGCCAGTCAAGTTCCTCCACCCCAAACTCGCTCATCCATGTCTTTATGGACCTTGCTTTGTGCACTTGTGCGCAGTCATGCTGGAACAGGATGGGGCCATCCCCAAACTATTGGGAGCATGAAATTGTCCAGAAAGTCTTGGTATGCTGATGCCTTAAGAGTTCCTTTCACTGGAACTAAGGGGCCAAGCTCAACCCCTAAAAAGCAACCAGGTATAGAGTGCACCATCTTAGTGAGACAGTCGACACCTACCAAGATAGTGGTTGTTTTTTTCTGAGGGAGGTAAATCGACCACAAAGTCCATAGAAATTCACCCCACAGCCTTGATAGAACTGGTGGCTGGAGCAACCCTAATGCCGCGTACACACGATCGGAATTCTCATCGGAAAAAGCTCTAATGGTTTTCCCGTCGGAATTCTGGCGGAATTTTGCTCAAACTGTCTTGCCTACACACGGTCACACCAAATTCTGACGGTCAATAACACCACGACATACAACAAAAGGGAAGTTTAATGCTTCCAAGCATGTGTCGAATTGTTTCCGAGCATGTGTCGGAATTTTGCGTGTTGGAATTGCATACACACGATCGAAAAATCCGATAGAAAGGTTTACCGTCAGAAAAATTAAGAACGGGCTCTCAATCCAAAGTCCGACGGAAATGCCGACAGAAAAAGACCGATGGGCATACACACAGTCGGAAAATCCGATGAAAAGCTCCTATCGGATTGTTTCCATTGGAAATTCCGACCGTGTGTACGCAGCATGAAGGAGAAGCTCGGGTGTCTTATTGCAGGCACAGATCAGGAACGAGGCTACATAGCTTTTAACATCTTTTTTGTAACCAGGCCAAAAAAAAAGGAACATGATAAACCAACCTGAGGGCCTCATCAGAGCAGATCAGGTACCTAGAGATGATGTATTTGAGTCCAAAAGCCATTCTAAAATTGTATCTGGAAAAGAAGAGAGATCTCTTGGCAGAACAAATTAATTCCAAATTTTTATGACCAGTAAGAACAGTTATGGGTTGATTACCCCCCTTCCAGGAGATGCCTCCATTTGGAAAAGGCTTCCATATTTGCCAGCAAATCCTTATACCAAATGTCTTAAAGGAATTGTAAAGTCTAAATTTTTTTTCACCTTACTTCTATAGGTAGACAGCTATACAGGTAAAGGCCTCCAGCTGGACACCACTTCTGTATAGGTAGGACCACTGTCTCCTATGGCAACAATCTTGTAGCTGTTACTAACGGTAAAGGTATTCAACTATCTGCAACGCGAATAGTTCTCTTTTCCCCACACTCAATCACTGTGGGTCTTTACTCAACGAGCTCCCAGTCTCTCTCACTAGACTTCAGATCCACTAGCCAGTGGTTCCACTGAGCTCTTTCACTGTAGCACTCAGTATCTTCCTCAAGCGTCACCCCCGCTTCACTGCTGGGTCCCTGGCTTGGCACTCACAGATACTCCTCAAGCTTCACCCCTGCTGACATTTTAGGTCCCTGGCTGATGCTTTCCCACTTCTTCACCATCCCCGGTTGGCGAGAAGTCTGCTCTGGTACTGGCCTCAGCTTACTCACAATGGTAGCAAGGTGGATGGTTCCTTTGTGGCGACAGCTTCCCCTCTACCTCCGACCACGACTGGTTCCCCAGCCGGCGTAACCGTTACTTCTGGTAGGACTACAAGACCGCAGTCCCAACCCTGCACTACTTCTGGATAGGCTCTCAGATAGCCTAGCAGCCAGATGCCCCCGTCACAGGCCTTATGTTTCTGGCCTAGCAGCCTGGGGCAATATGACATACATCCACACAGACAGCCGTCCAGGTGGCACAGAACCCCGGTCACCTGACTCCACCCAAATAAATAGGTTCTCCCAGCAGGCCAAGGGACTCAAGAAAATCCCTGCCCATTGGCTCAGACACCCCAATCATTCCTAATCTGTCTTTGAAATGCCCTTGTCTTATCTACTGTTACTAGACACCCGGCCATCTAGTGACAGAAGAGAGAAGTGCAGCAACTCAATCAATTGACCTAATAAATAATTGGCCAAGGCAACTATCACAAGGCAGATAAATTTAATAGCAACCGTGCCTAAACATCAGGGTGCTACACACATACCTGTATGTAATTCTCGTGCACGGCTCTGGGGTGCACGAGCCGCTGGAGTCACACTCCCTCTGTGATTGGACACAGCCGGAGCCAATCAGCTGATCCGGCTTCCATCGCGACCACCCGTGATCGCTCGCTGGAGAGACAGAAGGACGGTCCACCCATGTAAACAAGGCAAATCATCCTTCTGTCAGACAGGTGCAGAGACATCTGTGATTCCTGCTAATCAGGAACACAGATGTCTCTCTTCCTCAGGTGCATCCATCCCCCACACAGCAAGAAAACACTCATAGGGAACACAGTTAACACTTTGCCCCTGATATTAACCCCTTCCATGCATGTCACGGAATTTATACAGTGTCAGTGCATTTTTTTTTAGCACTGATCTCTGTATTGGTGTCACTGGTCCAGAAAAAATGTCACTAAGTGTCAGATTTGTCCGCCGCAATGTCGCAGTCCTGCTAAAAATCACAGATTGTTGCCATTATTAGGAAAAACATTTAAAAAAATAAATAGTCTCTAAATCTATCCCATAGTTTGAAGACGCTAGAACTTTTGCACAAACCAATCAATATACGATTTTTGGGATTTTTTTTTTTACCAAAAAATATGTAGCAGAATACAAATTAGCCTAAATTGATGAAGATTTTTTTTTCTTTTTATTGAGAATGTTTTATAGCAGAAAGTAAAACATATATATATTTTTTTCAAAATAGTCTGTATTTTTTTATAGCGAAAAAAAATAAAAACCGCAGAGGTGATCAAATACCACCAAAAGAGAAAGCTCTATTTGTGGGCAAAAAAAGGACAACACTTGTCAGTTAAAGCCTTAAAACCTTCTGGAGCTGAAGTGGTTAAGGTGAGCCGGTCATTACAGGTTCTAAACTAAATAAAGCGCACCTTGTAAAAGAAGATGCTATACAATTATCAATCCAGTGGCCTGTGTTTTCATAGTACACTGCTTTGCTGAATCTCAGTTGCTGCAGGTATTGTATTTAAATACTGTAGTAATCTGTGTAATTATCACCATTTCGTTCATCATGATGTAGTTTACAAAGATCCATTAGGCATACTTTAACCACTTCAGCCCCGGAAGGTTTTACCCCCTTCCAGAGGCAGCTCTTTAATTAGGCAAACTAGGCCTCGCATTTTACAGGGGACTAAGGCCGCCTAATTTGCCTGTGATCAGGGGCGTGGTCTCGGCATGGCGGCGTGAACTCCTGGCCAGCGGCTCCCCTGCAGCTTGCTACACATTGCTGGTACCTACGGGTACCTCGGATGCCTAAGATACCAGACCGGTTGCAGCATGGATCGCTTCCTAAAGCTGCAACAACCGCCGGCGTTTGCCAAGATGGCGCCGGACCAGCGCAATGCGGCTGTCAACACAGAGGGAGAGACAGTCGCTCCTGGGGATGACTACACCATGCCACGCTACTCTATCAGCGAACTTTCCCCTGCCCTCCGAGATCTCTGTCAGTGTCCACTGACATGGAGGAGGCTCGGGAGGACATGTCTCCCCCCCCCCCCAGCCTCAGACCATCACACATGGATGAGCAGGGACCGAACACACTGCTACAGGGCACTGTGAGTAACTTCACCACATTGACTGGAACTTCCATTTAGTTCAGACTCTGCAGATAAATTATGCAGACTGGAACATGGGGGCAAGGGACAGGGCTAGGGATCCCTCCTCCTCCCTCTCCCCCAGTGTTTGTTTTTCTAACACTGAAGAGCCTCTCCACCAATCAGGAAGGGCGGGTCTGTTACCCTTTTTCGGATTGGCTGAAAGGTTGGGCGATCCTATTGGACACCTAGGAGGAGGGGAGGAGACGCACAACGGAAGCCGCCATGATCTCATAAGGGGAGAGGACACAGAAGGTGCTGAAAGATGCCTGTCCCCCTGTCCGATGATCCCCGATGTGCCTGCCAATCGGGTAAGTGCTGGTGGACCAACAAACAGCGGGGGGGGTGAATGTTTGCCGCCCCCCTCTCCCCAAACAAAAAAACACCAGCCGTCATTGGTTAGCTGGTGCGGTGGACTTGAAATTGATGGGCACGGTGGCGCTAAATAATGGGAACAGTGAGGCTGCATTTTGATGGGCACAGTGAGGCTGCATTTTGAGGGCACAGTGACACAGATTGGCACAGTGAGGCTGCAATTGATGGGCACAGTGAAGCTGTAATTGATGGGCACAGTCAGGCTGCTTTCTGATGGGCACAAATGCGCTGCATTTTGATGAGCACAGTGATGCTAAATGATGGGCACAGTGAGGCTGCATTTTGATGGGCACAGTAAGGCTGCAATTGATGGGCACAGTGAGGCTGCATTTTGAGGGCACAGTGAGGCTGCAATTGATGGGCACAGTGAAGCTGTAATTGATGGGCACAGTTGTACAGACTCAGGAACTGTGGGATGAGTAATGAGCACAGTGAGGCTGTATTTTATGGGCACAGTGAGGGTGCAATAGATAGGCACAATGAGGCTGCATTTGATGGGCACAGTGAGGCTGCATTTGATGGGCACAGTAAGGCTGCAATTGATGGGCACAGTGAGGCTGCAATTGATGGGCATAGTGAGGCTACATTTGATGGGCACAGTGAGGCTGCAATTGATGGGCACAGTGAGGCTACAATTGATGGGCACAGTGAGGCTGCAATGATGGGCACAGTGAGGCTGCAATTGATGGGCACAGTGAGGCTGTAATTGATGGGCGTGCTTAAAACCCCCCTCCCCCATTAAAATGTATGCGTCCAGTGCCCTGCGTGTAGATTAGGGGGCCGGACGCAGGGAAGGGGGGCAGCGCCAGTGAGCCCCTAATGGACGGGCAGCCACTGGTTATCACCTTGCTGGGTCCCAGATGCTTTATTGGCTGCATATGTCTGACAGGTGAGGATGGTGCCCTGGAAGTAGTGCTGATCACCTGTGTGCATTTAGCCGTGTTTCATTTACAGGCGTTTTTCATTTTTGTCTATTTTGAAAAAATACACTTCTAAACAAAAATGCGGCAAAACTGATGTTTTAAACGTTGATTACTATCTGTCAAGTTAAATCGTTCAGGAGAAAAGTTGTAAAACTGTCCTGTGTACATGAAGCCTTAAGCCTTGTACACACGATTGGATTGTTGGCCAACAAAACCGTGGACTTTTGTCCGAAGGGTGTTGGCCCAAACTTGTCTTGCATACACACGGCACACAATTGTTGGCTAACAATCACAAACGTAGTGACGTACTACATGGTTTTTCAGTTCTTTAGTGCCACCCTTTGGGCTCCTTCTGCTAGTTTTGTGTTAGTAGAAGTTTGGTGAGTGTTGATTCGTGCTTTTCATTTCACGCTTTTCATTTTGCGCTTTTCAGTTTGTTTCTGAACGGCCGTTCGTCAACCAGACGTTGTGAAATTGGAGGAGAAAACATGTTATTTATTATTGGCCTTGAGTTATTGCTTTGACTTTCTATATTTTTGGATGCCTAGAATGCACTTTTTGGTTAAGTTATATTGACAGATAGCATATCAAATTTTATTTGTTTTCTTTTTTTAATGCACAATAAACAAATTGTGTAGAATAATACTTGGCTATGTGTTTTACTTCAAATGACAGTTTGGGAGTAGGCAGTTACATTTAAAAAAATACAATGTAAATTTGACAAGAGACACCAACATAGTTGTATCTTTGATCTTAAAAACTACGGGATAATAGTGCTGTGGTAACTTGCCCAAAAAAAAAAAAATAATAATAATAATATTATTCTTGATATCACTAGAAAAAAAAAAGCCTTTGAAAATTAGTGTGCAATAACTCCATCAGTATCACCAGCAAAGCAGCTTCATTATTATCCCATTAACCACTTCCCGACCGCCCCATGTATATTTACGTCAGCAGAATGGCACGTACAGGCAGAATCACGTACCTGTACATGACATTCTTCCGGCGGTTGGGGTGTCCGATCGGAACCCCCTCCGCCGGCGGGGACGGTCGGGATGGCTCCAGTAGCGATGCGGGACGAGGGGACGGCCAGTGGTTTCTGGCCACCCACTCACGATCGCTCTGGCCAATGAGATGCTTTCACTTCCTGTGTAATTGTAAACACAGGCAAGGGGAAGTGATGTCACGCTCCTCGTGTCGGTCTTTCTGACCGGGACGCCGAGCGGAGAAGACATCAGGTTAGTGCACCAACACTACACTGACACCAGGCACACATAGGCACATATTTCACCCCCCTGTCACCCCCTGATCACCCCCCAGATCACCCCCTGCCCCCCCAGTCACAGTGTCACTGATTGCAGTGATCATTTATTTTACTGATCACTGCATTTAGTGTCAGTGTGACTGCAATAACTGTCAGGGCAGTTAGTTTTAGGCCCCTTTAGGTCTAAGGTAGCCCCCTACCCCCCCCCCCCCCCAATAAAGGTTTAACCCCTTGATTGCCCCCTAGGTAACCCTTTCACCCCCTTTTGCCAGTGTCACTAAGCGATCGTTTTTTCTGATCGCTGTATTAGTGTCACTGGTGTCGCTAGGTAGCCAGTTTTTTTTTTAGGTAACCGCCAGGTTTATATAGGTTCATAAATAGGTTTATAGGTCAGGTACCCCCATATTACAACCTAAATAAAGGTTTTAACCCCTTGATTGCCCCTAGAGTTAACTCTTTCACCAGTGATCACAGTATAAGTGTCACTGGTGACGCTGGTTAGCCAGTTAGTTATTTAGTTATTTAGGATCCCCGTCAGGTTTTTATATATCGTCAGGTACCCCCATATATTACCTAATAAAGGTTTTAACCCCCTGATTGCCCCTAGTTAACCCTTTCACCAGTGATCACCGTATAACTGTTACGGGTGACGCTGGTTAGTTAGCTTGTTTTGTAGACTGTCAGGGCACCCGCCATTTATTACCCAACTATCGGTTTAACCCCCTGATCGCCCGGCGGGTGATATCAATTCGGTTTTAGGGTCAAATAAGGTCTGCGTCGCCCCAGGTTAGTGCCAGTACCGCAAACACCCACGCGCAAAGCATACACCTCCCTTAGTGGTATAGTATCTGAACAGATCAATATCTGATCTGATCAGATCTATACTAGCGTCCCAGCAGTTTAGGGTTCCAAAAAACGCATTGTTAGCGGGATCAGCCCAGATACCTGCTAGCACCTGCGTTTTCCCCCTCCGCCCAGCCCAGCCCAGCCCACCCAAGTGCAGTATCGATCGATCACTGTCACTTACAAAACACTAAGCACACATAACTGCAGCGTTCGCAGAGTCAGGCCTGATCCCTGCGATCGCTAACAGTTTTTTTGGTAGCGTTTTGATTCTGTCGCCAGCAGCCTAGGAGCTTTTTTTTCCTGTGAATCTCACTAGTGTACTACTAAATTTAGAGCCCAAAATGGCAAATCGCAAGTACACTAGTGAACAGGCCTACTTGTTTCTGAGTATGTCAGATAGTGAAGAGGAGGTCACTCATCTGTCAGAATCAGGCTCAGAATACGATCCAGTAGACGACAGCGGCTCCATGACAGATAGAATGAAATTAAATAAACCGCGCTAAAAAAAGGGAGGCAAAGAAAATATACAGAATGGAGCGAAAGGGGAAAAAAGGGGAAGGGGGGGCCTAACCTAAAAGGCTGCTGCTAGAAGTGGGATACTCACACATAGGCTCATGGAAATGGGTAAAGCTGCGCCAATATGGTAATTACATGTAAATACAAAGGATAGATATGACACGGGAGGGCACAGATATATAATGATCATAAAAAACACACATGGATGTGGCTAAAAATAAAGTCCAATGATGGCTATAATTAGTCCATAACTTCAATCCATAAAAACTTTATAGCATAAATCGATTGATCTTGAATCCTGGTTTTCAACAGCAAACCGATTTACAACATAAAAGAAACACCACCGTGCCTGTCCTGTCTCTTCACACTGTGACATGCAAAAGCTGATCAGACCCAACCACCTGCTGAATTAAAGGCTTACCAGATGGCTGGGTAAATAAGGCATTGAGTAGTAACCTCCTAGGCAAATGTTAGTTGGTACGGCTGATCCCACTCAGAAACGATCATACACTGAAGCTAGGAAACTTAAACGCTGTCCACTTCGCCAGAGCCAATCCAACTGATATGCTCAGATAAAAAGAATGGGGCCACCCATAGTGTAATACTGACTAGGCCCAGCATCCCGCATCCTCCACCTGCCGCATCCTTCCCGGTACTACCACCTTTGGTTGGCTCCTTCACTCACATCCATCGGTTTCCTGTTTTGGACTGGAAGGTCACGTGACAGGTCAGCCGGTTACGGAGGTGGGCCCCGTGTAAAAAAGTACAAAAAAAAAAACCCCCCAAAAAAATATAAAATAAAAAACCAAAAATAGTTGTTGTTTTATTGTTACTCTCTCTCTCTCTCTCTCTCTCTCTCTCTCTCTCTCTCTCTCTCTCTCTCTCTCTCTCTCTATTGTTGCTCTTTTTTACTCTATTCTATTCTGCAATGTTTTATTATGTTTTATCATGCTTGCTTTTCAGGTATGTTTTATTGTTAACCATTTTTTTGTTTTCAGGTGTGCCATTCAGTTGCAGCGCGGATTTATTTATCTTGACAGCAACAGCGTTTGCTTCCACGATACATAAAGCCGCGACTCCAACACTGTAGGAGGTGATTTCACCACCACAGTTAAAAAAAAGAGCATATATGCCGAAGCATGGGGGCAGCAGAGGGCGGAGGAGCGATTTTGCTCCTAATGCCACGTACATACGGTCGAAAAAAGTCCGACCATGTGTACGTGGCATAACTTTTTTGCGGGAGGATGCCCCCATGCTTCGGCATATATATATTTTAGGCACCGGTTGCGTTAACAAAATGTTTTATTTTTTACTATGTTTTTTTTTTGGTATTTGCTTTGCAGGTATGGTATGGTAAGGTCTTACTGTTATACTCTAATGTTACTTTGTTTTAATGTTAACCATTATTTGCTTAGCAGGTACGCCATTCAGTTGCAGCGTGGATTTATTTATCTTGACAGCAACAGCGTTTGCTCCCACGATACATAAAGCCGCGACTCCAACGCTGTAGGAGGTGATTTCACCACCACAGTTAAAAAAAAGAGCATATATGCCGAAGCATGGGGGCAGCAGAGGGCGGAGGAGCGATTTTGCTCCTAATGCCACGTACATACGGTCGAAAAAAGTCCGACCATGTGTACGTGGCATAACTTTTTTGCGGGAGGATGCCCCCATGCTTCGGCATATATATATTTTAGGCACCGTTTGCGTTAACAAAATGTTTTATTTTTTACTATGTTTTTTTTTGGTATTTGCTTTGCAGGTATGGTATGGTAAGGTCTTACTGTTATACTGTAATGTTACTTTGTTTTAATGTTAACCATTATTTGCTTAGCAGGTACGCCATTCAGTTGCAGCGTGGATTTATTTATCTTGACAGCAACAGCGTTTGCTCCCACGATACATAAAGCCGCGACTCCAATGCTGTAGGAGGTGATTTCACCACCACAGTTAAAAAAAAGAGCATATATGCCGAAGCATGGGGGCAGCAGAGGGCGGAGGAGCGATTTTGCTCCTAATGCCACGTACATACGGTCAAAAAAAGTCCGACCATGTGTACGTGGCATAACTTTTTTTGCGGGAGGATGCCCCCATGCTTCGGCATATATAAATGGTGCATGTATGCCCATCATTAGAAGTGGGTGGATGAAGGGAGGTATTCTAATGGTGGGCATACCCACCGCGCCATTGGGAAAGCATTTTATCACACCGATCTTGGTGTGGTCAGATGCTTTGAGGGCAGAGGAAAGATCTAGGGTCTAATAGACCCCAATTTTTTCAAAAAAAGAGTACCTGTCACTGCCTATTGCTATCATAGGGGATATTTACATTCCCTGCGATAACAATAAAAATGACAACTAAGAAAAAAATGGAAGGAACAGTTTAAAAATAAAATAAAAAAGCTAAATAAAAAGAAAAACTAAAAAAAAAAAAAAAAAAAGCACCCCTGCCCCCCCTTCTCTTGCGCAAAGGCGAACACAAGCGTTGGTCTGGCGTCATATGTAAACAGCAATTGCACCATGCATGTGAGGTATCACCGCGAAGGTCAGATCGAGGGCAGTAATTTTAGCAGTAGACCTCCTCCGTGAATCTAATGTGGTAACCTGTAAAGGCTTTTAAAGGCTTTTAAAAATGTATGTAGTTTGTCGTCACTGCGTGTTTGTGCGCAATTTTAAAGCATGTCGTGTTTGGTATCCATGTACTCGGCCTAAGATCATATTTTTTATTTCATCAAAAATTGGAGCAATATAGTGTGTTTAAGTGCATTAAAATAAAAAAAAGTGTATTTTTTCCACAAAAAATGCGTTTGAAAAATCGCTGCGCAAATACTGTGTGGAAAAAAAAAATGCAACACCCATTTTTAATCTGTAGGGCCTTTGCTTTAACAATATATATAGTGTTTGGGGTTCAACGTAATTTTCTTGCAAAAAAAAATATGTTTTCATGTAAACAAAAAGTGTCAGAAAGGGCTTTATCTTCAAGTGGTTAGAAGAGTGGGCTTCTAAATGTTGTGCATAAAATGCCAGGACAGTTCAAACCCCCCCCAAATGACCCCATTTTGGAAAGTAGACACCCCAAGCTATTTGCTGAGAGCAATGTTGAGCCCATTAAATATTTTTTTTTTTGGTCCCAAGAGATTGAATAATGAAAAAAAAAAAAAAATAATATTTTTTTTTTTTACAAAAAGTTGTCACTAAATGATATATTGCTCAAACATGCCATGGGCATATGTGGAAATACACCCCAAAATACATTCTGTTGCTTCTCCTGAGTACGGGGATACCACATGTGTGGGACTTTTTGGGAGCCTAGCCGCGTACGGGACCCCAAAATCCAAGCACCGCCTTCAGGCTTTCTAAGGGTGTAATTTTTTTATTTCACTCCTCACTGCCAATCACAGTTTCGGAGGCCATGGAATGCCCAGATGGCACAAACCACCCCAAATGACCCCATTTTGGAAAGTAGACACCCCAAGCTATTTGCTGAGAGGTATGGTGAGTATTTTGCAGATCTCGCTTTTTGTCACAATGTTTTTAAAATTTAAAAAAGACAAAAAAAAAATTTTTTTTCTTTACTTTCTTCATTTTCAAAAACACATGAGAGCTGTAAAATACTCACCATGCCTCTCAACAAATAGCTTGGGGTGTCTACTTTCCAAAATGGGGTCATTTGGGGGGGTTTTGTGCTATTTTGGCATTTTATGGCCTTCGAAACTGTGATAGGTAGTGAGGAGTGAAATCAAAAATTTGCACCCTTAGAAATCCTGAAGGCGGTGCTTGGGTTTCGGGGCCCCGTACGTGGCTAGGCTCCCAAAAAGTCCCACACATGTGGTATCCCCATACTCAGGAGAAGCAGCTAAATGTATTTTGGGGGGCAATTCCACATATAACCATGGCATGTGTGAGCAATATATCATTTAGTGACAACTTTTTGAAAAAAATAAATTTATTTATTTTTTTTGTCTTTATTCAATCACTTGGGACTAAAAAAAAAAAATATTCAACGGGCTCAACATGCCTCTCAGCAAATAGCTTGGGGTGTCTACTTTCCAAAATGGGGTCATTTGGGGGGGTTTTGTGCCATCTTGGCATTTTATGGTCTTCAAAACTGTGATAGGTAGTGATAGGTAGTGAGGAGTGAAATCAAAAATTTATGCCCTTAGAAATCCTGAAAGCGGTGCTTGGTTTTTGGGGTCCCGTATGCGGATAGGCTCCCAAAAAGTCCCACACATGTGGTATCCCCGTACTCAGGAGAAGCAGCAGAATGTATTTTGGGGTGTAATTCTACATATGCCCATGGCATGTGTGGGCAATATATCATTTAGTGACAACTTTGGGCAAAAAAAAAAAAGTTTGTAATATTCCCGCAACTTGTGGCAAAATATAAAATATTCCATGTACTCAACATGCCTCTCAGCAAATAGCTTGGGGTGTCTACTTTCCAAAATGGGGTCATTTGGGGGGTTTTGTGCAATTTTGGCATTTTATGGCCTTCGAAACTGTGATAGGTAGTGAGGAGTGAAATCAAAAATTTGCACCCTTAGAAATGCTGAAGGTGGTGCTTGGGTTTCGGGGCCCCGTACGCGGCTAGGCTCCCAAAAAGTCCCACACATGTGGTATCCCCGTACTCAGGAGAAGTGGCAAAATGTATTTTGGGGTGCAATTCCACATATAACCATGGCATGTGTGAGCAATATATCATTTAGTGACAACTTTGGGCAAAAAAAAAAAGTTTGTAATATTCCCGCAACTTGTGGCAAAATATAAAATATTCCATGTACTCAACATGCCTCTCAGCAAATAGCTTGGGGTGTCTACTTTCCAAAATGGGGTCATTTGGGGGGTTTTGTGCAATTTTGGCATTTTATGGCCTTCGAAACTGTGATAGGTAGTGAGGAGTGAAATCAAAAAATTTGCACCCTTAGAAATGCTGAAGGTGGTGCTTGGGTTTCGGGGCCCCGTACGCGGCTAGGCTCCCAAAAAGTCCCACACATGTGGTATCCCCGTACTCAGGAGAAGTGGCAAAATGTATTTTGGGGTGCAATTCCACATATAACCATGGCATGTGTGAGCAATATATCATTTAGTGACAACTTTTTGAATACATTTTTTTTTTTTTTTTTTGTCTTTATTCAATCACTTGGGACTAAAAAAAAAAATATTCAAGGGGCTCAACATGCCTCTCAGCAAATAGCTTGGGGTGTCTACTTTCCAAAATGGGGTCATTTGGGGGGGTTTGTGCCATCTTGGCATTTTATGGCCTTCAAAGCTGTGATAGGTAGTGATAGGTAGTGAGGAGTGAAATCAAAAATGTATGCCCTTAGAAATCCTGAAGGCGGTGCATGGTTTTCGGGGTCCCGTATGCGGATAGGCTCCCAAAAAGTCCCACACATGTGGTATCCCCGTACTCAGGAGAAGCAGCAGAATGTATTTTGGGGTGTAATTCCACATATGCCCATGGCATGTGTGGGCAATATATCATTTAGTGACAACTTTGGGCAAAAAAAAAAAAGTTTGTAATATTCCCGCAACTTGTGGCAAAATATAAAATATTCCATGTACTCAACATGCCTCTCAGCAAATAGCTTTGGGTGTCTACTTTCCAAAATGGGGTCATTTGGGGGGTTTTGTGCTATTTTGGCATTTTATGGCCTTCAAAACTGTCATAGGTAGTGAGGAGTGAAATCAAAAATTTGCACCCTTAGAAACCCTGAAGGCGTTGATTGGGTTTCGGCGCCCCGTGCGCGGCTAGGCTCCCAAAAAGTCCCACACATGTGGTATCCCCATACTCGGGAGAAGCAGCAAAATGTTTTTTTTTTTTTTTTTTGTCTTTATTCAATCCATTGGGACTAAAAAAAAAAATATTCAATGGGCTCAACATGCCTCTCAGCAAATAGCTTGGGGTGTCTACTTTCCAAAATGGGGTCATTTGGGGGGGTTTGTACTTCCCTGCCATTTTAGCACCTCAAGAAATGAGATAGGCAGTCATAAATTAAAAGCGGTGTAAATTCCAGAAAATGTACTCTAGTTTGTAGACGCTATAACTTTTGCGCAAACCAATAAATATACGCTTATTGGCATTTTTTTTACTAATGACATGTGGCTGAATACATTTTGGCCCAAATGTTTGACTAAAATTGAGTTTATTGGATTTTTCTTATAACAAAAAGTAGAAAATATCTTTTTTTTTCAAAATTTGCGGTCTTTTTCCATTTATAGCGCAAAAAATAAAAATCACAGAGGCAATCAAATACCATCAAAAGAAAGCTCTATTTGTGGGAAGAAAAGGACGCAAATTTTGTTTGGTTACAACATTGCATGACCGCGCAATTACCAGTTAAAGCAGTGCAGTGCGAAATTGAAAAAAGACCTCTGGTCCTTTGGCTGCCAAATGGTCCGGGGCTGAAGTGGTTAAAGAAGAAGAGAATGCACTGCATTTCGAGATTTCATAATTTGCCACGTCACAAATGTTAATTCTCCATTACGAACACTAGTTTACAAGACTGACTGCTTCTGGCTCGTCCTTGCTTCCGTGCATGCGTGTTTGTACTTTGGACTTTTGTCTGTCTTGAAGGAGCCCTGTACCGGGTTTCTCACAGGGGAGCCATTCTGCCCCGTAACTACATGTGAGCTGGAAGGGTATATGTATAAACCAAGCATTTACTAAAGGTAAACTACCGTAATTTAAAACAAATGATTCAGGAAGAATTACCTGCAGTGAATGCTTGGTGAATACTTATAAATAAGTGCAGTGCTTATAAAACAAATAGTGTTAAATACATTTACATGTGAACAAATATATAGTGAAAGATTAAATCACCATCAAATGAAAAAGGCCATACACTGTGAAAAAAGTGTATACAACAGTCCACCACAATAGATATATAAAATAATTCTCCCGAGATCACACGTGGTAAATCCTTTGAAAAAATGATTTCTCCTTTAACAAAAGAAGTGACAGGAAAACCTTCACCCGAACACTGCTTGTGTATATAAAACCACCTTACCAGATGGCAAGACCACCTGTGACAGATGATCAAAGCCTGCTCTTAATATGATCAATGCTGGGGAATCGTTAGATCTCCAAAGGACCTTCCTTATATCACTCAAAAGACATTCACCGAAAAATCTAAGATAGGTTAAAAAAAAACTCTCATAGTGTAGTAGGTAGGTATACCGGTTTATTAAAAAAGATGAAAAATACTCACAAGGTAACAAAATAAAACAAGCGTAATCAAGTATTCCATCAAACAAACATCCAAACTTTTTCCTCATGCTGCACACCAGCCCACTTCTGGGTCCCGGTTTGTGCGATCCCATCACCTGTGCTGACTGACGCATTTTGTCACAGTGGACGTCATCAAGGGGAGTGGCCATGAGGCGGCATGACACACCGAACCTATGTATAGTGACCGGGATCTAGGAGATTGTAAGTGCGCATTCTCCCAATTACGAGCAGCATAGCAACAATAAGGCAGCATGGTACAGCCAACCAATAGTAAAAACTCAAAGGAGGTGAATGGGAAAAGAGGCAGCAGGAGGAAAAAGCATATACAACCAGTACAGATAAGCATACACAATGAAAATGATAAGAAAATGAAAAAAAAATATGCTTCTACTATTTTTAAATATATTCACACCTAAGCGCAGAGTTTTCCTCTTTATATATAATGTTTGGTGAATGTTAACAAACTTGAATAAATGCAGCAGACAAAGTATACTGAACATTTTGCCAGTGGTAAATAATAAAATACTAATGTCTATAGGTAAGCAATAGGAGATCTGTAACATTAAAAAGGCCAGGTTCACATCTGTGTGGTGCATTATAGGTGTGTTGCATTTTAACTGTATTTTAGGTGCATTGTTATTGAACTCTATATAAGGGCATTTTGATAAAAGTGCATCGAAGATGCAGCAAGCAAGATTTTTTT
The DNA here is from genome assembly GCA_028564925.1 of Lithobates sylvaticus. Taxonomy (NCBI): domain Eukaryota; kingdom Metazoa; phylum Chordata; class Amphibia; order Anura; family Ranidae; genus Lithobates; species Lithobates sylvaticus. The sequence continues at coordinate 299,659,121 of CM053029.1, forward strand.
TTTAGAACTCTTTTCAGGCACCATACTGCACACAATGCATTTAATTTCCTTAGAAACAAAATGCTTTCCAGTTCTGACAAAAACTTGCACTATAGACTGTAGACTGTTGCTATGAGAGTGAAACCTTCAAAGTAATGAAAAATATAGAGGCATGCATAGCACATAAATATTAGTAATATGGCATCTCGTATCCGATATCAAACCACAAAACCCACACTATTTCAACAGTCACTTGCTTTGGTTTCAGTATGATAACGTAAGGAAACTGCATGCTGATTATTTTGCATAATTTCACGTATGGGCTAGCCAGCCAGAGGCCAAATTATTTCTCAAAACCCCACATACAGAAAGGTAATGTTTTGCACCCCACCAAAGACATCTGTCCTGACACTGACCACTAAGGATGAGCTCAGGCGTGTCCGCAACTAGCACGTGCAGTACCCGCCAGGAAGTCTAAAGGAAAAAAAGTCATTTAAAACTACTCGCGGCTATAACTAATTGTCGGTCCCGGCAATACAGATAAAAGAAGTCATTGAAAAAAATGGCATTGAGATCCCATCCCCCCAGTCCATTACCAGTCCCTTTGGGTCTGTTATGAATATTAAGGGGAACCCAAACCCAAAAAAGAAAAAAAAATTGCGTGGGGGTCCCCCCAAATTCCATACCAGGCCCTTCTGGCATAAGGAATTTTTTGACAAATATAGATTAAACATGATAGTACCTTGGGGACTTCGTATACAAATCTTCCCGAACATTAAGAAAGTAGAACCAAACACTAAAAAAATCTGGGAGGAGAATCTGCAAACATGTTCTTTGCAGATGATGCAGATTCTCAGTGAACAATATAACAGTGATATTGCTGAACTGGACCTTGAGATCCTCAAGTGGCAGGCGGAGCATGCCAATTTAGGATCTCATGCCAGTTTTATAGAAAAAGACAAAAATCTTAGGGATCATCTAACAAAATACGCGACAGGTATAATTAAACTCAAGGAAAATAAATATCAACGGGATAGGAAAGCATACGCTTATGAACAAGCATACAAATGGAACCAGTCAAATAAATATCCCCCAAGAAGGGGAAACCCCAATCAAGGTTTGCAAACACCCAATTTAGATCTTGGGGATTTGGATACGTCATCCATTTCGTCAACATCATTTGCACCTATAGTTTTGCGTAAAGACAGACCACAACAGGGAGGAGCCATCCGCAAAAGGAAGAAGGATAGTGAAACTAGTTCACAAAGCCGACCACGATCGGACAAAATGAGCAATAAGGATAAGAAAATACGCTCTCAACAGAGCAAAAATAGTACTACCCTTAATACGACTTTATCAAATAGCACGTTGAACCATTCCTTAGTGTCATTAACCACTCCCACCAGGAATATTGATTCCATCTCACTGGTGGCGGGCCCTTCCCTACAGGGACCTGCACAGGGACTACCAAACTCAGGCCCCCATACAGATGTGAAAACGGCCCCAATCTTTTCAAGTAACTCCAGTGATCGCAAACGTAGTTTACCGATAACTACACCGATGAAAAAATCCAATCAGCCTTTAAAATAATTGGTCCCGACCCCCCTGTTCTGGAGAGTCGGGACAAATTTGACATTATAAATTTATCTTCATATCCACTTTCGGAAAATGAGGCTAAAGTATTGCAACTAGGTCTCACATTTTGCCCCGACGAAGATGCGGATAGATTTGAGTTGGTCAAAGACCTCCATCTATTCGCACGCCGCTTGATGTACAAGGTTATTTACGATAAAACATCATCTAATGCCCCACTTGGCGAAGAGAACAACGCCAATATGGAGGGCATTACCTTTGAGGACCTACGGGCCCTGCGGGACTTGATGGACCTGTGGGACGAAGGCAATCCGGAGGAGGAGGGTTGGACTTTTACCAATTCTCAACCATCCCTTATCCAACTGGGGGTTACTTTCCCTCCCCCTTGCCTCCGCCCCACAGGTCCCTCTGGGTCCTGTGCGCCAACCTTTGGTACTCCCAGAACTTATAAGCCTAAATCAAAAACTTTTCCTATCCTGCAAGGTAATTCTAATATTTGGGCCTTCGTGATACAGGTCATAAAGGAAATAGAATCTACCAGTTGGAAGGGTGGTCCTCGGACCAACCTTCCCAAAGATCTAAAAGAAGCACTACAAAACTTGAAATCAAACAGCAATATTGTAATCAAACCATCCGACAAGGGTGGGAATTTGGTCATAATGGACATAGAGAAGTATGAAAAGATGTGTCTAGACATCATATCAAACAAGGTATGGTACAGAACGGTTCCAGCTTCACATGTAAACTACTATATGAACAAATATAGAGGGATAATAATGAAGGCCCGTCTGAATGGCATCATAGATACTAAAACTTTTGAGTTTTTAGACATGACTACATTCACAACTCCAACCTTCTATGCCTTACCGAAGGTACACAAGAGCTTGACGTCCCCACCAGGCCGTCCCATAATTTCAGGCTGTGGATCCTTAACAGAAAAAGCCAGTCAACTGGTTGATGAGTATTTGTACCCACATGTTAAGTGTTTATTTTCATACGTTAAGGATACTATAGAACTTTTAAAAAGTACAGATGGCTTGCAGATACCCACAAATGCGTGGCTGGTAGCCATTGACATAGAGGCCCTCTATAACTCGATACCTCATAAAAAAGGTGTCGAGGTGATAGGGGAATTCCTGATGGAAAGAGATATCGATTCATGGAAATACAATGAGTTTGTGTTGGAGTTACTTGGTTTCATCTTGATGCATAATATATTTGTGTTCAAGCGCTCCCACTACCTCCAGGTGCAGGGTGTCGCTATGGGGGCAAAATGCGCACCCTCATATGCGAACCTGTACCTGGGGGGGTGGGAGCGAGACCTGTTCTCGGAGGAGAATAGGACTGAATCCATTGGCAAAATAATATCATGGAGTCGCTACATTGATGATGTCCTCATGATATGGTCAGGATCGAAGGAGGACCTCACGTCTTTCCTTGATGAATTACAAAATAGTTGCTATGGGGGGCAAAATGCGCACCCTCATATGCGAACCTGTACATGGGGGGGTGGGAGCGAGACCTGTTCTCGGATGAGAATAGGACTGAATCCATTGGCAAAATAATAGCATCAGAATTACAAAATAATGAATACAATTTGAAATTTACCTTCAACTATGATCAGAAAAGGATTACATTCTTAGATGTGGAACTTTATGTTGACGAGAAAGGAACCCTATGTTCCACCCTCTCGCCGATTTCCAGCGGGAGGCAAACCTTTTACGTGACCGCCTCCTCTTGAGAGGATACAGCAAAACATGCCTCCGGAGGGCCTATAATCAAGTGATGAGTATGAATAGACAGCTTTTGCTGTATAAACCTAGACGAGCGAAGACTCAGGAAAGCACACGTATTATCACCAAATACAATAGACAACATAAAAAGGTGCGTAATATATATAAAAAGTTCTGGTACCTTTTATCCACTGATCAGAAAATTTCAAAGCATATTAAACCGTATCCAGAAATCACATACAGAAGGTCACGCTCACTGCGTGACACTCTTGTGAGTAGCCATCATACAAATGAGCAGAAAAACACCAAACAGGCCCCAGGAACATATAGCTGCGGCAAATGCAAGTTTTGACGTTTCGTTTTAGAGGGCAAAAGTATAGACTTACCAGATGGAAAAAACTTGGACTCCAAAATATCGAACAAACTGTCAATCCGTGGGATCAGTATATCTGATGAAATGTTTATGTGGAGCATTTTATGTGGGGAAAACCAAACGCCCACTCTTTTGCCGCATAAGAGACCATGTATCCCTTATCTCCAAACACAAAATGGAGACACCTATTAGTCGCCATGTAGGCTTATATCATAAATTTAACCTTGACTATGTTGGCTTCTACAGTCTTGAACACTTACCCCAACAAGAACGGGGGGGTGATTTAGATAAGAAACTCTTACAAATCGAAACTAGATGGATCTATTTGTTAAAAGCAACCCGATATCCGGGTCTTAATGAGGGGATTAGCTTTAAACCCTTTCTTTAGCAAACCCCTAAAAAAAAAAAAACCTTCCCCCCCTTCTGTTGTTGGGGGGATTCTTTTCAAATAGAAACTCAACTCTGTTTGACTTCTTTACTGTTTATAAACTGTACGCCCTCTCTTTCTCTCTCTTTTCCCCTTTGCTGTGCTTGGGTCTGGGATCGGGAATTGGCAGGACGAGGGTTCCTTCGCTCCCCTTTTTCTTTAGGGGGCTTTTCTCGGTTCTCCCGCTCTGACCCAGAGTGTGCTCGCCCTTTAAATCTTCCCCTCTGTATAGGGGCAGAATTATATACAATTTCCTTTATATCCTTATACTGTTGAAATGTTCATGTACATTTATGCTTAATGAAGGCTTTCTGAATAAGGATGAGGTACACTGTTGCTCCATTGTATTTTGTTATTATGATTAAAAGTATACTTTCTGTATTGCACATGTGCATATGAGACGTCTTTTTAGCATTTCTTAATTTCACTTTATGGAATTCTAAAGGAAAAAAAGTCATTTAAAACTACATACAGTGGGGACCCACATGACCGGGGACTTTGGGCTTGGGAGACCCGTATGGACATTTCCGGATGCCCCCCTCCCCACAATCTTTTATGGCACCCGGATCGGGGATTGCTCTGCGGTGCCGGCCGTGCCCATTAGTAGTGGCAAATTCCATCTGGTCCATCATGGACTCCTCTCTGACTTTGGCTTTTCGCCACTGTCAGCAGAGGATGGGAGAGACCTCCGCTGACTTGTGACCCGGAGGTGCTCCATATATTGGAGGATTTCCGGTCCCTGGGCGTCAGGCTGACGCTGCACTAATTCCCGCCAAACGTCCGCGTGACGTCAGCGCGGCGTGACATCACACGCCGCGCATTTGGTGCCACGGGGGGAGACTACTTAAGCCCAGCCTGACTGGATGTCAGACTGTGGCGAAGTTAGGAGGCTCGGGGAACGCTGTGAACTTCAATAATAGGTAAATATACAGACTATACCTTTGGCACATGGAGGGATGGCTCTCTCAATGTTTCCCTAAAAGACTTATTATAATATACTCTTTTACTTAACTCACAGGAATTGGCTGGTATATCCTGTCCCATACATGGGACTATTGGCACCGCCAGTTAAACCACTACAAGGTAGGGGGTCTAAACTCACGGGGGATATAGTGGTAAGAATATAGACTTTTGTAATCTTATTGGAGCCCTTTGTTTCCGTCTATCCACAGAACTAATTTGCCATTTTTTGACATTATCTCAAACCAAGACAGACTTGGTTTCTTCCCCTTATTTGAAGTTCGACCCGAGCCTCCTTTTGATTTCCTTTCTTGAGTTGCCAGAAAGGTAGGTTTAGCTTGATAAATTATGTGGCCTGATCAAGCTACCTTGCTGCATTTTGGCCAAACTATGACACATTGTATATAAATACTTAACAAGTACTTTTTGTACTTTACAGGCCTTTTCTCAATTTAACTCTGTAATAATAGGACCTCACTCTCCCCCTACCTCTGTGTGGACCTGTTCGGAGGACACTCTGTTGCAAATCTGTCCTAACTTTCCTCTGGTACTCTGGGAATGTGCAGACTCTCTGATATTGGAGGTAAGAGGTCGTACACATACCCGGGGACTGTGTTTGACGCAATTATCACTATATGTTCATACAGTATAATCACAAATAATATAATTCTGTTTTATATATTAAATTATGTTTTGTTTTGTATGCATACCTTAGAACAAGAAAATATCTTCAAAAATCTTTTCCATTTCACTTGTACCTTATGCTTGTCTCCTGAAGAAGCCTATCCGGCGAAACATGTCGAGAACAATTGGACAAGTATCATGACTTATGTGTCTTTAGTATAATAATATGTTGTGTTCTAATTGGGAATGTATGCATAACCCTTGAACCATTATATTTGTACTGATGTAGACAAAGTCTTTAAAAATATATTCTTTTACTCTCTATGTTAATAAAATAACTATTTTTACTATATGTGAACACGTCTGTGATTATGTACCTTTGATAGTCCCGTATCTCCAATACCTTTTTTATTCTTTAAACTATTTTGGGATGATGGTACAAAACTTATGAGTAACTTTTGGAAAACATTTCAGTCTATCGAGCTTTCAAAATGTCTGGTATGGATATTAAGGCGAACCCTTAATACACACGGTCGGAATTTCCGATGGAAACAGTCCGATATGGAGCTTTTCAACTGATTTTCCGACCGTGTGTATGCCCATCGGTCTTTTTCTGTCGGAATTTCCAACGGACTTTGGATTGAGAACCTGTTCTCAATTTTTCCGACGGAAAACCTTTCTATCGGATTTTCCGATCGTGTGTATGCAATTCCGACACGCAAAATTCCGACGCATGCTCGGAAACAATTCGACACATGCTCGGAAGCATTAAACTTCCCTTTTATAGTGCTGTCGACGTGTTTTATGCCGCTGTTACTGACCGTGGGAATTTGGGGTGACCGTGTGTTGGCAAGACAGTTTGAGCGAAATTCCGTCGGAATTCCGACGGGAAAACCATCAGAGCTTTTTCCGACGAGAATTCCGACCGTGTGTACGCGGCATTAGTCGGCGGAGAAAGAGAAGAAAAAGAAGACTCTGTGGGACATTTTTATTTTTTTATTTTTTAATAAAGGACTTGTACCAAGCCGTGTCTTGTCCTTTTTACAATTTTGACACTTTTTTTGTGAAATGGTAGGGGTATGTACTCCGTTACCATTTCACACAGGGGGAGGCCAGGATCTGGGGTCTGGGGGTCCCCTTGTTAAAGGGGGCTTCCATATTCCGATAAGCTCCCCATCCGCAGACCCCCACAACCACTGGGCAAGGGTTGTGGGGATGAGGCCCTTGTCCCCATCAACATGGGAACAAGGTGCTTTGGGGGCTACCCCAAAGCACCCTCCCCATGTTGAGGGCATGTGGCCTTGTACGGTTCAAGAGGGGGGGCTCTCTCTCGTCCCCCCCCCCCCTCTTTTCCTGCGGCCTGCCAGGTTGCATGCACAGATAAGGGTCTGGTATGGTTCGGGGTTCCCCTTAATATTCATACCAGACCCAAAGGGACTGGTAATGGACTGGGGGGATCCCCATGCCGTTTTTTTCAATGACTTCTTTTATCTGTTTTGCCGGGACCGACAATTCATTATAGCGAGTATTTTTAAATGACTTTTTTTCCTTTAGAAATGTAATTTTGCTCTCTGGAAACAGGCGCCCCTTTACAGGCATACTATAGACACCCCCCCCCAGGTACGAAATTTAAAGGAATATTTCACTTTTATTGTTTCACCTTAAGCATTATTAAAATCACTTCAGTTTTTAAAACTTTTTTTTGCACTGATACATGTCCCCTGGGGCAGGACCCAGGCCCCCAAATACTTTTTATGACAATACCATGCATGTAAGCCTTTAAAATTACCACTTTTGATTTATCCCATAGACTTTTAAAGGGTGTTCCGCGGCTTTCGAATTTCCCGCCAACACTCCAAATTGTTCACTATTCGGTGAACAGGCCAACCCCCGATGTTTGAGTCGAACTTACGTTCGACTCAAACATCGGGCTCATCCCTACTTACTACCATGCACAGCTTAACCAGATTTTGCAATCTCCAGTTTTAGTAACTCAACATCATAGTGCACTTCACTTGTTACAGCCCATAGGCATGGAGGGAAGCAACTGTATACTCTGTTAGGCCTCATACACTTGTCCCAGTACGGCCCGGTCCTCAGGAATCTCAGTTTCCCAGCCTGCCCTAAGATAGGGTTCCTACCGCTGAGAAGGCAGATCAAATAGGCATCAATCTACCCCTCCATCAGAACCCCCGTCACTGACCACCACTGCTCCCTCTCCTGAACTGGCTGCTCTTCCTTCTCTTTTCTGCAGATATTACTTTCATACCTATATGATTAAAGTAGAACTATAGGCAAAAATTTATTTTTTTAATTTTGCATACAGCAAGGGCAGGTTATAACCAGTGTTGGTCATCTTACTTTAAAAAAGTAATTAGTTAAGTTACAAATTACTTCTCCCAAAAAGTAATTGCGTTAGTAACTCAGTTACTACATTGGAAAAGTAATTAGTTACGCAGCAAAGTAACTTACTTTTTTTTAAAATATTCTATACGTGTAACTAAGGGGCGGCTCTAGTATTACTGTAACCAAGGGGCGCATTTATTATTTTGTTACTTACTGTCTCATATTACTCTAACCAAGGGGCAGATCTGTTATTAAGCAAGGGGCGGGTCTATTATTATTATATCGTGTAGGGGCGGATGGCTACAGATGAGGGCGAATGTTAAATTAATGGGCAGAGCTCGATATATAACAATAATAATATGCGCCCCTTGGTTACAGTAATACTGGACCCGCCCCTTACTTACACGATAGACGCCCCTTGCAGAGTAGCACGAGCATCAGGAGCGTGCGGCATCCCCTCGTACAATTACATGTTAACTGCACCTGCACGGTGTAGAGTTCACTCAGAGCTGTTTAGGTTCGGCAATTTTTGGAAGCTCCGTAGTCCTTCGTACTGCGCAAGCTCTGCGCCTGCGCAGTACAGGGGGTCCTTATCTGGCGGGGGAACTTTTTCGGCAGGACACGGGAATTACACTACTGCAATCTAGTGGCAGTAAATGTAATTGGGGTAACTAAGCCAAAGTAATGGGAACTGAGTTACCATGAGGGGAAAAGTAATCAGTTAGGTTACCCTCTAAAGTAACTGCGTTAGGTAACTTTATTTTAACTCAGTTACTTACATCACTGGTTATAACCCCTGTCATATTTTGTTTTTGCCATCTGTGTCCCATTGTGGAGATTTAACTTCACTTACTGTCTCATATTTAAACAGGAAATGAGGGGAAATCCCTATTGGGGCCTTAAGGTCATCAGAACTAGTGTCCCCATTGAAGATTTCCCCTCTATTACCTTTCTGGGGACAAACCAAAATTTGGGATTTTATGTGACTTTCACTTTCAATGATAATGGTAAACAGGACAAATAGAGAGGGTGAATCTCCCTAATGGAGGCACAGGCAGCAATAAAAACCTAACAGGTGTTCTAATCCCTCTCCACTCTATTCAAGACTGAAAACAAAGTTTTGCCTTTAGTTATACTCTAATACCATAGTATTACACTCATTATTCCCTCAGAGAGTGCTCAGACCAGACTTTGTTTAACCACCTCAGTACAGTGCATTTTCACCTCCTTCCTGCCCAAGCCATTTTTCAGATTTCAGCGCTGTCACATTTTGAATGACAATTGCGCGGTCATACAACACTGTACCCAAATAACATTTTGTCCCCACAAATACAGCTTTCTTTTGGTGGTATTTGATCACCTCTGCAGTTTTTATTTTTTGCGCTATAAACAAAAGAAGAGGGACAAGTTTAAAAAAAAAAACAATATTTTTTACTTTTTGCTATACTAAATATCCCCAAAAAAATATATAAAAAATTAATTTTTTCCTCAGTTTAAGCCGATACGTATTCTTCTACATATTTTTGGTAAAAAAAATAGCAATAAGCGATTTATTGATTGGTTTGCACAAAAGTTATAGCGTCTACAAAATAGAGGATAGATTTATAGCAATTTTATTATTATTTATTTTTTAACTAGTAATGGCGGCAATCTGCGATTTTTATCGTAACTGCGATATTGCGGCGGACATATCAGACACTTTTGACACATTTTTGGGACCATTCACATTTATACAGCGAACCGTGCTATAAAACTGCATTGACTACTGTATAAATGTGACTGGCAGGGAAGGGGTTTACCACTAGGGGCGCTGAAGGGGTTAATATGTTCCCTGGGAGTGATTCTAACTGTGGGGGGAGGGGACTCACAAGGGGAGGAGACCGATCAGTGTTTCTCTGTACTGAGAACACACCATCAGTTCCTCTCCTCTGACAGGACCGTGGATCTGTGCGTTTACACACACAGATCCACGGTCCCGCTGTGTTACCGGACAATTGTGGGTGCCCGGTGGACATCGCGGCCGCTGGGCACGCGCATCGGGTGCCCAGTAACACGCCGGGCGCACACGCGCGCTGCTGGTGGCGCGCGCACGCTCTCTGGAAGGCCGGGAAGGGGAGGACTTCATATGACGCCCTCCCACCCTGTGAGCTGCGCCGCCTGGCTGTCAATTGACAGCCGGCGGTCAGCTACTGGTTAAAAAAAAAGTGAAAACTTGTTTACTGGATGTAGCGTTGTTAGACTTACACTATATTACCAAAATTATTAGGATGCCTGCCTTTATGTGCACATGAACTTTAATGGCATCTCAGTCTTAGTCCATAGGGTTCAGTATTGAGTTGGCCTTTCCTATGCAGCTATAACAGCTTCAACTCTTCTGGGAAGGCTGTCCACAAGGTTAAGCGAATTTGTGAGCTCAGGCACGATGCAGACGAGAAGGCCTGGCTCGCAGTCTCCAGTCTAATTCATCCCAAAGATGTTCTATCAGGTTGAGGTCAGGACTGTGCAGGCCAGTCAGTTTCTTCCACCCCAAACTCGCTCGTCCATGTCTTTATGGACCTTGCTTTGTGCACTGGTCCAAATCATTTGGTGTAGGGAGGATTATGGTGTGGGGTTGTTTTTCAGGGGTTGGGATTGGCCCCTTAGTTCCAGTGAAGAGAACGCTTAAGGCCTCAGCATACCAAGACATTTTGGACAATTTCATGCTCTCAACTGTGAGAATAGTTTGAGGATGGCCCCTTCCTGTTCTAACATGACTGTGCACCAGTGCACAAACAAGGTCCATAAAGACATGGATGAGCGAGTTTGGGGTGGAGGAAATTTACTGGCCTGCACAGAGTCCTGACCTCAACCCGATAGAACACCTTTGGGATGAATTAGAGAGGACTAAGACTGGGATGTCATTAACCACTTACGGACTGCCCGCCGTCATTTTGCGTCTCTACTTTGAAGAGGAATATCGTTCTTATGACAGCAGCTAGCTGTCATAACCCCGGTATCCTCTTCTTTAGCAGGCGGTCCACTTTCAGATAAAAGTGGTCTCTGTGGCGGATTCACCATCAGATCACTTCTATTGTCGGCGGGAGAAGGGCCCCCCCTCCAGCTGCCCTCCACTGCTTACCGGAGCCGTCCATAGTGGTGGAGGGGATCGGGTCCTGTGTCCTGTTAGGCAAACGTCAAATGTCAAAACGTCACTTCCGCCCATAGCTCTTAATGGGACATTTATTTATTTTTTAAATTTTTTTCAAATGACATTTAATTATTCATTTTTTTTATTGCATTTTAGTGTAAATATGAGATCTGAGGTCTTTTTAACCCCAGATCTCATATTTAAGAGGTCCTGCCATGCTTTTTTTGTTTACGTTCCTTGTTTACATTCCTTGTAATAGGAATAAAAGTGACAAATTTTTTTAAAAAAAAGAACAGTGTTAAAATAAAAAAATAAACGGTAAAATAAATAAGAAAAAAAAGAAAAAATTTAAACGTGCCCTCCGTCCCGCCGAGCTTGAGTGCAGAAGCAAATGCATACGTGAGTAGTGCCTGCATAACAGTGTTCAAACCACACGTGAGGTATCGTCACGATCATTAGAGTGAGAGAGTGAGACCCGCCTTCTGACAGAGCTGCGCACAGACGTGAGCCACGCTGGATGGGCTAGAACACATACCCGAGCGCCGTGAACCCGCGCATGCGCACCCGCTGCCACTGCGTACCTGTGTGCGCTGCTGAACAGCTCTGCCGCGCGTGCGTACCCTAGGAACCCGGCGCTGAAGCGTGATATTTCTCTGACAGTGCCCCCCTCCTAATAGCAGCCTCCGGATGCCCAGTCCGGGGTGCCTTTGATGGTATTCTCGAATTAATCGAGGGGCATGGACGTTCTCGGATGGTTCCCAGGAACTGTCTTCAGGGGGATAACCCTTCCACTTGACTAGATACTGGGCCTGTCTTCCCCTCTTACGAAAATCCAGAATCTTTTCAACCTCGTACTCTTCTTCTCCTTGAATGGTGACTGGTGGGGGAAGTGCCATCTGTCTGCCAGGGAAAGAATTTGGAGTTACTGGTTTTAAAAGGGAAGCATGGAACACCGGGTGAATCTTGTATGAGCTGGGTAGAGTTAACTCAAAAGCAACTGGGTTGATCACTCTTTTGACCTCGAAGGGGCCAATGAACCTGGGGCCAAGTTTCCGGGAAGGACAAGGTAATTTCAAATTGGCTGTGGATAACCAAACCTTCTCACCAACCTTGAAAGCCGGACACTCCTTCCTGCCTCGGTGGTATTGTACCTCATACCCTTTTTGAGCCTCTTTCATGGTTTGCTGGATCTGGAGGAAGTTGTCCTGGATAGTCTTGACCAGCTCCTGAACCGCCGGGGTGGAGATGTCTGGAATAGAATCTGGAAGAAAAGAGGGGTGATACCCATAATTTGCCCAGATGGGCGTTTGGTTAATAGCAGAATGTAGGAAATTGTTATATGCAAACTCTGCGTAAGGTAGGAGGGAGGACCAATCGTCTTGGGAATAGGAGCAGAAACATCTGAGGTATTGTTCGAGGGTCTGATTAGTCCATTCAGTTTGACCATTGGTTTGCGGATGGTATGCAGAGGACATAGAGGACTTGATTTCCAGGGCTCTACAGAGGTCCCTCCAGAACTTGGACGTGAACTGAACCCCCCCGGTCAGAAGTGATATTAGCTGGGACCCCATGAAGTCTTACCACCTCTTTGATAAAGGTGTTGGTGGTAGTGGAGGCAGAGGGAGTACCCTTCATGGGTAGGAAGTGGGCCATCTTTGAAAGACGGTCCACTACCACTAGAATGGTGGTAAAGTCATCCGAGGGGGGTAAGTCCACAATGAAATCCATGGAGATTTCTCTCCATGGACGTTCGGGGACAGATAAAGGTCTCAACAGACCCCAGGACTTGGTATTGGTCCCCTTGTTCCTTTGGCAGGTACTACAGGATTGCACATAGGTCTGACAGTCTTTTCTCCAACCCGGCCACCAATAGGAACGACTAACAAGGTCGGCAGTCTTTTGGGTCCCGAAGTGACCTGACATCTTGTGGTTGTGGAGAGTCTGCAGAACTTGGAGCCTAACTGGTGGAGGAACAAATATTCGGCCATGGGCCCACAGTAAGTCCTGTCTTTTCTCCAAGAAGGGCATAGAAGGGACCGACATCTGATTGGAGGCTTGCTTAAGGGCTGCTGTCAGGTCAGGTTGGATGGCATGGAGAAAGTTGTGTGAGGGTAGAATGTTTGCGGGTTCTTCCGGGGACTCAGTGTTTAGAAACATGCAGGAAAGAGCATCCGCTTTGCCATTCTTGGAGCCGGGTCGGTAGGTTATGTGAAAGTTAAATCGGGAAAAGAAGAGGGCCCAACGGGCCTGCCGGGGTCTTAGGCGTTTTGCAGCTCTGAGGTATTCAAGGTTACGGTGTTCCGTGAAGATAAGGATGGGCTGAGAAGCTCCCTCCAATAAGTATCTCCACTCTTCGAGTGCGAATTTGATCGCAAGGAGTTCCCGGTCGCCTACATCATAGTTCTTTTCGGGGGGGGACTCAATTTCCGGGAGGCAAAGGCGACCGGGTGGAGTAAGGACTTTGGGCCACTCCTTTGTGACAGGATTGCTCCGGTGGCTGCATCAGAAGCTGCCACTTCCAACACATAGGGAAGTTCTGGATCGGGGTGCTTGAGGATGGGAGCGGAGGAAAACAGTTCCTTAAGTTTGTCAAATGCGGCCTGTGCTTGGGGAGACCATTGAAACTTGGTTTGCTGACGAGTGAGCTGGGTGATTGGGGACACAATTGTGGAAAAGCCTTGAATGAACCGACGATAAAAGTTAGCAAATCCGATAAAACGTTGTACTGACCTCTTGTCTGTGGGGGCTGGCCATTCTTGGATGGCCTTCACCTTTTGTGGGTCCATAAGGATGCCTCCGGTAGTGATGATGAATCCTAGGAACTGGATGGTGTCTGTTTCAAATTCGCACTTCTCTCCCTTGACATAGAGTCCTTGTCTTCGCAGGATGAGGAGAACTTTCCGGACATGCTGGCGGTGGGTTTCCAGTGAGTCTGAGAAGATTAAAATATCATCAAGATATACAATGAGAAAGTTATCGAGATACTCACGGAAGATGTCGTTGACTAGGTGTTGGAAAGTAGCCGGGGCATTGCAGAGCCTGAAGGGCATAATAAGGTATTCGAAATGGCCTAATCTAGACCGGAATGCCGTCTTCCACTCATCCCCCTTGCGGATCCGTACCAGGTTGTATGCCCCTCGTAGGTCAAGTTTGGTGAAAATCTTGGCTGTCCTGAGGCGTTGAAAAAGTTCGGGGATGAGAGGAAGTGGGTACCTGTTCTTGATGGTAATCTTGTTTAGCTCTCTATAGTCCACGCATGGCCTGAGTGAACCGTCCTTTTTCTCCACAAAGAAGATCCCGGCGCCCGCCGGGGAAGAGGATGGTTGGATGAACCCCTTGGCAAGGTTTTCGTCTATGTAGACGCATAGGGCCTCTAGCTCAGTCTCTGATAAAGGCAAGATTCTCCCAAAAGGAATTTCTGCCCCAGGTAAGAGATCGATTGGGCAGTCATAGGACCGATAAGGAGGTAGGGCATCAGACTTTTTTTCATCAAAAATATCTGAAAAGTCTTGGTAAGCTGCTGGAACATGTTGGCTGCAGCTCGGACTTGGTTGCATGGTAAGGCAGGTGGTAGGCTCTGAGGTAGGTAGTAGGAAGCAGTGTTGTAGGCAGTAAGGGGACGAGAACACTACTTCCCTACGATTCCAGTCAATCTGAGGATTATGAGCCTGTAACCAGGGGAACCCCAGAATAATGGGAAACATTGGGGAGTGGATAATGTCAAACCGTAAAAGTTCGCGATGACCTGACTCTGTGTAGGTCAAGATGGGACCCATTTCTTGGGTCACAGGTCCTGAGCAGGGTGAGGAGCCATCAGCCAATTGGACCTGAAGAAGCTGTTCCTTGGTGCCCAGGGGGAGGTTCAAGTTATGTGCCAGGGTCGAGTCCATGAAGCAACTGCATGCCCCTGAGTCAAGGATGGCTCCCAGCTGGAATACTTCTTCCGCCACCTGCAGGAAAAGCGGGACAACAAGATGAGATCGGGTGAATCCCTTGGTATGGGAGCTTAACAAAGTCCGAGGAGGGCACTTACTAGGTCTCAACGGGCATTTGAATAGGTAATGTCCTGAACCGCCACAGTATAGACAAAGGTTGGCTTGCCGGCGACAAAGTCTTTCCTCAGGAGACAAGGGGGACCGAACCAGGCCCAGCTGCATGGGCTCCCCGCGAGGAGAACGGGAGTTCAGAGCAGGTGCAGGTGTAGGAGGAACCCGGGGCATCATTCAGGTAGGCCTGAAGCTTTGGAACCTTTCGGCCCGTCGTTCCCATAGACGACGGTCCAGCTTGGTGACCAACTGAATAAGGTCTGCCAGGGAGTTTGGAATCTCCACCCGAGCCAGTTCATCTTTTAAGATCTCGGAGAGTCCTAGGCGAAATTGATATTTTAGGGCGGACTCATTCCACTCTGTATCCGCGGACCACTTCCGAAAGTCAACTATGTAATCCTCCACGGGCCTTTTTCCTTGTGCCAAGGTATGTAGGGTAGATTCTGCGGTGCCTGTATGTTGAGAGTCATCGTAAAGCAAGGACATGGCTGAAAAGAAGGTTTCCACAGAGTCCAGATGAGGGCTCTTTTGCTCCATCAAGTGCCCAGGATTGAGGTTCGTCAGAGAGCAGGGAGATGATGAATCCCACCTTTATGGATTCTAGCTGAAAAGTCCTAGGTTGCAGAGCCAAATGTAGTAGGCAGGCATTTTTAAAGGCCCGAAATTTCTTCCGGTTACCGGAAAAACGTTCAGGAGTGGGGACCCTGGGGTCCGGGTTTGTCATGACCAATGCAGGGGGGACACCTTCAGATACTTGAGGTGAGGTGGAGGTGCTGGCTGCAGGAGGAGACAGGTCCGCTTGACTAGGAGAAAAGGTAAGATGCTGGAGACGCCCTTCGATTTGGAAGTAACCATCCTGGAGGCGTTGTACAGCCTGAGTGAGGGCTGTACCTGCTGGCATAGGGCCTCAAGGGGTGAACCAGCTCTGTCGGCCTCGGACATTGGCTGGTTTGTACTGTCACAGGTACTCACCCAGGCCGAAATGCTGAGAGCTGCTTCCCTTGCGACATGGTGCACGATGCTCTGGAATGGGTACAGAGGGCACCGGGCACAAAGGTGCACGGGTTGCCAGCAGGTGGGTTGCAGGTGGTGTGCAGTGGGGATGTTGACCATGTGTGGATGAAGCTGCACTGGAAGTAGACACCTGGCAGGACCAACACGAGGCAGAGGCTGTAGAGGAACCAGCACACACTCTGGAGGATAATCCTGGGGTGCATACGTGGGTAGAAAGTCCAGAAAGCCAGGCCGAGGGTCAACCACAGGTAAACAGGCAGCAAGGAATCCAAGAGGCAAGCCAGGGGTCACACACAGGTAAGCAACAAGAGAATGTCCAGGAGGCAGGCCGAGGGTCAAGCACAGGTAATCAGGCAGAAGGATATCCAAGAGGCAGGCCAGGGGTCAAACACAGGTAAATAACAAGAGAATGTCCAGTAGGCAGGCCGAGGGTCAAGCACAGGTAATCAGGCAGAAGGGTATCCAAGAGGCAGGCCAGGGGTCAAACACAGGTAAGTAACAAGAGAATGTCCAGTAGGCAGGCCGAGGGTCAAGCACAGGTAATCAGGCAGAAGGGTATCCAAGAGGCAGGCCAGGGGTCAAACACAGGTAAGTAACAAGAGAATGTCCAGTAGGCAGGCCGAGTGTCAAGCACAGGTAATCAGGCAGAAGGGTATCCAAGAGGCAAGCCAAGGGGGTCAAACACAGGTAGCAGCAGCGGTGGTCAGAGGAGGTCCGGGTCAAGCACAGGTAATCAGGCAGGCATAGGGTACAGGATACAGGATACAGGAGACTGGAGCCAGGAACTCAGGGAATAGAGACAACAAACCAGCAATTAATGAAGGGAAGGAGAAGGCCTTTTATAGGCCAGGTAAGTGGTCAGGTGGGGTATCCGGACGAGTGCGCATGCGCACCCGCTTTCTGACAGAGCTGCGCACAGACGTGAGCCGCGCTGGATGGGCTAGAACACATACCCGAGCGCCGTGAACCCGTGCATGCGCACCCGCTGCCCCGCGTACCTGTATGCGCTGCTGAACAGCTCTGCCGCACGTGCGTACCCTAGGAACCCGGCGCTGAAGCGTGATATTTCTCTGACAGTCTACTTCCCCAATGTAGACCACCCGCAATTTCTTCGGAAGTTGCTACCTCAGTTATTGGAATTTTCAGGGGGAATGGTCATCTTTGGGGGGGACCTCAATTTCACAATGGATCATCTATTGGATGCCTCACGCAGCGCCTCTCATCTCTCCTACGCACACCTCAAACGAATGAAATCGGACCTCCAGGCCTTGCGCCTGATAGACCCCTGGCGACTGCAGCATCCTCAGGACCGAGACTACTCTTTTTTTTCTCAAGTCCATCACTCCTATTCAAGATTAGACTATCTGTTGGTGTCGCATAAAGACTTATCTAGGGTGGTGTCCACCACCATTGATGTCATATCCTTCTCGGATCATGCGCCGATACATCTTAAGCCCCATACACACGGTCGGACAATCCGCGGACCAGGTCGGTCGGATCCTGTCCGTCATACTTTGTCTGATGTTGGTTTTGCGTACACACGGTCGGACAAAGTTGTCGGAAAATCCGATCATTCTGAACGTGGTGACGTTTGTTGCCTACGACGGGACTACGTAGAGGCTAGTAGCCAATAGCTTTGGTCTTGTAATGTGATGTGAGCATGCGTAGCACTTTGTCCGGTCGGACAACCGCACACACGATCGGATTTGGTGTGATCGGACCGTGTTGTCGGCAAATCTTTCCAGCAGGAGAGAAGACTTTGTCCGTCGGACAATCCGACGTACACTGTCCGATGGTGCATACACACGGTCTGATTTTTCAACAACATTGTCCGATCGGACAGAATCCATGAAAAAGTCCGACCGTGTGTATGGGGCTTCACTCTTCAGTTGGGCCCCACGACCCGGACCCCTCCCTCGTGGAGACTAAACGAGGCTCTGCTGCAATCAGAGGAGACCCGCTCGGAGGTGCTGGCCACACTGCAGGAGTATTTTTCTATTAATACAGCCTCGGTCGCCAACCCCCTGACAGTATGGGAGGCCCACAAGGCGGTTGTAAGGGGCACCCTAATTAAAATAGGGGCCCGCCTCAAACTCCTTGCCCAGATCCGTACCTTAGAGAGTGCTCATTTCGCTCGATTGTTTTCCTTAAAATGAAACAAAAACTGGCATGGGCACACTGTACGATGTACGAATTCTCCAATAAACCCGGCACGTTGTTGGCCAGAGCATTGCAAGGTTCCCGCACCAAAACCTATATCTCCCACATTCTGACATCCTCGGGCCAGAAAGTGACCACATCATCATACATGGCTGCGGAGTTCCGGTCATTTTATGAAAGCCTCTACAATTTAGACAGGCCACAGTCGGATGACCCCAACTCCCCTGGCGGATTCACCCCACGGTCATACGTAGCCACTTCAGGCATGCCCTCTCTCCCGATTGCGGTTCAGGAGGAATTGGAGGAACCTATTACAACGGCAGAATTGGGGGTAGCGTTGGCCAATTCGAAACCAAAAAAAGCCCCCGGCCCGGATGGCTTCACCCCAACATACTATAAGGCTTTCTTTGAGACGCTTTCTCAGCCTTTGGTATCGGCCCTCAACTCAATTACAGAGGGTAACTCTTTCCCGATAGACACCCTGAGGGCATATTTATGCCTTATTCCAAAGGAGGGAAAGGACCCATTGAGGTGCGATAGCTCTCTTGAATACCGACCTTAAATTGTTCGCCAAGATATTGGCTAACAGGATTCACTCACACATTCCCAGCCTGATTCACAGGGACCAGGCGGGTTTCGTCCCTCAACGGGAACCACGGGATAACACCATCAGGGTGATAAATCTAATTCACGCGACCAAGTCATCAAGGCGACCCCTTCTCCTGCTGTCAACCGACGCGGAGAAGGCATTTGACCGTGTAGATTGGTCCTTTATACAGGCCACCCTAGAGCACATAGGACTACATTCCTCAATGCTTAGTTGGATCCTATCCCTCTACTCCCAACCTACAGCTGCAATCAAAGTCAACAAGACTAGGTCCAGTTACTTCATACTCTCCCTGGAGCCCCTCTTATGCAGAATAAGGGCGAATTCAAGTATCACCGGTTATCACAAATCCTCTGGGTCGCACAAGGTGGCCGCCTTTGCGGATGACCTAATTTTTTTCCTAACAGACCCACTTACTTCGCTCCCTAACCTACTCCGCGCCCTACAGGAGTACGGGGCCCTTTCTCTGTTCCAAATCAATTTATCCAAGTCCTCCCTCCTTAATGTAACAGTGGACAAAGGCATTATCCGTCATTTGCGTTCTGAATACCAACTACGCTGGGCGACCAACACTATTCCCTACCTGGGTGTTGACATCAGTTCAGATCCCTCAGATTTGTATCAGGCGAACTTCGCCCCACTTCTTCTCCATCTCAAAACAGATCTCCACCACTGGCACTCACTTACCTTAATGTGGTTCGGACGATGCAATGCCATTAAGATGACTGCCCTGCCTAGGGTATTATACCTACTACAAGCCCTTCCCATTCATCTCCCACCTCTATTCTTTAAGCCAGGGGTGCCCAACCAGTGGCCCGGGGGCCACATGTGGCCCGCGGAGCCCTCTGATGTGGCCCTCGACTTTCTGCCCTAAGATGGCAGGTTGGCAAGCCCAGATTTGATACCAAATGCACTCCGCCTGGGACAGCAACAACCAGCGATACCAGACTGGAAGAGGGTTATTAAAGGTAAGTTTACAAATAGAAAATAAAACAGACAACCACACCCAGGAGATGATCAAGATGAAAGAACAACTCAAAGAGACAAAGTTAAACCAGAGGAAATTGAATTACAAACTAGAAGAACACGAGAACCAAAATAGAAGACACAATTTAAGAATACGCGCATTAGCAGAAGAAAATGGTGAAGACCTCAGGAAAATAATAAAAGAGATTTTTAACCCTGTATGGAACAAGGGCCCAGAAATGGAGCTGAAAATAGACAGGATACACAGAATAAGGAAACCTCAACATATTCCAGCAGAAAGCCCCAGGGATATCCTGATTAAATTTCAGAACTATGAAGATAAGGCAGTAATATGGAGTAATCTAAGAGGAAAACCTCCTGTGAAAATTAATGGTATAGAATTACAAATATATCTTGACCTGGCCCCGGAGACGTTGGCCAGGAGGCGAATCCTCAAACCTCTTTTAAACCTACTGAGAGCGGAAAATGTGAAATATACCTGGGGCTTTCCGGCCTGTCTAATAGGCTATAGAGCAGGTAAATCTGCGACACTCAGATTCCCTGAAGAGCTACCAGAATTTTGCGCTAAATTAGACCTACAAGAAATCGCAATCCCTGAGTGGTCACAAAGAGAAGGCTTGGGATGAAGCATTGCCTAATACACCGAGATCTGCCCTTTTCTTTTTTTTTTTTTTTCCTCTGGGGGGTTGGTGGGAGTGGGGGGGGGAGGGATCCTCGCGCATCAGGGAGGAGAGCTCTGTCCGAAACACGCGCTCCACTCCCCTCCTGGGACTAGCCCGTGGGAGGGGCGCGGAGCGCTGGGTGGGGTCTGAACCACACCTCGAGGAAGGAAGACCCGGAATTGAGATGAGGTTTGTTTCAATCCAAGGTCTAGAGGTCAGAATTGGCCAAGAGAGGGGGGTGAGGGGTTTAGGGTGGAGGGGGGATGGGAGGGTGGAGGGGGGATGGGAGGGTGGGTGGGGTGGGTATGGAGATGGGTAAGGGAACGATACCTCTCGACTTATGCGATAAGAAAAAATTTAACGCAAGATTAAGTTTTTGACATATAACGTCCGAGGACTGAACACATCTGCCAAAAGACACAAGATCTTAAGAGAGCTCAAAAACCATCATGCAGACATAATCTTTCTCCAAGAGACACACCTCTTTTTAGGAGGTAACGTAAAACTACATTCAAAGGAACATCCTATCTGGTTCTATGCCGACTCAACGACTAATAAAGCAAAAGGAGTTGCAATCGGGTTTTCAAGAGAAACTAGATTCAAAGTAGAGGAAAGGCTTACGGATCCAGAGGGGAGATTCCTCTTTTTAAGAGGATATATAGGGGAAACAGAATGTACTTTGGGTAATGTATATGCCCCAAATAAAAAGTCAGCAGAATTTGTAAAAAAAATGATAGGGACCTTGGCACAGTTTAGGAGAGGGTTAGTAATAATGGCAGGAGATTTCAACCTATGCTTGAGCCCACAGGAGGATAGTACGTCCCGTGTACAGGTGACGGGACAGGTGTCTCTCAAAATATTGAAGCAAAAACTGCACCAAAACCAATTGGTTGATGTGTGGAGAGCTCTGCACCCCAAAGCACGGGATTACACCTTCTTCTCTCCTGTACATGGGACGTACACACGCATTGACTATTTTCTAATTGACCACAACATACTGACCAAAGTTACAGAGGCTGAAATAGGGATCGCTACTCTTTCAGACCATTCCCCATTAATGATGACCATTGAAGAAATGAAACCACAGAGACCAGCCTTTAATTGGCTTCTAAATGAGGCGCTTTTCAGCGAAAAACAAGACGCAGAAAAAATAAGCGATGAATTGACACATTTCTTTGAAATTAACGACACACAAGATATTTCGTATTCTACATTATGGGAAACACATAAAGCATTTATAAGGGGTATATTTATATCCATGGGAGCCGGGGAAAAAAAGGTGAGAGAAAGAGAAATTAGAAGCATAACAGAGGAAATATATGAACTGGAACAGATGCACAAAAGACCTGAAGGGAGACATCAAGAAATATATCATCAACTAATATCTAAAAGAGAAGAATTAAAAGATCTATTAACACAGGATACAAAAAGGGTCTTTAATAGAATTTTGAAAGAAAAATACTCGAGTGGCAACAAAATTGGAAAACACCTGGCAAAGACCTTAAAGAAGGAAAAGTCAAGAAATTACATCGAAAAAATACGAAATAAACAAGGAGAACTAGTTTATAAAACAAAAGAGATAGCAGAAGTTTTCCGAGATTATTATAGTACACTTTATGATGTCAAGAAAGGTAAAGCAGATAGAGGACAAACAACCATGATAAAACATTTTCTAGATAAATCAGGAATATCCCAATTAAACTCAAATGATAGCGAAGATATGGAAAGTCCAATCACAGAGCAGGAAATAAAAAAAGCTATCCTACAAACACCAACAGGGAAAAGCCCAGGCCCGGACGGATTCCCCATGAAATATCTTAAGAAATTTGAGAAAATTTTGATACCTCGGCTATGTAATTACATGAACGGACTCGGAGTAGATTATGGGTTAAGCTCAGAAGCACAGAGAGCACAGATAACTGTAATTTTAAAGGAAGGTAAAGACGAAAAGTTATGCCCAAGCTATAGACCAATTTCACTTTTGAATTGCGATACAAAACTTTATGCAAAAATCCTGGCCAACAGGCTAAGAGATAAAATAAGGGAATTGGTCCATAAGGACCAGGTAGGTTTTGTGCCAGGGAGAGAGGGACGCGATAATGGAGTCAGATCACTCCTGCTGTTGCAAAAAATGAAAGCCCATGGGCCCCCAGGTCTATTTCTGGCAATCGATGCTGAAAAAGCATTTGACAGAGTAGACTGGGGGCTCATGATGGAGACACTGAAGTACATGGGCTTAGGTGACAGGATGTTACAAAGAATTAGGGTATTATATGAAGTACCGACTGCAACAATAAAAATCAACGGAGATCACTCAACTCCCTTTTCAATGAGAAATGGGACGAGGCAGGGGTGCCCCCTGTCCCCACCTCTTTTTGTGCTTTCGCTCGAACCTTTACTAGCAACAATTAGAGCAAATAAGGATATTAGAGGAATAAAAATCGGCGACGTCGAGCATAAAGTTGCAGCCTTCGCTGATGATCTGCTGTTCTATGTCTCTGAATCAAATTATACAATGCCACGATTGATAGAAACGTTAAAACAATATGGAGCAATAGCAAACTTCAAAATTAACTTAAACAAATCGGAGATTCTGAACATAAATATGGAACCAAAAGAGGCACATGAGCTACAAAAAGAATACCCATTCCCTTTGAAGAAGAAAGGTTTAAAATACTTGGGGATCAAACTAGCAAACTCAGTAGAACAACTATTTAGCGAGAACTATATCCCACTACTGGACGAAATCAAAAATGAGACCAAAAAATTATCCCTAAGGCCCCTATCATGGTTCGGCCGGATTAACACAGTCAAAATGATGCTTTTACCTAAAGTTACATATAAATTTTCAATGATACCAATCCCTCTTCCAGATTATTATTTCCAAACTCTAAATACCATAATACGCAGGTTCATTTGGCAAAATAAAAAACCCAGGATCTCCCGCAATATTTTGAGGCAGAACAAAGATCAAGGAGGAGTGGGGATCCCTGACCTAAAAAAATATTATTACGCGGTCATGGTGTCACGAGCAATAGAGTGGGTATGGGAAACAGAAGATAAACACTGGGTTAAAATGGAGAGTATTATAAGCGAAAAAAGTTTAAAAAAGGCAATCTGGATTCCACCACATTTAAGAAATTTGGGCACTAACACACAAAAAATAACTAAAAATGTATTAAAAATATGGGATTTATTACACAAAAAATACAAGTGGAAATATAATTCACTATTAATGACTTTAAGTGATAATGAGTATTTCCCACCAGGAGAAAGACACGTAGGGGGTCAATGGGTAGGGGAAAACACACAGTTAAAAGATATAATAGACAAAGGAAGAATAAAAACACTAGAAGAACTACAGCACAATCCAACACAAATAAGAGTAAATGAGTGGCGATATTTACAGTTGGCCCATTTTGTAAGGAGTCTTCCCCAACCGATAAGAACAAAAGAAAACTATACAGCATTTGAAAAAATCTGCGCTGATACAGGGGGAGAAAAAAAGAAAACAATATCCCGGCTTTATAAAGCTATCCTTGCAGAGGAGAAACTGGAGATACCGCCTTTTTTCTTAAAATGGGGCACGGAGTTGGGAGCACATGATTATATGCACAAAGTCAAAAAAATATTGAAATTAACCCATATATCTGCTATAGACACCATGACGGCGGAGATGAACTATAAATGCCTCTCTAGATGGTATATGACACCTGACAAACTTAACAAATTCCATTCAGAGAACTCACAGAATTATTGGAGGGGATGCAATAATCCGGGCACCATGGCCCACATTTGGTGGGAATGCCAAAAAATAAAAAAATTTTGGAGAGAGATTCTAAGCCTCATAAAAATAATTACTGACGTAACCATAAAGGAAGAACCCTGGGTGTGCTTATTCCATGGGACGGATGATCCAATAAAACAATATATAAACACATTGATTCCCCAGATGCTAAACGCAGCCAAGGGTCTTATCCCAAAAAAATGGCAACACGAAGAAGCCCCAACTAAAAGAGAATGGGCTCTAAGACTAGATGAAATATACCATCTTGAAAAATTAAGATATAACGGAGAAGAAGACGAACCGAAAAAATGGAAAAGATGGCAGATATTCAAACAGACATGGGAATATGTCGAAACGATTACATAAAATGGAAGGAAATAAAAAAATGGCTTCCGAGATAAAAAAGAAGAGAGGTATCGGGAAATAGGGAGGGCGGGATTGGGAGGGGGAGGTGAGGGAAAAGAAATAGGAGGGAAGGGGAGAGAAGTGAAGGGAAAGAAAAAGGAGAAGGGGAAAAAAAAAAGAAGAGAAAAAGAGGAAGGGGAAAGAAGAGAAAAAAAGGGAAAAACCCCACACACCATAAAAGATTAAATAAATATTTACAAATAAATAACATTGAATATGATAAGCTTCACAGATCAAATCACTTAGTAATACAAATCCACAATGATGTGAAATATAACGAGAGATATAAATGAACATCAAGTTGAATACTAATCTCTTGAATATGGCTGATGTGGATAAAAAAAAAGGAAAAAAAAAGAAAGATTAAAGGTAAGTTTACTACTAAATTCAAACTATATATGGATATATCTGTTTTGCAGTGGTTACTGGGCTGCTTTCAAACTGATCCGCAGGTGCAGTGCAGCTGCGGGTTACCTGCGTTGAGCCATAAACTTCTGTTATTACCTGCGGGTTTGTTGCACCTTCAGAAAGTGCGCCACACCTGCAGGATATAATAGAAGTTTACGGCAAAGTGTAGCTGACCCGCAGAAAATCCACAGGTTCACTGCGCTGCACCAACGATTTGGGCAAATCGCAGCGCAGCCTTAGGCCCCTTTCACATGATTGGTCCGACCCAATCGGACTTACTATTCACCTCTATGGAGCAGCAGATGTAAACGGACTTGTGTCTGTTTACACCCGCCTACCTAAAAAAAATAGAAAGGTATCTGCCCCTTCCGTCTGGGCGAATCGGATTGGATCAGAGGGCCCATAGAGTAGAGTGGGCATGGACCTGTTATTCTCCCGCTCCGCTCATTGTGGCCCACGACTAGTTACCAATTTGCTTAAGTGGCCCTCGCTCTTCAAAAGGTTGGGCACCCCTCGATGTTCCGCAACTTTGTTTGGTCGCATCGAAATCCACGTATTAGATTACAACTCCTCCACATGGCAAAGCACAGAAGAGGAGTCGGACTCCCAGATATAAAGGCCTATTACAGGGCAGCCCATCTTACGAGAGTGGTCTACTGGCATTGCCACGCAGAGGCTAAACAGTGGGTGGCGATGGAGTTGGAGGACTCTGACGACATGGCCAGGAGCTGGCCCCCAACACTCCTCAGTATCCCCAATGCCTTCTCCCATGATACAGATCTTGGGTAATCCGGATTTCCCACCTGGCCGAATAAATCCTGCTTTCGGGCGTCTCGCTGCAAAGGAGCGACTTCACCTTCACGACTTTCTGGGCCCGGATGGCCAGCTTACAACAGTAGCTGGGATGTCTGCTACTGACCCCCCGTTGGACTTCAGGAGTGGTCTCCAACTATGTAACTTTCTGCGCAAGTGCGTGCGGGCGCCGGGCATTTTCGCATCCTCTCACGGAACTGGAGCAAATTTGCCACCACAGAGAACCAATCCGGCACTGTCTGTCTCTAATCTACTCCTCTCTGATCTCACCCGCTGAAGGATTCATTCCCCCCTTCTCTCTCTAAATGGGAGGACGAGCAAGGAATCCAACTCAATGACTCACAAAGGGAGAAGATCCTACACTTTGCACAGAAGTCATCCATTGCCACCAGAGGCCAAGGGACCTGTTATAAAATTATGACCCGATGGTACAGAGTGCCCACCACTCTGCATCGCTTCTTCCCGCAGGTCTCCAGTCTTTGCTGGCAATGTGGTCTGGCGGAGGGAAAGATGCTCCACATTTTCTGGGACTGCCCCAAAATTAAACCCTATTGGCAGGAGGTGACGTGCACGATTGAGCACCTGACTGGTGCGGTCTTAGAGGGGGATCCCGGGGCCTGCCTGCTGCATCTCTCTAAGTGTCCCATTAAGAAATACAAAGCTTCCCTTACCATTCAGCTATTAAATGCCACCAAGGCATGCATTGCCTTGTGCTGGAGATCGGAGATTCCACCATCGAAGACTATGTGGTATGCGAAGGTGAACGAACTAAGAAACATGGAAGATCTCACTGCCACCTTGTACGGACTAGAGGAGGACTTTCGGGAGACTTGGCGACCATGGAACCACTACATCTACACTAATGCGTACCTCCGTGAGGTTGCACTTCCTGATTAATTTCTGCGGCTCGATTTACTGCCGGGTAAGGTGGGCACCACCATCTTCTTCCTTATCTTCTCCTACTGCCTTTTTTCCTCCCTCGCCCCCCCCACCTCCCCCCCTTACCTACCTGCCTTTTCCCTTAAATTTCTCCCAGTCATGGGCCGGTTTAGTCAGATAATATGAATATCCTATGTACATCACCCGCCTGTTGCGCCACATGGCTGGGTCCTGCTGGTTGGGAGATGACTCTCCCAGACAGCCGGAATAGTTTCTCTCAGTATGGCATGGTAGCCACACTAGAAAAAATTGGTTATTTTGGGAACAGTTTGGAAGCCCCCTGTGACGGATCCTGTACTAAAGGTGTCCGCCGTAAATGCTTCCTAAGTCCTGGAACATGAGTCCAATGGATCTGGCTATAGGAGCCCCCAAGAACAAGACAACACCAGTCTTGGAGTACATCAGGAATAACTTTTATTTGACATGTCACACAAATGTATACAGCCGGATGACTAAAACCTAACCTAATTAGCATGAGCTAATTATCTTAATCAACACTGGACTCATTCAATTGCAGGGTTAATTAGCACATACAACAATAGGTGAAATACTCTTTAGAATCTGTGTCAAGCCAGACCAGCCTCATTTACATTATACAAGACAACAGACAGGCTGGCTGGAGTTGATGATATTAGCATCTGACAGTGTGTGTCCCAACAGCATGGGACAACACACATTATATATACATATATACAGCATATACATATCCAGAGTCTATGTGTCTTGGGGGGGCCAGCATGAACCTGAATCCAAGTAAAACCAGCTCATAAACAGCACCGTTCCCCCAAATGCCAGGCCCCATAATCGCAAGGCAAGAGGCTTGCATTACGTCCCCTCCAACAGCCTCTGTCCCGGCTAGGTCTGTCACATTTCTCCCCTTTCATCAGGAGACTAACACAGGAGGAGACCCCAGACGGGTGGACTCTGAAGTTAGTCCATAGTTCCAGTCCTCTAATGCCTGTACCCACACAGTACCCCAAACAAATTGTTTCAAACCGAGCACTACTCACCCAGCCAACCTCTGCCTCTCTCATAGAACATGCTGGGGGGAAGTGTGGACTGGTCCTTCCTCCTGGAGTCCCTTTAGCCGCAGGAGAGAAGACAGGGTGGCTGGGCTCAGCCGGTCATGCTGTTGGGCATATGGGCCTCCTGCCCAGCATCCCTGGGGTATACAGGTGGAGACTGAATTCCCATCCACCTTTACAGTAAATCTATCCTGTTTTAGTTGTGGGCAGAGGCCAGCAGCGCTCGGTTCCGTTGCCAGCAGTTCAGCTGGGCATAGGAGCTTCCTTACATCATCTGCTTCAGCTAACTGTTGGGGAAAGAGGCCGACTGCCCCAGCTCCCTGGAACTCTGCAGCTGTTACCGGTGCTGGGCAGAGGTTGGTAGCACTCTGCCCGGTTGCCAGCACTTCTGCTGGTTTTCTGTTAGTGGAGACCACAGGCCCATCCACCGACACCAGATCAAGCTGCAGTTGTGAGGTGACAACTGCATTCTCTCCTTGGATCCTGATCTGAAACTCGTGATGGACTGCCACCTCCTCACCCTGGGCCTCCAGAATTGCTGTAGGTGTGGGGCAGAGGTCTTGGACCCTCTGTTCAGTTACCAGATCTTCAGCTGGAGAAGTTTGTTGTAACTCCATAGATGCTGCTGGCAGAAAATCACATGTCCCTGTCAGTGATGTGGGAGAAGGGCCAACTACCTCTTCCCTCAAGAAGGCCGAAGCCACTGTTGGTGCTGGGCAGAAGTTAGCAGAGTTCTGCCCAATTGTCAGCACTTCCGCTTTGGGGACGACAATCTCTGGAGTTTCCACTGCCGATTCTCTGGCATGCTGCTGAACGTGTTCTAGCAGTTTCCTGTATGCCCTTTCCAGATGCTGTTCCTTCCTTAACAAATGGTCCAGATCAGGTTTAAGCTCTGAGACCCCTGCAAGACCGAGCATAGCCTCTCTATATTCTCACAGGTCCTCAAGGGTAGGTTCCCCTTCATCGCCAAACACAAAACGATCTGTAAGGCTCTCCCACAGCAATCCAGGGCCTCCAAAGTCATATTCCTCCGGAGAGCATTCTGTTGTCTCCCCTAAATATCCCTGCTCTGCGTGCCATTGCAGAGCCCGATAATGATTGTCCAGCTCTATCTCCTGCTGGACCAGCCTGTCCAACTCAGTCACCTATTGCTCCTGGGGCTGCTCTCCCAGGAATGCCATCCGCAATGCCCGTTGGTCACTGGCCCGTTGCTCTTGGGTTGGAAAGCACTATACCAGCAAGCTGGAGGGCTCCAATCCACAGCTCCACCCGAATCTGCTGCCTGAGCTCCAGGTATTCATCCTCAGACAAAGTCCTGGTGTATGCTGAAAGGATGATCCGCAGCAGCCCCGGGAACTCTGATGCCAGATCCATATCTCCGCTGGGGTGACCGAAGTCTGCTATCCTGATCTTGGATCCCGGTGGAGGTTTGGATGTCCCAGACTGCAGGAAGCACGATCCCACTGCTTGCCAACAATGTGACGGATCCTGTACTCAAGGTGTCCGCCGTAAATGCTTCCTAAGTCCTGGAACATGAGTCCAATGGATCTGGCTATAGGAGCCCCCAAGAACTAGACAACACCAGTCTTGGAGTACATCAGGAATAACTTTTATTTGACATGTCACACAAATTTATACAGCCGGATGACTAAAAACTAACCTAATTAGCATGAGCAACACTGGACTCCTTCATTTAATTGCAGGGTTAATTAGCACATACAACAATAGGTGAAATACTCTTTAGAATCTGTGTCAAGCCAGACCAGCCTCATTTACATTATACAAGACAACAGACAGGCTGGCTGGAGTTGATGATATTAGCATCTGACAGTGTGTGACCCAACAGCATGGGACAACACACATTATATATACATATATACAGCATATACATATCCAGAGTCTATGTGTCTTGGGGGGGCCAGCATGAACCTGAATCCAAGTAAAACCAGCTCATAAACAGCACCGTTCCCCCAAATGCCAGGGCCCATAATCGCAAGGCAAGAGGCTTGCATTACATCCCCTCCAACAGCCTCTGTCCCGGCTAGGTCTGTCACCCACCCCCCCCCCCGGTATAGCGCACAGATAGTTAAGATATACAACCATAACTTTACAGGTATCCTACAGTGTGCACAACCGG
Source organism: Lithobates sylvaticus (assembly GCA_028564925.1). Classification (NCBI taxonomy): domain Eukaryota; kingdom Metazoa; phylum Chordata; class Amphibia; order Anura; family Ranidae; genus Lithobates; species Lithobates sylvaticus. The sequence continues at coordinate 299,689,273 of CM053029.1, forward strand.
GGGAAGAGATATGTGACAAAGCTGATATAACCTCTAACCCTTTCTGTTACGCGTTACTGTTTTTTATTATAATCATTGTCATTTTATTTCTATGACTGTTATATTGTATCATCTTGAAAATAAATAAAGGAATTACAAAAAAATTTACTGTTGAAAGTTTTTGTCTCCTATTATCTTGATAGGTAATTTATGAATGTAAAAATTTGCTTCAATTTGGACAGTGTGTATCCATATTTTTGCACTATGGCACGTCTTAACTGTCCACTGGGCTGCCAATAGTGTAATTAAGGAGGGGCTGGCCAAAGTATCACACATTATTTAGGCATTCAGCTCTCATGGAAGTGGAGAGGGTTACTTGTCCAAAACATTTTCCCTATCCCCCACCATACATTTTTTAGAATAGGCCACCAGAGGGGGTGAGGAATCTGATACGTTGACCTTATACTTTTGTCTTTAAATACTCATTTAAATAAATGTTATACTTATGTTGGCCAAGAATGTTTGTGTCAAATCAGCTTGCAATGTTATGTGCAAAAGTATTAATTTTTTTTTCTTGTTTGACTCCACAGTTGCCTTCCAACCCACAGGAATGGCAGGCTGTTGCAGTCCAATTCCACCATCAGTGGGATTTTCCCAACTGTGGTGGGGCGATTGATGGGAAGCATGCCACCCATCTCGGGCTCTTATTATTATAATTATAAGGGCTTTTGCAGCATAGTGATGCTAGCAGTAGTGTCTGCAAATTACGTGTTCATGTACCTGGACGTTGGGAAGAATGGCCACAACTCAGACGGAGGAGTGATTGCACAGACCGAATTCTACCGTCGGATACAGAATGGCACCTTACCTTTGCCACCTCCTGAGGAGAATGTCGAGGGCCTCAATTTTGTATTTGTTGCAGATGAGGCCTTTACTGTAGGGGAACATCTTATGAGGCCCTTTCCCATGAGGAACCTCACCCCAGAACAGAGGATCTACAACTATAGGCTGTCTCATGCCCAAAGGGTTGTAGAGAACGCATTTGGAATACTGTCAAGTCAGTTCAGGCTTTTTCTAACAGCAATTAACCTGGCCAAATGCAAGCTAAACCATGTAGTATTGTGCTGCTGCATCCTGCACAATTACTTATGTAGGAATGCAAGCAGCTACCTTGCCTCACTTCCAAGTGAGGTTGACTTTTCTGTGTCAGGCCCAGCTGATCCTGCTGTGATGACGACTCTGGAAAGTGGCCGTGCTGGGTTGCCCTCCCAAACTGCCCGAGATGTCCGGCAACAGTATATGGACTACTTTGCGGGTAGAGGGGCAGTGGCTTTGCAGCAAAATGTTGCTGATTCTGAATACATTTTTTATTTGATACTAAACTCCTATTTCATTTGAATTACTGTTTCTTATGTGTCTCCTAGGTTCTCAAATGGCCTTAATTTTGGCCATTTTCTACAATAGTGCAAACGTAACTTATTTGCTCCATGAGGTGACAATCTCTTCTTCAGCTAACTATTACGAAGGCCTCTTAAGCCCCTCCCTAGGGAAAAAGAGCCTTGACTTATGGGGGCATGGCTAGGTACATGACAAGGGGAACGATTGGTTGGGACATGTGGGATGGGATGGGCCTGAGCTCAGGAAGTCGTGTGGCGCAGGGAATTCTGGATCTTTCGGAAGAGTTGTTGGAAGAGCTGCTGTGGACCCTCCACCTCTGCCATGGACATTGACCTCCTGTTGGCCAGGGTCCACGAGCTGGCTCTCCAGGGTCAGGCTGAATGGCTATTCTCCCTCCTCACCCCTGAGATGTACCCCCCTCCCTTCTCCACTGCCGCCTGTGGGTGCCTCTGCCTCCAGGCTCAGGAGACGTACCCGCCCCCCCTTCCTGACTGAGCCCAAGTCCTTCCAGGCCTTCAAACGCTGCCTCTACCCCCATGTCCCTCTAGAGCCCCTGAGGCCACTGGTCCCGGCTCCCCCCCTTCATCCCCTCCTGCTGCCATCCGCCGCCGGAGTCCTCCCGGCGAGACTCCCCGCCATCAGTGCACACCGTGGGCTGGGTCTCCTCTCGCCCAGCCTGCTCCCAGAGTCCTCCAGTGGTCAGTGCGGGCTTCCCCAGCCACCCCCCCACGGGCGCTTCCCGCCTCCGATAGCCGCCCGCGGGTGCCAGCTACCGTTATCCGAGCTTCCACACGGGCCGCCCCTCCTCCTCCTAAACAGGCATGTTTAAAAACATAACATACACATCCCCAACTTATGGTTCGACTTTGCTAAAGTTAAGGCCATATGAGATATTAGTATCCCAAAACTGTGTTGATGTTGGTTTCCTCAGATGGGGTGATCTCACCCCTCTAAAAGCCAAAATTTGAAGCCACGTACACGTAGAGGCATAACTGTTAAATGTCCCTTATGATCCCCTGCCTAAAATGTGTGTAGGTACAAACAGGTTATTTCCTAAAGCCCCAAAACACACAGTGTGTCAACATGTGCTATCTGCCATCACGGGATATCAATGTACACGTTTTGGGGGTGCAACCCCTTCCTCAAAACTAAAGTTCAGGGCGAGGCCACCCAGTGACATAAACTGGGAACCCCGCCCCCCCTGACACCACGTGACATCGAGAGGCCTCGCCCTCAGTTATATAACAGCTGTCACCGAGAAGAAGCGTCACTCTGCGGGAGCCTACCATGGAGGCAGAGCTGTTGCAGCTTTTTTTTCTTTTTTCGGCTCGTCTGGGGGGGGCGTGAGATGGATTTACGTTGTGGGACATTTTTATTTTTTTATCTTTTAATAAAGGACTTTAATAAAGGACTAATAAAAGTGTCTCCTGTCTTTTTTACTATTTTTAAAACTTTTTCTTGTGAAATGGTAGGGGTACAATGTACCCGTTACCAATTCACATGGGGGGAGGCCAGGATCTGGGGGTCCCCTTGTTAAAGGGGCTTCCAGATTCCGATAAGCCCCCCGCCCGCAGAACCCCACAACCACCGGGCAAGGGTTGTGGGGATGAGGTCCTTGTCCCCATCAACATGGGGACCAGGTGCTTTGGGGAGCTACTCCAAAGCAACCTCCCCATGTTGAAGGCATGTGGCCTGGTACAGTTCAGCAGGGGAGGCGCTTTCTCGTCCCCCCCCTATTTTCCTGTGGCCTGCTAGGTTGCATGCTCCGATAAGGGTCTGTATGGATTTTGGGGGGACCCCTACGCCATTTGTTTTTTAAATTTGGTGCAAGGTTCCCCTTAATTTCCATACCAGAACTGAAGGGCCTGGTGTGGATTTTAGGGGGACCCCTACGCAATTTTTAATATTTTTTTAGGTTCGGGGTTCCCTTTAATATTCATACCAGACCCAAAGGGGCGTGGCTGATTGTACCAGAGAGACTTATGGTCATCAGGTTTCTGACGTTTTTATCAACCCTTACTTAACAGAATGTCCTGACAGATGACACCATAGATGCAATAAAATGGCAAAACATAATAAAATAAAGGTACATAATAGGCTCCTGCCAACACACTGGTTAACATCTTGATAACATTAATACTGACTGTATTTGAAATCCAAATTCCCAAATATTACCTCCAACGCCAAAGCCATGTTCTAAGCTAGTCTCCCAGACAATCTCCAAGCTCTCTTCTACAGATTGGGACACACACCTAGTTAAATTGTTACTCATGTCCAATTTAGAATTCAAAGCCACTACTAGATACTACTTGTTTCGCAGAGATAAATTAGATTATATCATACATACGATGGGAGTCTAAAAATGGATTTACAACGCCATCACTCAGTTACTCAATATATGTAGCAGGGAGCTGAATATAGATATATTCCTTCAATCAGAAGACACACTGTAACATTGCTACCGTGAAACTGTTTCCCTCTAGTGGCAGCAAAGACGGTGTCATCACATCCTGCCAGCAGACTGAATGCCAGGAAGCAAAGCATAAAGGGAATTGTATTTCCAGGACTCAAGTTTCACATTGGGACTTCATCGTTTATGGACTACAACTTCCAGACTGCAGAGGAGAGAAGAACAGACTTCTGGGGGAGACTATAAGAGGGATGGATTGAGGCCTGACAAGCTCTCTTAGGACGCCGTTTGACTCTGCCAGCAGAAGGTCTGTGTGACAGCGATCTGCTGTTAGTTTGCAGCCTACACAGCGGGGAGCTGTTCAGCTATACCCAGAGGGACCTCTGTGGACAGCATCGCTTCTTCCCTACAGCGGACCGGAGGGTGTCCCAGGTCCTGGTCATCCAGAGACGCCTGCACTTCCGATCCAAGTAGGCCACAGCGTGGCACGGCGGATGCCATTTCCCAGAGCCAGGATACGGAGAAAGTTCCTGATAGAGTCTTCTTCATCACCTACATCGTTGCCAGCTGTATCTGGGTGAGCGGGCATAGCCCATCTAGTTGCATTAAGACACTGTTTTCAGACATCAGGCATTCAGTTCAGCATAGGAAGTCAGTTCTTATACTATAACAAACACTGTATGCAGACATCTCTGTTCTTGTTGCGTTGCTGGTATCAATAGTGCCACAGGATACAGATTCACTTAAACTCATAGACACTGTATACAGACATCTGCATTCTATACTGCTGGTATTTACAGTCCCTCTGTATACAATTTGCGCAAACGTTAAAACCCTATTCGTTACAATGGACGCGAACGTTCGAAATCTAAAGTGCTAATTATAACGGCCAATATGCATGTTATTGTCACAAAAAAGGTTTGGGGACCCGGGTCCTTCCCCAGAGGACATGTATCAATGCAAAAAGAATTTTTAAAAACTGACGTTTTTTTTGGAGCATTTATTTTAATGATCCATAAAGTGAAAAAAAAGTGAAATATTCCTTTAAATATGGTACCTGGGGGGTGTCTAAATTATGCCTGTGAAGTGGCATGTGTTTCCCGTGTTTAGAACTATCCCTGCACAAAATGACATTTGTAAAGGAAAGAAATAAGCCATTTAAAACTGCTTGCAGCTTTAATGTCATGTCTTGTCCTGGCAATATGTATGAAAATCTTTGAGACAAATGGCATTGAAACAAGGATTGGTGATAAAGCATCAGTAGAGAGGAGATACCTTTTCCCCAAATTAAATCTAACAGGATAGAATTTCCCTTCCTAGGGGTAGATTTCCTCTCACTTCCTGTTTTCAGACATCAGGCATTCAGTTCAGCTTAGGAAGTCAGTTGTTATACTATAACAAACACTGTATGCAGACATCTCTGTTCTTGTTGCGTTGCTGGTATCAATAGTGCCACAGGATACAGATTCACTTAACCTCATAGACACTGTATACAGACATCTGCATTCTATACTGCTGGTATTTACAGTCCCTCTGTATACAATTTGCGCAAACGTTAAAACCCTATTCGTTACAATGGACGCGAACGTTCGAAATCTAAAGTGCTAATTATAACGGCCAATATGCATGTTATTGTCACAAAAAAGGTTTGGGGACCCGGGTCCTTCCCCAGAGGACATGTATCAATGCAAAAAGAATTTTTAAAAACTGACGTTTTTTTTTGGAGCATTTATTTTAATGATCCATAAAGTGAAAAAAAAGTGAAATATTCCTTTAAATATGGTACCTGGGGGGTGTCTAAATTATGCCTGTGAAGTGGCATGTGTTTCCCGTGTTTAGAACTATCCCTGCACAAAATGACATTTGTAAAGGAAAGAAATAAGCCATTTAAAACTGCTTGCAGCTTTAATGTCATGTCTTGTCCTGGCAATATGTATGAAAATCTTTGAGACAAATGGCATTGAAACAAGGATTGGTGATAAAGCATCAGTAGAGAGGAGATACCTTTTCCCCAAATTAAATCTAACAGGATAGAATTTCCCTTCCTAGGGGTAGATTTCCTCTCACTTCCTGTTTTCTCCTTCAGTTTGCAAGTAGGAGTTGTTTCTAAGTTGGATGTTTGAAAGTAGGGGCCTGCCGTATATACTATGCAGAAATTTGCCCCATTAGATGTTGGTGTTGCCACAACACTGTAAGCCCTCACAGCTACTCTTGGTGGGCGCTGGAATGCTCTGCTGTGAACTATTATATCAGGAATTGTAATTACATGCCATTGTTGAACAGTGGTAGGAAAAATTTGGCCTTTGGTGGTGGTGTTGGTGCTACAACACTGTAAGCCCTCACAGTTACTCTTGGTGGGAGCAGGAATGGGCCCTGCTGTGAATTATTACATCAAGAATTGTAATTGCATGCCCATGTTGAACAGGGGCAGAAAATTTGGGCCTTTGGTGGTGGTGGTGGACGGTGTTGCCACAACACTGTAAGCCCTCACAGTTACTCTTGGTGGGCACAGGAATGGGCCCTGCTGTGAATTATTAGATCAAGAATTGTAATTGCATGCACCTGTTGAACAGGGGCAGAAAAATTGGGCCTTTGGTGGTGGTGGTGGACGGTGTTGCCACAACACTGTAAGCCCTCACAGTTACTCTTGGTGGGCACAGGAATGGGCCCTGCTGTGAATTATTAGATCAAGAATTGTAATTGCATGCACCTGTTGAACGGGGGCAGAAAAATTTGGCTTTTGGTGGTGGTGGTGGACGGTGTTGCCACAACACTGTAAGCCCTCACAGTTACTCTTGGTGGGTGCAGGAATGGGCCCTGCTGTGAATTATTAGATCAAGATTTGTAATTACACGCCCCTGTTAAACAGGGGCTGAAAAATTGTGCCTTAGGCACTGGTGCTGGTGCCACAACACTGCAACCCCTCACAGATACTGTACTTGGAGCACAGCAATGAGACCTGTTGCAAAGCATTGTATAAAAAATTGTAATTACACGCCCCTGTAAAACAGGGGCTGAAAAATTGTGCCTTGGGCACTGGTGCTGGTGCCACAGCACTGCAACCCCTCACAGATACTGTACTTGGAGCACAGCAATGAGACCTGTTGCAAAGCATTGCATAAAAATTTGTAATTACACTCCCCTGTTAAACAGGAGCTTAAAAATTGTGCCTTAGGCACTGGTGCTGGTGCCACAACACTGCAACCCCTCACAGATACTGTACTTGGAGCACAACAATGAGACCTGTTGTAAAGCATTGCATAAAAAGTTGTAATTACACGCCCCTGTTAAACAGGGGCTGAAAAATTGTGCCTTAGCCACTGGTGCTGGTGCCACAACACTGCAACCCCTCACAGATACTGTACTTGGAGCACAGCAATGAGACCTGTTGCAAAGCATTGCATAAACATTTTTAATTACATGCCCCTGTTAAACAGGGGCTGCAAAATTGAGCCTTAGCCACTGGTGGTGGCACTCAGAAACAAAAATGTTCTTCCAAGCTATCATCAGGATCATTGAGGAGGAAGAGGATAGTCAGTCAACATAACCGGACAGTCACTCAGCATCAGCATAGGCAGTCTTGAAGGGATGTGGCATTTCAAAATAAATTAATCAGTTATATCAGCTTCAGGTGACTGGTAGCTGGTGGTGATCCAAGACTGATTCATCTTTATGAAGGTCAGTCGATCAACCGAGTCGGTGGACAGGCGCACCCTGTGATCGGTGACAAAGCCTCCAGCAGCACTGAATGTGCGTTTCGAAAGAACGCTGGATGCAGGACAGGCCAGTAGCTCAATTGCATACTGTGCAAGCTCTGGCCAGTGATCCATCCTCAAGACCCAGTAAGCCAAAGGATTTTCGGTGGGAAAGGTGTCCAAGTCTGACCTTGCCCCTAGGTATTCCTGCACCATGTATATCAGACGCTGGCGATGGTTGCTGGAACCGATCATACCTTGGGGCTACGGACTAAAAAATTGTCTGAACGCATCAGTCAGACGTCCACCTTCCCCACCGCTCCTTCTGCTACTGACCGAAGCCTCAGCAACTCGTCATCCAGGACCAGGAGTTTGTAACCTCCCAGTCTCTGGGAACGCGTTGCACAGACCTTTCTGCAAGGCCTCCAGGAGATGTCTCATCCTCTGCTCCCTCTGCGACGGCAAGATAAGGTCCGCAACCTTACCCTTGTACCGTGGATCAAGGAGAGTGGCCAGCCAGTAATGGTCCCTCTCCTTGATCCGAAGAATACGAGGATACTTCCGCAGGCTTTGCAGGATCAGGGAGGCCATGCAACGTAGGTTATCTGAGGCATTCGGTCTGGAGTCTTCTGGGTCACTGAGGACGACATGATCCACAGCCACCTCCTCCCAGCCACGTACAAGTCCACCGGTTTCTTGGGACTGTAAATCATCCCTAAATGACTGCTGCTGCTGCTGCTGCTGCTGCTGCTGCTGATGCTGCTGAGTGCCAGGCTCCACTTCCATGCTGACACAATCCTCCTCCTCCTCATCCTCTTCCTGTGTGATGGGTGGGAGAGAAGGAACACTGTCTGGATAAAGGGGGCCTTGAGAAGCAAGGAAGTCCTCCTCTTCCTGCCTCTGTTCTGCCTCAAGTGCCCTGTCCATTATTCCACGCAGTGTATGCTTCAACAGGTGGACAAGAGGTACAAGTGCATGTTGTATACTGTGCTGTGCTAGACTCACACAACACACACAATAACTCCTGCAGATGGCTGGATTAGATGACACCAGGGCAAAAGGGCAGATACAGGTGCACGTTTTATACTGTGCTGTGCTAGACTCACAAAACAAACACAATAACTCCTGCAGATGTCTGGATTCGATGACACCAGGGCAGATACAGGTGCAGGTTGTATACTGTGCTGTGCTAGACTCACACAACACACACACTAACTCCTGCAGATGGCTGGATTAGATGACACCAGGGCAGAAGGGCAGATACAGGTGCAGGTTGTATAGTGTGCTGTGCTAGACTCACACAACACACACACTAACTCCTGCAGATGGCTGGATTAGATGACACCAGGGCAGAAGGGCAGATAAAGGTGCAGGTTGTATACTGTTCTGTGCTAGACTCACACAACACACACACTAACTCCTGCAGATGGCTGGATTAGATGACACCAGGGCAGAAGGGCAGATACAGGTTCAGGTTGTATACTGTGCTGTGCTAGACTCACACAACACACACACTAACTCCTGCAGATGGCTGGATTAGATTACACCAGGGCAGATAGAGGTGCAGGTTTTATACTGTGCTGTGCTAGACTCATACAGCACACACAATAACTCCTGCAGATGGCTGGATTCGATGACACCAGGGCAGATACAGGTGCAGGTTGTATACTGTGCTGTGCTAGACTCACACAACACACACACTAACTCCTGCAGATGGCTGGATTAGATGACACCAGGGCAGAAGGGCAGATACAGGTGCAGGTTGTATACTGTGCTAGACTCACAACACACACACTAACTCCTGCAGATGGCTGGATTAATGGAGAACTGCACAAAATGGTAGATACAGGTTCAGGTTTATACTGTGCTGTGCTGGACTCACACAGCACACACACTAACTCCTGCAGATGGCTGTAATTGTAGAGAACAGCACTTTCCCTACACGCAAATGCCTGAGAAGAACACACTATCCCTGCCTATTCTTCCTTTTTCCCTACACTTTCCCCACACGCAAATCCCTGAGAAGAACACATTATCCCTGCCTATTATTCCTCTTTTCCTGCACTTTCCCCACACGGAAATGAATGCAAAATAGTTCACACTGTCCCTGCCTATCAATCCTCTTTCCCTGAATGCCGGAACACACTACACAAGGCCCCCGGCGCAGCGGCCTAATATAGTGTGGGGCGTGTACTAAACCCCCTGAGCTATAATTGACCACAGGCATCCTGCCTGTGGCCAATTATTGCTCTCCTCAATGCTGGCGCTATGATTGGCCAAGCATGCGGGGTCACAGTGCATGCTTGGCCAATCATCAGCCAGCAATGCACTGCGACTGGCATAGTGCATTGTGGGCCGTTCGCATCACACGAATTTGATGCGAACGGCCCGCAGAGTTCTGAACTTGACGAGCGGATGAACGGCCGATGTTCAATTCGAACATGGGTTCGAATCGAACACCTGGCCCATCCCTAGTCCTGATGAGACTCTATGATGAAGGCTTGAAGCTCTCTCTGAAGAAGTGTCAGTTTTATCAACCTTTGGTCAACTACCCTGGCCACATAGTGTCTGCCAATGGAGTGGCTACAGAACCCCAGAAGCTGGAAGCCGTCACCTCCTGGCCTACTAATGTGACCGAGCTTAGGTCACTTCTGGGATTCTGCTCTATATTACCGAAGATTCGTCGAGGGAGTTATTCCTACCGGAAAAGCCTAGTGAGATAGTGTTAACTGCCCTACATGATCATCATGGCCATGTAGGGTCCAAGAGGACTGGTGAGGGACCGATTCTATTGGCCCTGCATGTGGGCTGAAGTCGAGGGCTTTTGCCACTCCTGCCTTTGATGTATTCAAAGGAAGACTTTGCCTCACCGAGCTGCCCCAATAGGCAATCTTTAGAGCCAGGGACCACTGAAGCTGGTGTGCATTGACTTTCTGTGCTTGGATCCTGATCTGAGTGGACAAGGCAATATCCTGGTAATAACTGACAACTTCACTCGCTATGCCCAGGCATTTCCCACAAAGGATCAACAGGCATCCACGGTAGCCAAGATCTTAGTAGAGAAGTTCTTTGTGCCCTATGGCCTGTCTCAATGTATCCTCTCCGATCAAGGGAGAGGCTTTGAAATCAGTCTTATTAAGACTTTTGGACCTGCTGGGCATTAAGAAGTCTAGAACCACCCCGTACCATCCTCAAGGAGATCCTCAACCAGAGAGATTCAACCAAACTCTCCTGAATATGCTCGGGACTCAAACTTCAGAGCAAAAGCAACACTGGTGCAAGTACATAGCAGCTATTGTGCATGCTTATAACAGAACTGCAAATGATGCCACAGGATGCTCTTCCTATCATTTGATGTTTGAGCGGGAGGCCCGGCTGCCAGTAGATTTAGCTTTCGGCACATCCCTGGACCATACCTCAGCAATGTCCCACAGAGAGTATGTGGACTGCCTGCAGAGAAGCCTGAAGACTGCCTATGATAAGGCTCAAGCTGCCTCAGATGCCCAAGGACAGAGGAACAAGAGAAACGTCGACCTCAGGGTACGAGTGCAGGACTTGCAACCAGGCAACAGAGTGCTGCTGAGGAATCTAGGTGTCCCTGGGAAGCACAAATTGGCTGATCGCTGGAAGTCATAGCCCTATGTCATCTACAAGCAACGCCCAGGACTCCCGGTGTACCAGATCTAGCCAGAGGGAAGCACAGGCCAGCTAAAAACTTAGCATTGCAATCATCTGTCGCCTCTGTCGGTGGCAGTTTGTGTACCACCACAGCTAGATTCACAGTTCACATTCACGGCCTCTCAGAGATCCCAACCAGTGACTAGATTTCAGTCTGTACCTCTTGCTGTAGACCAGGGGTGCCCAACCAGTGGCCCGGGGGCCACATGTGGCCCGCGGAGCCCTCTGATGTGGCCCTCGACCTCCTGCCCTAAGATGGCAGGTTGGCAAGCCCAGATTTGATACCAAATGCACTCCGCCTGGGACAGCAACAACCAGCGATACCAGAATGGAAGAGGGTTATTAAAGGTAAGTTTACTACTAAATTCACAGTATATATGGATATATCTGTTTTGCAGTGGTTACTGGGCTGCTTTCAAACTGATCCGCAGGTGCAGTGCAGCTGCGGGTTACCTGCGTTGAGCCATAAACTTCTGTTATTACCTGCGGGTTTGTTGCGCCTTCAGAAAGTGCGCCACACCTGCAGGATATAATAGAATTTTACGGGAAAGTGTAGCTAACTCGCAGAAAATCCACAGGTTCACTGCGCTGCACCAACGATTTGGGCAAATCGCAGCGCAGCCTTAGGCCCCTTTCACATGATTGGTCCGACCCAATCGGACTTACTATTCACCTCTATGGAGCTATATCTGTTTACACCCGCCTACCTAAAAAAAATTGAAAGGTATCTGCCCCTTCCGTCTGGGCGAATCGGATTGGATCAGAGGGCCCATAGAGTAGAGTGGGCTGTGTCCGTGGACATGGACCTGTTATTCTCCCGCTCCACTCATTGTGGCCCACGACTAGTTACCAATTTGCTTAAGTGGCCCTCGCTCTTCAAAAGGTTGGGCACCCCTGCTGTAGACGATGAGGACAGCAAAGATGAAGAAATGGGAATAGACTGGTTGTGGCCATCTCACACGCCAGAGACTGCTATCCCCCCTTCTTATCCTTCCAAGGTGACAGACATTGGAATTCTCAGACCAGAGGGTCCTCAATTCGTCCCTCAGAATAAACCTCTGGAAGATCTGAAAGACCCACAATCTTCCTTGCTGGCAGCAGAATCTGGGTACTTTTTTTCCTTCATTAAAGCTGAAATGTAGGAAGTTGAAGTGGATGTTCAGGAGGAAGAAGTGGCCGTGGATGAAGACGATACCAGTGTGCCTGTAAAACCAAAGATTAGAAAGGAAGGTTATTTAGTTAGTTGCAGTGTATTTACTATATATACTGTGTGTGTATATATATATATATATAAGTGAGCACATCCCTTACATTTTTGTAAATATTTTATTATATATTTGTATGTGACAACACTGAAGAAACAACACTTTGCTACAATGTAAAATAGTGAGTGTACAGCTTGTATAACAGCATAAATTTGCTGTCCCCTCAAAATAACGCAATACCCAGCCATTAATGTCTAAACCTCTGGCAACAAAAGTGAGTACACCCCTAAGTGAAAATGTCCAAATTGGGCCCAATTAGCCATTTTCCCTCCCTGGTGTCATGCAACTCGTTACAAGGTGTTACAAGGTCTCAGGTGTGAATGGGGAGTAGGTTTGTTAAATTTGGTGTTATCACTCTCACTCGTATACTGGTCACTGGAAGTTCAACATGGCACCTCATGGCAAAGAACTCTCTGAGGATCTGATCTGAAAAAAATAATTGTTGCTCTACATAAAAATGGCCAAGGCTATAAGAAGATTGCCAAGGCCCTGAAACTGTGCTGCAGCACGGTGGGCAAGACCATACATCGGTTTAACAGGACAGGTTCCACTCAGAACAGGCCTCGCCATGGTCGACCAAAGATCCTGAGTGCACGTGCTCAGCGCCATATCCAGAGGTTGTTTTTGGTAAATTGAAGTACGAGTGCTGCCAGCATTGCTGCAGAGGTTGAAGGGGTGGGGGGTCAGCCTGTCAGTGCTCAGACCATACGTCGCACGCTGCATCAAATTGGTCTGCATGGCTGTCTTCCCAGAAGGAAGCCTCTTCTAAAGATGAGAAAGCCCACAAACAGTTTGCTGAAGACAAGCAGACTAAGGACATGGATTATTGTAACCATGTCCTGTGGTCTGATGAGACCAAGATAAATGTATTTTGATTAGATGGTGTCAGGCATGTGTGGCGGCATCCAGGTGAGGAGTACAAAGACAAGTGTGTCTTGCCTACAGTTAAGCATGGTGGTGGGAGTGTCATGGTCTGGGGCTGCATGAGTGCTATCAGCAATGGGGAGCTACAGTTCATTGAGGGAACCATGAATGCCAACATGTACTGTGACATGGTGAAGTAAAGCATGATCCGCTCCCTTCAGAGACTGGGCCACAGGGCAGTATTCCAACATGATAACGACCCCAAACACACCTCCAAGACAACCACTGCCTTGCTAAAGAAGCTGAGGGTAAAGGTGATGGACTGGCCAAGCATGTCTCCAGACCTAAACCCTATTGAGCATCTGTGGGTCATCCTCAAACGGAAGGTGGTCTCTAACATCTACCAGCTCCATGATGTCGTCATGGAGGACTGGAAGAGGACTCCAGTGGCAACCTGTTAAGCTCTGGTGAGCTCCATGCCCAAGAGGGTTAAGGTAGTGCTGGAAAATAATGGTGGCCACACAAAATATTGACACTTTGGGCCCAATTTGGACATTTTCACTTAGGGGTATACTCACTTTTGTTGCCAGAGGTTTAGACATTAATGGCATTAATGGCTGTGTGTTGAGTTATTTTGAGGGGACAGCAAGTGTACACTGTTATACAAGCTGTACATTCATTACTTTATATTGTACTTTATATTGTAGCAAAGTGTAATTTATTCAGTGTTGTCACATGAAAAGATATAATAAAATATTTACAAAAAAATGTTAAGGGCGTACTCACTTTTGTGAGATACTGTATATATATATATATATATATATATATATATATATATATATATATATATGCATACATATATACTGTATACAGTATCTCACAAAAGTGAGTACACCCCTCACTCTTTTTGTAAATATTTTATTATATCTTTTCATTTTAGATTGTAAGCTCTAACGAGCAGGGCCCTCTGATTCCTCTCGTACCAAATTGTAATGTAATTGTAATGTCTGCCTTTTATTTTGTTAAGCGCTGTGCAAAATGTTGGCGCTATATAAATTCTGTATATTAATAATAATAATGTGACAACACTGAAGAAATTACACTTTACCACAAGTAAAGTAGTGAGTGTACAGCTTGTATAACAGTGTAAATTTGCTGTCCCCTCAAAATAACTCAACACACAGCCATTAATGTCTAAACCGCTAGCAAATAAAGTGAGTACACCCTTAAGTGAAAATGTCCAAATTGGGCCCAAAGTGTCAATATTTTGTGTGGCCACCATTATTTTCCAGCACTGCCTTAACCCTCTTGGGCATGGAGTTCACCAGAGATTCACAGGTTGCCACTGGAGTCCTCTTCCACTCCTCCATGATGACATCACATGACATCACAGATCTGGTGGATGGTAGAGAACTTGCACTCCCCCACCTTCCATTTGATGATGCCCCACAGATGCTCAATAGGGTTTAGGTCTGGAGACATTCTTGGCCAGTCCATCACCTTTACCCTCAGCTTCTTTAGCAAGGCAGTGGTCGTCTTGGAGGTGTTATCATGTTGGAATACTGCCCTGCGGCCCAGTCTCTGAAGAGAGGGGCTCATGCTCTGCTACAGTATGTCACAGTACATGTTGGCATTCATGGTTTCCTCAATGAACTGAAGCTCCCCAGCACTCATGACACTCCCACCACCATGCTTGACTGTAGGCAAGATACACTTGTCTTTGTACTCCGCACCTGGTTGTTGCCACACACGCTTAACACCATCTGAACCAAATAAGTTTATTTTGGTCTCATTAGACCACAGGACATGGTTCCAGTAATCCATGTCCTTAGTCTGCTTGTCTTCAGCAAACTGTTTGTGGGCTTTCTTTTGAATCATCTTTAGAAGAGGCTTCCTTCTGGGACGACATCCATGCAGACCATTTTGATCCAGTGTGCGCTGTATGATCTGAGCAGGCTGACCCCCCACCCCTTCAACCTCTTCAGAAATGCAGACTCATACGTCTATTTCCCAAATACAACCTCTGGATATGACGCTGAGCACGTGCACTCAACTTCTTTGGTCAACCATGGCAAGGCCTGTTCTGAGTGGAACTTGTTCTATTAAACCGCTTTATGGTCTTGGCCACCGAGCTGCAGGTTATTTTGAGGGGACAGAAAATTTACACTGTTATACCAGCTGTACACTTACTACTTTACATTGTAACAAAGTGTCATTTCTTCAGTGTTGTCTATAGTTGTATATATACACTGCATTCAGTGTAGCCTATATATATATATATATAGTGCATTCGATGGTGTACAGTTTCTAATACAGTGCAGGCGGTGTACACAGTATATAATACAGGGTAGTGTGCTGTGAAAAGAAAAAATCCCCATCATCTCCGAAAGGCCACCAAGGAGAGGCAGATGCTCACAGGCCACTAAAAGAGGGCAAGCAGCCTCTGTGTTTACAGTCAACAGTGGTGGTCGTGGACATGGTGCATCCCCTGCAGGTGGTCGTGGGGCACGCTTTTCTTTTTTTTCTGCTGCTGGCCATGTTATTAAGCCACAACATGCAGAAGAGTTGGTGGAGTGGATAACAAAGCCGTCCTCATCCTTCTCATCCTCTGTCACCCAGGCTCATAGTAGTTTGCCTTCCAACGCAGCTGCCAAGGCGGCCTATTCCACTGGCTCCTTGTCCACAATTACTCCTTCCATAGCCTCACCATTATGTTATTCAACCACAGTGTCAGTTACTTGGAAAAAATCAATGGGTGGTGTCGCGCTCCTAAACTGATGTCACTAATAAAATCGCATAGAAATCGCATAGAACTACTAGGCTAAAGTTATGCAAAATAAAGTGACTGTAGTGCAGCAATGGCTAAAAACATCAGTACATAAATAAATACAGTGACTTTGGGGGCGTGGCTTGGACGTTCATGTGAGCAGACGTGCCTCACATCAGCTCCTACATCCTGACACAAAGAATCCTGCTGTGAGCTCAATCATCCGCAGAAATAGACCGAAATCTTCGCTCCCGGAGTGGGGGTACCCCTGCTGTGACACCCGCTCGCCGAATCCGGACCCCAGGCATGTCCAAATCTAAACCGGAGGCCGCCCAGGCCGACGGACCGGCCCATCATGGCGGACCTCCACTACAGCAAAGACAGACCAAAACCTCCTATGCATCGGCAGCTGCAAAGCTCGGCCAATATGCACACTCACCAAGCAGCCCTAAAACCGCTCAAAAGAGCCACTTACCGGGTACGGATGGAAAGGATGGCGATGGATCCCAGGGACATTCCCCTCAGCCTGTGCAGCATGGTCCTGACAAGATGGCGCCCGCAGCCATGAGGAACGCAGTGAGTACACCTTCATCCCCTCTCCCTGCTCCTGATATTGCTGGCCCATCAGACACAGAGCGCACTGAGCCCACTTTACAGGATATACTGGCTGCAGTACACTCCTATGGCTCCTCTATTACTGAACTATCCACAGAAGTTAAAAGCATTAAAGAGGGCCTAATGCATATTAGACAAGACATGCAGAAAATCAGGGAGAGGGCCACTGCAATAGAGGGCCGAGTCAGCTCCATTGAAGAAGATTTACCCCCCCTTGCTCAGGAAGTACATATCACAGCGGCTAGAACTGTAGAAACAGCAGCTAGAGTCGAAGATATGGAGAATAGACTGAGAAGGTCAAACATCCGCATAGTAGGAATGCCTGAAAAGTCAGAAGGCAAACATCCCACTGAATTTATTGAAAACTGGCTAGCTGACACATTTGGCAAAAATAACCTAACTCCATTCTTTTCTGTGGAGAGAGCACATAGGGTGCCATCTAGACCACCGCCACCAGGGGGCCCCGACAGACCATTCCTCCTGAAATTGTTACACTACAAGGACAGAGATATTATACTACGTTTAGTAAGACAAAAAGCAGATATGGTGATCCAAGGATCTAAGATATCACTGTATCCAGACTTCTCAGCTGCAGTCCAAAAACAAAGGGCTAAATTTATAGAAGTCAAAAAGAGAATGCGTGCAATCCCACTGGTCTATTCCATGCTCTACCCAGCTAAGTTAAGAGTTGTGGCAGATGGCATGGTTCATTTTTTTGAAAGCCCCAATATGGCTACTAACTGGCTGGATCGACAGGAGGGTCAACTAAGAAGAGCTGCAAGAGACCACTCTCCAAACTAAATGAAAGGCATCTGCATAGCGATTGCACTACATCCGTCTGCTCACCGTCACAGTATAGGAGCACGTGAAGAGGCTCACCTATTGTACTTTACAACCTTTACAAACTAATTTTTTTCTCGTTTTTAGAGGAAATCAAGGTTATTGGGCCCCAGCCCTCACTACTACCCCCGAACTAGCCCTGCGGGGCACCCTTGGAAGTCTCCGACGGGAGCACAAGTGTTTATATGGGCCTTGCCTGGAATTTCTCTAGGCAGGCTGGTTTTTTACATTAATTTTGTTTTTACTTCTACGTTTATGTGTATTTTTGTTACTTTTCAGGCCCAGTTTTACGGGTCGTCTCTCCGCAGGCCTCCGCATAGCACGACTCTCAAGTTTGATCAGGTGATCTATAACGCACTGAAAATGCACACTGACTGGCGTTACTCTGTAACCTCCAAGTACTCAGGTAACATAGGAATTTGGATAGAATGTATTATCCCCGTAAGAAGTTGTGTTCTAGGGGATATGCTGGCCTCTTTTCAACCCTACCAATATGGCAAGCAATAAGAGGGACATAATTCTCTCCTGGAACGTTCGGGGACTTCATGACCCTGGGAAGAGGACTGCCTTATTTACTTTTTTCTCACAACAGGACCCCACTATTATTTGCATACAAGAATCCCATCTTACTAAAGATACCACTAATATTGTGCATATGTCTAAGTACCCTCTGCAATATCATTCGGTACACACTAGGTATTCTAGAGGTGTGAGTATAATGTTTTCTAGGAATACTGCATTTATTGAAAAAGATGTACAAATAGATCCTGAGGGGAGATACATTTTTTTGATGGGGCTATGGGAATCCCAAATGTGTGTTATAGCAAATGTATATGTTCCACCGCCCTTCTCAATGACGGTCCTGCAAAACATGGCAAGGTTCCTAGCTAAACACCCGCAAATTCCGGTATATGCCCTTGGCGACTATAATAGCGCCTTGGACAACTCACTAGACATACGTAGGAGATTCTCCCCTCAGGGACCTAGGGCCTTTACACCGTTGGCAAGAATTATTGGGGAGATGGGACTGGTAGATCTATGGAGATGTAAATTTCCCACTAAGCCCCAATTCTCCTGTCATTCAGTAACCCACTCCACTCTTTCACGTATAGACTTTGCATTGGGTAATGACCTGGTACAAAACTATGACCCGAAAGTACAATATTTGGCTAGGGGTTTATCCGATCACTCTCCTGTGCAGCTCAGCCTGAACTTACATAAACCACGGTTGCCATTACACTGGAAGCTGAACCGTTTTGGATTCAACTGTTCACAGACAAGGATGATATGCTGACACAAATTAAACATTTTCTGGAAGACAACAGGAATACAGCTGCGCCAGGCATTGTGTGGGACGCCCTGAAGGCCTCTATTAGGGGTTTATGCATAAAAGAAATTAATAAAATTAAAAAGAACAGTAGGCAGTGGGCTATAGACGTGGCTCAGGCGGTGGAGAAGGCAGAGGCGTTGTACCTGCAGACTCCCACGCCTGAACTGGAAAGAAGCTGGTCCGACGCTCAGAAAATGCTTCGGGCAGTACATACACAACAGGCAGAGAATAAAAGGTTCTTCACAGCACAAACATACTTTGAAGAAGGGGAAAAAACTGGACACATGCTGGCCATGATAGCCAGATCGCAACAACCGCCCCATACCATACACAGCATTAAAACCCCAACGTCTTCCATAGTCACCGATACACCTTCTATTTTGCAGGAGTTCCGCTCCTTTTATCAGGATGTATACTCATCCAAGGTATCCTATCCTATGGAAGAGCTAACACGCTTCCTGGACTCGATTGATTTACCCCGGCTCCAGGAAACAGACAAAAGCCTTCTTAATGCCCCCCTCACGTTAACGGAACTACAAAACGCACTAGCAACATTCCCAAACTCAAAAGCTCCAGGTAATGATGGCCTACCAATAGAACTATATAAAAACTTTAGTGACATACTCCTACCGGAGTTGCTCCATACACTTATAGAAGCAATAGGCGAAGGCTCCCTCCCCCAATCTATGTATGAGGCGGTGGTAGTGGTTATATTGAAACCAGGGAAAGACCCGGATAAACCAGAATCATATAGACCCATCTCATTATTAAACACCGACCTAAAACTTCTTACTAAAACTATAGCCATGAGACTCTCTACAGTAGTAACTAAATTAGTCCACCCAGACCAATCAGGGTTTATCCCCAACAGATCTACAGCAAATAACTTACGCCGACTATACCTTAATATGCAAATCCCCACTGACAACCAAGGTCACAGGGCTATCCTCTCACTAGATGCCGCTAAGGCGTTTGATAGCGTCGAGTGGACATACCTATGGAAGGTACTAGAAAGGTTTAATCTGGGAGAATCTATTATCTCCTGGATTAAACTACTATATAAAGAGCCCAAAGCATGTATTCGTATAAACAATACCCTATCTACCTACTTTGACTTATCCAGAGGGACCAGACAAGGCTGCCCACTGTCCCCCCTCCTTTTTGCGCTGGCCATTGAACCCCTCGCAGCTGCAATACGGGGGAACACAGATATAGTGGGATTTAAGAGAGGGGACACTGAGGAAAAGATTGCACTATATGCTGATGATGCACTACTGTTTCTGGGTGATACCTCTAACTCCCTGACCAAACTGATGGAACTAATAGGGATCTTTGGATCCTTCTCGGGGTTTACCATAAATTGGGATAAGTCGACGATCCTACCTCTGGACCCATTGACAGATCCCCTTCCACAGACTGCCACCCTAATTAAAATAGTTGAGAAATTTAAGTACCTGGGAATAATTATACACCCTGACTTTACCCAATATATAAAACTAAATATAGACCCCATCCTCAAAAACTTCCAAAACAAATCTGCCAGTTGGGTTAAACTTCCATTGTCAGTGGTTGGCCGTTGTAATTTGATAAAAATGATTTGGAACCCACAAATTCTGTATGCGCTCCACAATGCCCCCTTATGGATACCTATTCATGTGTTCAAGAAATGCAACACTCTGTACCGTGCTTTAATCTGGAGGAAACAGGTCCCGAGAATTAAATTGGAAACCTTACAGGAGGCAAAGGACTCGGGAGGACTAGCGGTTCCGAACCCATTTTTCTATTTTATAGCTGCTCAGTTACAGCAATTAACGGGCTGGCTCCAGCCCGAGTCCTCTGACCCAATTAGAAATATCATCAGCACCCAGTTGTCCGGGGGTGATCTTGTGGAGTGCATAGAGGCAGGTGAACTCGGACAACTAACTCAATACCCAACCCTTATCCTTATAGATAAGACATGGAGTAAGGCCAAACAACATATGCAGTACACGGGATACACTAACTGGTCACGTATATGGAATAACTATAACTATGTAGAGCTACAAAAATTAACAAATTTCTCCAACTGGTCAAGGTGTGGACTGAATTATATTCCCCAACTGTACTGTGGAGGTATACTTCGAGACTTCCAATCAATACATGAGGAATTTAATATACCAAACATGTCATTTTTTCAATACCTTCAACTCAGACACGCTATAGCAGCACAAGCCACATTATCACACTGGGTACTGACGAGACCCACGATACTTACGCAACTCATCACATCCTCTTCACGCAAGGGACAGATCTCCTCCATTTACAATGCACTGATTGGACATGTATCCAAAGCAATGTCATTACCCTGCAGGAGCGGGTGGGAAATGGATGTGGGTCAAATTACAGGTGAAGAATGGAATACCATACTTGACAACGTGTTGAAAGTGTCTCTGTCTGCCCCACAAAAGCTTACCCAATTGTTTATTATCCACCGCACATACCGCACACCCGAAAAACTGCATAAATGGCATAGGCGAGATGACCCCCTCTGTCCCCGATGCTCAGTTAATAATGGAACGTTAATACATATGCTATGGAGATGCCCAAAATTGCAAAGATATTGGGCAGCAGTGATGAACACCATTAATAACATATGGAATCTCAAACTTAGTACTGAACCTAAACTTTGTTTACTAGGCCTGTTAGACGAAGAAGATTACACTCCCTTTACACACGCAGCAATTCTTAGAGTACTATTCTTAGCCAGAAAACTCATTGCCAGAAAATGGATATCCACAACCCCTCCTACACATAAGGAATGGTTACAATCTGTAAATGATTCTCTTATCAGAGAACAGCTCACATATAAGCATAGAGGAAGCCCCCATAAATTCGAACGCATATGGGACCCATGGTTGGACACACCGGGACTAGCACCACCGCTTGGTTCACAACAGAATCCTGGGCGGGAGGAACACCTCAAATAATGCATAAAGGTAATTTCTGTGTCACACCCTCGAACATGTCATTATGCACAAAATGAAAAGGAGACGAAACAGAAGTAAGAACTCAAAACAAAACTCACGATCCACTTCCCAATCGCTTTATTATTTTTGAGAGACATTAAAATATTAAAACATAAAAGCACTTTAGGCCTGCGGAGGTCTTTTACAAAATAGGTTGTATATAGTTTTTTTCTCTCTCCCTACCTTTTTTTTTTCCCCTCGTGCTGCACATAGGTAATGCTCCTCTCCTATTAGGTCAGGAGGGGAAGTCCGACCTCACCACTTCCCGACCACAGGTTGGACGGGGGAGGCGGGGAAGGCGTATAACTAACAGTACACACGTGTGCATAAATACAAAGACCAAATAGGATATGCTCTAGAACATTAAGGACATGATACCTGATAGACAATGCTATATCCTGGACAGACTGGTAGCATCTACAGTAATGCAAATGACTAAGCTAAATGTCCACACTATTTGATATTGAATGTATAGTCAATCCACAAGTGCCTTAGACTGAAACATATCTCGGAAACATTAGAAATGTAAAGTGGTCAACAGTTGTTTTCACATGTTTGTATACCTTACATATTGTGTAACTATGTGCACAGGAGTGTCTGTGTTTCTCTGTTTTGTTGTATGTTCTTAAAACTTAATAAAAACTATTTGATTTAAAAAAATAAAAAATACAGTGACTTTCTATGACTGTGGTGCATCAATGAGAACATAAATAAAAATGATTGTGCAAATGATCGAAAAATCATTAAGGTGACTGTTGTGCATAAATAGCTCAAAACAGCGAAATATCATAATGATGTGATAATGTGAAGTGACTGAGGTTGTGAAAACAACCGTGGAGTGGATCAAAAATGATATATATATATATATAACGAGGGAAATAAAAAGCAGCAAATGAAAGTGATTATGATTGTGAATAAAATTATTAAAATAATAAAATCAAGACATAAATAAATCAATCAATCATCATTAGTAGTTCATATAGCAATTGTGCAGCGTAGTGCAGATGGGTGCAAAGGTATTCAGATCTGGAGATTCCAGTGGTACACTGTGCCAAATGTGGGTCTAAAGATGGTGGTTTAGCTTGCACAGGGTGATAAAAGTGCTGTGCTTCTTCGGTGCTAACAACACCCGTGGGTGTCCTAACTTCTTACCTTACTGCTGTAAGGTAAGCAGCATATATGCAGACAACTAGGAGATGGTCTCTCAGGGGGAAGATGCCACAGAAGGACAAGAAACTGGCAGTCATGTTACCCAAGCTGCAGCATACTGCCAAGTTTGCTCCAGTGATGAGGAGGGAAGGGATGATGAGGTCACTGACTGTACTTGGATGCCTGAGAGAAGAGAGGAGGAAATGAGGCGGAGGCACAACTCCAACGAGGCAGGATGTCCTCCAGGGGGCAGCTTAAGGGCAGTACCCTATTGCATCACACCGCAGAGCTCTGCAGGTGCAGGGCGCTGCTGACTCCCTGCTGACTTTTAAAAGTTCCTTGGTGTGGGCCTTTTTCGACACCTGTACAGCAGATTGCTGTTTGCAACCTATGTCTGAAGCGGATCAAACGTGGCCAGAATAGCAGCCGCTTGGGCATCACATGCTTGACCAGACATATGACGACCTGCCATGCAGTCCGTTGGCAGCAGCACCTGAGAGGCCCACAGGATAGAAAAAGGCTGACTTCTCCTTGCTCCTAAGTTGGGATCGCAAACCCTACTATGCATCCAGTCCTTTCAAAAACCTGCACTGAGAGGAATAAAGGTATAGCAGGTGTCAAAAGTACTTGCAGCCAATCTGCTAGCAGTACACCAACAGTTGAACTCAGCAGGCAAATTTCCCTACCCCATTTGCTTAACCGTAAAAAGAAATTTGGTCCGAGCCATCCACATGCTCAGCGTCTAAATGCTAACTTGGCCAAATTGCTAGCACTGCAACTGCTGCATTTTCAGCTGGTAGACTCAGCCCCCTTTCGTGAATTTGTGAAACGTGCTGTACCACAGTGGTAGGTTCCAAAACACCATTTCTTTTCACGTAAGGCCATTCCGGCTTTCTACCACCATGTGGAAGGCAATGTTTTGTCCTCGTTGGACAGGGCGGTCAGCAGTAAGGTTCAGATTACCACTGACGCATGGGCAGGGATGTTACTTTTTCCTTCATAGCGCACTGGGAAACTCTGCTGGTAGCTGGGAAGGATGCAGGACAGGGTTCAGTGTTGGAGCTTGTTCTGTCACCTCCAAAAATAATCTGTATGCTCCCCTCACTCCTCTTCTTCTTTCTCTATGGCCTCTTCTGCAGAATTGTCCTCTGAACCAGTAGTGCTCCCTAAGCGCTCAAGGGGCTACGCAAGCAGGCAAAAAGGATGCCATGACAGCTTCAGCCAGGAATGGTATGTGACAATGGCACCAACCTTCTCTCTGCCCTCCGATAGGGACACTTGACCCATGTTCCATGTTTGGAACACATCCTGAATTTGGTGGTGCAGCGTTTCTTGACCAGGTACCCAGGCTTACAAGATCTCCTGAGGCAGGCCAGAAAAGTCTGTAGTCATTTCCGCCGGTCATACAATGCCAGTGCTCAGCTGGCTGACTTTCAAAGGGAATGCAACCTGCCCACCAACTGCCTCATTTGTGACATTCCCACCAGGTGTAACTCAACGTTGGCAATGCTGCAGCGGCTGCACACACAGCAGAGGGTCATCAATGAGTACCTATGCGAGTATGGCACCAAGACAAGGTCAGGGAAGCTTGGCTTCTTTTCACCACGCCAGTGGCTACTGATCAAGGATGCATGCAGGCCACAAGGATGGTGAGCAGCGACAATGCATGCATCAGTGACACTGTCCCTCTAGTCTTCTTGCTGGAGCACACACTTTGTGGTATCATGAAAAGGGCACTTGAGGCAGAACAGTGGGAGGAAGTGGAGGATAAAGGTCCCCTTTATCCAGATAGCATTCCGGCGGTCCGCCAAACACACAGGAAGAAGAGGAGGAGGATTGCGTCAGCATGGATATTGAGGATAACACGCAGCAGTCTTCAAGGGATGGTTTTCAGTCCCCAGAAACCCAAGGAATTGTATAGTACGTGAGATCCTTAGTGACCCAGAGGACTCAGAATCGAATGCCACTTCAAACTTATGCTGCATGGCCTCCCTGATTCTGCAAAGCCTGTGAAAGGACCCTAGGATTTGTGGTATCAAGGAGAAGGATCATTACTGGCTGGCAACCCTTCTTGATCCACGTTACAAGGGTAAGGTTGCAGAACTCATCCTGCCTTCGCAGAGTCAGCAGAGGATGAAACATCTTCAGGAGGTCTTGAAGAAAAGTTTGTGCAACGCATTTCCAGACCCTGGGAGGTTACCGTTTCCTGGTGCTGGACAACGTGTTTCTGAGGCTTTGTCGGTCAGAGGAAGAGTGGTGGAGAAGGTGGCTGGCTGACCGATGCCTTTAAACAATTTTTCAGTCCTCAGCACCAAGGTCTGATAGGTTCCAGCAACCATCGCCAGCGTCTTCATTATATGGTGCAGGATATCTAGGGGCGAGAGCAGACTTGGAGACCTTTCCAAGAACATCCACTGGGTTACTGGGTCTTGAGGATGGACCACTGACAATTGAGCTATTGGCCTGTCCTGCATCCAGCGTGCTTTCTGAACGCACATTCAGTGCTGGGTCTGGTATAGATTTTAAGGGGAACTCCACGCCAAAATAAAAATAAAAAAATCCATACCAGACCCTTATCCGAGCACGTAACCTGGCAGGCCGCAGGAAAATGGGGGGACGAGAAAGCGCCCCCCTCCTAAATCGTACCGGGCCACATGCCCTCAACATGGGGAGGGTGCTTTGGGGTCCCCCCCAAAGTACCTTGTCCCCATGTTGATGGGGACAAGGGCCTCATCCCCACAATCCTTGCCCGGTGGTTGTGGGGGTCTCCGGGCGGGGGGCTTATCAGAATCTGGAAGCCTCCTTTAACAAGGGGACCCCCAGATACTGTCCCCCCCCTATGTGAATGGGGTACAAGTTATGGCTTTTGGGGGGACCCGTACGCCATTTTTTTTTACAATTTTGGCGTTTAGTTCCCCTTAATATCCATACCAGACCCAAAGGCCTGGTAATGGACTGGCGGGGAACCCACGTAATTTTTTTCAATGATTTTTTTATGTATATTGCTGGGATCCAGCAATACATTACAGCCGCAAGCAATTTTAAATTACATTTTTTCCTTTAGAAATGTAATTTTGCTGCAATACTGTTATAAACATGGGAAAAATGCACTACTTTACAGGCAGACTAAGGGAACCCCTGGCACGATATTTAAAGGAATATTTCATTTTTTTTGTTTCACTTTAAGCATTCTTAAAATCACTGCTCCTGAAACTGGCAATAACTTGAATATAAGCCTTTAAAATTAGCACTTTTGATTTTTCACGTTCGTGTCCCATAGACTTTAAACGGTGTTCGCATAAATTATTTGTGTGTTCGCATGTTCTGCTGCAAACCGAACCAGGGGGTGTTCGACTCACCCCTAGTGGACAGCATCGCTTCTTCCCTACAGTGGACCGGAGGGTGTTCCAGGTCATTCAGAGACCCCTGCACTTCAGATCCCAGTAGGCTGCAGCGTGATGCAGTGGACGCCATTTCCCAGAGCCAGGATACAGAGAAAGTTCATGATAGAGTCTTCTTCATCACCTATTAAGGTGATTGTTCTTACTAAATGTTTGTTATTTGCCTTGTCGTGGGCCTGTGGGTTGAGGTATAGGTAGGAGAGGTTTGACACAGCTTAAAAGGGCCAGTTCTCTACCTCTCTACTACCTGTTCACATAGGTATCAATAGTGTGAGCTAAGCTTCTGTTGTGTTTAACTGCACTGTGTTTCCCTGAATCATTAATCGTAATTTGTCACTTAAAGGGGGGGGGCAGCTGAAATTTTTTTTTTTAAAGTCAGCAGCTACAAACACTGTAGCTGCTGACTTTTAATAAGCAGACTTACCTGTCCAGGGCGCACGCTATGTCGGCCGACCCATCCCTCGGCTCTCGGGTCCTGGCACCACCATTCTATCTAAGGGATACAGGCAGTGGAGCCTTGCGGCTTCACTGCCCATTTCCTACTGCGCATGTGCGAGTCGTGCAGCGCTTTGTGAATGGGGCACGCTGTGTTCTGGGACACACACAGTTCCCAGCCCATGACTAAGAATCCAGAAACATCAGTGCAGCATTGGATGAAAGATGCAAGGGTCTGTCAGGAGTCCAGAAACTCATTGACCTTTTGAACACACACACTAATTACAAGCAAACAGATCACAGGTGAGGATGGTTACATTTAATAGCCATTCAAACCCCTTTGTGTCCACTTGTTGTTATTAGGCCAAAATTGCCAGGGTATGTAAACTTTTGATCAGGGTCATTTGGGTAGTTTCTGTTGCCATTATGATTTTAAAAGAGTAAACACAGTTGATTGATAACAAATGGCTTCAGCCAAACACTAACCACGAGTGAAAGAAATGTTTTTGTGTTATCATTCGTATTCTTTGAAAAATGGCCAAGAAACCATAAATTCTGCCAGGGTATGTAAACTTATGAGCACAACTTTGAGAGGCTTTGTAATAGAGAACCTCCCATTTCTTACAATAGCTACACAATTAGTGTTCCAATTTAGTGACGAAGAAGGAAAATAAAGATTTTTATGCACTTACATCATTTGGTGTTGAGGCCAAATAATTCCATTTTAGTCTCATCTGACCATAACACCTTTTTTTCATGTGGTCTCGGAATTTTCAAGGTGCGTTTCGGCAAAGATCAATCCTGACTGCATGTGGCCTTTCTTGAGGAGTGGCTTTTTTCTTAAACTCCTTCCCATACAAGCCACATTTGTGTAGAATTTGTGATATTGTTGTCACATGCACATAATGACCACTCTTTGTCATAAATTGCTGCAACTCCTTCAGAGTTACTGTAAGTCTCTTGGTAGCCTCTCTGACCAGTTTCCTTCTGGCTCTTTCATCCAGAGAGTGAGAGTGATTAGCTACAGCAGACTGAGTTTACAAGTAATATTTAGGAGGGTGGTGATCCTTTTTCCAAATCAGTGATCAATAAAGCTTTATAATCAGTGCCGATCCTGACCTCCCTGGGGCCCTAAGCAAAATTCTGCTGAGGGGCCCTCTACCTGACCCGTGATGCTGTGAGCTATGTAAACCATTTGCCATTGCCACACAGTCACACCTGACACTTCAGCTCTCCCAATACAATCCTCCCTCCTTTAAACAAAACAGTCGAAGAATAAGTACAACGATATAGAACAGACATTATATATTTATCTTTACATATCTGAGTGTGGATCCCCCACTTACATCAGGGTCCCCAGAGAGCCACCCCCCTTACATTAGGGTCCCCAGAGAGCCCCCCCTTACATCAGGGTCCCCAGAGAGCATCCCTATAAAGCCCCTCCTTACATCGGGGTCCCCAGAGGGCCCCTCCTTACACCAGGGTCCCCATAGAGACACCCCCCTTACATCAGGATCCCCAGAGAGCACCCCCCTTACATCAGGATCCCCAGAGAGCACCCCCCTTACATCAGGGTCCCCAGAGAGCACCCCCTTACATTAGGGTCCCCAGAGAGCACCCCCCTTACATTAGGGTCCCCAGAGAGCACCCCCCTTACATTAGGGTCCCCAGAGAGCACCCCCCTTACATCAGGGTCCCCAGAGAGCATCCCTATAAAGCCCCTCCTTACATCGGGGTCCCCAGAGTGCCCCCCATACATAAGTGTCCTCAGAGAGCCTCCCTACTTACATCAGGGTCTGCAGCATTGCCCTTTACATCAGAGTTCCCCCTTGCACTGTAAGGTGGAATCCTGCATACTATGATGTAAAGGGGAACTCTGGGAATGTGGGGAGGACTCGGGTGACCAGAGAAAGAAACCACTAAGATAAGGGGGTTTACTGATATAAGGGGGAAACCTTTATATCAGTGCCCCCTTACAATATTGTATTGACCCCCCCCCCCCTAGACTGGCCTGGCGGTGCTGTCACTGACCTCCTCTCAGGTGCATCGTGCATGGCTCAGTCAGTCGGCTCCAGCTTGGTGGCTCTGGTTTTATCCTATAGTTTCCTCTCCGCAGTCCATACATGTCTGACTTCTCCCATGACCCCCATCCTGGCTGTGCTCCCTCTCTTGACTCAGGGGAGGTCAGAGGCTGCGGATGGGACAGGGGAGGTCAGAGGCTGCGGATGGGACAACAGGAGAGGTCAGAGGCTGTGGGGGGAGGGCAACAGGAGAGGTCAGGGGCTGTGGGGGGAGGGCAACAGGAGAGGTCAGAGGCTGTGGGGGGAGGGCAACAGGAGAGGTCAGAGGCTGTGGGGGGAGGGCAACAGGAGAGGTCAGAGGCTGTGGGGGGAGGGCAACAGGAGAGGTCAGAGGCTGCGGGGGAGGGCAACAGGAGAGGTCAGAGGCTGCGGGGGAGGGCAACAGGAGAGGTCAGAGGCTGCGGGGGGCAACAGGAGAGGTCAGAGGCTGCGGGGGGCAACAGGAGAGGTCAGAGGCTGTGGGGGGGCAACAGGAGAGGTCAGAGGCTGCGAAGGAGGGGGGGACAGGAGGTCGGAGGCTGCGAAGGGGGGGGGGGGACAGGAGGTCAGAGGCTGCGAAGGGGGGGGGACAGGAGGGCAGAGGCTGCGAGGGGGGGGCATGGGGGGCAGAGGCTGCGAGGGGGGGGACAGGAGGTCAGAGGCTGCGAGGGGGGGGGACAGGGACAGGAGGTCAGAGGCTGTGGGGGGGGGGACAGGAGGTCAGAGGCTGCGAGGGGGGGGGACAGGAGGGGGGGGACAGGAGGTCTGAGGCTGCGAGGGGGGGCAGACAGGAGGTCAGAGGCTGCGAGGGGGGGGGGGGGGACAGGAGGTCAGAGGCTGCGAGGGGGGGCAGGAGGTCAGAGGCTGCGAGGGGGGCATGAGGTCAGAGGCTGCGAAGGGGGGCACAGGAGGTCAGAGGCTTTGAGGGGGAGGGGGGACAGGAGGTCAGAGGCTGCGAGGGGGAGGGGGCCCAGGAGGTCAGAGGCTGCGGAGGGGACGTTTTATTTTTTTTAAATGGTGCCACTCGGCGCCATCGTGTCACTGCGCATGGGGCCGCTGCCGCCGCTGTGGGGGCAGCGGCGCCTGAAAAAAAGATGGCCACGGGGCTTGCGTAGTCCGCGTATAGGGCGGATCGGCTCTGTTTATAATGGTTAATGACCTAAGGTGATTGACTATATAAGCGATTCCCTACACACAGCAATAAAAACCTGACAAAGGTTCTGGTCCCCTTTGTTAGACATCTACGCTGTCATTATAGTGCATGCCATATGTGTTAATTCGATAAATTATAGTTGTAAGTTAAGGCACTGGAGCAAAAACACAAATGTGTTTGCAAATTCCCATATTGCAAACTTCTGCTTTAAGAAAGCATAAAACATCAAACAGTGCCTGATACCTAATGACATGAAAAGTACATCGTAGACACACAGTAATTTCCTTTGTGAAACATGAACGTGGGTTTGTATGTTTGCTGAAGATAATGCAGATACGTAATACCCATGACATGGGGATTTTTTTGCCCAAAACTTTTTTTTTTCACTGCTGCTCGCTACCTGTTCTGTATGACACTCTTCAAAAAGATAAAAATTATTCAATTTTTGATAAATTCCACTTCTGCCTAAAACACGGAGGAGTTGCTAGGATTGTGAACCCTGGGCACTCCAAGGATAAGAATGATGAGGTGTGTGAGGTAAACCGAGGAAAAAAGTGTGTGTGGCCTAACTGCACTGACAGCACAGGTTTAAAGGACATACTTAAAAAGTTGAGTCTACTCACTGTATGTATAGTACATAGTCCTTACACCTCTGATATACACAATACAAAGCAAAGGTGTTAGACTTGTATACATCAGAGTTTTTTTTGATGATATATAAACAACCATAGGGCATTTTTAAGATAATCCACAAGTGTTCGATCCTGAAGAGTTATTAGTATATATGAAACTAACTAAGTGAGCAAATATTGTATGTCATTATTATATATTAATATACTTTATATTATATATATATATATATATATATATATATATATATATATATATATATATTTCTTGGTCATCTTATGAATGATAACACAAAAACTTTTCTTTCACTCATGGTTAGTGTTTGGCTGAAGCCATTTATAATCAATCAACCGTGTTTACTCTTTTTAAATCATAAACACAACAGAAACTACCCAAATGACCCTGATCAAAAGTTTACATACCCAAGTTCTTATAATACCGTGTATTGCCCCATTTAACATCAATGACAGCTTGAAGTCTTTTGTGGTGAGGCTCTTTATCCTCTCAGATGGTAAAGCTGCCCATTCCTCTTGGCAAAAACCCTCCAGTTCCTGTAAATTCTTTGGCTGTCTTGCATGAACTGCACGTTTGAGATCTCCCCAGAGTGGCTCAATGATATTGAGGTCAGGAGACTGAGATGACCACTCCAGAACCTTCACTTTATTCTGCTGTAGCCAACGACAGGTCGACTTGGCCTTGTGTTTTGGATCATTGTCATGCTGGAATGTCCAAGTACGTTCCATGCGCATCTTCCTGGCTGATGAATGCAAATGTTCCTCCAGTATTTTTTGATAACATACTGCATTCATCTTGCCATCAATTTTGACCAAATTTCCTGTGCCTTTGTAGCTCACACATCCCCAAAACATCAGCGATCCACCTCAGTGTTTCACAGTAAGAATGTTGTACCTTTCATCATAGGCCTTATTGACTCTCCACATGTAGTAAGTTTAGATTATGAGCTAGATTGCTGAAGCTATAGTTGTAGCGCCACATCCCTTTATATAGTCAAAATTTTGGAGAACCAAGGATTGGGACTTTAAAGGCGCAAAAAACAAGTAATTAAATACAAAAATAAATGTATTGAAAAATATTGGTACAACAACATCATTGACATCATATGTCTAGAACAATATTAAAAACAGTACATCACTGAATAAAGATGAAAATTGGCAAATGTTTAGTATATCTCAACATGTTTCGCCCTTGTTAGGGCTTCCTCAGGAGAACTGAACAATGTCATACAATAGTCACTGAAACGAGAAAGATATCATCAGATACAGAACACATAAGATAGCACCTATAAATAGATTAACATAGAATGGCCATCATATAGAAAATGAATGGGTGGAGCTATAGACTCCAAAGCTGACCTGTGTGTCCAAACAGGATGTCTCGCCATCCACTAAAATGTTGAATGCGTGAGATTCATTAAATGCATCATAGAGAGGGAGAGAGCAACCAAGACCACACAAGTCTCAGAATCCATCTATTGGATATATTTATAGGGTTAATTGCATTTTATTAACAGCAGAGATGATAGAGGTAGAATATATAAAAAAGGGGTACATAGTAAAATAAACCTACCTAGGAAATCTTTCACTGGGAAGGTATATTAAGAAGTGTTTGGAGAAAGCGTTTGCAAAATGCCCATAGCCGCATTAAGATTAACACAGCAATGTAATCTCAAATAGCTCTGAAAAAATGTAATAAAGAATTGTTTTAGAAAAATAGGAGACAGATCTAGCCTTATCCACATAGTAAAAGTAATCACACAAAACTTCTAGCTTCAGTATATTTGTTTACCTGTATGAAATATTTGTATCCACAACTGCACAAGCCAGGATAATGGCTATCCACATGTAGGAAAGGCAAAAAAGATATATAATCATCCCCTTTTAAAAGAAAATGAATGAAGCGTTTTAGTGATCTATTTTCAGCGTATGGAATGATAAAGCTGTCTCTAAAAGTTTTCTTACCTCATCAAATCAACGGCAGGGAGTAAACCTCAGCTGAACTGCTCAAACTCACAGTTTAGATTGGCCCCTGTTAAACACAGAGGTCAGATTCTGACTTCCTGTTGCTGGATACACTTCTGGTTCCGCCGTCGTCATTTCCGGTGCGAAGGCACACCTGCTGTGACGCTGCTTGTCCTCACCTGACTGTTTTGGCGCCCAAATTTGGCGCCAAACAGCGCTGGAGAGGGATTTAAAAAGGGGTCAATCTAAACTGTGAGTTTGAGCAGTTCAGCCTAAGGTTTACTCCCTGCCGTTATTTTGATGAGGTAAGAAAACTTTTAGAGACAATTCTTTATTAAATTTTTTCAGAGCTATTTGAGATTACATTGCTGTGTTAATCTTAATGCGGCTATGGGCATTTTGCAAACGCTCTCTCCAAACACTTCTTAATATACCTTCCCAGTGAAAGATTTCCTAGGTAGGTTTATTTTACTATGTACCCCTTTTTTATATAATCTATCTCTATCATCTGGGCTGTTAATAAAATGCAATTAACCCTATAAATATATCCAATAGATGGATTCCGAGACTTGTGTGGTCTTGGTTGCTCTCTCCCTCTCTATGATGCATTTAATGAATCTCACGCATTCAACATTTTAGTGGACTGCGAGACATCCTGTTTGGACACACAGGTCAGCTTTGGAGTCTATAGCTCCACCCATTCATTTTCTATATGATGGCCATTCTATGTTAATCTATTTATACGTGTTATCTTATGTGTTCTGTATCTGATCCTATCTTTCTCGTTTCAGTGAATATTGTATGACATTGTTCAGTTCTCCTGAGGAAGCCCTAACAAGGGCGAAACATGTTGAGATATACTAAACATTTGCCAGTTTTCATCTTTATTCAGTGATGTACTGTTTTTAATATTGTTCTAGACATATGATGTCAATGATTGTCAGGGAAATACCAGGCCTCACCGCCGGGTTCCAGGGTTGCGCACGCGCGGTAGAGCAGCGCAACGAATGTTACAGGTACGCCGGGTAACGGGTGCGCATGCGCGGGTCCGCGGCACTCGGGTATCTGACACAGCCCAGCCAGTACGCCTCACCGCTGTGCCGGACGGTTCCGGTAAGCGGCGGAAGGCGCGGGAGAGCGGCTGGAGGGGGGGCACCTCTCCCGCCGCCGATAATGGTGATCTTGCGGCGAATCCGCCACGATGACCACCATTATCGGACAGCCGACCGGCGCCTGAAGAGAT
Source organism: Lithobates sylvaticus (assembly GCA_028564925.1). NCBI lineage: Eukaryota > Metazoa > Chordata > Amphibia > Anura > Ranidae > Lithobates > Lithobates sylvaticus. The sequence goes on from CM053029.1 coordinate 299,723,169, forward strand.
GGATATCTCGGTTGTGGCAGCAGCTGCTGCCGTTACCGAGATATCCCTCTTCAAAAAAGGGACGTACATCGTCGTGCGCCGGTCGGAAAGTGGTTAAAGTCCCAATCCTTGGTTCTCCAAAATTCTCCACATGTAGTGTTTATGGTTGTGGCCAAAAAGCTAAATTTTGGTCTCATCCCTCCAAATTACTTTGTGCCAGAAGGTTTGAGGCTTGTCTCTGTGCTGTTTGGCGTATTGTAAGCGGGATACTTTGTAGCATTTGCGTAGTAATGGCTTTCTTCTGGCGACACGACCATGCAGCCCATTTTTCTTCAAGTGCCTCCTTATTGTGCATCTTGAAACAGCCACACCACATGTTTTCAGAGAGTCCTGTATTTCACCTGAAGTTATTTGTGGGGGGTTTTTTTGCATCCCAAACAATTTTCCTGACAGTTGTGGCTAAAATTTTATTTGGTCTACCTGACCGTGGTTTGGTTTCAACAGAACCTCTCATTTTCCACTTCTTAATCAGAGTTTGAACACTGCTGATTGGCATTCTCAATTCCTTGGATATATTTTTATATCCCTTTCCTGTTTTAAATAGCTCAACTACCTTTTTCCACAGATCCTTTGACAATTCTTTTGCTTTCCCTCATGACTCAGAATCCAGAAACATCATTGCAGCACTGGATGAAAGACGCAAGGGTCTGTCCAGAAACTCATTGACCTTTTATACACACACACTAATTACAAACAAACAGATCACAGGTGAGGATGGTTACCTTTAATAGCTATTCAAACTCCTTTGTGTAAACTTGTGTGCATGTTATCAGGCCAAACTTTTTATCCCTTAAAATCAGGGGTGCGTGTTATACGCCGATCTCCCACCGATCCCCCGGCGTTGTGAGGCTCCGTGCGGCTTTCAGCCGCCTTCGGCCCTTCTCAGCGGCTTTCTCGGGCGCCTTCGGCCTTTCTCGCCGCCTTCGGCCCTTCTCGGCAACTTTCGGACGTTCTCGGCCGCCTTCGGCCTTTCTCGGTAGCTTTTGGCCTCTTTCGGCTGTTCTCAGGCGGCCGAAAGCTGCCGAGAACGGCTGAGGCTGGCGAGAACGGCCAATGGCGCCAATTTTCAAACTGCAGTGACACTGATATGTTATTGCAGTTTAACTGCAGCCTGTGCAAGGCTGCAAATGTCACTGTAGAGGCTGCAGATGGATGCTGCAAGATTGCAGTGACACTATCATGTCACTGCGGTTTAATTGCAGCCTGGGCAAGGCTGCAAATGACACTGAGGAGGCTGCAGATGGACGCTGCAAATGACACTAAGAAGGCTGCAAATGACACTGAGAAGGCTGCAAGGCTGCAAATGACACTGACAAGCATGCAGATGGACGTTGTGCAAGGCTGCATTGATGGGCATTTAAATGTAAGTTTTTTTCCTTTAAAAAGTATTTTTCCTTAAAATTTCCTCCTAAACTTGGGGTGCATGTTATACGCCGATAAATACGGTAATTTTATTCAAAATTCTCCACATGGCCTACCTTACACCGCAGAGATTACACCAAATTTACCACATAGTAGAACCTAATTGTTGGCGGTGAGGAGGTACACCTGCAGATCTTTTTCATGTTTTCTGGTACCTACATACAAGCTTTACAGTTTATTTGCTTTGCTTAATAACCACAATTTATATCCTGGGCTTGGTCAGCCATCTAGCCTTTTATAGGGCCTCCAGAACACTTTTGGGTCTACTGCTGTTCTATGCTAGAAAAGCTATTGTCTTGGCATTGAAATCTGATAGGCCCCCTGCTTTGGAGAGCTGGAAGAAATTGGTTAATTTAGTGGTCCCATTGTATAAAATGACACATCTCTCTCGAGGTTGTCACAAAAAAAGGTCTGGGACATTTGGATTGAATCTCCCTCCACTACTAATGCTAGATACTGTGCTTAACTAAAGTGGATGGTGTTCCTTGAGGAGGAGGGGCTATGCCCCCCCCCCCCCCCAGTACCCTCTCTTTACCTTTTCTTATCTGGGACTATATGTTGCTCATGCTGCACTTTATTTATTGTGTTACTCTGAATTTTCTAGCTTGTTTTTCTGAAGTCTGATCAGTGCCTACTCATTATGATGCCTACCTCCTGATTGCCTACCTTGATCATGCTGCTTCCCTTGTTGATTGAGGGCAACCGGAGATGTGACTACAGTTGGGATTGTTTTGTTTTTTTATTTTAAAATGCTATGTTTTCTTTTGAGCTGGGGATTACCCAAAGGCTCTGTTTTGTAACATACTTTTCTAAAACTAATAAAAAACTATTTAGAAAAAAAATAAAATTATGTTAAACATTACTCTACAGCCCCCTTCTAAACATCACAAAGCAAGGATAGCTTTGTAAGGAGTTTTAGAAAGTAAAAAGCACTAAGATGGATAAATAAAAATGAAAAATTGGTGCGCTAATAAATATGTAATAAAATCACAGTGGGAAAATAAATAAATGTGCAGATCTAATAAATATTGCTAATTAATTGCATTGATAATGAGTAATCCAAATAATATGAAATGTGCTAAAAAACATTCATGTAAAAAACTGTGCAAAGCGCCAGATCTAATAAATATCGCATCGATAATGAGTAATCCAAATAATATGAAAAGTGCTAAGAAACATTCATATAGAAAACTGTCCACTGTGATGCTCCCTCACACCTCAATGAATATATACATCAATATGTGTAATCAGTGCAGAGAAAAATAATAAGAAATACTTAATATTGATTAAAATCCCAAAAAGTGCTAGTTGTGCAATTCCTGCAAAGTGTTATGCTCCAGATATATGCAATATCACCTCCTAAGAAATAATGCGAGCAGCCAGTATTAATTACATTCATAAAATGACATATACTACAACAGCAATTAGTCCTCCCTTCTCAGTACTGACAGGCTGTTAAATTTTCTCCTGGTAAATGGTAATTCAATTCTCCCGGGTTCAGATGTCCTCCGTTGCTCAATATGTGGAGAGAAAAGAAATGCCAAAAATAGTGTACACCTGTGTACCATATAACAAAGCCAAGGTTTTATCTACCAATATGTGCACTCACAAACTGCCCATTCAGTACAGTGTATAATGTGCAGCGAATTGGTCAGGGTAACTTCTCATCAGAGCCTCGCCGTTAGCAGCAAACTCCTCAGGCTGACATCACTAGGCTTTTCCTCCCTACGCACCAGTGTTGCCAACCGTCAGTATTTTTACTGGCAGCCAGTAAAAAACAGGCAATTTTCTCCTGCCAGTAAATGCCAGTAAAAGTAAAAGGTTGCCAGTAAAACATATGGCTGTGACTCTCAGCTTGGTCCGGAGCTGGCTGAGACCATCCGAGTGCCTGCTACAGTGTGATCGGGCGACTCTGGTGGAGGCGGTGCCTGAGCATGTCGTGTGATGTCATGATTCAATGGAGCCAAGCAGAGCGGCCAGAGCCTTGTGTGCGGGTCTGCAGTATGGAAGCAAGGCAGGCTTGGAACGGCAACATCAGTACTGTTTACACTGGAGTGGACTGGAGGGACAACTTGGCTTGGAGAGAGACTGTCTCTGTGACTCAGGAGGGAATGTGTTGTGTCAGTGAGGTCTCATCATCATCTGTGCTGCTGCACACTGATGTCTGTGTCACTGTGAGACACACTTTATGTGTGTGTGCCGCCTATTCTAACTTCTTGCCCTCCTGAGGCCTGTCCCTGAGATACTTACTTACTATATCGAAAATAAATTAAGAAATATGTTTTTTGCCTTATTATCTAACTTAAATCGTATTACTAATTGCATATTGTATTTGTTTGTAGCCTAAATACTTTAATTTTGTAACGTTTGGAAATGCCAGTAAAAACGTGGCGGTGTCAGATAATTTTGGGTGTTGTGTCAGTAAATTTCAAACTGGCAGGTTGGCAACACTGCTACGCACGTTACGTCACAGGTCACGTGACTTATTCATGATATTCAATATCCCATGAATACGTCACATGACCATGAGAATTTGAGCATACTAGCGCTTGAGCACTTTTTTTTCAAACTAAAATAGATAACCAGCAACTTTTAAATATATTTTTCCTTTTCAAAAATTTTATTGGCAACACTCAGATTGCAATTACAGACAGTTTCAGTTTAGCATAGAAAAAATTACAGTAAACAGAGTACATTTTGGTGAATCTGTATAACGAAGACATATTGAGAGAAGCAATACATAGTTTAGGTCGACGTAGAGAACTTATACATTCAGGTTGATATCATTGATTGTTATGTCGGTGGGGGCCAGGGCCCTTTGATATGGACAGATTTCTTTAAGGTACTCCGTAAGAAGGGGATCATGGTACCAGCTAAACGGCATAGATCACTAAGTTACGTTACCGGTGGTGAACATTGGGTAAAGAGGGGAGCTGGGACGAGAGAAGGGTGACAAGAAAAGGTAGGGAAAAAAGAGAAAGAGAAAAATAAACTAGAGTAGGAGTGGTCAGGAGGTTCACACGGGCCGCCAACGTATTTAAAGTCATTTTCGTTAGCGGTTTGGGGTGGTTAAAGGTTCTAGAAGGTGTTTGTCAAAATCAGGAGGTAGAAAGTGGTCTATCCAAGGGCGCCAGATTTTGAGATGCTGGGAAATCTTATTGAGAATAGTGGCTTCAATTTTGCTATGTATGATAGCCTGAGTGACCCTATTTTTCACTTCAGCTATATTTAAGGTTGGGGTTTTCCAAGCTCTAGCTATTGGTGAGTTGGAGGAGAAGACGTAGCTGTGACCTAGTGGGGAATAGTTCAGTAAGGCAAAGGATGGGTCAGGATCGAGAGGTTCTCGAAGCAGGGTATAAGCCATTTGAAATATTGTAGCCCAGAAGCTTTGTACAGTCGGGCATGTCCACCATACATGTGAATGTGTGCCTCTTTCACCACAACCCCAGAAACAGTCTGGTGGGTATGATGGTAGTACCACCGCATGAGAACCTTGTAGTTTGCTTCTAATGCGACAACATTTTTGGATGAAATTTTGGTGTAATGCGGCGTACACACGGTCGGAATTTCCGATGGAAACAGTCCGATGGGAGCTTTTCATCGGATTTTCCGACCGTGTGTATGCCCAACGGTCTTTTTCTGTCGGAATTTCCGACGGACTTTGAATTGAGAACCTGTTCTCAATTTTTCAGACGGAAAACCTTTCTATCGGATTTTCCGATCGTGTGTATGAAATTCTGACACGCAAAATACCGACGCATGCTCGGAAACAATTCAACGCATGCTCAGAAGCATTAAACTTCCCTTTTATAGTGCTGTCGTGTTTTATGCCGCTGTGTTATTGACCGTCGGAATTTGGTGTGATCGTGTGTAGGCAACACAGCTTGAGCGGAATTCCATCGGAATTCCGTCGGAAAAACCGTCAGAGTTTTTCCCGACGAGAATTACGATCGTGTGTACGCGGCATTAGTCCATATATTCGTCCAGTCTTCTGCCTCTAATGCGGCGTACACACAGTCGGAATTTCCAATGGAAACAGTCCGATGGGAGCCTTTCATCGGATTTTCCGACCGTGTGTATGGTCAACGGTCTTTTTCTGTCGGAATTTCCGACGGACTTTGAATTGAGAGCCAATTTTTCCGACGGAAAACCTTTCTATCGGATTTTCCGATCGTGTGTAGGCAATTCCGACACGGCAAAAATCACGCATGCTCAGAATCCACTACGAGACGGAACCGCTCGGTCTGGTAAAACTAGCGTTCGTAATGGAGATAGCAGATTCTTCACACTAGGTTTTTTTTAATTCTTCATTGCGCCGCTCATTCTCTACTTTATAATGCTAGAAGAATGAAGTGGTTTTGCTGCTTATATTCACACAGAGTTTTTACAAACGTATTTCTTTATTATTTCTAGGTCTCTCCAGAATAATATTTATATTAGAATTTAAGCCAGATCTGCATGAAATAGATATAATTTTTTAAAGTGTTTTTTTTTCTTTAATAAGAATATTTGTATTATTGTATTATTTTCTCGTGCTCTCCTTTTTATTTTTTAATGTTATGTTTGCACAACACCATTATTATGTATTATTTGTAAACCTGTTTGTTGTTGGTGTCCCTTGTTAATTTTGACATTGTATTTTTGAAATGTACCTGCCTACTCCCCCAAAATAAATTGATTTGCTATTTGTAGAAAAACACATAGGCAAGTATTTTCTGAAAACCAAATCATAATTTATTTCCCATCATAATTACAAAATAAAGATAAAGGCAACGCAGGAGAAATTGCTTCAATTGGTGAAGACCCGGGTCCCCAAGGCAGACATCAAATAAACTGGTAGCTGAGAAGTACATACAAAAAGGAGGACAATGAGGTCCAGGAGTCCCAGAGAACCGGAGCAGCAGCAGATGGTATATGTACCCAGTCTGTGGTCCTACAACAGGATGTTGGTTCTTTGAGACGTGAAGGCAGGGGATCACTTCCTGGTCTTCCGTAGAGCCTTCCCTGCAGCCTTCCGTGCAGCCTTCCCTGCAGCCTTCCCTGCAGCCTTCCCTGGAGGCTGTGGCTCTGGAGGTGGCATTGTGGCAGGAGGAGGAGGAGGAGGGAGGAGGATGGGGGAGAGAACAGAGGTGTTGGTTGTCCGACATTTCCCCACTTAACCCCTTCTGTATAGTATCGAAAATGATTCTTTCACACTTTCGCCGTTGGCCCTCCTCCATTTTTTGCAAATTAGAGGCAATATACATGCCATAGGCCTCCGTAGCATCAATGGGGGATCTGAGGGACTCGTTAGCCTCCCTGATCAGAGCCAGTGCTGCCTCCTCTGCTTTTGTTCCCTTCCTCTGGCGTGGGACTTACTAAAACATTTAATGTGAAAATGGCTTAATGTAGCTTAACGTGTAATAAAGTGCCTAAACCTCAACCAATTGCCCTGAAACTTTGCACAGCCTAAGATCTCAAATTCCCAAACGTATCCAAGAAGTTTCATGCGATTCGGAGTTCCACAAGGCAAATTAAGGACATTAAGCTTGTTTTTTGGGGAGCTTAATGTGGCTTAACGTACAAAAAAGACCTTAAATGTTAACCAATTTCCTCCAAACTTCACACAATAGAAGGTTCTATCCATGCCAACATATTTTGAAAATTGCAGCTCATTTAGTAAATCACACCAAAAGTTATTCACATTAAGCTATATTTTACAATGCTAAAACGTTTAATGTAAAGAGCTTAACGTACCATAATGTGCCTTAACCTCAATCAATTGTCTTGAAACTTTGCACAGCCTAAGTTCTTAACTTCCCAAACCTATCCAAGAAGTTTCATGCGATTCGGAGTTCCACAAGGCAAATTAAGGACATTAAGCTTGATTTTTGGGGAGCTTAATGTGGCTTAACGTACAAAAAAGACCTTAAATGTTATCCAATTTCCACCAAACTTTACACAATAGAAGACTCTATCCATGCCAACATATTCTGAAAATTTCAGCTCATTTGGTTAATCACACCAAAAGTTATTTACGTTAAGCTATATTTTACAATACTAAAACATTTAATGTGGAAATGGCTTAATGTAGCTTAACGTGTAATAAAGTGCCTAAACCTCAATCAATTGCCCTGAAACTTTGCACAGCGTAAGATCTCAACTTCCCAAACCCATCCGAGAAGTTTCATGCGATTCGGTGTTCCACAGGGCAAACTAGGCACGTTAAGCTTGTTTTTTGGAGAGCTTAACGTACAAAAAAGACCTTAAATGTTAACCAATTTCCCCCAAACTTCACACAATAGAAGACTCTACCCATGCCAACATATTCTGAAAGTTTCAGCTGATTTGGTTAATCACACCAAAAGTTATTCACATTAAGCTATATTTCACAATGCTAAAACATTTAATGTGAAAATGGCTTAATGTAGCTTAACCACTTCAGCCCCGGACCATTTGGCAGCCAAAGGACCAGAGGTCTTTTTTCAATTTCGCACTGCACTGCTTTAAACTGGTAATTGCGCGGTCATGCAATGTTGTACCCAAACGAAATTGGCGTCCTTTTCTTCCCACAAATAGAGCTTTATTTTGATGGTATTTGATTGCCTCTGTGATTTTTATTTTTTGCGCTATAAACGGAAAAAGACTGCAAATTTTGAAAAAAAAAATATTTTCTACTTTTTGTTATAAGAAAAAATCCAATAAACTCAATTTTAATCAAACATTTGGGCCAAAATGTATTTAGCCACATGTCTTTAGTAAAAAAAATGCCAATAAGCGTATATTTATTGGTTTGCGCAAAAGTTATAGCGTCTACAAACTAGAGTACATTTTCTGGAATTTACACCGCTTTTAATTTCTGACTGCCTATCTCATTTCTTGAGGTGCTAAAATGGCAGGGAAGTACAAACCCCCCCCCAAATGACCCCATTTTGGAAAGTAGACACCCCAAGCTATTTGCTGAGAGGCATGGTGAGTATTTTACAGCTCTCATTTGTTTTTGAAAATGAAGAAAGTAAAGAAAAAAAAATATTTTTTTTCTTTTTTCAATTTTCAAAACTTTGTGACAAAAAGCGAGATCTGCAAAATACTCACAATACCTCTCAGCAAATAGCTTGGGGTGTCTACTTTCCAAAATGGGGTCATTTTGGGGGGTTTTATGCCATCTGGGCATTCCATGGCCTCCGAAACTGTGATTGGCAGTGAGAAGTGAAATAAAAAAATTACACCCTTAGAAAGCCTGAAGGCGGTGCTTGGTTTTTGGGGTGACGTACGCGGCTAGGCTCCCAAAAAGTCCCACACATGTGGTATCCCCGTACTCAGGAGAAGCAACAGAATGTATTTTGGGGTGTATTTCCACATATGCCCATGACATGTTTGAGCAATATATCATTTAGTGACAACTTTTTGTAAAAAAAAAATATATATATATTTTTTTTTTCATTATTCAATCTCTTGGGACAAAAAAAAAATAAATTTAATGGGCTCAACATTGCTCTCAGCAAATAGCTTGGGGTGTCTACTTTCCAAAATGGGGTCATTTGGGGGGGGTTTGAACTGTCCTGGCATTTTATGCACAACATTTAGAAGCCTATGTCACACGTCACCCACTCTTCTAACCACTTGAAGACAAAGCATTTTCTGACACTTTTTGTTTACATGAAAACATATTTTTTTTTTGCAAGAAAATTACGTTGAACCCCCAAACACTATATATATTGTTAAAGCAAAGGCCCTACAGATTAAAATGGTGGGTGTTGCATTTTTTTTTTCCACACAGTATTTGCGCAGCGATTTTTCAAACGCATTTTTTGTGGAAAAAATACACGTTTTTTTATTTTAATGCACTAAAACACACTACATTGCTCAAATTTTTGATGAAATAAAAAATATGATCTTAGGCCGAGTACATGGATACCAAACAGGACATGCTTTGAAATTGCACACAAAAACGCAGTGGCGACAAACTACATACATTTTTAAAAGCCTTTAAAAGCCTTTACATGATACCACATTAGATTCACGGAGGAGGTCTACTGCTAAAATTACTGCCCTCGATCTGACCTTCGCGGTGATACCTCACATGCATGGTGCAATTGCTGTTTACGTATGACGCCAGACCAACGCTTGTGTTCGCCTTTGCGCAAGAGAAGGGGGGCAGGGGTGCTTTTTTTTTTTTTTTTTTAATTTTTTTTATTTATTTAGCTTTTTTATTTTATTTTAAAACTGTTCCCTCCATTTTTTCTTTTGTTATCATTTTTATTGTTATCTCACGGAATGTAAATATCCCCTATGATAGCAATAGGCAGTGACAGGTACTCTCTTTTTTGAAAAAATTGGGGTCTGTTAGACCCTAGATCTTTCCTCTGCCCTCAAAGCATCTGACCACACCAAGATCGGTGTGATAAAACGCTTTCCCAATTTCCCAATGGCGCGGTTTATATCCGGGAGGGGGGACATTCCCTCCCACTGCTTGTAAAAGCAGTCTAGAGGCTAATTACCCGCTAGAATTGCTTTTACATGAAAGCCGATCACTGGCTGAAAAGAATGATACCAAGATGATACCTAAACCTGCAGGCATCATTCTGGTATAACCATTCAAAGTCCAGCAACATACTGGACATATATTGTAATCTTTATTTTTCATGCAGCCTCTTGGCTGAACGAAAAAAAGAGATTGATTGGTGGGTATGCCCACCATTAGAATACCTCCCTTCATCCACCCACTTCTAATGATGGGCATACATGCACCATTTATATATGCCGAAGCATGGGGGCATCCTCCCACAAAAGTTATGCCATGTACACACGGTTGCACTTTTCCACGGGGCAAGGCTCCGTCGGAATTTCGACCGTATGTACGCAGCATTAGGAGCCAATCGCTCCCCCCCCTGCTGCCCCCATGCTTCGGCATATATGCTCTTTTTTTTAACTGTGGTGGTGAAATCACCTCCTACAGTGTTGGAGTCGCGTCTTTATGTATCGTGGGAGCAAACACTGTTGCTGTCAAGATAAATAAATCCGCGCTGCAACTGAATGGCGCACCTGAAAACAAAAAAATGGTTAACACTAAAACACAGTAAACAAAATTACATACCTGAAAAGCAAGCATGATAAAACATAATAAAACATTGCAGAATAGAATGGAGTAAAAAAAGAGCAACAATAGAGAGAGAACAATAAAACGACAACTATTTTTTTATTTTTTTGAGATTTACAGGTAAAAAAGCTCCTGACTGTTAGCGACTGAATCAAAACGCTACCACAAAAAAAACTGTTAGCGATCGCAGGGATCGGGCCTGACTCTGCGAACGCTGCAGTTATGTGTGCTTAGTGTTTTGTAAGTGACAGTGATCGATCGATACTGCACTTGGGTGGGCTGGGCTGGGCTGGGCGGAGGGGGAAAACGCAGGTGCTAGCAGGTATCTGGGCTGATCCCGCTAACAATGCGTTTTTTTGGAACCCTAAACTGCTGGGACGCTAGTATAGATCTGATCAGATCAGATATTGATCTGTTCAGATACTGTACCACTAAGGGAGGTGTATGCTTTGCGCGTGGGTGTTTGCGGTACTGGCACTAACCTGGGGCGACGCAGACCTTATTTGACCCTAAAACCTAATTGATATCACCCGCCGGGCGATCAGGGGGTTAAACCGTTATTGGGTAATAAACGGCGGGTGCCCTGACAGTATAAAAAACAAACTATCTAACCAGCGTCACCCGTAACAGTTATACAGTGATCACTGGTGAAAGGGTTAACTAGGGGCAATCAGGGGGTTAAAACCTTTATTAGGTATTATATGGGGGTACCTGACGCTATATAAAAACCTGACGGGGAACCTAAATAACTAACTGGCTAACCAGCGTCACCAGTGACACTTATATGTTGATCACTGGTGAAAGAGTTAACTCTAGGGGCAATCAGGGGGTTAAAACCTTTATTTAGGTTGTAATATGGGGGTACCTGACCTATAAACCTATTTATGAACCTATATAAACATGGCGGTTAACCTAAAAAAAAAATGGTTACCTAGCGGCACTAATGCAGCGATCAGAAAAACGATCGCTTAGTGACACTGGCAAAAGGGGGTGAAAGGGTTAACTAGGGGCAATCAGGGGGTTAAAACCTTTATTAGGTAATATATGGGGGTACCTGACACTATATAAAAACCTGACGGGGAACCTAAATAACGAAATAACTAACTGGCTAACCAGCGTCACCAGTGACAGTTATACGGTGATCACTGGTGAAAGGGTTAACTCTAGGGGCAATCAGGGGGTTAAAACCTTTATTTAGGTTGTAATATGGGGGTACCTGACCTATAAACCTATTTATGAACCTATATAAACATGGAGGTTACCTAAAAAAAAAAAATGGTTACCTAGCGACACGAGTGACACGAATACAGCGATCAGAAAAACGATTGCTTAGTGACACTGGCAAAAGGGGTGAAAGGGTTATCTGGGGGGCAATCAAGGGGTTAAACCTTTATTAGGGTGGGGTGGGGGGCTACCTTGGACCTAAAACTAACTGCACTGACAGTTATTACAGTCACACTGACACTAAATGCAGTGATCAGTAAATAAATGATCACTGCAATTAGTGACACTGTGACTGGGGGGGGAGGGGGTGATCTGGGGGGTGATCTGGGGGTGACAGGGGGGTGTTTTGTGTGCCTATGTGTACTGGTGTCAGTGTACTGTTGGTGCACTAACCTGTACATGTTGACAGCTCGGCGTTCCGGTCACATAGACCGGCGCACCGAGCGTGACATCACTTCCTCTGCCTGTGTTTTGATTGACACAGACAGAGGAAGCATCTGATTCGCCAGGAGCGATCGCGAGGGGGTGGCCAGAAACCACTGGCCGTCCCCTCATCCCGGATCGCTCCTGAAGCGATCCCGACCGTCCCCGCCGGCCGGGGGGGGTCCGATCGGACCCCCCACGCGCCTGAAGAATGGCACGTACAGGTACGTGATTCTGCCTGTACGTGCCATTCTGCTGACGTATATCTACATGGGGCGGTCGGGAAGTGGTTAATGTAGCTTAACGTGTAATAAAGTGCCTAAACCTCAATCGATTGCCCTGAAACTTTGCACAGCCTAAGATCTCAACTTCCCAAACCTATCCAAGAAGTTTCATGCGATTCGGAGTTTCACAAGGCAAATTAAGGACATTAAGCTTGTTTTTTGGGGAGCTTAATGTGGCTTAACGTACAAAAAAGACCTTAAATGTTAACCAATTTCCTCCAAACTTCACACAATAGAAGACTCTATCCATGCCAACATATTTGGAAAATTGCAGCTCATTTAGTAAATCACACCAAAAGTTATTCACATTAAGCTATATTTTACAATGCTAAAACGTTTAATGTAAAGAGCTTAACGTACCATAATGTGCCTTAACCTCAATCAATTGTCTTGAAACTTTGCACAGCCTAAGTTCTCAACTTCCCAAACCTATCCAAGAAGTTTCATGCGATTCGGAGTTCCACAAGGCAAATTAAGGACATTAAGCTTGATTTTTGGGGAGCTTAATGTGGCTTAACGTACAAAAAAGACCTTAAATGTTATCCAATTTCCACCAAACTTTACACAATAGAAGACTCTATCCATGCCAACATATTCTGAAAATTTTAGCTCATTTGGTTAATCACACCAAACTTTATTCACGTTAAGCTATATTTTACAATACTAAAACATTTAATGTGAAAATGGCTTAATGTAGCTTAATGTGTAATAAAGTGCCTAAACCTCAATCAATTGCCCTGAAACTTTGCACAGCCTAAGATCTCAAATTCCCAAACGTATCCAAGAAGTTTCATGCGATTCGGAGTTCCACAAGGCAAATTAAGGACATTAAGCTTGTTTTTTGGGGAGCTTAATGTGGCTTAACGTACAAAAAAGACCTTAAATGTTAACCAATTTCCTCCAAACTTCACACAATAGATGGTTCTATCCATGCCAACATATTTTGAAATTTGCAACTCATTTAGTAAATCACACCAAAAGTTATTCACACTAAGCCATATTTTACAATGCTAAAACGTTTAATGTAAAGAGCTTAACGTACCATAATGTGCCTTAACCTCAATCAATTGTCTTGAAACTTTGCACAGCCTAAGTTCTTAACTTCCCAAACCTATCCAAGAAGTTTCATGCGATTCGGAGTTCCACAAGGCAAATTAAGGACATTAAGCTTGATTTTTGGGGAGCTTAATGTGGCTTAACGTACAAAAAAGACCTTAAATGTTATCCAATTTCCACCAAACTTTACACAATAGAAGACTCTATCCATGCCAACATATTCTGAAAATTTCAGCTCATTTGGTTAATCACACCAAAAGTTATTTACGTTAAGCTATATTTTACAATACTAAAACATTTAATGTGAAAATGGCTTAATGTAGCTTAACGTGTAATAAAGTGCCTAAACCTCAATCAATTGCCCTGAAACTTTGCACAGCGTAAGATCTCAACTTCCCAAACCCATCCGAGAAGTTTCATGCGATTCGGTGTTCCACAGGGCAAACTAGGCACGTTAAGCTTGTTTTTTGGAGAGCTTAACGTACAAAAAAGACCTTAAATGTTAACCAATTTCCCCCAAACTTCACACAATAGAAGACTCTACCCATGCCAACATATTCTGAAAGTTTCAGCTGATTTGGTTAATCACACCAAAAGTTATTCACATTAAGCTATATTTCACAATGCTAAAACATTTAATGTGAAAATGGCTTAATGTAGCTTAATGTAGCTTAACGTGTAATAAAGTGCCTAAACCTCAATCGATTGCCCTGAAACTTTGCACAGCCTAAGATCTCAACTTCCCAAACCTATCCAAGAAGTTTCATGCGATTCGGAGTTTCACAAGGCAAATTAAGGACATTAAGCTTGTTTTTTGGGGAGCTTAATGTGGCTTAACGTACAAAAAAGACCTTAAATGTTAACCAATTTCCCCCAAACGTCACACAATAGAAGACTCTATCCATGCCAACATATTCTGAAAGTTTCAGCTGATTTGGTTAATCACACCAAAAGTTATTCACATTAAGCTATATTTCACAATGCTAAAACATTTAATGTGAAAATGGCTTAATGTAGCTTAATGTAGCTTAACGTGTAATAAAGTGCCTAAACCTCAATCGATTGCCCTGAAACTTTGCACAGCCTAAGATCTCAACTTACCAAACCTATCCAAGAAGTTTCATGCGATTCAATGTTCCACAAGGCAAATTAGGGACATTAAGCTTGATTTTTGGGGAGCTTAATGTGGCTTAACGTAGAAAAAAGACCTTAAATGTTATCCAATTTCCACCAAACTTTACACAATAGAAGACTCTATCCATGCCAACATATTATGTAAATTTCAACTCATTTGGTTAATCACACCAAAAGTTATTCACGTTAAGCTATATTTTACAATACTAAAACATTTAATGTGAAAATGGCTTAATGTAGCTTAACGTGTAATAAAGTGCCTAAACCTCAATCAATTGCCCTGAAACTTTGCACAGCCTAAGATCTCAACTTCCCAAACCTATCCAATAAGTTTCATGCGATTCAGAGTTTCACAAGGCAAATTAAGGACATTAAGCTTGTTTTTTGGGGAGCTTAATGTGGCTTAACGTACAAAAAAGACCTTAAATGTTAACCAATTTCCTCCAAACTTCACACAATAGAAGACTCTATCCATGCCAACATATTTTGAAAATTGCAGCTCATTTAGTAAATCACACCAAAAGTTATTCACATTAAGCTATATTTTACAATGCTAAAACGTTTAATGTAAAGAGCTTAACGTACCATAATGTGCCTTAACCTCAATCAATTGTCTTGAAACTTTGCACAGCCTAAGTTCTCAACTTTCCAAACCTATCCAAGAAGTTTCATGCGATTCGGAGTTCCACAAGGCAAATTAAGGACATTAAGCTTGATTTTTGGGGAGCTTAATGTGGCTTAACGTACAAAAAAGACCTTAAATGTTATCCAATTTCCACCAAACTTTACACAATAGAAGACTCTATCCATGCCAACATATTCTGAAAATTTCAGCTCATTTGGTTAATCACACCAAAAGTTATTTACGTTAAGCTATATTTTACAATACTAAAACATTTAATGTGAAAATGGCTTAATGTAGCTTAACGTGTAATAAAGTGCCTAAACCTCAATCAATTGCCCTGAAACTTTGCACAGCGTAAGATCTCAACTTCCCAAACCCATCCGAGAAGTTTCATGCGATTCGGTGTTCCACAGGGCAAACTAGGCACGTTAAGCTTGTTTTTTGGAGAGCTTAACGTACAAAAAAGACCTTAAATGTTAACCAATTTCCCCCAAACTTCACACAATAGAAGACTCTACCCATGCCAACATATTCTGAAAGTTTCAGCTGATTTGGTTAATCACACCAAAAGTTATTCACATTAAGCTATATTTCACAATGCTAAAACATTTAATGTGAAAATGGCTTAATGTAGCTTAATGTAGCTTAACGTGTAATAAAGTGCCTAAACCTCAATCGATTGCCCTGAAACTTTGCACAGCCTAAGATCTCAACTTCCCAAACCTATCCAAGAAGTTTCATGCGATTCGGAGTTTCACAAGGCAAATTAAGGACATTAAGCTTGTTTTTTGGGGAGCTTAATGTGGCTTAACGTACAAAAAAGACCTTAAATGTTAACCAATTTCCCCCAAACGTCACACAATAGAAGACTCTATCCATGCCAACATATTCTGAAAGTTTCAGCTGATTTGGTTAATCACACCAAAAGTTATTCACATTAAGCTATATTTCACAATGCTAAAACATTTAATGTGAAAATGGCTTAATGTAGCTTAATGTAGCTTAACGTGTAATAAAGTGCCTAAACCTCAATCGATTGCCCTGAAACTTTGCACAGCCTAAGATCTCAACTTACCAAACCTATCCAAGAAGTTTCATGCGATTCAATGTTCCACAAGGCAAATTAGGGACATTAAGCTTGATTTTTGGGGAGCTTAATGTGGCTTAACGTAGAAAAAAGACCTTAAATGTTATCCAATTTCCACCAAACTTTACACAATAGAAGACTCTATCCATGCCAACATATTATGTAAATTTCAACTCATTTGGTTAATCACACCAAAAGTTATTCACGTTAAGCTATATTTTACAATACTAAAACATTTAATGTGAAAATGGCTTAATGTAGCTTAACGTGTAATAAAGTGCCTAAACCTCAATCAATTGCCCTGAAACTTTGCACAGCCTAAGATCTCAACTTCCCAAACCTATCCAATAAGTTTCATGCGATTCAGAGTTTCACAAGGCAAATTAAGGACATTAAGCTTGTTTTTTGGGGAGCTTAATGTGGCTTAACGTACAAAAAAGACCTTAAATGTTAACCAATTTCCTCCAAACTTCACACAATAGAAGACTCTATCCATGCCAACATATTTTGAAAATTGCAGCTCATTTAGTAAATCACACCAAAAGTTATTCACATTAAGCTATATTTTACAATGCTAAAACGTTTAATGTAAAGAGCTTAACGTACCATAATGTGCCTTAACCTCAATCAATTGTCTTGAAACTTTGCACAGCCTAAGTTCTCAACTTTCCAAACCTATCCAAGAAGTTTCATGCGATTCGGAGTTCCACAAGGCAAATTAAGGACATTAAGCTTGATTTTTGGGGAGCTTAATGTGGCTTAACGTACAAAAAAGACCTTAAATGTTATCCAATTTCCACCAAACTTTACACAATAGAAGACTCTATCCATGCCAACATATTCTGAAAATTTTAGCTCATTTGGTTAATCACACCAAAAGTTATTCACGTTAAGCTATATTTTACAATACTAAAACATTTAATGTGAAAATGGCTTAATGTAGCTTAATGTGTAATAAAGTGCCTAAACCTCAATCAATTGCCCTGAAACTTTGCACAGCCTAAGATCTCAACTTCCCAAACCAATCCGAGAAGTTTCATGCGATTCGGTGTTCCACAAGGCAAACTAGGCACGTTAAGCTTGTTTTTTGGAGAGCTTAACGTACAAAAAAGACCTTAAATGTTAACCAATTTCCCCCAAACGTCACACAATAGAAGACTCTATCCATGCCAACATATTCTGAAAGTTTCAGCTGACTTGGTTAATCACACCAAAAGTTATTCACATTAAGCTATATTTCACAATGCTAAAACATTTAATGTGAAAATGGCTTAATGTAGCTTAATGTAGCTTAACGTGTAATAAAGTGCCTAAACCTCAATTGATTGCCCTGAAACTTTGCACAGCCTAAGATCTCAACTTACCAAACCTATCCAAGAAGTTTCATGCGATTCAATGTTCCACAAGGCAAATTAGGGACATTAAGCTTGATTTTTGGGGAGCTTAATGTGGCTTAACGTAGAAAAAAGACCTTAAATGTTATCCAATTTCCACCAAACTTTACACAATAGAAGACTCTATCCATGCCAACATATTATGTAAATTTCAACTCATTTGGTTAATCACACCAAAAGTTATTCACGTTAAGCTATATTTTACAATACTAAAACATTTAATGTGAAAATGGCTTAATGTAGCTTAATGTGTAATAAAGTGCCTAAACCTCAATCAATTGCCCTGAAACTTTGCACAGCCTAAGATCTCAACTTCCCAAACCAATCCGAGAAGTTTCATGCGATTCGGTGTTCCACAAGGCAAACTAGGCACGTTAAGCTTGTTTTTTGGAGAGCTTAACGTACAAAAAAGACCTTAAATGTTAACCAATTTCCCCCAAACGTCACACAATAGAAGACTCTATCCATGCCAACATATTCTGAAAGTTTCAGCTGACTTGGTTAATCACACCAAAAGTTATTCACATTAAGCTATATTTCACAATGCTAAAACATTTAATGTGAAAATGGCTTAATGTAGCTTAATGTAGCTTAACGTGTAATAAAGTGCCTAAACCTCAATCAATTGCCCTGAAACTTTGCACAGCCTAAGATCTCAACTTCCCAAACCTATCCAAGAAGTTTCATGCGATTCGGAGTTCCACAAGGCAAATTAAGGACATTAAGCTTGTTTTTTTGGGGAGCTTAATGTGGCTTAACGTACAAAAAAGACCTTAAATGTTAACCAATTTCCTCCAAACTTCACACAATAGAAGACTCTATCCATGCCAACATAATCTGAAAGTTTCAGCTGATTTGGTTAATCACACCAAAAGTTATTCACATTAAGCTATATTTTACAATGCTAAAACATTTAATGTGAAAATGGCTTAATGTAGCTTAATGTAGCTTAACGTGTAATAAAGTGCCTAAACCTCAATCGATTGCCCTGAAACTTTGCACAGCCTAAGATCGCAACTTCCCAAACCCATCTGAGAAGTTTCATGCGATTCGGTGTTCCACAAGGCAAACGAGGAACATTAAGCTTGATTTTTGGGGAGCTTAATGTGGCTTAACGTACAAAAAAGACCTTAAATGTTAACCAATTTTCTCCAAACTTCACACAATAGAAGACTCTATCCATGCCAACATATTTTGAAAATTACAGCTCATTTAGTAAATCACACCAAAAGTTATTCACATTAAGCTATATTTTACAATGCTAAAACGTTTAATGTAAAGAGCTTAACGTACCATAATGTGCCTTAACCTCAATCAATTGTCTTGAAACTTTGCACAGCCTAAGTTCTCAACTTCTCAACCCCATCCAAGAAGTTTCATGCGATTCGGTGTCCCACAAGGCAAACTAGGGACATTAAGCTTGATTTTTGGAGAGCTTAATGTGGCTTAACGTACAAAAAAGACCTTAAATGTCAACCAATTTCCCCCAAACTTCACACAAAAGTGAAAGTTTCAGCTGATTTGGTTAATCACACCAAAAGTTATTCACATTAAGCTATATTTCACAATGCTAAAACATTTAATGTGAAAATGGCTTAACCACTTGCCAACCGTTGTCGGCACATATATGTCGGCAGAATGGCACGGCTGGGCAAAGAAACGTACCCGTACGATACAAGCCCCTTGACAGTGTCCGCGGATCCCGCGGACTCGATCAGTGCGGGGATACCCGCGATCGTGTTACGGAGCTCAAGAATTGGGAGATGCCGATGTAAACAGCATCTCCCCGTTCTGCCTAATGACAGCACACTGATCGTCTGCTCCCTGTCATCTGGAGCAGCGATCAGTGTGGTGTCACACACAGCCACGCCCTCAGATAGTTAGAAACAAGCCCCCAGGATACACTTAACCCCTCCCCGCCCCCTAGTGGTTAACCCTTCCCTGCCAGTGACATTTTTACAGTAATCAATGCAATTTTATAGCACTGATCACCAATGATCCCAAAAATTTGTCAAAATTGTCCGATGTGTCCGCCTTAATGTCGCAGTCATGATAAAAATCGCTGATCGCTGCCATTACTAGTAAAAAAAAAATATTAATAAAAATGTCATAAAACTATCCCCTATTTTGTAGACGCTATAACCTTTGCGCAAACCAATCAATAAACACTTATTGTGATTTTTTTTTTACCAAAAATATGTAGAAGAATACGTATTGGCCTAAACTGAGGAAAAAAAATAGTTTTTTTATATACTTTTGGAGGATATTTATTATAGAAAAAAGTAAAAAATATTGCTTTTTTTTCAAAATTGTCGCACATTTTTTTGTTTATAGCGCAAAAAATAAAAACCGCAAAGGTGATCAAATACCACCAAAAGAAAGCTCTATTTGTGGGAAAAAAAGGATGCAAATTTTGTTTGGGTACAACATCGCACGACCGCGCAATTGTCAGTTAAAGCGACGCAGTTCCAAATTGTAAAAAGTGCTCTGGTCAGGAAGGGGGTAAAATCTTCCGGGGCTACAGCGTTTAAAGGGATTTTAAAGTCAGAAGGTTTATTTATCTTAATCCATTCTATGCATTAAGATCAGAGGCGGCTCTAGGCTTTGTGAGGTCTTAGGCAAAACTTAGACATGAGGCCCTCTCACGCCCATAATTGGAAAAATAATTAAACCGATAAAAAAATAATACTACATTGCAATGTACAGTATACAATTAACTGATAGCACTCCACCCATGGCCAGTCCTCAAAGATTCTAGCATGTTATTGGATCATATCACACTGGTGAGCTCACCCAGACGGTCCCTTCCCTTGTTTCGTAGGCTGTGCTCTGCACTCCCCTGGGAGTGTCTTGTCAGCAGATTGCCATTTGTGAGTGGTACATAGAGATAACATTGACAGCTCGAGGTGGCAGCGCCATCCTTCTTCCCGATGCTGGGCTCTCCCCTCCAGTGGCAGAGCATGGGTTGTCAGTGTTAGGGGCAAGGCAAGTAATCAGAGCTCCCTAACCGTGGACTTTTAGCTCTGGTCTGATCACATGATCCACTGTGTCAATTAGTATTGGCTGCAGGGGAGAGGAGAGGGCACTTGACAATCACTGGTAAAGCCTGGAGCAGTGACATCACCCACATTTTCCCATGTCCCATCTGTTGTTGGCGGTTGTATGGTCACATACCTCTGAACCCCTAAACCTTAGGTGCTCCATTATGCAAATCTTGACCAGCCACTGTTGTAGAATGCTTGGGCCTGCACTCTACCTTACTGGTAAAGGAGGCCATCCATCAAAGTTATAAGCCAATAACAACCAATGGAGCCTTACCACTTCCTCTGGCTGGTCTAGTTCGGTATATGATAGAGTTCTTGGGGACTCAGGTCTCCCGAATTTTCCACCAGGTAGGTAAGAGGAATGCAGCACATATAGGGCCTTTTTTCATGTCCTGAGATAGTTTGGAAGGCTTAAAGAGTAAGTTCACCATTTCACACAAAATGAAAAGCTGAACTAACTCTCAGAAAGGGAGAAGGAGTGGATAGGGGGAGGTGGAGGTTAGCGTGGACAGAGGGAGAGGATATAAGAGGGGGGAGAGGAGAAAGGATAGAGAGAGGGAGGGGGAGAGGATAGCCTGGATAGAAGAGAGTAGAGAGTGGACAGGGGGAGGGGGAGAGGAGAGAGTGGATAGGGGAGGATAGCCTGGACAGTAGGAGGGGGGTGAGGAGAGAGTGGTTAGGGGGAGGATAGCCTGGAGGGTAGAAGGGGGGTGAGGAGAGAGTGGGCAGAGGCAGGGGAGGGGGATAGGAGAGAGTGGATAGGGGGGAGAATAGCCTGGAGGGTAGGAGGGGGGTGAGTAGAGAGTGGACAGAGGCAGGGGGAGGGGGAGAGGAGAGAGTGGATAGGGGGAGCATAGCCTGGACAGTAGGAGGGGGTGAGTAGAGAGTGGACAGAGGCAGGGGGAGGGGGAGAGGAGAGAGTGGACAGAGGCAGGGGGAGAGGAGAGAGTGGATAGGGGGAGGATAGCCTGAACAGTAGGAGGGGGGTGAGTAGAGAGTGGACAGAGGCAGGGGCAGAGGGAGAGGAGAGAGTGGACAGAGGCAGGGGGAGATGAGAGAGTGGATAGGGGGAGGATAGCCTGGACGATAGGAGGGGAGTGAGGAGAGAGTGGACAGAGGCAGGGGGATATGAGAGAGTGGATAGGGGGAGGATAGCCTGGACGATAGGAGGGGGTGAGGAGAGAGTGGACAGAGGCAGGGGGAGATGAGAGAGTGGATAGGGGGGAGGATAGCCTGGACGATAGGAGGGGGGGGAGGAGAGAGTGGACAGAGGCAGGGGCAGATGAGAGAGTGGATAGGGGGGAGGATAGCCTGGACGATAGGAGGGGGTGAGGAGAGAGTGGACAGAGGCAGGGGGAGATGAGAGAGTGGATAGGGGAGGATAGCCTGGACGATAGGAGGGGGTGAGGAAAGAGTGGACAGAGGCAGGGGGAGGGGGAGAGGATAGAGTGGATAGGGGAGGATAGCCTGGACGATAGCAGGGGGTGAGGAGAGAGTGGACAGAGGCAGGGGGAGATGAGAGAGTAGATAGGGGAGGATAGCCTGGATGTTAGGGGGGGTGAGGAGAGAGTGGACAGAGGCAGGGGGAGATGAGAGAGTGGATAGGGGAGGTTAGCCTGGATGATAGGGGGGGTGAGGAGAGAGTGGACAGAGGCAGGGGGAGGGGGAGAGGAGAGAGTGGATAGGGGGGAGGATAGCCTGGACAATAGGAGGAGGTGAGGAGAGAGTGGACAGAGGGATGTAGGTAGAGAGGACAGAGGGAGAGAGAGGATGTGGCAAGTGAGGAGAGAAGAGAAAGACGGTGAAGAAAACAATGGGGGCATGGAAGGGGGAGATAGGAGGGTTAGAGGGCAGAGGGAGTGGGGGTAGAGGGGGGAGAGGGGGGGGCAGGAGGAGTAGAAGGAGGAGGGGGCTAACATGTGGTAATTGGGATATGTGGAAACAGTGTACATATCAGGGTGTTCAGGGCTCCTCCTCACACTGCAAAGCCATCCAGACATGTTATACTGAGAGTGGGACTGATACGCTATGCTTCCCCCTCCAGCCTCACACTAAGTTAGTTGCTCGTCCTCCACATACACATGCTGGACATTTTAGTCCCACTCCCACAGACTCCCCTCCACAATGGGGCACACAGACACGGCTATCCCGCCCAGCCTCCGCCTCTATCACAAACAAGCTCCACTCACCGAGCATGTATTTCTTCCAGGGCTGCTCCCGAGTCCTGCCTCCCGCCATGCATTGGGGCTGCTGTCGCCGACTTTAGGGGAAGGGCTAGAGGTTGAGCCTGCTATTGGACGCAGGCAGCCTTAGCCACGCCCACCACACTTCCACTATGCTCGTCCGCCGCCGCGGATCACGGCGCTGGCTCAGCTGAACTATTAGCTCACTCTGCCCAGAGCGCCCGCCGCCAGACAGTCTCAACACAGCACCTGAGGCAAATTAGGCAATCGCTCGACGGCGAGGCCCTTCTGTGGGCGAGGCCTAAGGCAATCGCCTAATTTGCCTAATTAAAGAGCCACCTCTGATTAAGATAAAAAGCCTTCTGTGTGCAGCAGCCCCCCTAACACTACCCTGAGTCCCATCTAGATCCAGCGATGACATTGCAAGACCCTGACAATCACAGGCATGTCTCCTAGAGGCAGAGGCATGATGGGATTTGTAGTTTCACCACAGCTCGAGTTGAGCTTGAGCTTGTCTAACCCCTTAAGTTAACAACGTAATACATGCATTTTTTTTTTTAAGGACAAACAAGGCTTTCTTTTTGTGAATATTGTCCTGCAACAATAATTTTTACAATTAAGTGTAATAAAATTAAACAAAAGGCATTTTTTTTCTTTCTTTCGGTATATATATGTAAAAAGGTGTCAACATTTTTAATAAGCAAAGCAAACAAAAAAAATGAAAAAAAGTTAACTATTAGTTAATAAAATAGAAAAGAAAAAATCACCAGGAAAATTCCAATTCAATAGAGAAGGAGAATATAGAGTTAATCAGTGCTGATTAAAGAAAACTAAAGGGTTAATTAGGAGTTCAACAGAGGAACATTTAATTAGAAAAAAAAAAAAATGTTTTATTTACATGTCAAGGTTGCTTTAACTCTCTTCACCTTCAAATCGAAGTTCATCCCTTTGCTCTGTGAATGCAAAACACAGAAAGTTACAATTGATACAATGTTTCAATGTAACTTTCTGTGATGTGGTTGTTGATAAACATTGCCAGCCTGCTTCTATTTTTACACAGTTCCTGCTGAATTGTTGGGTACAGAGACAGGGAAGGGTCCTAGCAGCAGAGCAGAAGGACTGGATGTACTAGACATGATCTGTGTACATTAATGACATGTTTTTGGGCGTGTCTAATGCGCCCAAAGTCTGCAACTGGTTAAGGATTGTAAAAAAAATGGTGAATAACTTTTGGGGTGATTTACCAAATGAACTGGAATTCTTGAATAGGTTTGGGAAGTTGAGATCTTGGGCTGTGCAAAGTTTCAGGGCAATTGATTGAGGTTTAGGCACTTTATTACATGTTAAGCTACATTAACCACTTTCAGACCGGACCAATTTGCAGCCAAAGGACCAGGCCCCTTTTTTTTTGCGATTCGGCACTGCGTCGCTTTAACTGACAATTGTGCGGTCTAGCGACGTGGCTTCCAAACGAAATTTACGTCCTTTTTTTCCCACAAATAGAGCTTTCTTTTGGTGGTATTTGATCGCCCCTGCGGTTTTTATTTTTTGCACTATAAACAAAAAAGTGCGACAATTTTGAATAAAACGCATTCTTTTTTATTTTTTGCTATAATAAATATCCCCAAAAATATATAAAAAAAATTTTTTTCCTCAGTTTAGGCCGATACGTATTCTTCTACATATTTTTGGTAAAAAAAATCGTAATAAGCGATTATTGATTGGTTTGCGCAGAAGTTATAGCGTTTACAAGATAGGGGATAGTTTTATAGCATTTTTATTAATATTTTTTTTTTATTAGTAATGGTGGTGATCAGCGATTTTTATTGTGACTGCGACATTATGGCGGACACAACTGCTATTTAAATGCATTGATTCCTGTGTAAATGACACTGGCAGTGAAGGGGTTAACCACTAGGTGGCAGTGTAGGGGTTAAGTGTGCCTAGAGGTGTGTTTCTTACTGTGGGGGGCGTGGCTGTCAGCTAGTGAATGCTGATCTCTGCTTCAATCACAGGGAGCAGAGATCAGCGTCACTAGTTGCTAGGCAGAATGGGGAGATGCTGTTTTTTTTTTTTTCCGCATCTCCCCGTTCAGCCTTCCCGTGAGACGATCTCGGGTATCCCCGCGGCAATCGAGTCCGCGAGACCCGCGACCGGCCTCACGGGGGTCCCGACCGCCGCGAGCGCACGCCCGATGGCACGGCGGCATCTTAAAGGGGACGTACCTGTACGCCCTTATGCCTGTCCGTGCTATTCTGTTGACGTACATCGTCGTGCGCCGGTCGGCAAGTGGTTAAGCCATTTTCACATTAAATGTTTTAGCATTGTAAAATATAGCTTAATGTGAATAACTTTTGGTGTGATTAACCAAATCAGCTGAAACTTTCACTTTTGCGTGAAGTTTGGGGGCAATTGATTGAGGTTTAGGCACTTTATTACACGTTAAGCTACATTAACCACTTCCCGACCGGCGCACACAGATGTACGTCGACAGAATGGCACGTACAGGCAGGAGGGCGTATATATAAGTCCCTCCTTTCTGCCTGTCCGTGCCATCGGGAGCGCGCCGGGAGCGGCGCGCTCCCGCGCCGGTCGGGACCCCTGTGAGTCCGATCGCGGTCCCCGCGGACTCGATCGCCGTGGGGACATCCGCGATCGTCTCACCGGACGGCTGAACGGGGAGATGCCGAGATAAACAGCATCTCCCCGTTCTGCCTAGCAACTAGTGACGCCGATCTCTGCTCCCTGTGATTGGAGCAGAGATCAGCATTCACTAGCTGACAGCCACGCCCCCCCACAGTAAGAAACACACCCCTAGGCCTACTTAACCCCTACACTGCCACCTTGTGGTTAACCCCTAAACTGCCAGTGTCATTTTTACAGGAATCAATGCATTTAAATAGCATTAATTGCTGTAAAAATTACAATGGTCCCAAAAATGTGTCAAAAATGTCCGATGTGTCCGCCATAATGTCGCAGTCACAAAAAAAATCGCAGATCTCCGCCATTACTAATAAAAAAAAATTATTAATAAAAATGCTATAAA
Organism: Lithobates sylvaticus; assembly: GCA_028564925.1. Classification (NCBI taxonomy): domain Eukaryota; kingdom Metazoa; phylum Chordata; class Amphibia; order Anura; family Ranidae; genus Lithobates; species Lithobates sylvaticus. The sequence continues at coordinate 299,749,209 of CM053029.1, forward strand.
ACTATCCCCTATCTTGTAAACGCTATAACTTCTGCGCAAACCGATCAATAATCGCTTATTGCGATTTTTTTTACCAAAAATATGTAGAAGAATACGTATCGGCCTAAACTGAGGAAAAAAAATGTTTTTTAATATATTTTTTGGGGATATTTATTATAGCAAAAAGTAAAAAATAATGCATTTTTTTCAAAATTGTCGCTCTATTTTTGTTTATAGCGCAAAAAATAAAAACCGCAGGGGCGATCAAATACCACCAAAAGAAAGCTCTATTTGTGGGAAAAAAAGGACGTCAATTTTGTTTGGGAGCCACGTCGCACGACCGCGCAATTGTCAGTTAAAGCGACGCAGTGCCGAATCGCAAAAAGGGGCCTGGTCCTTTGGCTGCAAATTGGTCCGGTCTGAAAGTGGTTAAGCCATTTTCACATTAAATGTTTTAGTATTGTAAAATATAGCTTAACGTGAATAACTTTTGGTGTGATTAACCAAATGAGCTGAGATTTTCTGAATATGTTGGCATGGATAGAGTCTTCTATTGTGTGAAGTTTGGAGGAAATTGGTTAACATTTAAGGTCTTTTTTTGTACGTTAAGCCACATTAAGCTCCCCAAAAAACAAGCTTAATGTCCTTAATTTGCCTTGTGGAACTCCGAATCGCATGAAACTTCTTGGATAGGTTTGGAAAGTTGAGATCTTAGGCTGTGCAAAGTTTCAGGGCAATCGATTGAGGTTTAGGCACTTTATTACACGTTAAGCTACATTAAGCTACATTAAGCCATTTTTTTAGCATTGTGAAATATAGCTTAATGTGAATAACTTTTGGTGTGATTAACCAAATCAGCTGAAACTTTCAGAATATGTTGGCATGGATAGAGTCTTCTATTGTGTGAAGTTTGGGGGAAATTGGTTAACATTTAAGGTCTTTTTTGTACGTTAAGCTCTCCAAAAAACAAGCTTAACGTGCCTAGTTTGCCTTGTGGAACACCGAATCGCATGAAACTTCTCGGATGGGTTTGGGAAGTTGAGATCTTAGGCTGTGCAAAGTTTCAGGGCAATTGATTGAGGTTTAGGTACTTTATTACACGTTAAGCTACATTAAGCCATTTTCACATTAAATGTTTTAGTATTGTAAAATATAGCTTAACGTGAATAACTTTTGGTGTGATTAACCAAATGAGCTGAAATTTTCAGAATATGTTGGCATGGATAGAGTCTTCTATTGTGTGAAGTTTGGAGGAAATTGGTTAACATTTAAGGTCTTTTTTGTACGTTAAGCCACATTAAGCTCCGAAAAAAACAAGCTTAATGTCCTTAATTTGCCTTGTGGAACTCCGAATCGCATGAAACTTCTTGGATAGGTTTGGGAAGTTGAGATCTTAGGCTGTGAAAAATTTCAGGGAAATTGATTGAGGTTTAGGCACTTTATTACACGTTAAGCTACATTAAGCCATTTTCACATTAAATGTTTTAGTAAGTCCCCTCTGGCGTTTGTAGGGAAGGATGAGGGGAGGAATCTGGGATTGGGTGTGACTGGGCCCTGCCACCTCCTGGGTGACACTTCCCCCTGCCTCCTCCTGTGTGCCACTAGCCAGAGCCTCGTCCTGGCTGAGGTCATCCTATGTATGAAAAAGGGACATAGTTTTAGTTTTTTGTTCATCAAACACACACAATTTTCAGCTCATGACTGTTGCAAATTTAATGTTAATAAATAGAAAAGACTATCATTGTGAGCCCAGCATTTTCCCTTATTGTTCTAATCTTTTTTGGCCACTTCTGTCTATAAATCTGTGAAACACTTTTTGTTACTTCATTCATTTATTAGCAATAATAACATCTACTTACCAACAATCTTTTTTTTGCACAGATAAATTATGTATAAAAAACCTTTACCTGGCTCCATCTGGGCTCCTCAATCTCCTCCTGTATGGCAGGCCCAGGTTGATCCACAGATGCCTCAGCTTGGGTAGAGGGAAGGCTGGTTGGAAGGCTGGAGGGAAGGGGTGCCGGAAGGGTAGAAAGTGATTCCCTGCCCTCAATCTGGTCATCTATGAACCTCATCCTGTTGTAGTACCACAGACTGGGCACGTACACCTTATCTGCTGCTACTCCGGACCTCAGGGACTTCTGGACCTTCTGATACTCCTTCTTATAGGTGCTTCTCAAGCTACCTATTTTTGCCTCAACAAATTTGATGTCTGCATCGGGGACCCGGGTCTTCACAAATTGAAGCAATTTCTCCAGCGTTGCCCTCCTAGCTGGCTTATTGTGGTACAGGGGGTTTTTCACCTCCCAGAGATTTCTCATATCCCTGTACTTATCTATGAATTCCCCAAGGAATTCGGGGTCCTTAAATGGGAGCATTTTCTCTGCAAGACCAAACAAAATACAAAAATAAAAATCTCAGGATAATCTTTCAACACAATATAGGCATCAATCTAGATTCAGTATAGGCCGCACATGACTCCAAAAAGTTTTAAATCTTACCTTCGTTCTAACGTTCGTCGTTGTTCGACGTTCTTGGTGGCGTCCGTTCCTCCTTCCCGTGCACACAGAACGTAGTTACAACACACACGTGTTTGAAGCTTTATATACACTGCGCATGCGTGAATCTCCGCCCGCGTCGCCCGCCCCTGACGTTCTTTCTAGAATATTCGCCGCCCAGTTTCTTTCGTTGCAGTGGGAGCGGAACACGGCAGAGACACAGCAGGTGCATAAAAGCAGTAACGAGGAGGAGGAGGATAGCCCGGAGCCTGAAACGTCACGATCGAGGAGGAGATTTAGGGCCTCAAATATGTCCTTTGTGGAGATGATGGAGATGGTAGACATCTTGAGGAGCAACGACTATGATGGGAATTACGGTCCGTACCCCAAACCAAATATGAGAAAGGCCAAGATCATGACTAAAGTTGTGAAGAGTCTGTACAGTAATTTTGGGGTACGACACACGAAGGATCAACTGAGGAAATGCTGGTCGGACCTCAAATTAAGGGAGCACGATCAGTATAGGAAGATCAAGAAAGTTCTTCGAAAAAGTAAGTATATTATGTCGTGTGTACCTATTATTATTAATATTGCATGCTGCGCCATGTGTTTTCCCCTAATAAGGTCTTGTACACTCCAAAATGGCTACTTTCATGGTCATACGCAGTAATCGTTCGTTGTAAACCTCGTTCCTTATCCAAAATACGATGTTTTCACAGATAAATGATTAAATACTGTAGGGCCTTCAATTTTGCACATTTATCCAAAAGAGTTTTTTAGGACATTGTTGTCTAGATGTGTTTGAACCTAGAAGGAATATCAATCTTCATTCAGTGTAATGTATGTAGAGGACACTCTGCAGCTGTTTACACATCTGGACTCAGGTGCACATTTAAGGGTGTCAAACACAGGTACTCCAGTGGATACTTTGGGGTGTCTCCAGGTGGGAAAATTATCCAAAAAAGGTAAGTATTCCAGCCTGAGGAATTAAGGGAATAAATCATGTGTTCAGCTTGGAATTCTGCCCAAACAGACAATTGTCCCCCACTTCCAAGCAATGTTTATCATTCATATTTGTTGGCTCAAATATCTGTGTGCTAAGTATACCTTTTATTTTATTCTCATAGGGGAGCAAACAATCGGGAAATATCATGTCCCCAGGGACCGCCCATCTCTGGAACAAAGGGAACCGAGGTCACCACCAGAGTATGAGGATGTGGAGGAAGGAGAGGTGATTGACATTGAGACCACAACAGGTGAGTGTCTGACACCCCAGATTCAGGTAATAAGACATGTATGCCTGCCTATTTATAATACATGGTGTGTTTTTTTTATTTTTAGGTGAAGTACAGGTTGTGGAAGAACAGTCAGATCATTTCACCAGTGACAGTGCCCAAAGGCTAATCCAGGACATAATGTTTTGTAGTCAGGTTTAGAGATAATTCGCAAAAAAACTAGGGATATTGAAGTGAAACTTAAAAACATGATTGATGTCCTTGGGAGAATCAAATTTTTCCCAAAATGTCCAACCTTTTCTTTTTTCTGTTTTATTAAAAAAGTTTACAACATTTTCCAAAGCCTAATTTTGAAGACACAGTATGTCAACATGTGCTATCTGCCATCAATGTACGCGTTTTGTGCCTGCAACCCCTTCCTCAAAACTCAAGTCGGTGAGAGGAAGGGGTTGCACCCCCAAAACACATACATTGATCCCCCATGATGGGAGATAGCACATGTTGACATTAGGCATGGGATCAGGATGTAAATCCCCAGTTTGCCTGAAAATGTGTGTGCATCTTCAAAATTAGGCTTTTACAGGGGTCACTGCGCCCCATCTGATGAAGGCAAGATCCACACATTTTGGACAATGTAATGTGTGATCTTGGCTTCAAAAGTTTTTCTACGTAGAACTTTGTTATGCACCAGAGTTGTGTATTTTATTTTTGGAAACATGGCTGTTTATGTACCGTAACCCCATTTTTTGGGGGTGAAAATGCAAAACTTGTTATTTTTGTATAAAAAAAACAAACATGTGAATGTGTACGGAGTAAAAAAAATATTTTTTGCTGAACAATGTGTGCCTTCTTCTTTCAATACCCTTTCTTGGTGTTTAAATTGGTGTTTACAGTGACAATGGGTGTTTAGATAATAATGTGCAAACCACTTGGAACTACAAGTGCACTAGGAGACACCAAAAAAAAACAGGAAATTCAAAGAAAGATTTTTCTAGATAATTAAAGGTAAAATTTATTCAAGCACTGCTGGCAAAGCAATGGCCCCCCTCCCCGAAAAATATTTGGAATAATTTTGCGCTTTGGGGGGCAAGCCAGGACGGGCCGCTTCCAGGGACGTGAGAGATTGTAGCCCAGCATCAGGCCCAAGTGTTACCACATAATTGGGGTTTGTCCGTTTAAAAAAATTGTGCAAGATGCAACATGATACCACGATGGTGTTCAGTTTATATTCCGCAATATTTATGGCCGTTTGGAACAGGCGGAACCGGCTGGTCAGAATACCAAACGCATTCTCCACGACTCTTCTGGCTCTGGCCAGCCGGTAATTAAATACCCGCTTCTCCAGGGTGAGGGTCCTCTGGGGGAACGGTCGCATCAAATGGTTTGCCAAACCAAACGCCTCGTCTGCCACGAAGACAAACAGGAGTCCCTCGACATTCTCCTCCGGGGGTGGCAATCCCAAGCCACCACTCTCGAGACGTCGGTAGAACTCCATCCGGCAAAACACTCCTCCATCCGACATCCGACCATTCCGCCCCACGTCCACATATAGGAACTCATAGTTCGCCCCCACCACCGCCATCAACACGATACTATTGAACCCCTTATAGTTGAAATAGTATGACCCCGAATGGGGTGGTGGGACGATGTGGACATGCTTCCCATCGATTGCCCCTCCGCAGTTAGGGAAATCCCACCGCTGGGAAAACTGGGAGGCCACAGTCTGCCATTCCTGTGGCGTGGAAGGAAACTGTGGAGTCAAACAAGAAAAATATAATTAGTACATTTGATAATAAACATTACAAGCAGATTTTACACAAACATTGTTGGCAAACATCAGTATAACATTTCTTGTAGTATTTAAAGGCTAAAAATATAAGGTCCACTTATCAGATTCCTCCCCCCCCCTCTGATGGCCCCTTGTAAATATTTTAGGGGGGGGGATGTTTTGGACAGGTAACCACCCTCTCCGCTACGTAATGGAGTAACAAAGTAATGTGTGATAGTTTGGCCAGCCCCTCCTTCATTACATTATTGGCAGCCCACTGGACAGGTAAAAAAAAAGGATTCTGCTATTACCTATCACAATAATAATAGGAGGAGAAGAATTAAAACAGTAGCATTTGAAAGTATTGAGGCAGGCCCTGGCACTACATGCTTGGAAAAATTAATCCATAAATATGACCACTATAGAGGTAGGTATAGTGTGTATTGGGTTTGGCAAAGTCAGCACATAGAGGATTGGTATCAGCTGACTGAGCAGTTGGGGGAGGGGGGGTTCAAAAAAGATTTGGGGCACCACAAAACAAAGCCTCAGGCCCTCTGAAGGAATTTAAGGAAAACTATAACATTTGTACACATTTTAGGGGGTGTTTAGGGTAAAGCATTACAATGGAGCTGACAAAATACATTGTTAAGTGACTAGACTATAGGTATATATGGGCCCCGGATAGCATGCTGGGGGGGTTAGTGAAGGCAAAGATGCATGAAGGACAAAAAAGGAACATACAAAAATCCAACATGCATGAGGACAAAGGGGCACAGCATATTACAGCATAATGAAATCCTAGTAATTAGGGAACAAGGAAAGAAATACAATACATTAGCAAACAGTAAATACATAGAATGTGATATTAAAGAATACAACTTACCCTCATATAGTCCTTCTGCAGGACCTGGATGATGGCAGAACAGGTCTCTGGAATAATGATCCCCAGAGCTTGGGGGGAGATGCCTGTCGAGAACTTGAGGTCCTGCAGGCTTCTCCCTGTCGCCAAGTATCTCAACGTGGCAACTAACCTCTGCTCCGCAGTGATGGCTTGCCGCATGCAGGTATCCTGCCTGGTAATATAAGGGGACAGCAAAGCCAACAGACGGTGAAAAACGGGGTCCGTCATCCTGAGATAATTCCTGAAATCAGCAGGGTTATTCTCACGGATCTCACGGAGCAGAGGCATGTGCGAGAATTGGTCACGCTGGAGCAACCAATTCTTGGTCCACGAACTCCTCCTCGCCCTGTTCATGGACCGGGCTTGTGTCAAAGTAAGAACCCCAACATCAAGCCCCCGCACAGCAGGAACTCTACGACGAGTACGTACACGTAACATCGCTTCTAAACGGTTGGCTGATCAGAACGGACTAAAGAAAGCACTGATAAACAGCAAGGCCTGAAAGAACGAAATGCAAATCAAGCAACGAGCGGACAATAAGCACTGGAAATCAAAGCGTACTATATATAAATATATAGGCCGCAAAGACAAACAAATGCGAACTGACTACACGCACTGATAAGCAAATACGCACCTACAAGCACAAACTGTAGAGCAGGAACGATCTGAAGCACAAGTCTGAAAAGACACGAATCGTTTATAGCGAAACTCCTACTAACACGCGATAAACACGAGATCAGCAGAAGGAGCCCAACGGGTGCAGGAGATGGTGCTGAACTTTCCTTTTATGGTCTCGTCGTACGTGGTGGACGTCACCGCGTTCTTGGCGGTCGGAATTTGGTGTGATCGTGTGTAGGCAACACAGCTTGAGCGGAATTCCATCGGAATTCCGTCGGAAAAACCGACACAGTTTTTTCCGACGAGAATTCCGATCGTGTGTACGAGGCATAAGTCTATAGCTAAGTCTTTGGTCCACTGTTGAGCATATGATGGGAGTGTAGCTGGGGGATGTGAGATGGGAATAGAGACGGGATATGATACCTGGAGCATGTGGATCTGAGTCGCATATACCCTCAAATATTGAAAGATTGTCCAGCTCTAAGTAAGATCCAATAATTGTTTGGACAAAGTGGGAGATCTGAAGAAAACGAAAGCACTCCTGAAGTGGGAGTTGAGCTTGTGCTTGTAGGGCTGGAAATTACTTTATAGCACTACCAGTGACTAGGTCATATATGCGGCTCAGGCCCGCCCAGGCCCAGGCTTGGAATGAGGCTGGTTCGGTGTAGGCTGGGTAGAAGAGTGGGTGGCCAAGGAAAGAGAGTAATGGAGAATGCGGTGATATTAGCTTTAAATATATTTTTTAAGTTATGCTATGTTAATGGAAACATGTAACAAATATAAAGTAGGTATTCCAATTTTGTCAACCAGCCACCGTTGTCATACAGCGGCAGGTCGGCACATTCCCGCAAATCGCCATAGGTGCACGTTGGTTCCTTTAAGAAGCCGTAGCAGGCACGGGTGCTGTCAGAACAGGTCCTCATTCTGACACGGGCATAAGAGAGAGATCTGCTGTTCCTAGTGATCAGGAACAGCGATCTTTCTCCTCCTCCAGTCAGCCCAGCCCCCATACAATTAGAAACACTCCCAGGGAACACACTTGCTCACCCCCTAGTGGTAACCCTTCCCTGCCAGTGACATTTATACAGTTATCAGTGGCTATTTTTTAGCTCTGATCTCTGTATAAATGTCAATGGTCCCTAAAAAGGGTCAAAAGTGTCCGATCTGTCTGCCGCAATGTCGCTAAAGCTCACAGATCACTGCCATTACTAGTAAAAAAAAACAAATAATAAAAATGCCATAAATATATCCTCTATTTTGTAGATGCTATAACTTTTGCGCAAAACAATATATGCGTATTGCGATTTTCTTTACCAAAAATATGTAGAAGAATACATATTGGCCTAAACTGATGAAGACATTCATCAGTTAGCCCCACTACTGCTTTGATTATTTACAGCAGAAGCCGATCTGCGGGTGTCGGGCACTCGATGTCTGCAATCATTAGGCAGAGACTCAGAATGGAGTTACTATGTAAACAAGGCAGAGTTATGTTCTGACAGGCGAGAAGGGATGGATTTTGTATTCCTGCAAAGCAGGGACTAAAATCTATCTCTTCCCCTAGTAAAAGCAGCACACATAGTAAACTCAAACACTGGCTAGGCACGCAAAGTGTCAAAAGTGACAGTTAGTGTCCTATTGTCTGCCGCAATATCCCAGTCCCACTATAAGTCACCGATCGCCGCTATAACTAGTACAAAAATATATTCCAGTATATATATCCCATAGTTTGCAGTCGCTATAACATTTGCGTAAACCAATCATTATCGCTTCTCTGCCTTTTGACTAAGATCAAGTGTAGTTTCTGTTCTTATCAGTCATCCTGAGGAGGCGCATGTGGTCACTCCTAAGTGAGTAGGGGACCCCGCAAATCTGATGGTGTAATTGCACCTGGAAGGGCGGTTTCAGTAGGGGTCAGCATCTGGTCATCCATGCTGGCGACAGTGGGGCCTGAGTCTGAGCCGTCCGGAAGGGTGCTCCTGGTGAGGATGGGTGCTGCATCTTGGGTCTGACCCTAGATTGGGGTAGCTCTAGATCCGGACATTTTTTCGGGAGGGAACACCAGGACCTGCTCTGTATACAGGGAGAAACGCTTAGTACCTCTGAATGTAATTAGGGTCTGGCTCTCCCTATGCTTCCTGAACTCCATGCCTTCCTGACCGGAGTGGGGGCTGCTGTGGTCTGGGCTGTGTGTCGGGGTTGGGGTTTGAAAGCCAATGGAGTATGTGCCCCTGGAGTGGCAGTCCAGGGGTGCCGTACAATCACTGTGAGTGAGGGTCACTTTGATTTATGGCACCAAGGTCACTGCACCATTCCTTTAACGGCACGCTTTTTTAGCACCTGCCTCTTGGGCCGGGCCTTTTGGCTAGGACCAAAGGAATTTTTCATTCCTGGCCAGAGGGCCTGGTCATTGTCTTGCACAATGGCCACCTTTTTCACTCTCCTATTCACTTATTCCTCCCCCACTTTATTTAAATTATTTCCTTTGTGTGTGTCACGTTTTTGTATTTTTATGTTTTGTACACTGCACAGTGTGATGAGTAGGGTCACAGGTCCCAGAGCCTGTCCTGAAAGTCTGGGGAGGGGGTGGACATGGCCTTCTGGCTTAGTTCGCCCTCTCTCATAGGGTTGTGGTCTCCCTTCGGGGGAGCCTCACCTAGTATTTGGGTGGGTCTGTTTCGGCAGACCTTCCAGAGAACGGGATCTGCCTGGTTTCGGCCAGAAAAACCAAGTTTTACGTGTCCTTGTCCCTGTCTGGAGCCTAACGCCCCGGGGGATTCAGGACTAGGTGCTCTGATTTTAGAGGACTTGTGTACCCGTTGCACTTTTTTGTGTCACTCTTTATGTGTGTGCACATTTTTTATGCACCGGGTGAGTTTTTGAGTGTGTTTTGCACGCCATCGGCTTTCAATAAAAAAAAAAATCAATATAAGCTTATTGGGATTTTTTTTACCAAAAATATGTAGCAGAATATATCTTGGCCTTATTTTATGAAAAAAAAAATGTATTGGATAGGTTTTATAGCAGAAAGTAAAAAATATTGTTTTTTTTTTTTTTTTTTTATTGTTTATAGCACAAAAAATAAAAAACGTGATAAAATACCACCAAAAGAAAGCTCTCTTTGTGGGAAAAAATAACATACATTTTATTTTGGTAAAGCCTTGCACGACCGTGCAATTGTCAGTTAAAGTAATGCAGTGCATACGGCACTGCGTTACACTGCATGGTGGAGGGGGGTAAATCTTGCGGAGGTCAAGTGGTTAAAAAATTCCACTGATCCTCCTCATTTCCCCCTCCTCTGACTGTATTGGAAAGTTTTTTTTCCTGACGCCTTCATGGCAGCACACACTGGGTTGTGACTGCCCCCACAACCTGACAGGATTGGTTTACTATAAAGTTGAAGGGGAGACCCCCCGCTGCATTCTCCTTTTTTTCCTCACCTGACAGGTGGAGGGGGACAGATAAATCTTGCGGAGGTCAAGTGGTTAAAAAATTCCACTGATCCTCCTCATTTCCCCCTCCTCTTTCCCCCTTATGTATCAAATAACTTGCACCCCTTTTTAAATGCTAGTTATTGGAAAAAATATTTTTTTTTTTACACTGGGCCTGCTGGCCCCCTCCGGTGTACTATGCCCTGATCCACGATGGCGCTGGGACACTCGGGACGCGTCTGCGCATGTGCGAAAACGTCATTCGGGCGCCGCAATGGCGCCATTTTTAAAAATAGAACTTTTTCCTATGAACTCCCTGTGCAACTCTGCATGCTGGAAGGAAGAAAGGAAGCTATGTGTATGAATGAAATAATAAATAATTAAAAATAATTAAATAAATAAATTAATAAATAAATACTTAAAAAAAAAAATATATATATATATATATATATATATAAATAAATAAATAAATAAAGGGGTAGTAAGCGTATAATAAAAAAAAAAAAAGAATAATATATATATAAAGAGGGGGAAGGTATATATATATATATAGATATATATATGTGTGTTAAAAAAAAATATATATATACGTTTAATTTTTTCTATTTCCCAGACTGCCCTGTCTCCTTCTTTTTTCCCTATGGAGTCCACTGCCCACGCAGACCACCATCAGCAAACTAGGTAAGAGGCTGGACCAGATAGGTAAGTATTGAAGGGGAGAAAAAAGAGTGCCAGAATGCTGCATTTCTCTTGGCAGCCCGGCGAGATCAAGAACCACCAGTTCCCGGCATGGGAAAAGATCAAGCCATACCTCAAGCAGGAGGTCCCGCAGGAGCCGTTCAAGATCTCCTTCGCGTCACCGAAGGCACAGCCGCTCACGGCATAGTTACTCACGGCACAGTCGCTCCCGTCGCAGCAGGTCAAATCGCAGGAGGTCCCCCTCCTCGCACCATCGAAGCCGCCACACCCGTCCTGCAGCTAATGCCTGCTGGGTATGCGGCGCTCCAGCACTGCCGGACAAACTCGCTTGCCGCTCTTGCTTCAATGAAGCCACTACAGAGAAGGAAGCAGACGCTAGGATGGCGACAGATCTCATAAGAGAGTCAGTGCGGGAGTCTCTACTGGAAACAACAGCACCACCATTGGACAGAGCTGCTCCCAGTACATCCTCAGCGGAACCTCCTCACACCCAGGCCTCGGATTCTTCCTCTGAGGGCGAGGTTCAAGACATGTCAGCAGGTTTTGATTTTTCTCTGGTGGAGCCTTTCGTCAAATCAGTCAAAGAGGCGATCGGCTGGGAGGACGACAAGGCAGAACCTCAAAAGGTTCGGAAATATTTTCCAAACTTAAAGAGGGATCCGGAATCTTTTCCTTTTATAGAGGAACTTGAGGATCTCATAAAGGATGAATGGGAGAGGTCTGACAAACGATCTAGTCTGACCAACAGGCTGGCCAAGATGTATCCCTTGAAGGAATCAAAAATAAACCCCTTGACTAACGCTCCCGTCGTCGACGCTTCTTTGATGCGTCTCGCCCGCCACGTCACATTACCGATTGAGGATGCGGTCTCCTTTCGAGATGTGCTCGATCGGAAGATGGACCTGGAGTTAAAAAAGGCCTATTCCACAGCCGGGGGGCCTGCAGACCTGCAATAGCTACAGCAGCGGTAGGCAGAGCCATCTCGGGATGGACATCTAAAATAGAGAAAGACCTGCAGGATGGCGTCGAGATGGAAAAAATTATTTCCTCCCTACAGGAAATCAGACTGGCAGGGGATTTTGTAGCGGAGGCATCTGTAGACGTCATAAGATCGTCAGCCAGAACTATGCTGGCGTCAGTAACAGCAAGGAGAGCCCTATGGCTCAAACCATGGATGGCCGATACGGCATCCAAATTGAACTGGTGCAGGATCCCGTATGACGGCGCAAACCTGTTTGGTACCAAATTAGACTCTGCCATCTCCAAAGTAACTGGGGGAAGTCAGGTTTAATCCCCTCCGATAGGAGACCCAAGACGCAGAAAGGGCCAGCATATAGACGTAACCTCCCGAATAAGTACAGAGAGGCCAGATCCTACCGCCCTGGTAGGGAATTTAGGAGGGACTGGAAGAACACAAAGCCTGCCTTTCTCAGAATGCAGAAAACCAAGACCACCCCGGCAGGGGACCAACAGAAGTCGTTTTGAAATTTTGCCTGTCCACCCGGCTCAGGTGGGCGCCAGGCTAAGAAACTTCTCCCAAATCTGGACGAATCACATAGAAGATTTATGGACATTATCCACAATAAAATTCGGACACAAGTGGAGGTTCATAAGCAGACCTCCGGGGAATCACTTCCAGGCAACCAGACTACCATCCTCACTACCCAGAAGGAGTCTACTAATAAAGTATGTGGCAGAACTGAAGCAGAAGGGGGCAATACTGGAGGTCCCATCATGTCAAAGGGGGAGAGGATTCTACTCCCCCCTATTCTTGGTAAAGAAGAAAACAGGAGAATTACGCCCGGTGTTGGACCTCAAAAGGCTCAACAAAGGAATCCAGGTCGAGGCCTTCAAAATGGAAAGCCTCCAGTCCATACTTCTGGCAGTGAATCTGGGAGACTGGATGCTTTCAATAGACTTATCGGACGCTTATCTTCACATACCAATCCATCCAGCTTTTCAAAAATTCCTCCGGTTTGCCATAAACCAATGCCATTTTCAGTTCCAGTGCCTCCCATTCGGCATCTCCTCGGCACCCAGGACCTTTACAAAAGTTCTGTTACCCTTGGTGGCACTCCTCAGAGAAAGGGGATTACGCATTCACCATTACCTGGACGACATCCTACTGTTAGCGGAAGATCAAGAGACGCTGATCCACCACCGAAAAATCCTACTTACAACTCTCCAGAAATTCGGTTGGATAATCAACTGGAAGAAGAGCAGTCTGCAGCCCACCCAAAATATGGTATTCTTGGGAGCGGATCTAAACACCAACACAAACAGGATACAACTCCCACAAGAGAAGATCCAGCCTCTAATTCGGAAGATGCAGAGGCTACTATCAACCAATCGCCTACCAGCCAGAGCTTGTCTGAGTATACTGGGATCCATGTCCGCAACCATACCAATGGTACAATGGTCGCAGTGGCACATGAGAGCCCTACAGAACTCATTTCTCAGGCAGTGGGATGGAGTATCGATGCATCAGACCATCTCTATCTCCGAAGCAGTGAAACGGTCAATATGGTGGTGGACGCGTCAGGGCAACCTCAAGAGATACAAACCCATAATCCCTCCGGATCCCGAAGTCGTCACCTCGGATGCCTGCCAGAGCGGTTGGGGAGCCCACTTCCGAGATCGAACAGCCCAGGGCCGCACCGACTACGTACGACGCTCTACTGAGCATGCGTCCTTTTTGGTCCGCCGGACCATACTACACATGGCCGGGATTGTCCGCTGGACTGCCAAGTCCAGCGGATAATTTTAAAACAAAACTTAAAACTTTAGTCCGCCGTACTTTGGCCAAAAAAAGTCCGCCGGCGCCCACACACGAGGGGATTATCCGCTCGACTTCGGTCCAGCGGACAATCAGGGTGAATCACATAGGAAAAATGAGCGGAAGTTTGCCTGACACACACACCAGTGAAGTCACAGCCAGCTTACCACAGTCAAGATGGCGGTTTCAGGGACCTGTAGACCAGCAAAGATCTCAGGAGAAGTCAGAGCCTGATCCCTGGGCTGGTAAGTGTCTGTTTATTAAAAACCAGCAGAGACAGCATTTGTAGCTGCTGACAGTTAGATTTTTTTTTAAAAGACGGAAGTTCCTCTTTAAGGGGGGTGGGCATGCCTTCATGTCCGGATGGACTTGTTACCATGTACTTGCCTCTACTATACTTCACATTGTTCTTCTTGTCACACTGTTCTGCGCACAATGTTTTGTAAACTTTCTAAAATATATAATAAAATATTCAAAAATCCAATAAAATCTTTATAAAAAACATTGGGTGAGCAGGATTTATGTGGAGCCCGAGTAGGGCAGTGAGGGGGTGGAATTGCAATTTGCAAGTTCTAAGAACACCCAAAGTGGTACATCCTGAGTTAGCATATAGCAAGGAAAGTTGTGAAATGTTTGCATATGTAGTAGTATCTTTCTATTTTGGGGACCCCTATGCTTCCCTGCAGTCTATGTGCAAAAAGAGTAGAACCTAGGTTGTTTATAGGCCCAGATAAAAGAGAGATACAGTGTAGGAAAGACAGGACATTATTTGATAAAGTAAGGTAATAATACAAATATTGAGGGTGGCTATTTTCATTGCATTAACACAGCCTATACAAGACAGGGAAGGACATTTCCATCAGTGGCGGTTGGTAGTAAAAAAAAAAAAAAATTGGGGGTGGGGGGGGCGGCAACAGCCCCCCCCGGTCTGGTCGGTTGGGTCATCAGGAGCACCGGAGCACTTACCCCATCTATGGCGGCAATGGGTGGCGGCTTCTCCTTCCCTTGCTCTCCTCCTCAATATCAAGGGCGGCTTCCCCTTCCCCTGCTCTCCTCTGCGGGCATCACGGCAGCTTCCCCTTCCCCTGCTCTCCTCTGCAGGCAGCTTCCATCTCCTCCCTCCTCCTTGGCGGCCAATCATAACGCTTCTCCTTTTGGACAATTGGGTAACTTCATGACTGGCCAAAAGGAGAATCAGTGTGAAAGTAGCGAATATTCATTCACTATATCTACACAACTGGGTGGGCTCAGAGCGCAGTGCTCTGCACCCCTAGCCCACCCTTTTTGAAACCTATTAGAGCCTCTCGCTCTAAACACATGCTTCAAAAACACACACACACCCCCCCCCCCATTAGTATCCATGCGTCCAGCACCCTGTATGTAGATCAGGACGCTGGACGCATGGATGGGGGTCAGCGCCCGTGCGCCCCTAATGGACGGGCCGCCACTGATTTCCTTTATTGCAAAACTGCAGTTAATATCTCAGCAGAGTGTAGTGGTTTGTGGAGAATAATCGATTGTACAGAGAGGTCAATTTGATACCCAAATAGTCCAGTGCCGAGGTTGTTCTGTGGTAATAAAAATTACATTGAATATGGTAAACCACCTGGCGGGAAAGTGTGATATTTAGGGCCATAGATTTATTATGGTTTACTGTAAGGCCTGAAAGTTTAGCAAATTGAGTAGAGTTTGGTGGAGATTCAGAGGGGGTAGTGGAAGGGTAAGAACGAAAAGTGCATTGTCAGCAAATAAGTTATGCTTGTAGTGGAAACCAGCATTAGAGTCCCTGGTAATCTCTGGGTTGTCCAGGATTGTTATTGCTACGGGTTCTATACCCAACAAAATGAGGAACGGGGATAAGGGGCAAACTTGTTGCGTACCTCCAAAAATGTTGAAGGAACATGAATAGTGTCCTGCGTATATAATGGTAGCAGAAGGGGGAAAAGTATGCAACTTTTAATATAGTAGGTTGCTTGACTACAGGAACCTTCCTAAACTAATTCTTGAATACAGCAATATAAAAATGATATCACTGCCTCATTCGCTCTGTTTAAATTAGAAAAAAAATGTTTTTTCCTAAATCAGTGATAGCAGCCTTACCTAAATCCTGGATTGGTAACTTGCCAACTCTAATTGGCAAGTATGACAATGCTCCTGATATATACCATAGGACAGCATAAAATTAATGACTGTTGCTTTTCAGGAATGTAAACCACTTATTTTTGATACCTTATACAGTATCTAGACATGGCTTCTTTTCAGCCAGAAAATTCCATCACCTCCAACACTGGCGCTATACTCACCACTATCTACTGTTACTTGTAAACTCAGAACTCCAGCTTTTGTGTTTACACTTGACAGCGCACCTCTCCCACTGGCTCACACAGAACCTCCCTGCCATTGCACTCTGGTCTGGAACAAGGGAAGGACAAATGCCTGAATCTCGTGCTGAGCTGCCACCTGGTGCGGGAATACCAAGGTGAGGGCTGTGTGGATTAATTTTAAATAAAAATTTGTCATTGTTGTAGAGTATTAACAACTATGAAACTATGATAGCTGAGTCTGACACAATAGTGTCCCAGGTACCGAAGAAGCAGCGTTGTCCGTGAAACACATAGCCCAATCCACGTTAATACACATTCTGGGTGCTTTGCTGTGTTGTTTTTACTTATACATACAGTATATGGTGTTTACTTATGTGCTATGTTTTTAATCAAATTTGCTACATTTCATAAATTTAACGAGTCTCCAGTGGACATCAAATTCATACACTCCCTTTATTTTCATTTACTTAATTATATGGGACAACACTCGAGCCGTCACTTTTGGCGTTTATTTTTTAGTTACCCCACTTTCTTTAACAAATATGAGGGTGCAGAGGTAGGCTGTGTAGAGAGGTGCAGAGGTGAGCTGTGCACAGTTGTGGACAGAGTGCAGAGGTGAGCTGTGAATGGTGGGGGGGGGGGGTGTGCAGAGGTGAGCTGTAGATGGGGGGGTGCAGAGGTGAGTTGCCAACACTGGTGCAGAGGTGAGTTGTGAACCAGGACACTCACTGTATGTGGCGGAAGAGGAACGCTGCCTATGACCCCAAGAACACTATCCCCACCGTCATACATGGAGGTGCAAATATGCTTTGGGGCTGTTTTTCTGCTAAGGGGACAGGACAACTTTACCGCATGTACTATCAAATCCTGGGTGGGAACCTGCTTCCCTCAGCCAGGGCATTGAAAATGGGTCGTGGATAGGTATTCCAGCATGACAATGACCCAAAACACATGGCCAAGGCAACAAACTGATCATTCCTTTGTCAGTGGGCAAACGTACAAAATCAGGAGGGGATCAAATACTTTTTTTCCTCACTGTAGGTGACTTGTTGGGCTTAAAAAATACAGGAATACAATGAGTAGGGATGAGCCCGGTGCTCGATTCGAACCCACGTTCGAATCGAGCACCGGGCGTTCGCCCGCTCGGCGAGCCCAGAACTATTTGGGCCATTCGCATCACATTCGTGTGATGCGAGCGGCCCGCAATGCATTGCGGCCGGCGCAGTGCATTGCTGGCTCATGATTGGCCAAGCATGCACTGTGACCCTGCATGCTTGGCCAATCACAGCGCCGGAAACTAGGAGAGCAATAATTGGCTACAGGCAGGACGCCTGTAGCCAATTAAAGCTCAGGGGCTTTAGTACACACCCCACCCTATAAAAGGCTGCCACGCCGTCGGCCCAGGGCACATGTGTTCCGGCTTTTAGGAGAGCAGTCTGCTGATTGATTTTCTTCTTTGCTAAACCATTGCTAACTCTGATTCCTGACCTGAGTCATTCAAATCATTACTGATCATTGCTGCTGATTGCACAGAGTGTGATATTATCTGCTGCTGGGGATTAGTCTGGTGTGTGCATGCTGTTAGTACAGCATTGCAGTAGCACCAATTGCAGTGCTGTTAGAACAGCATTGCACCCCAACTTCTGTCCCAACCTTCTGTCCCATCCCAGGCAGAGATTTATAGGAGCCATATTGTGTTTGTGTCAGCACACATAGGAGCTAGTGTGTGTGTTGTGAGCACACATAGGACCTATATTTTCTTGTCAGCACACATAGTACCTATAGTGTGTTTGTGTCAGCACCCATAGGACTTAGTGTGTTGTGACTTGTGAGCACACATAGGACCTATATTTTCTTGTCAGCACACATAGTAGTACCTATAGTGTGTTTGTGTCAGGAACCATAGGACTTATAGTGTGTTGTGAGCACACATAGGACCTATATTTTCTTGTCAGCACACATAGTACCTATAGTGTGTTTGTGTCAGCACCCATAGGACTTATAGTGTGTTGTGAGCACACATAGGACCTATATTTTCTTGTCAGCACACATAGTACCTATAGTGTGTTTGTGTCAGCACCCATAGGACTTATAGTGTGGTGTGAGCACACATAGGACCTATATTTTCTTGTCAGCACACATAGTACCTATAGTGTGTTTGTGTCAGCACCCATAGGACTTATAGTGTGTTGTGAGCACACATAGGACCTATATTTTCTTGTCAGCACACATAGTAGTACCTATAGTGTGTTTGTGTCAGGAACCATAGGAATTATAGTGTGTTGTGAGCACACATAGGACCTATATTTTCTTGTCAGCACACATAGTACCTATAGTGTGTTTGTGTCAGCACCCATAGGACTTATAGTGTGTTGTGAGCACACATAGGACCTATATTTTCTTGTCAGCACACATAGTACCTATAGTGTGTTTGTGTCAGCACCCATAGGACTTATAGTGTGTTGTGAGCACACATAGGACCTATATTTTCTTGCCAGCACACATAGTACCTATAGTGTGTTTGTGTCAGCACCCATAGGACTTATAGTGTGGTGTGAGCACACATAGGACCTATATTTTCTTGTCAGCACACATAGTACCTATAGTGTGTTTGTGTCAGCACCCATAGGACTTATAGTGTGTTGTGAGCACACATAGGACCTATATTTTCTTGTCAGCACACATAGTACCTATAGTGTGTTTGTGTCAGCACCCATAGGACTTATAGTGTGTTGTGAGCACACATAGGACCTATATTTTATTGTCAGCACACATAGTACCTATAGTGTGTTTGTGTCAGCACCCATAGGACTTATAGTGTGTTGTGAGCACACATAGGACCTATATTTTTTTGTCAGCACACATAGTACCTATAGTGTGTTTGTGTCAGCACCCATAGGACTTATAGTGTGTTGTGAGCACACATAGGACCTATATTTTCTTGTCAGCACACATAGTACCTATAGTGTGTTTGTGTCAGGAACCATAGGACTTATAGTGTGTTGTGAGCACACATAGGACCTATATTTTCTTGTCAGCACACATAGTACCTATAGTGTGTTTGTGTCAGGAACCATAGGACTTATAGTGTGTTGTGAGCACACATAGGACCTATATTTTCTTGTCAGCACACATAGTACCTATAGTGTGTTTGTGTCAGCACCCATAGGACCTATAGTGTGTTGTGAGCACACATAGGAGCTCTATTTCTTCGTCAGCACACATAGTACCTCTAGTGTGTTTGTGTCAGCACCCATAGGAACTACAGTGTGTTGTGAGCACACATAGGAGCTCTATTTTTTATACAATATACACTACCCACTACAATGGCTGGAAGACCGCCAAGGAGAGGCAGACCGTCCCGAGGCAAGAACACAGGGCAAGCAGGCTCTGTTTCTAGAGACAACAGTGCTGGTCGTGGACGTGGTCGTGCATCGTCATCAGCACGTGGCCATGGGACACGCTTGTCTTTGTTTTCGGCAGCTGGACATGTTGAGCCGCATCATGCCGAAGGCTTGGTAGAATGGATGACCAAGCCCTCCTCATCCTCCTCATCATCTCTCACCCAGGCTCAGGGTACTGGCAGAGCAGCTGCCAACGCGTACTCAATGGCATCATCAGCCACCCCTTCCCTAGACCCACCATGTCCTCCTGAGGAGTCCCCCGAACTGTTTGAGCACAGTGTTGGGTACATGCTCCAGGAGGATGCCCAACGATTTGAAGGCTCGGATGATGATACCCAGCTTGAGGAAGGCAGTAGTGTGCGCGCAGAGAGAGGGGATGCTGAAGGACAGCAATCTGGCAGTAATCTTCCACCAGCTGCAGCTTACTGCCAGGTTTGCTCTAGTGGTGAAGAGGGAGGGGATGATGAGGTCACTGACTCCACGTGGGTGCCTGAAGGGAGAGAGGAGGAGGAGGAGGAGGATGCGGCGGCACATGTCCAACGAGGCAGGATGCCCCCTGGAGGCCAGCTAGAGGCCAGCACACCAACTGAATCACACCGCAGAGCTCCGCCTGTGCAGAGCGCTGCCTCTGCACGTTATCACAAAAGTTCTTTGGTGTGGGCCTTTTTTGAGACGAGTGCATCAGATCGCACCACTGCTATTTGCAATATTTGTCTCAAGCGTATCTCGTGTGGCCAAAACATCAGCCGCTTGGGCACCACAAGCATGAGCAGCCATGCAGCTCGTTGGCAAGCGCACATTAAAGACCCACACCAAAGAACAAAGCGGACCTCTCCTTGCTCCTCATCAGCTGGGATCTCCATCCCCACTATATCTTCAGTCCTCTCTGAAAGCTGCTCTGAGAGGACTGAAGGTGTAGAATTAGGTGTGTCACAACCAAGTACGTCCGATTGTAGCAGGCAAATTTCCCTGCCCCAGCTGCTGGACCGTCGAAAGAAGTATACTCCCAGCCATCCACATGCCCAGCGGTTGAATGCTAGCTTGACTAAATTGCTAGCACTTCAACTGCTGCCTTTTCAGTTGGTAGACTCTGCCCCCTTCCGTGAGTTTGTTCAATGTGCGGTTCCTCAGTGGCAGGTTCCCAAACGCCACTTTTTCTCACGGAAGGCGATTCCATCTCTACCGGCATGTGGAAGGCAATGTCCATGCCTCGCTGGACAGGGCGGTCAGCGGTAAGGTGCATATTACCGCTGACTCATGGTCCAGCAGGCATGGACAGGGACGTTATCTGTCTTTCACGGCCCATTGGGTCACTCTATTGGCAGCTGGGAGGGATGCAGGACAAGGTGCAGTAGTGTTGGAGGTTGTTCCGCCACCACGCCTCCAAAATGCTACTACTGGTTGTGACACACCTCTCTCCTCCACCCCCTCCTCTGTATTAGGGATGCATGCACTGTCCTCTCACCATTTGAGGAGGCCACGAGGATGGTGAGCAGTGACAGTGCATGCATCAGTGACACTGTACCTCTTGTCCACCTGTTGGAGCATACGCTGCGTGGGATAATGGACAGGGCACTTGAGGCAGAACAGAGGCAGGAAGAGGAGGACTTCCTTGCCTCTCAAGGCCCCCTTTATCCAGACAGTGTTCCTTCTGTCCCACCCATCACACAGGAAGAGGAGGAGGAGGAGGAGGAAGAGGAGGATTGTGTGAGCATGGAGGTGGAGCCTGGCACTCAGCATCAGCAGCAGCAGTCTTTTAGGGATGATGTACAGTCCCAACAAACCAGTGGACTTGTACGTGGCTGGGAGGAGGTGGCTGGCGATCATGTGGTCCTCAGTGACCCAGAAGACTCCGGACCGAATGCCTCAGCTAACCTACGTTGCATGGCCTCCCTGATTCTGCAAAGCCTGCGGAAGGATCCTCGTATTCTTCGGATCAAGGAGAGGGACCATTACTGGCTGGCCACTCTCTCTTGATCCACGGTACAAGGGTAAGGTTGCGGACCTTATCTTGCCATCGCAGAGGGAGCAGAGGATGAGACATCTCAGGGAGGCCTTGCAGAAAGGTCTGTGCAACGCGTTCCCAGAAACTGGGAGGTTACAAACTCCTGGTCCTGGACGACGAGTTGCTGAGGCTTTGGTCAGTAGCAGAAGGAGCGGTGGGGAAGGTGGACGTCTGACCGATGCGTTCAGACAATTTTTTTAGTCCGCAGCCCCAAGGTATGATCGGTTCCAGCAACCATCGCCAGCGTCTGATATACATGGTGCAGGAATACCTAGGGGCAAGGTCAGACTTTTTTTTTCCCCCACCACAGGTGGGGGAAACTTCATCTAATAGAGGTAGGTAGTTTATCTTGTAGATTTTTTTTTTTTAACCATATAGAGGTAGGTAGTTTATCTTGTAGATTTTTCCTATAGTGTCAGCCAGATCAATTCCCAAATATTTTATTTGTTTTTTCCATGGAAAACTAAAATCTTTCTGTAGTTTCAGCTTCTCGGCCATCTTAGTGTTGATATTTAGTATAAACGTCTTGGAGGAATTGATTCTAAAGTTAGATACTTTTCCATATTCGAGTATAGTTTTAAGGAGAATGGGCAATGACTTCTGGGGGGAACCTACATAAAATAACACATCATCGGCAAAAGCTGCCAATTTATGTTCCTCGCCCCCCGCCGAGCAGCCTTCTATGCCTGGGTTTCCTCTTATTGTAGCCAAAAGAGGTGGGGACAGGGGACAACCTTGTCTGGTCCTGTTGCGCATTTCGAAGAGGGAAGAGACAATCCCATTTACTTTTATATTAGCTTTTAGGTGGTCGTATAGTACTTTAATTTTCTGGATAATTTTAGGGCCAAACCCCATGGTCTCTAGTGTTTTAAACAGGAACCCCCAGTCTACCCTGTCAAACGCTTTTTCTGCGTCTATAGACAGTAGTAGACTGGGGGTTCGTGAGTCCCTCATCCTCTGCATGGCAAGTAAAGTCCAAACGCCATTGTCTCTACCCACTCTTCCCGGTATGAATCCCACTTGGTCCGGATGGATCAGTGCTTCCAGGTGCCCCTTTATGCGATCTGCCAGAATCTTAGCATAGAGCTTCGTGTCGAAGTTCAGCAAAGAGATGGGCCTATAACCTGAACACACTGATCCATCCTTACCCTCCTTCAATAACACTGTTATCGTCGCAGACAGAGAGGACTCACTCATACCGAAATCCGTCCCTAGGCCGTTCATGTAGCGCTGTAGCCTTGGGACCAGAATCTCTCTAAAGGTTTTATAATAAGACACCGTAAATCCGTCGGGACCCGGGCTCTTGCCCAGGGGTGAGTTATTTAATGCTCTAAGAATCTCTTCCTCAGAAATAGGTCTTTCAAGTGCCTCACTCTCCGCGGATCCCAAAGTGGCCAGTCCCGCCCCCCTTAGGAAGCTATTTATTCTCTCGCAATTTTCTCCCTTTTTATAGCCCTTGTGGTCTACAGAGTATAGTTCTGCATAGTATTCCTTGAAAGACGAGGCAATATCTACTGACGCATATTTCATTTCTCCATTTTTTGTTTGTATTTTTTCTACGTAATTTTTAGATTTATTTTTTTGGAGCATTCTGGCTAAATATTTACTTGGTTTATTTCCCCATAGGTACCGTTCTTTGGCAAGCCTATTAAAAACCTGTTTATTCTCCTGTTCTGCCAGCTCTTTCAGTTCCTCCCTCTTTCCTACCATTTCCTGAAGTAATCCCTGATTGTAAGTCGGATCTATCTTATGTTTTTGTTCTAATTTATTGATTTCCCCCGTCAGTTCTTGAACTTTTCTCATCCTTTCCTTTTTCCTCCAGGACGCTTTAGCTATTAAAATCCCCCTTATGAAGGCCTTATGAGCGTCCCAAAGATACGACCCCCGCACTTCGCCATTATCATTGGTCTGGAAAAACCAATCTAGTTCTTTTCTGACGTGTTCCCGTATCTCATTGTCCTGTAGAAGTTCATCATTTAGCTTCCACCCGCTCGAGGGTTGTTTAAATTCTGGTACCTTTAGTTTCATGGAAACAGGGGCATGATCTGACAATGACACTATTTCAATATTGGTTTTACCGACTCTCTCCAAGAGCCCATGATCAATGAGAATATGATCCAGGCGAGAATACGTCCCGTGTACAGGGGAGAAGAACGTGTAGTCCCTTGTATGTGGGTGCTGAATCCTCCAGACATCGACCAGTTGATCCATGGTTAACTTTTTTTTTAGGGATTTTAGCTGTACGTTCCCTGTCCCCTGCACACCGGACGTGCTGTCTAGGCTGGGGTCCATAGTGAAGTTTAAGTCTCCCATTAAAATTACATAACCCTTCTTAAAGGCCCTTAATTTTACTAAAGTCTCCTGCAAGTATTTTATGGGCCTTATATTGGGGGCATATATATTGGCTAGGGTGACAGATGTCCCATAGAGGGAACCCTTTAAAAAGAGATACCTCCCCTCTGTGTCAACTTTCCTGTCTTCTAGCTTGAAGTGTGTGTCTCTGGCGAACCCGATGGCCACCCCCCTGGCTTGATTTGAGATTGTGTCACCATAGAACCAAGTAGGATATAGTTTTGAAAATAGTTTGGTGTTCGAGGTGTGAGACAGATGAGTCTCCTGTAGGAAAACAACACTAGCCCTATATATCGCAACCTCCTCTAAGACCTTATGTCGTTTACCGGCTGAAATCAGGCCTCTTACATTGTAAGTAAGGAAATAAATTTCTAACGCCATATCCCTGTTTCTTTCTTTATAAAGCCTTTAAGCCTCTCGTATCGATGGGGTTTCCTAACCTGCCCCCCTTCCTGCCCCCCCCTTCCCCACTTCCCAATGCCCCCCCTCCCTTCCACCCCGCCCCCCTTACCCCACCCCCCTGTCTCGCCCTCCCCCACCCCTACTCCCCTACCCACTCTGACCCCATACTGGGTCTCTAAGTCAGAGGATGCCATCTTCTCGTGGTCTTCCCCTTACTCTAGATCCATGGTAAGGTGGGGTTTGTCCTACCTCACTCACCCATACCCCAGATTTCTCGGGGGCTTGGCAGTGAGCTAGCCGATCGTAAATGATCTTCTTTGAGTCTGTCACTTCAAAACCCTTCTCCCCCCGCCCCCCGCCCCCACCCACACCACCAGATATTTGAGATATTTCATCTAAGCCTCCTGCCCCAGTCCAGCCCGGTAGATCCGGGACTTGAATGTCCAGCTTTTTACAGAAGCCCTGCAACTCCTCGGGAAATCTCAATCTGGCCGATCGGCCTTCCTTAGTGCCTATTAGGCAGGAAGGAAAGCCCCAATTATATTTGATGTTCTCTTTACGTAAGATCTCCAGTAAAGGTTTTTGGAGCCTTCGTCTTTCAAGGGTTCGTGCAGATAGATCCGCATAAATCTGAATTTCGGTGTCCTCATATTTCAAGGGGGTTTTTCCTCTAATTTTGAGCCAGAGATCCTCTTTGTCCTTGAAATGGTGGAATCTTATGATAACATCCCGTGATCTTCCTGGTTCAGAATACTCCCTCCTTCCTACCCGGTGCACCCTGTCGATTTTGGGGAACTGAGCTTCCTCTTTTCCGCTAATCGGGCCAAATATAGTCCTGACTGTTTTCTCAAGGTCTTCCCCCCTGTGTTCTGGGATCGCTCGTAGTCTCAGGTTCTGCCTCCTGTCTCTATTTTCCTGGTCCTCGATCCTGTATAGAGTATCTCTCTGATTTAGTTGGATCTTTTTTAATTGGGTCTTTAATTCCATAATTTCTTGATCTATGTTGTCTGCTCTCCCTTCAATCGCTTCCACCCTAGTCAGTAAATGGCCCATGTCCTCTCTTAAGGAGGGAATATCTGTTTTTATGGCGTTTTCCAATCTCAACAACATCTCTTCCATTTCAATTTTGGTGGGCAAGTGGGCTCCGTCCTGCGGATCCTCCATTCTGCTTATGTCGATCTCGCTTTCGTTAGTACAGTCTGCTCTCAATTGATCAGCTATCCCCTCTGTTCTCTTTTCTGCCCCACTACCCTTCTCGATACTCATCCTTGAGGAGGGGCCCGCCGCCACAGTTGTCGGGCTTGCATTTTGTCTGAGATAATGCTTTATTGTACTTGTGTCGCCTTTTGGCGTTTTTGTGGTTCCCTTTTTAGAGGGTTTACTTGTGTCTTTACTCATATTGTCCTTCTTGTTGCTTCTTATCCTTTTACCCAGTTTGTGATCGTTCAGGCCCCTCTTTTGCCCAATAAAGCCTCTGTATGCTGTTTTTTCCTTATTATCACGGAGACTGATAATTGCAGGCTATGTTAAAACCCCCTGTGTTTAGAAATCCTGTGATGTTTATGGAGGGGAGGGCCCTAAAGCGTTTTTTCCTTGTGCGGCCCGAGACGCCGGCAGTGTTCTAAAGCCTTTATACAGATTTCAGTCGACAGCCGGGCGGAAGAAAAAAGGACCCCAAAAACTTGGTCCTCTACTGGGTATGGTATCGACCCCCTGCGACTGTGGCTTTTCAGGATAGTGATGTCTTGGTGGCCTTGCACACCCTTGATGGTCTTTTGGCCCCCCACACCTCATGCACCGAGGCAGTATGGGTCCGCTTAGTTCTTCTTTTTATAAAGTATTGTCGCTCAAGACCTCTTTCTGTGGAATGGCTCTGGCCTAATTAGGTAATGCTTGTGCTTATGGCTGCGTATAGTGTCTTTGGGCCCGATCTACAAACCCCTCCGCGGGGTATTCATAGCCTATGTGAGCAAGATTTAACCGTCTCTCTTGGTTTCCCCCTTGTGTGCTTCCTACACTTTCACTCTGCCAGTACTGGGCCCAACTCGCAGGGGCTATTAAAAAGTACTATTGTTTTTCTTTTCCTCTTGCAGCAAGTGGGGCAGAGACTGTTTTCAGGAAGCAGGATTCCATATATGGGGGGGGGACAGAAGGACTAAAGCCGAATTGACCCGCAAAGCCTATCCAGGCTATTTAATCATGAGTAACGTGAGTCGGGGAGCATTTCTTTCATGGGGGGGACATCAAGAGAGAGTAGGAGAGGGGGAGCAAAGACGCCAGGAGAAACAAAAGATGATTTCTCCCCCTACTCCTTCCCCCCTACCTTCCACCCAAAAAAAAAAACACTGCTCAGCTGAGTGGGGGTAGGTTGAGAGAGACTTTCTTATACGGAGGCGTAATTAAAACCAGTAATTCATATGTCAGATCCAACCCATGTCCGGAGACTTCCCCTAATTTTCTTCCTCCTTCCCCCGTTTAGCTGAGACAAGGTTTAAGCTTAAAACGAGCTATGAGCTGAGTCCTGTCATTCTGGGGGTTATACGTGTATTACACCAACATAGACAATAGCCTCTATATACGTCCCGATTAGAATTTAAGGCAGACCTATACAATCCCCAGGGATGATGCTTTTCAAATTCCAGACTTATAAGACCATAGTCACATCCGTTAATCAGCAAGGTTTGCAGGCTTACCTTCCAATGGCTTGTGTATCGAGTCTTCTTATAAATACTACCCTATACTCACGGGAGTCCCGGGTCGTTCACATGCAGAGCGGGCTTTCCTTATCCAGTGGTGGGGTAGAGGGGGAGGGAGACGCCAGATGTATGGTGCGGGGAGCTCCGCCACCGCCGGCCGGCTTAAGCCGGGATGTTTACCGAGCGGTCCTCTAGCCTGCTGAGGAGATCTGTCATGACACAAGGCATTTACCTGTTCTGCCTTGTGTCATGACAGATCTACTGCTCCATTGCATCGGGAGTAGTGATCGCTGTCATGTCAGTGGTAGCCCCCCACCCTCAGTTAGAATCAATCCCTAGGACACACTTAAAGTGGAAGTAAACCCTTCCACATGACTTTGGCCTACAGGTAAGCCTAGATTAAGGCTTACCTGTAGGTCCAATAAATATCTCCTAAACCTACATGGTTTAGGAGATATTTAGCGATGAAAAGGCATCGCTGTCTACGGCGCATGCGCCGTAGACAGCGGCGCGCAGGCGCACTGAGTATGCCGCTCTCACGGCAATATGCCGATCTCGTGCGCATGCGCGGGAGTGACGTCATCGCCGCTCCAGCGAATGATAGCGCTGGAGCGGCGAGACCCGGAAGTCACTCCGGCCCTGCATGGCGGCGAAGAAGATTGAAGATAAGGACCGCTTCGGGGGCTTCGTTTTCAGGTAAGTTTTTCATAATGAGCTAGTATGCTATGCATACTAGCTCATTATGCCTTTGCCTTGCAGGGTGTCTTTTTTTTTTTTTTTTTTTTTACAGAGGCTTTACTTCCTCTTTAACCCCTTGATCACCCCCTAGTGTTAAAGCCGTTTTTTTTAAAACTACCTGCAAGACAAAGCCATAATGAGCTAGTATGCGGCGCTGTGATTGGCCAGAGCAACGAAGACGTCGCTACGCGCATGCGCGCGGGACACTTCAACTTCGGCCATCCGAAGTTGTGAATGGGGATTAACCCTGTAAATGCACCGTTGTAAAACGTTTTTTGCAAATATCTCCTAAACCGTCCCCTTTGAGACAGGGAAAAGGCATGAGGACACATATTCCCCAGTCCCTTTCTCTGCAGCCTCAGTTGCACTGGAGATGAATGGACACAGTTTACGATGCTCAGTTATGAATGGACAGAGTCACTGACTCTGTTCATTTGGAAAAGGAAGGAGTCGGTAAATAAAAGATTTAACAGCTCCTGCCAGCTGCTATATTGAAATCTATACAGGGGGATCAGTGTTTGTAACTCCCCCACCGCCGCACCGGTCACACAACTGCCCAAGTATCGGCGCATTTGCACGAATACAAGTACACGTGCAAATGCTCGGTATTGAGACAACCCTACTGAAGCCTGCTGTCAGCTGAAGTCACAGAGCCCAGGCTCTGAAAATATCCCTACCATATGGTCAGGATCTGTGCAGAAGCCTGGACTGGCAGAGCTAGCTCAGCTGCTCAGCGATCCGCAGAGAACCTGAGCCAGCCACCCCCCGCCCTCCCCAACCCAGCGCTCCAGTGATAGGATGACCACATCTCCAAACTGTCATTCAAGGACACCCATCTTCCCAAAAATCAGCTTGTGATGTAACAGCACAGCCAGGTTGGCAGGTGTGCGCTCTACCCAGAAGCACTGATCAATCCCCCAAAAAAGGCAGCCGCATTGCCACTTTACTCACCGACAGCACTTGTCCTGGCTGGCCGAGACCCGTTTTATGCTGGCACTACACTGCCCTGCAGTGATTAGAAACAAGAGGCGGCATATATGATTTCTCCAATCACAACCGGGGGGTGGGGATTGTGCCCTTCATGACAAGGGAAATTTTTGCTATTCAGCACTGTGCTACTTTAACTGCCAATTGCTCGGTCATGCAGCACTGTACCCAAATTAAATTTATATAATTTTTTTTCTCACAAATAGAGCTTTCCTTTGGGGGTATTTAATCACCACTGGGTTTTTATTTTTTGCTATATAAACAAAAAAATACCAAAAATATTGAAAAGCGTGTTCTAACTGTAGGGGGGATGGGACTGCCTGGGGTAGGAGACCAATTGTTGTTCCTATATACTACGAACACACGATCTGTCACCTCTGCCAGAACGTGGATTTGTGTGTTTACACACACATTCTCGTTCTGGCTGGCAGGAGCGATCACGGGTCCCCGGCGGGCATCGTGGCCACCGGGCACACGCATCGGCTCCTCAGTACCGTGGCGGGCACGAGCCACCTATACCCCTTAAAGTGGCCACTGTACAGCTATGGCGATTTGTGCAGGGGAGCCATTCTGCCACTGTCAAACGATGGTGTGCGGGCAGGCGGGTGGACAGTCGGCAAGCAGTTAAAGAGCTCTATAATCACTCAGATATGTCCTGGTGGATAGCAAAGGGGATTACTTATGTTGCTCAGGTGTATTTGGAAGGTGCATTCATCTCCTTTGATGTTCTTAAGGAACAGGCTGATGTTTCTGATAAAATATTTTTAAAACACTTCTTACCGCCCCATACCGTGCAAGCCCAATTTGGGTCACTGGGGGGTAAATCTGCCCTCTTCCCCTTTTGAACATCTCATGCCAGACCCTAATATTGCCAAATTGAGGACTACCTTTTATAATGCATTCCAATCTGCAGGTTTATACCCCTTTTCTTCATCCTCTGGGAAATGGCACGCTTACTTTCCTGACCTCTCAGACGAGGACTGGGAGGAGGTGACCAAAACTTTTTTGCAGGATGTTACACTCTACTGTTTAGCTAAATCGCATTGGGTTGATGGAATTAACCTGCTGTCCTTAATGTGGGGAAGTATCTGCTAATGTTTTGCATGTTTTGATCTTGTCCAAGTTTATTCTCTTTTTGGGCTGAATTTTTTGATATGCTAGCAATTCATCTTAGTCTACAAGCTCCAAAGACTCAGAGGTTTGCCTACTCGGTGTACTTGATAACTATGTTCCACTTACCTGTAGCTGTATTATGTATTCGTTTGACATTTTTCTATCCAACAAAAAAGCACTCTTGCTGCATTGGAAGGATCCAATGCAATATGTTTGTCACCTGAAAAACCAGGGATTACCTTTATACAAGCTAATTTACAAAGGACGTGCCTGCTCTAAAAAATGGACTAAAATATTTCAACCTTGTCTGGATATTTCGGCCTCTCAAATGGCGGATTTGGTTTCTTCACAATCCTTCCTTTAAAAGGGTCGGATATGACTCTTTTACCTTAACCTGGTGAGAGCACTGTGCGTGTGTTTTTTGCGTGTGGTAGTTGATGTTGCTTATTTTCTTTTGTTGTTGGCTGAATCAGATTGCCCATGTCTACTGTAGTACTCATTCTGGTTATGTCTGCTAAAGGCTATGTTACCTCATTGGTAGTTTACTTTGTACTATTTTTTTACTTATCATTGTTGGGCTCTGCTTAGCTGACTTTAATGCCATCTCCCTCATTTTGATTAGATGGCCTTTTTTGTAAGCCAAGGAAAAAATTTAAATAAACACCTTTGAAAAAAAATGTATAAAAACATTTTAGAGAAGTTTGTATGAGAGCGGTGTCCTCTTTTTCCTTTTGTGGCTTCAAGAGAGTTCAGACTGCGGATCGGGGTGGAGACCGATATAATAAACTTCTAGAGGGTGAGGTTTTTTGGATCCACAGGTTGCAGACTCGCATTCCCCATGGACTTAACCATGTGGATCTGTACCTGAGGTAATTCCCTGCCTCATATTATTTGCTTCCCTCCTAGCTCTTACCAGTTTATAGTTTTATAATAGTGAACAGTTCTATTCTAATAGATTTTCATTTGACAAGCTTTCTAGAAATATTTTCACGCAACAAGGAGTCCTGTGAACATGTCATCTTTTCCAGCGGTGATGTCTCCTGTATGGTACTTTGCATAATATTATGTTTTAATGTATTTTGCTATATTTACTTGTAATTTATTAATGTTATTATGTATGTATGTATGTTTTTTTGTTTGCTCCACCTTCGTGACCCCACAGTAATCATGTGATTATTTGCACAATATTTAAGTGTCTGTGAAATCTGCATATTAGCCATGATTAAGGCCTAAGTGCCAAAACACATTGGCTTTTTTTTAGCTGCTATAAACTATTTTTAAATAAAGGATTAACGTTTTTGCTGAGATGCAGTGGTGGCAGCTTTTTCCTGTGAACTGTATAGCTGTGAAGATTTCCAGAGACCTTCTAGCCTGAGAATCTGGTCTTTAGAGCTGCAGATTGTTAGGAGGTTGCAGCTGTTGCACCTGTTCCAAAATATAGTAAATGGCAAAGCTGTCTGGCCTTTCCTCATGCTATCCGGGAAAATAAATAGAAAATTCATCTTCCAGACAGAGGTGGTAAATAAACTCGAATAACAAACTAAATCTAACTTACGAAGAGCCACTTTCTCAGGATGAGTTGGACTAGGATATAGAGAAGGGAGAATGATATTGTTATCGAAATGGAATGCCAACACAATATTCAGCAAGGGACAGAGAATCACCTGATCCTGATGAAGAACCAAATACGGCTGTTTACAAAAAAAAAAGGGGGCTAGCTCTGACCCCCTGCGAGCCGAGGTAATGACTACCAAAAAGCCACATTCAAAGAAAGCGATTGTAAAGACAAGACATTTTTTTTTATCTAACTCCGTTCCCTGCAACGTAAAATGGCCCATTTGTTGTATTGCTACCTCACCACCTTAAATACTTACCCGAGTCACATTTCAATCCAGCGCTGTGCCTGTCTGCAGCAATGCTGATCTCTCACTCTTTCCTCACAGGCTTAGATACAGCAGCAGGTGCCATTTGCTACTCTCCATCAAATCCTGTGAGGAGGGAGCAGAGGGTAGGGCTGAGCCATGCTGTCTGTGTTAATAGACACACACAGCTTGGCGCAGGTGTGCCAACGTAGTAAGCAGCTTTCGTGTGTGTGTATATATATATATATATACACATATACACACATATATATATATAATATATATATATATATATATATATATATTACACACACACACACACTTTCTTTTTTTATAAACATGTTATTCTTACCAGCTTTATGAAAAATTATTGCATAAATATATAGATTTATTTTTACAACCACATTAAAAGGGGATTCCCCAAATTGACTTCCTGGAGGGCATGCAATAGGACAGACAAGGCAGCTACCTGGGCCTTCAGGCTGCTGAGGGCCAGACGTCAGTCCATGCCATGAAGGAGGAAAGCCAGGATCCCGAGCTACAGAGAGTTTGCGATGAAAACCTAGTGATTTGCACAAGGCAAAGTAGGCCTTCCAGGTACTGAAGTAAATAAATCAGATGGTGGACTTCCGGGCTCAAACCACTGTGGAAATGACAGCAGAGGACAGTCCCTTGACACCTGGGTTTCAACAGCCATGCTGTTCAAGTCAGAAAAGCAGGATGGACAATTGGACCTTCAGATAGGACATCTGGGCAAAGTGGAAGGCGCCAGGCATGTTAATAACTAGTCAAGCAAGATCTGTGAACCAAGCCCTGCATAACCAATCTGAAGATACCAGGAGTGCTGGAATGCCCTCCTGTTTCAACCTCCTCAGAAGCCAACGGAAGAAGCTTCAGAGGGGGAGGCATATTGAAGAGTGTGCCTGTACCACGGGGCCACTAGCGTATCCACTTCCCAAGAAATCTGGCAGCAAACAGGAGCAACATCTGGAGTGCCTCCTTTGCTCAGTTGTGGCTACTAGAGTTGATGTTCGGGTTCGGCCGAACTTCGGAAAAAAGTCCGGGTTCGGGACCGAACTTGACCCCGGACTCCGAACCCCATTGAAGTCAATGGGGACCTGAACTTTTCAAGACTAAAATGGCTGTAAAAAAGTCATGGAAAGGGCTAGAGGGCTGCAAATGGCAACAAAATGTTGTTAAGAGCATGGGAAGTGCTCTGCAAACAAATGTGGATAGGGAAATAACTTAAGTCATTAAGATCCTCAGAAAATCAACGGCACAATGAGTTTGGTGGGAATGCCCCAGAATACGCACTTTCTGGAAAAAAAAATATTAAATTTAATGGATAAGATAGTGGGAAAATAAAATACTTGGAAATTAAAGAAAAAAAAAATTATATTCTTGACCTAGGAGGACGAGGTCCATATGGAGTAGGAGGTTGAGGTGGCGGTGGATGTGGCGGTGTAGGTGGACCACGGGGTCCTGTACCACGTGGCCACTAGCGTATCCACTTCCCAAGAAATCTGGCAGCAAACAGGAGCAACATCTGGAATGCCTCCTTTGCTCAGTTGTGGCTACTAGAGTTGATGTTCGGGTTCGGCCGAACTTCGGAAAAAAGTCCGGGTTCGGGACCGAACTTGACCCCGGACTCCGAACCCCATTGAAGTCAATGGGGACCCGAACTTTTCAAGACTAAAATGGCTGTAAAAAAGTCATGGAAAGGGCTAGAGGGCTGCAAATGGCAACAAAATGTTGTTAAGAGCATGGGAAGTGCTCTGCAAACAAATGTGGATAGGGAAATAACTTAAGTCATTAAGATCCTCAGAAAATCAAACGGCACAATGAGTTTGGTGGGAATGCCCCAGAATACGCACTTTCTGGAAAAAAAATATTAAATTTAATGGATAAGATAGTGGGAAAATAAAATACTTGGAAATTAAAGAAAAAAAAAAATTATATTCTTGACCTAGGAGGACGAGGTCCATATGGAGTAGGAGGTTGAGGTGGCGGTGGATGTGGCGGTGTAGGTGGAAGCGGCGGTGGAGGAGGACGAGGTAGCCAACACTGGTTCAAAAATACAACAATGGCTGGGTAAGGCTAGTGGTGATGTGTCGAATTCTGTCCCCCATCGCATAGTGTCCGTCCTGTACTGCGCTTGCTCAGTAGGTAGGACAAGGGGATTTCGAAACTCTCCGAAGACGATGCACGGTGACTCCAGGTTCAAGCCACATCATCTGAGGTTGAAGCCTAGCCAAGCGAGCCTGTGAGGGGCCCTGTTACTATGTGCTACCGTATGTCCACTTGGATGGTGGGGCTTGAACCTGCACTCACTGCGCAGGCGACGTTCATCTTTGGAGATTTTGTGAATCTCCTTGTCCTCCGTACTGCGCAAGCACTGCGCCTGCACAGTAAGTGGCCGGACACTATCCGATGGCCAGACAGTTTTTGTCAGAACACCGGTATACGTGTCTATTCTGCACAAGGTACGGACAAGTCCCATGGGATCCATGCCTGGTTCATTTTAATGAACGTGAGCTTGTCCACATTGGCTCTGGACAGGAAGCTGCACTTGTCTGTGATAACGCCCCCTGCTGTGCTAAATACACGTTCAGATAAAATACTGGCTGCAGGGCAGGCCAGCACCTCCAAGGCGTAAAGGGGAAGCTCAGGCCATGTGCCCAATTTGGAGACCCAGAAGTTGAAGGGGGCAGACCCATCATTCAGTACGTGTAGGCGTGTGCACACATACTGCTCCACTATGTTGGTGAAATGCTGCCTCCATCTCAGCTGGTGGTGCTGGTTGTTGTGGCGTGCTGACAAAGCTTTTCCACATTTCGGCCATGCTAACCCTGCCTTCTGAGGTGCTGGTGGTGCCTCGGCTGCGTTGGCGACCTCTTCCTCCTCCTCTACCTTTGCCTTGTGCTTCCACCGTACCCCGCTGTCAAGTGGGAATGCCACCAGCAGCGCGTCTACCAGCGTGCGCTTGTACTCGCGCATCTTACCATCACGCTCCAGTGAGGTAATTAAGAACGGCACGTTGTCCTTGTAACGGGGATCCAGCAGGGTCGCCACCCAGTAATCAGCACCAGTTAAAATGTGGGAAACTCGGCGGTCGTTGCAAAGACACTGCAGCATGTAATCGCTCATGTGTGCCAGGCTGGCCAGAGGCAACGAAAAGCTGTCCTCTGTGGGAGGTGTATCGTCTGTATCCCCCCCAGCCACGCACCAGTGATGGACATGAGCTGGTCTGGGTGCCACCCTGCTGTGAACATGGTTCCTCCTCCTCCTCCATCTCCTCCTCATCCTCCACCTCGTCCTCCTCCAGAACTGTGCCCTTGCTGCCGGACAATTGTGTACCTGGCGCTTGTTAGTGCAGGAACCCACCCTCGTAGCCACTTGTAAATGACTGCCCTGAAAGCCTTGGAAATGATCCCTCTTCCTCCTCCTCCTCCTCTTGTGCCACATCCTCTTCCATCATCGCCTGAAGCGTTTTTTCAAGGAGGCATAGTAACGCTGAGAACGGCGTCATCGGCACTGGCCATGTTGGTGGAGTACTCGAAACAGCGCAACAAGGCACACAGGTCTTACATGGAGGCCCAGTTATTGGTGGTGAAGTGGTGCTGTTCCGCAGAGCGACTGACGCCTGCGCGCTGCAGCTGAGTCTCCACTATCGCCTGCTGCTGCTCGCACAGTCTGGCCAGCATGTGCAAGGTGGAGTTCCACCTTGTGGGCACGTCACATGTGAGCAGGAAGGCCGAAGTTACGCTGCAGCACTGACAGGCGAGCAGCAGCAGGGTGAGAACGCCGAAAGTGCGCACAGACGGCCTGCACTTTCTGCAGCAGCTCTGGCCTATCGGGGTAATTCTTAAGGAACCTCTGGACCACCAAGTTCAGCACATGCGCCAGGCAAGGGATGTGCGTCAAACCGGCTAGGCCCAAAGCTGCTACGAGATTTCGCCCATTATCGCTCACCACCAGGCCGGCTTGAGGCTCACTGCCACCAACCACTCATCGGTCTGTTGTTCTATGTCCCTCCACAACCCCTGCGCGGTGTGGGGTTTTTCCCCCGAAACAGGAAAGTTTTAAAACTGCCTGCTGTCGTTTACCCCTGGCTGTGCTGAAGTTGGTGGTGAAGGTGTTACGCTGACAGGATGAGGAGGCGGTAGAGGATGAGGAGGCGGAGTTAGCAACAGGAGGCAAACTGAAGCACCCTGCAATCCTCGATGGTGGAAGGACATGCGCCAAACTGCTATCCGCTTCAGGCCCAGCTGCCACTACATTTACCCAATGTGCTTTTAGGGAGATATAATGTCCCTGACCATGCTTACTGGTCCACGCATCCGTAGTTAGGTGGACCTTGCCACAGATGGCGTTGCGCAGTGCACACCTGATTTTGTGCCCCACTTGGTTGTGCAGGGAAGAGATAGCTCACCTGGAAAAGTAGTGGCGGCTGGGCACGACGTACTGTGGGACAGCCAATGACATCAGCCTTTTAAAACTCTGCGTCTCCACCAGACGGAATGATAGCATTTCAAAGGCGAGGAATTTTGAAATGCTGGCATTCAGGGCCAGGGATCGTGGGTGGCTAGGGGGACACTTCCTCTTCCGCTCCAGTGTTTGGGAGATAGAGAGCTGAACGCTTCCATGGGACATTGTGGAGATGGTTGGTGACCCAGGTGGTAGTGTTGCTGGCAGATCCTCTGTTTGCGGGTTGGCAGGTGCCACTGTCACTACAGAGGTGGATGAAGAGGCCGAGAGTGCAGTAGAAGAGGAAGCAGGAGGAGCCAGAGACCTTTCTTGGTTTTTGAGGTGTCTACTCCACTGCATCTCATGCTTTGCACTTAGATGCCTGGTCATGCAGGTTGTGCTCAGGTTGAGAACGTTTATGCCTCGCTTTAGGCTCTGACTGCACAGCGTGCAAACCACTCGTGTCTTGTCATCAGCACATTGTCTGAAGAACTGCCACGATAGGGAACTCCTTGGACCTGGCTTTGGTGTGCTTGGTCCCTTGCTGCGTTGGGCAGTAGCAGACGTACTGTCTAGGGGACGGACGCTCCGCTTTTGCACCCTGCTCCCTCTTATGCTGTGCTGGTGGCTCTGTGCGACCACCGCCTCTTCCTTCCGAACTACACTGGTCACCTGCATGACGTTGATTCCATGTGGGGTCAAGGACCTCATCGTCCTCCACATCATCTTCCACCCAGTCTTCATCCCTGCCCTCCTTGTCGGTCTGCACAATGGCGAAAGCAGCAGCAGTTGGCACCTGTGTTTCGTCATCATCCGAGACGTGCTGCGATGGTCCTCCCATGTACTCATCATGAAACATAAGTGGTTGGGCATCGGTGCACACAATCTCTTCCACTTCTGGGGCAGGGATAGGTGGATGGCCCTGGGAAACCCTGCTAACAGTCATCAAAAAGCAGAAGAGACTGCTGCATTTTGGGGCTCAGACTGATTGGCTGATTTGCAAGGGGGTGAGGTGAAAGACTGATGGACATCGGCTGCAGGTGCCAACTCTGAACTTTCATCAGGAGACTGGGTGGGAGACAATGTGAAGGAACCGGAGGCACTGTCAGCAACCCAATTTACTATCGCCTGTACTTGTCCTGGCCTCAACATTCGTACAGCCTCATTAGGCGCGCCGAAATACCGCTGCAGGCTCTGTCGCCTACTCGCACCTGAGGAAGGTGTTTCACTAGTGCGTGTAGCTGGCACAGACCGACCACGTCCTCTCCCTGCAACAGGAGCTCCACCAGCAGCACCACGACCAGGGCCACGTCCCTTTTTTGACGATCTCCTCATATTTTCAAAATGTATGATCTCGCCCTAAATGGGTGTTTTTGCAATAGCAGAATACACCCACAGTGTGTACAGCGTGTATCTCAAAAACTGCTAAACTGCAGAAAATGCTATGGAAAAAAAAATTTTTCACTACAATCTTTTTTTTGCGATAGCACAATAAAAGAAATATCGATGGATTGTATATGTCACACTCCTGCAAACATGCAGAAAACACTGAAAGATTTTATTTTTTTGCAATAGCAGAATACACCCACAGTGTGTAAAGCGTGTATGAAAATGCTATGGGGAAAAAAAAAATTTCACTACAATTTTTTTTTTTGGGATAGCACAATAGAAGAAATAGATGGATTGTATATGTCACACTCCTGCACACATGCAGAAAACACAGCAAAATTAATTTTTTTTGCAATAGCAGAATACACCCAGAGTATGGTGTATCTCTTAGTGAAATATGCAGTGATGGTGCACTGAGCTTGCAGATAAAAGTTATATTTTGTCTGGCACTGGCCTCATGGCACTGTTAAAAGACAGTGCACTGCACCCCAGCCAGGGTACAATTGATTTAGGAATCTGGTGAATAATTCTCTCTCCCTCAATAAAGACACTCTCTAGTCTCTCTAGCTATGTAGATTGTTTACTGACTATTACTAATTTGAAGATATTTCAGGAATGTGGACTGACTGACTG
Source organism: Lithobates sylvaticus (assembly GCA_028564925.1). Classification (NCBI taxonomy): domain Eukaryota; kingdom Metazoa; phylum Chordata; class Amphibia; order Anura; family Ranidae; genus Lithobates; species Lithobates sylvaticus. The sequence continues at coordinate 299,787,486 of CM053029.1, forward strand.
TATCAGACTAACTCCTATAATAAAATTCTCTCTTAGCAGCCAGGAACCTGTCTACAGCAGAGTGACTCGCTGTGCTGTGTGCCTGTACCTTATATAGAGGATGGGTCACATGTTGCACAGGCCAATCACAGCCATGCCATTAGTAGGCATGGCTGTGATTGCTTCTAAGGGCACACTAGTGAAACTAAGGTGGATTGGCTGCCCTGCAGCTTGTAAAAGGCGCCAATACATCGCCGAACACCGGACCTGAACCCGAACATACAGTCAATAGTTCAGGTCCGGGACCCGGACACCCAAAGTCCGGTACGGACCCGAACTTTACAGTTCGGGTTCGCTCAACCCTAGTGGCTACTTAAGTGAAAGGTGTGCAGACAGGGATAGTTCTCCCCCAGCAGCGAATGCTCTGGTTGCAACTCCCAGTAGACGTAGTAGTGTGTGCCATATAGGACCACTCCTCCAGCCTCCCAGAATGCAGAACTCCAAGCAGGAAGATAGTGAGGACATTCCCTCTAGTAGGATGGCTGCCACAGTGAAATCCTGCCCAAAGGGATTTCATATAGAGCAGTACTAGTATTTACAGTACCACTTACTGGCCCCTGCACTGAAACTGCAGCAAGATTCCAATATCAAGCACCCTGTCCCAGAGAGTACACACAGAGGCATATAGGTACATGTAGTTTTCACATATCTTCTTTTTCAGGTCCGGGACCCGGACACCCAAAAGTCCGGTACGCAACACAGGCAAAACTGACATTTACCTCCAGCCAAGGCTATTTCTCCTAGACAGACATTTTCAAAAAACATTATCAAAAAAAATATGGGGATTTGGTCACCAGCCATATTGCTATATGGGTGCTTAAGCCCCACTTACTGCGTACAAAGTACCCCATGATTAGTGGGTCCTACACTATCCATAGATCTTTTTTTTTGGAGATCTGCTTCTCTGATCCAAGGGAGCTATACTCCTCTATATGGGAGAACATGAGGTCTCCACCCATGATACAGGTGGTCACTAATTGAGGTACTTACTGAGGTGGGGTGCTCCACCCAAAAGGATTTGTCAAAATCCATACAATAGACAAAAGAGATATTTGGGGGCATACCTAAAAAAATGCATAAAGATGTGCTGCCATAAGACATAAGGCTATTTAAAGAGCACCTAGACCAGGGGGGGGGGTCTCAAACTGGCGGCCCTCCAGCTGTTGCGAAACTACAAGTCATGAGGCATTGCAAGGGACTGACAGTCTTCTATATGGTGCTTAAGCCCACTTACTGCGACAAAGTCCGGTACGGACCCGAACTTTACAGTTCGGGTTCGCTCAACCCTAGTGGCTACTTAAGTGAAAGGTGTGCAGACAGGGATAGTTCTCCCCCAGCAGCGAATGCTCTGGTAGGACCACTCCTCCAGCCTCCCAGAATGCAGAACTCCAAGCAGGAAGATAGTGAGGACATTCCCTCTAGTAGGATGGCTGCCACAGTGAAATCCTGCCCAAAGGGACTTCATATAGAGCAGTACTAGTATTTACAGTACCACTTACTGGCCCCTGCACTGAAACTGCAGCAAGATTCCAATATCAAGCACCCTGTCCCAGACAGTACACACAGAGCCATATAGGTACATGTAGTTTTCACATATCTTCTGATGGCTGGTGCCACTAGAGAATTGCAAATGCCTCCTATGTTGATTCAGGCACTGCATGCCCAATCATGGCACTACAATGGATTTAGGATCGATCAGTCGGACACATCCACTGAGGGGAGGTTCCCTCTGGGCCCTACACTCCAGGCAGAGTTGTTGCAACTGACCCCACCACTACAGGAAACTGTGTGCATTTGGAGGAGGTGCTCAGAGGGACTACCGGGACCTATATATCCGACCTGTCAATCAGCAATGCAGTTGATTGAAACCAAAAATCCAGGATGGAAAAAAAAAAACTAAGAAAAAAAGAGAAACATTTTCTAGGTCCTTCAATATTAAGAATGAGCAGTGGGAAAGAATTCCCCACTGCACATCACGTGATAAAAGGCACATCTGGTAGACAATAAGTATACTTGTAATCTGCTTGCATATCCATTATTAACATCAAGGTGTATGAAGAAGTTGCTAATCCATTATTTTCCCTTCCCACATGGCTGCCTACTCCTGTTTTATCCTACAATTCCCCTTAATGGAGGTTACTCATAAAGCTGTTATGTAATGTCCTCATATACCCATTGCTCATTGAACAAGTATGGTTCTTCCTGTATGGTTTCAAAAGTTAACCACTTGAGCTTCAGAAGGTTTTACCCCCTTCATGACCATGCCATTTTTTTGCATTTTGGCACCACGCTACTTTAAAGTGGTACAAAACCGCAGTTTTTAGTTTTAAACCTACAAGGCTAAATTATAATGTGCTATGCATCGCATACTAGCACATTATGTGAAACTCACCTCAGCAGTGTGCTTTTCCACTGACAGGGCTTCCATCTTCACCTGGTCGGCCTTCCAGGTTGGTGGGATACGGTCCTTTGATTGGGCGAGCTGCGAGGACGTCACTCCCGTTTATGTGCACAGTAGCCGCTGTTCACTGCACAGGGCTCTGAAGGACTGTCACGGTAGTGTGTTCCTTCAGAGCGCATGTGCAGATGACGTCACAAGTAATTATTTTATAAACGGTGCACAGTACTATAGGTAAGCCTTACTATAGGTAGAAATCGTCCATGGGAGTTTACTCCCACTTTAACTGGCAATTGCGCGGTCATGCAAAACTGTACGCAAATGAAATATATATATTTTTTTCACACAAATAGTTTTTGGGTGCTATTTTTATTTAAAGCATTTCTGCACACATTTCATTTACTAAATCTCTTTACCTTCCAAATCAGGCAAAGAGTACTAAATGTTTTTTTTTTTTTTTCACTTACCTTGTAATTGCTGACGTTCTTTCCTCTGTCTCTTCGGCGGTGTCTCTGCGTCGATCCACGTCACGCCGCACTGTCTTCTGGGATCTGGTGTCATTGATCCCAGGTACCAGTGCGGACATCTTCCGAAATCTCGCGAGATTTCGGCCACATCTCCCAAAATCTCGCAAGATTTCGGTTAACGTGAGCTACACTTTGCCGTTACTGCGCACGCGCGAGATCGGCGCAGTAACGGCGGTGCATTCTGGGCCATCTGAAGTGCCTGTGTGGGTTCACATGCCCACAGGCAAGATGGCAACCAGCAGTAAAGATTTTTAAAAATTCTTTTAGATGACGAAAACCGGCAGCAGTGAGTTACAGAAATGGGACAAGTGAGTACTTGAATTACATCTCATAATCCACTGCATTGCACTAAAAAAAAAAAAAACACTACAGACAATGCAGAACCACTTTAACCAGTTGCTTCCTTTCCTGCTTTGTGCACAAGGCATCTCCTGTACGTCTAGGAGACTGCCTGCAGTTTCTCCTTTCCCTTGCTCGCCCCATGAAACCTGGTGTCTGTAGAAAGAGGAGCTCCCAATCCTACAATTGTCAGCCAATCTAATTGAATGATCACTGTAACAGCCAATCACAGTGATCATTCAGTGTAACATTTGTAAACAATAACAAAAGTAACACAATAGCGGTCTTATCTCTTCAGTTCCCTGACAGACAGTATCTGTGAATGAGAGAGTTGCAGCTAACACAGAAGAATGTTTATTGTATGCAAAGGGAATTCATTAACCCTTAAAGCGGAGTTCCACCCTAAAAAATGTTTTGCATTAAAAGGTCCTGTTGCTATTTAGACCTCGTAATCTGCCACTTCCTGGTCCGCGGAGCTCCTCGTGACTTCCTCCCTTCGCCTATGACACATCACTTCCCAGGAGTCTGTGAGCAGTACTGTGCTCAAAAATCGCGTTATTTCCTGACAGTAAATGACGCGATTTAAGGCAGATCACAGCATCATCTTTGTTCAGAGTGTTGTTATATAACCGGTCATAACAACAGGGCGGGACCTTCCTCCGTCGCCACTCATTGTTATGGCAACGTTAGAAACAATCGGCACCATGGCCGCCGTTGAATCGCGCATGCGCAAGATCGAGAGGTGCATGCTGGTTACTAGGGGTGCAACGGATCAAAAAACTCACAGATCGGATCGTTCCTTGGATCAGAGTCACGGATCGGATCATTTTTCAGATCAGCAAATAATAATTGAATTAGCAAAAACCTGTGAAAATTCCACCACCATATAGTCCTAATATCCACGTCATCTTCCCCCACTGTAATATCTGCTGAGTATGGCTGGGTATGGCTGAGCATGGCTGGGTATCACAGGGTATGGGCAGGGTATTGGCATAGTATGGAGGGATGGCTGAGCATGGATGGATGTGACTGCAATTGTCACAGAGCAGCGCTGTGGGCACTACAGATCCAGCCCACAGCGCCGCTGCGATCCGATCTCTCCCCTCCACTGTACAGATCAGTACACAGAGGGGAGAGAGGTTTGTTTACAAGTGATCTCTCATTGTAAACTGCCGCCGGGTGTACCAAGCTGGCCGCCGCTCTGGAGCTAGGCCTTTCCTAAGGCCGAGGCCGCGGAGCGCTCCGCGGATTGCGGGGTGTGCCGATCCGAACAGGGTGACCCATTCGGATCACGGATCGGTGACAATCCGTTGCACCCCTACTGGTTACCCAGCACACACCTCTCAAAAGCTATTAAAGGAAGCAATCTCAATTGGGCTTCACATGCCCACATTCATGATGGAAACGTCCACAAACGGAGGAATACATTATTACAGTAAGAAATTCATATTTTTGAACAAATCGATCATGATAATTGTATACCGTTTTTTGAATTACATTAGCAATAATGCTAGGATCCCAAAAAAAATATATATATATATATATTTGTTCGCCGGAACTCTGCTTTAATTACCTGGACTCCTATTTAACCTTTATTTTGCTATTTAACCCATCCATTCAAGCACTATTCAACAGTTTCATCTCCTGTTCCAAGTTTCCATTTTAAATTATTTGTTGAAAAATAATAAAATACTGTTAAAAATACGTGATTTATGATATATCTTGTTTATTTTAAATCAGTAAGAGCTTTAAATTACCAATGAATTATGAGAAAAATAAAATATATGCAAAATGTTTAACAAAAAAAATTAAAATAAAAAACCTTTATTTCTTTTGTAAATAACTAACATGCTTTTTAACAAAAAATTTAATAAAAAAAGAGATTTTAGTGTTGCAGTAAATAGAACAAGCAGCAGAATTAAATGTATATATGTTTCCCCACAGTAATGGTACTTGTGTTCGAAATATTGCTGAACAAATTTTTACTCCCCCCCCCCCCCCCCCCCTTAAAATGCAAATAAATTAAAAAAAATTCTCAGAAAACCTTAGGATCGCAAGAAAGTTCCATTTGTTCCTCAAAAAATGACATATGTATCAATTCTGTATCATCAGTAATTACAAAGTTATAGACTCATGAATAGACACAGCAGAAATGTGAAAATATGGCCTGGTCCATAGGGGGTAAAACAGGCGTGAGAGCTGACATGGATAAAACAAAAATAAGACCGAAAATTATGAAAAAAAAACAATTTTTTCTACTTTGTTATAAAAAATATCCAATAAAATCAAGACGACCTGTTTCAAAAGAAATACAAAAAGCGCCAGAATAATTTCCAAAAATAAGCCACATAGTCAGCAATGCCATAATTTAAACACCACCTTCCAATCTTGGCAGCTGAAGCTTTATCAATCTCTGATCTGTGATATTGTTCTTAATATACATTTTAAAAACGATTTTGAATTTTCAATTTTTTTATAAATAAAAAGTCATACATGCAGCTTTAGCGTATATGTAGAATTTATTTAAACAAAAGAAAAAAAAAGGTACAAAGAGATGCCCCCCCTGTCACAGTGTCACTGATTGCAGTGATCATTTATTTTACTGATCACTGCATTTAGTGTCAGTGTGACTGCAATAACTGTCAGGGCAGTTAGTTTTAGGCCCCTTTAGGTCCAAGGTAGGCCCCTACCCCCCCCCCCCCAATAAAGGTTTAACCCCTTGATTGCCCCCTAGGTAACCCTTTCACCCCCTTTTGCCAGTGTCACTAAGCGATCGTTTATTTTGATCGCTCTATTTAGTGTCACTGGTGCCGCTAGGTAGCCAGTTTTTTTTTTTAGGTAACCGCCAGGTTTATATAGGATTATAAATAGGTTTATAGGTCAGGTACCCCCATATTACAACCTAAATAAAGGTTTTAACCCCTTGATTGCCCCTAGAGTTAACTCTTTCACCAGTGATCACAGTATAAGTGTCACTGGTGACGCTGGTTAGCCAGTTAGTTATTTAGTTATTTAGGTTCCCCGTCAGGTTTTATATATCGTCAGGTACCCCATATATTACCTAATAAAGGTTTTAACCCCCTGATTGCCCTAGTTAACCCTTTCACCAGTGATCACCGTATAACTGTTACGGGTGACGCTGGTTAGTTAGCTTGTTTTTTTATACTGTCAGGGCACCCGCCATTTATTACCCAACTATCGGTTTAAACCCCCTGATCGCCCGGCGGGTGATATCAATTAGGTGTTAGGGTCAAATAAGGTCTGCGTCGCCCCAGGTTAGTGCCAGTACCGCAAACACCCACGCGCAAAGCATACACCTCCCTTAGTGGTATAGTATCTGAACAGATCAATATCTGATCTGATCAGATCTATACTAGCGTCCCAGCAGTTTAGGGTTCCAAAAAACGCATTGTTAGCGGGATCAGCCCAGATACCTGCTAGCACCTGCGTTTTCCCCATCCGCCCAGCCCAGCCCAGCCCACCCAAGTGCAGTATCGATCGATCACTGTCACTTCCAAAACACTAAGCACACATAACTGCAGCGTTCGCAGAGTCAGGCCTGATCCCTGCGATCGCTAACAGTTTTTTTGGTAGCGTTTTGATTCATTCGCCAGCAGCCTAGGAGCTTTTTTTCCTGTGAATCTCACTAGTGTACTACTAAATTTAGAGCCCAAAATGGCAAATCGCAAGTACACTAGTGAACAGGCCTACTTGTTTCTGAGTATGTCAGATAGTGAAGAGGAGGTCACTCATCTGTCAGAATCAGGCTCAGAATACGATCCAGTAGACGACAGCGGCTCCATGACAGATAGCTCTGGCGACGAAGGTGTGGTCCCTGCTAAGGTCAGGCGTACCCGATCCCGATCTTCTGATGTTGTTGAGGTGCAGGAACCGCAGGTCTCTCGTATGGAGCAGAGAAGTACTAGCGCCGCTATTCCTTCTGGTGAACTGGCAAGCACCAGCGGCCTAGTACACCCTGGACGTAGTCAAACCAGCACTGCAGTAACACTTGGTGACGTGGCGAGTCCCATAAGTGCAGTTCAAGCTGGCGAGGTGGCAAGCACAAGTAGTGTCCCGCTGCCACCAAGAAGAAGACAAAGGCAGGCCCGTCGATCACATAGTGTCCTTCCTGCAGAATTCGCCAATCCTGATTGGGTGCCACCACTTCTGCAGAACCCGTACTTCCCCATTCACTGGCCAACCCGGTATTCAGGTGGAAACAGCTGATTTTAAGCCATCCGATTTTTATTCGCTGTTTTTCACGGAAGATCTCTATAGATCTATTGTGGACCAAAGTAATATATACGCTGGTCAACACATCGCCGCTAATCCCCAAGTGCCTTCCCTTGCCAGAGATTGGAAACCAATTACGGTTTCCGAATTTAAGACCTTTCTGGGCCTTTCCCTCAACATGGGCATACACAAATTCCCGACGCTGAGGTCTTATTGGTCCACCTCACCGCACCACCATATGCCCGTGTTCTCTGCCTCCATGTCCAGGGCACGATACGAACAGATCTTGCGGTTCATGCACTTCAGTGACAATGAACTTTGTCGTCCTCGTGGAGACCCTGAATTTGATCGGCTCTACAAAATTCGGCCCCTCATAAACCACTTCAACCAATGTTTTGCAGCCTTGTTTACGCCCAATCAAGTTGTCTGCGTTGACGAGTCCCTGATTAAGTTTTCTGGCCGCTTGTCTTTCAAACAGTTCCTTCCCAGCAAGCGTGCCAGATACGGGGTCAAGCTCTACAAGCTCTGTGACAGGGCAACAGGCTATACGTGGAGCTTTTCGGTTTATGAGGGAAAAGATAGTCACGTAGAGCCGGAGAACTGTCCAGATTACATAGGGAGCGCTGGCAAGATAGTGTGGAACTTGGTGTCACCCTTATTCGGAAAGGGGTACCACTTGTACGTGGACAATTATTACACGAGCGTGCACTGTTTAGTCACTTGTTTGATCATCAGATTGGAGCATGTGGCACCGTGCGACCTAATCGCCGGGGCTTTCCCCAGCGGCTTGTAGATTCCCGTCTTAGGCTGGGGGAGAGAGCCTGCTTGAAGTGTATTTTGCTCCTAATGCCACGTACATACGGTCGAAAAAAACCATGTGTACGTGCATAACTTTTTTGCGGGAGGATGCCCCCATGCTTCGGCATATATATATATTTTAGGCACCGGTTGCGTTAAAAAAATATGTAAACAGCAATTGCACCATGCATGTGAGGTATCACCGCGAAGGTCAGATCGAGGGCAGTAATTTTAGCAGTAGACCTCCTCCGTGAATCTAATGTGGTAACCTGTAAAGGCTTTTAAAGGCTTTTAAAAATGTATGTAGTTTGTCGCCACTGCGTGTTTGTGCGCAATTTTAAAGCATGTCGTGTTTGGAATCCATGTACTCGGCCTAAGATCATATTTTTTATTTCATCAAAAAATTTGTACACTCCTCACTGCCAATCACAGTTTCGGAGGCCATGGAATGCCCAGATGGCACAAACCACCCCCAAATGACCCCATTTTGGAAAGTAGACACCCCAAGCTATTTGCTGAGAGGTATGGTGAGTATTTTGCAGATCTCGCTTTTTGTCACAATGTTTTGAAAATTGAAAAAAGAAAAAAAAAAAATTTTTTTTTCTTTACTTTCTTCATTTTCAAAAAAAAAGAACACATGAGAGCTGTAAAATACTCACCATGCCTCTCAACAAATAGCTTGGGTGTCTACTTTCCAAAATGGGGTCATTTGGGGGTTTTGTGTGCTATTTTGGCATTTTATGGCCTTCGAAACTGTGATAGGTAGTGAGGAGTGAAATCAAAAATTTGCACCCTTAGAAATCCTGAAGGCGGTGCTTGGGTTTCGGGCCCCCGTACGCGGCTAGGCTCCCAAAAAGTCCCACACATGTGGTATCCCCATACTCAGAAATTTTTTTTATTTTTTTTTTTTGTCTTTATTCAATCACTTGGGACTAAAAAAAAAAATTATTCAACGGGCTCAACATGCCTCTCAGCAAATAGCTTGGGGTGTCTACTTTCCAAAATGGGGTCATTTGGGGGGGTTTTGTGCCATCTTGGCATTTTTATGGCCTTCAAAACTGTGATAGGTAGTGATAGGTAGTGAGGAGTGAAATCAAAAATTTATGCCCTTAGAAATCCTGAAGGCGGTGCTTGGTTTTCGGGGTCCCGTATGCGGATAGGCTCCCAAAAAGTCCCACACATGTGGTATCCCCGTACTCAGGAGAAGCAGCAGAATGTATTTTTGGGTGTAATTCCACATATGCCCATGGCATGTGTGGGCAATATATCATTTAGTGACAACTTTGGGCAAAAAAAAAAAAGATAAAATAAAAAATATTCCATGTACTCAACATGCCTCTCAGCAAATAGCTTGGGGTGTCTACTTGGGCATTTTATGGCCTTCGAAACTGTGATAGGTAGTGAGGAGTGAAATCTGAAATGCTGAAGGTGGTGCTTGGGTTTCACGCGGCTAGGCTCCCAAAAAGTCCCACACATGTGGTTATCCCCGTACTCAGGAGAAGTGGCAAAATGTATTTTGGGGTGCAATTCCACATATAACCATGGCATGTGTGAGCAATAAAACTTGGGACTAAAAAAAAAAATATTCAATGGGCTCAAAATTTGGGGGGTTTTGTGCCAAATGGCCTTCAAAACTGTGATAGGTAGTGATAGGTAGTGAGGAGTGAAATCAAAAATTTATGCCCTTAGAAATCCTGAAGGCGGTGCTTGGTTTTCGGGGTCCCGTATGCGGCAGAAAGACAACTTTGCCCGCAACTTGTGGCAAAATATAAAATATTCCAGTGATAGGTAGTGAGGAGTGAAATCAAAAATCAATGAAAAAACATTTTTTTTTTTTTTTTTTTTGTCTTTATTCAACTAAAAAAAAAATATTCAATGGGCTCAACATGCCTCTCAGCAAATAGCTTGGGGTGTCTACTTTCCAAAATGGGGTCATTTGGGGGGTTTTGTATTAACAACTAAAGACATGTGGCTGAATACATTTTGGCCCAAATGTTTGACTAAAATTGAGTTTATTAGATTTTTTTTATAACAAAAAGTAGAAAATCTCTTTTTTATTTCAAAATTTTCTGCAAAAAAAAAAAATCAAATATAAAAAAGAAAGCTCTATTTGTGGGAAGAAAAGGACGCAAATTTCGTTTGGTTACAATATTGCATGACCGCGCAATTAACAATTACAGGAGCTAATCTTATTTGTTTATTTCGTTTTTTTTGCAAAGCCTGTGACAATTCTAAAACCATCCAAATTCCTGCTATAGATATATGCTAACTTAGGCAATGCTACCTAAAACCTTAACATACTACAAAGAACACATTAAAATTAATATATACACATACACACACATAATGTATGATATTAAACACCCCTTCTAATAATAACAATTATGTGTATTTTAGCTTTAAAAACCCTATTTGAAAAATCAGCTATTTGTGGAAGTATACAAAGTGCATATTGGGCAAAAGGGTGCATAAAAGGCACCGATGGAATTAAGCAAACCTAAAGCATTGAATACCTACCTAATCAAGTTTTCAGAACATGGACACCTCCAGGGACCTGCAACATCAGGTTGTTTCCTTCTAGAGCCCAAATTCTGGATTTTGCTCCTACATGTTTTCTAATGCTTCGTTGTGGCCTGTTAATGCAGTAGGTAAGTTTAAGCAGTGAAAAGGTGCGTGGCCAGGTTATAGACCTATCAAATCAGGAAGTGTACATCATAGCGCTTGAGCATTATGGTCACAAGATAGGGCCTATACTGAGAAATGACAATGTGCAGGCTCCTCAAGGAGTCTGCTATGTGCTGTCAATGCTATATGCAAAACTTCAGTTTTACTTTAAGGGGAAACTTGGAATGCGCAGTCAACATTCAACCACCCTTAGGCAATGCGGTCTTGATCTTTCGTAAACACTTGGTTAAGTGTTTATGTGGAGGAATGGCCAGACATTGCCTGCACCATTTATGAAATATGGTAATCATAAAAGGTTTTCCAACTTTCTAATAAATCACTAGCCAGAAAGCAATTGGCTTGATATAGTGACCATCATCTGATGTATAAGGGCACAAGAAACAGGGAAATCTTGAGCTTGGTGCTGTGGTTTCACACATGCGGGTGCCAATATGTGGGGTGCTATTAAGCACAGAAGGTTCCAGTGGGCAATGAAGAAGAGCAACATCTCACAAAAGGGGTGAGATAGCCAGTGTTTTAGGAAGAGGACATACAAGGCCAATCCACTAACTTCAGGGTACTTGGGGCTAGGTGTTTGGCAAATCCACACAGAAGTTGCAAAATAAGGAATAGGAATAGGTTTCAAGATGGAGTTCCCCAGCATCACACTAGGTGAGAACTACCTCACGTGATTGCAGAGTATAGAGAATCAATTATGCCCCAAGGAAAGCGAAGCACCCAACCTAGAGGTTGGAATGTGCTTGACTGGTGAATATTAGTGAGTTACAGATGCTGGAAGAGCTCTGAGCAAAAGTCTGTAGAGCAGTAATATAACTAAAGAACACTGGTGAGAGTGGCAGGCAATAGCCAGGTCACCTACAATGCAGAGGGACAAAATACAGGAGGACAGCCCTAAGAACAGGGCAAAGTGACCTTTTCCAGTAATAATGGAAGCCAATGGAAGTCAACTGGTACAAAAGGCCAGGTTTAAAATGGTGAGTGCAGAGTGGCTTCTCAGCAAAGGTTTCATACAATAAGAGTCCATTCACACAGGGGCAACACGACTTCCAGCGTGACTTTGGGAGGCAACTTGGACACGACTTGAGTATAAATCACAGCACGACTTGAGGCAACTTACAAGGCATATTTAAGTTGCCTGCAGGACAGGGGACTTTGCCAGTGGCCAATCACATAATAATCAGCTCTGTGGGAGGGAGGGGGTTTGCCTAGAAAACTATTTTTACTTCCTGGAAAGTTGCTTCAGTTAAGACAGGGGATCCGACTTGGAGGCAACTTCCATTGAAATCAATGGGTACAAGTTGCCTAGAAGTCGGATTGAAGTAGTACAGGAACCTTTTCTGAAGTCGGAGCGACTTCAGTAGTGTACATTAAGACAGCTCTCTTTCACTTACATTGATTTTATCATGTCGCGCGACTTGAGGCAACTTGGGGCGACTTCAAGTCGGATCCAAAGTTGCCCCTGTGTGAATGGACTCTTAAGCTCAAGAGCCTTGTAGTAAAAGGTCTCCAAGGTAACTCAGAAGAATGGACCAGGGGTAGATCATGATACCGGGAGGAGGAGGAGGAGGAGGAGAACAAATCATACATGTAAGGTAGAAGAGGACAAATCAATAGAGAAGTGTGATAGGAACCACAATGTATTCCTCAAGGGATTTTCCAAAAGTGGAGCTAATGTTCAATGGGCACGCACAAAAGGCAACTTTCCCAAGCAAAGTCCGCCAACCAAGCTCTAAGCCATTTAATTCTGCAAATATGCATGCAAAATAAGAACTTTCTGGAGAATTACATTCTCCATGACCACTAATGCAAAAAACGTAAGGCAGTGGGCAAAAGCCATAGTCATGCAAAAAGAATATTATTATCTATACCAGGAGAAAGTTCACTGCTCAGTCCTCCAGTCTAGCATGCCATATTCTGATCAACTTAAAAAGTGTCAAGAATCGGCTGCAGGATTGGTCCTGCAAGAGCAAAGGAGGACTTTTAAAAAAACAGTCTCAAATGCCTATCAACGAAATCCATAAGGAATGCCCTCAACAGAAAAAGTAGATGGATTAATTAGTGCAACAATGGCTGGATCCACAGTGGGAGCAGTCCCTCACTTTTTGATTCCTTTTCAATAGGGTACAATGCAGCAAACATGTCAGGAGTGATTAACCACTCAGAGTTTGGGCAATCATTACACAAAGCCCAATCGGTTTGATCAAAAATAGGGAACTATTTCTAGAAGTTGCCTTCCTTCTTGTGCTTAATTGAATATGTTTAAGTATATCTAGCCAGAGATTAGTATGAACTGCCTCATTCAATAAGTCCACTGTTGCCAGCTTATGGTGAGAAGCCGAAGTATTAACTTCAAAAATTTGGTGATGAAAACCAGGGACTGCAGTAGAATGCTTGCGGTTTGTCCCATCCATATTGCTTCTACTCCCAAATGCCTGTGAGGATCTTTCCCTTGAGCTACTCACAGAATGGATGTAGACCAGGGGTGTCAAACTCAATTTCATCGTGGGCCACATAAGCATTATGATGGTCCTCAAAAGGGCTGGTTATATCTGTAAGATTAAATGTCCAGCGTATCCCCTCCCCTTACATTAGATGTCAAGAGCCACCCCACCATCAGAAGTTGAGTCCCCTACTCTCCCTAACATCACAGTGTACCCACTTTCCTTATGCTACTGCTGGGAAGAAGCTGGGTGCATTGCTTGAAAGCAGAAAGTAGGGGTCTGAAGGAGGACCAGAGGAGAGGTGCGAGGGCCACATTAAATGGCCTGGAGGGCCGGATTTGGCCCACGGGCCTTGTGTTTGACACCTGTGATGTAGACTGAGGGGGCTCAGTGTTTCCGGTATGAAAGAATTGCAAAAACCCAGGTGCTAACTGGGATCTTGTAGCTGCGGTATTATACAACAGTTGAGAAATCAAATGATTAGCCCGAGTTGTCAGTGGAAAAGTAAGCAAGCAGTTAGGCCAGAAGTACACACTTAGGAGTCTTATGCGGCGTACACACGGTCGGAATTTCCGATGGAAACAGTCCGATGGGAGCTTTTCATCGGATTTTCCGACCGTGTGTATGGTCAACGGTCTTTTTCTGTCGGAATTTCCGACGGACTTTGAATTGAGAACCTGTTCTCAATTTTTCCAACGGAAAACCTTTCTATCGGATTTTCCGATTGTGTGTAGGCAATTCCGACACGCAAAATTCCGACGCATGCTCGGAAACAAATCAACGCATGCTCGGACGCATTAAACTTCCCTTTTATAGTGCTGTCGAACGTGTGTTATGCCGCTGTGTTATTGACCGTCGGAATTTGGTGTGATCGTGTGTAGGCAACACAGCTTGAGCGGAATTCCGTTGGAATTCCGTTGGAAATACCGTCAGAGTTTTTTCTGACGAGAATCCTGATCGTGTGTACGCGGCATTAGAAACACTACATCATCAACTTCCAGTAACGAGGTTAAAAAAAAAAAAAAAAAAAAAATGCCCAAATTTTAAAAGGTAAACACCATACTAACATCATCTACAAGGCTGAATAAAGCAATGCAATAATAACTTAGGAAAAACACAAAATGTAGATTACCCCATAACCTGTGCCATCATAATCACATTTGTAATTAGTACTGCGGTGTGTGTCTTGTAGGATGAAAGTATAATATAGTGTGGAGGAGCGACATACTGACATCACCGCGTGCTACGTCCTGTTGTTTGTAGCTTGGGCGTGTGTACTGCAGCCGGCCGCATGAAATTCAAAAATGTTATTCTTTGTTGTTTTTACGCCTATTGGCACCTTGTAATTTTAAATTTAAATAAATTACCTAGCGGGTTTTACCTATGGCTGTCCATTGATGTTTTTTCCGAGCCACGTGTGATCCACCACGCATCTAGTTGCACGCAAGTTTCCAGTGGAGTTGTTGGGTCTATTGAGGTTTGGTCTGGAGGATTCCCCCATTGATGCAGTGATCGGACTAGGATTGGAACTCCACTGAGGAAAAGGCCCTGGCTGGGTGTTAACCACAGGCATTATTTGTCCGTGCATGTTGCTGGTCCCGTCCAGGGTCCAGGCTTCTCTCATCACAGTGAACATATCTCTGATTGGGTCTTCAGGGTCTGGGTGTCATAGGAATAGACCAAGGCCCTGAACCTGTATAGCACTCTGTGTCTAGATACACTTGTTGCACCACATGCCAAGGTGAGTGCCCAAAGCAAACATTACAGACCAGACCAACTGCAGTGGGGACCAGGCATGGTTCCCAAGGTAAACACCAAGAGTATTCATTCAATCCAGAAACTGCTAGTGAGCCATAAGGCAATGAGCAGTCAGATCTAAAAACATAGACCAGAAGTGGTGCATCACCTAAGGCCAACAACAAAAAATTTACTCTATAATTCCTTCTGGTTAGGTAGTCGGAGGGCGACAGCATCAGAGCCTGCATTAGCACCCCTAGTTCTATCCCCGCGTTCAAAGAATTTAAAGACCTAATGCCGGTCAAAAAACCCAATTGAATACTTACATGTCAGCAGTCATAGACCCCCTCCAACTCAAGCTGAAACTCAAACTTGACTGCCAATTAGTGCTCTAATAGGTTTGGCTTGGCTTTAAAGGTGCGCTTTAGCGAAAGCTGACAGTTTGGGATGCATAGAGGAAACTGAATACTTCAGTTTTTAATTTTGGCACTGCATTTGTTCACCAGCTCACTACAGTCCCTTTTGTATGTAAACTGCTGATCTAGGAATTATTGTTTCATGAAGTATACTCCTTATGCCAATGTGGCTCTCAGAATTCTACTTGCAGTGAACTACAGGGAACTCAGATTATTAATTATTAGAATAATTTATCAGAACAGAAAAAAGTGACAAAGAATAACAGTGTGCATGAAGTCTTATGCCCTGTACACACGATAGGATTTTCCGCCAAATGTTGGATGTGAGCTTGTTGCCGGAAAGTCTGACTGTTTATGCGCCATAGAACATTTCTTGTCGGAATTTCCGCCAACAAATGTTGGAAAGCAGGTTCTCAAATTCCGAGCGTGTGTACACAATACCGACGCACAAAAGTCCACGCATGCTCGGAATCATGCAGAAGAGCCTCAGTGGGCTATTGAATTTAAGTTTTCTTGGCTCGTTGTACGTCACCGCGCTCTTGACGTTAAGAATTTCTGACATTTGTGTGAAGATGTGTATGCAAGACAAGTTTGAGCCGACATCCTTCGGAAAAAAATCCACGGTTTTGTCGTCGGAAAACCCTATAGTGTGTACAGGGCATTAGAGTGAGCAATGCATATCAACTGCCAGGGCAAATAATATATACCTGTGTCAGGGCAGGGATCTCAGATTCACTAAACAGTCAGGCCAAAAAAAGGACGCCAGCTCAAAACTGCAGCTTGAGACCTAACCCAGTCCCTACACCCCTTTCATGTATGTTTTCAGATGCCTTCTCACGATTCAGATGACGTGTATGGTCATCTTCACCTCATCTCCAGTGCTTGACAGTCCTGAATGATGCTAAGAGTGTTGCTGACATGATGACATATGCGCTGTCCAGAATACCTTGCACGCACAGAAAGTGAAAGAAAGTTGAATGTTTTGTTGCCAAGGCCTTCCCTTTAATGATAAACGTAAATTTTTTGACTTCATTACACCTCCAGTGTTTTAGCAGCTCACTGACTGCTTTTCCTTGTTGCCTTTATAGATGTATATGTGGAATGAAAATCTCAGATACACTTACACACACGGGCCGAATGTCGGACGGCATCGGTCGGTTCAAAAGAAACCGGCTGACATTCGGCTCGTATTTACTGCAGCTGGTACGACAGAAGCCAGTCCGCCAGCTTCTGTCAGAGGGGCATGACCAAAAAATGGTCTTCCGATCCCTGACTGAGAGCGCTGACCAGATTGTTCTGGCAGGGGGGTGTGCCCCCTGTCAGAACACAATAGAACAGCAGGGAAGATCCATGTTCTAACATTGCACAGTTAGTACAGCAGCTCTGATCTGAGCTGTCAGTTTTTTTTTTTTTTTTTCAGCCTGCTGGGTTGAACGAAAAAAAAAAAAACTAGTAGTGTGTACCAGGCTTTACTCTCTCAGCACAGACAATATGTAAAGCAGGAAAGAAAAACACAGTCTGGTGGATTTGTTTTTTTGCTACATTCACACAAAAAAAAAAATACAAGGAAAGAAACTGTACATTTGGACACAGTATACAAACACAAAATATACACAATATGAGGGTAATTTGATTTAATTATTAACCTATATAATTATGCAAGTGTGTTGGGAAAGGCTTACATTCATATTAGTCTAGGCTTATTTACAGGCTAACTCTACCTTTTGCACATTACACCCATATTTAGGGTGCAAACAATAATCATGGTGCAAATAACCGCACTCGCAGTCCACTCACCAACCAACTGAAAGTCTGTACCTCTGTGCAGACACAGAGCTGGAGGAAGAATCTGAATGAGCCACTGGACCCATGATTCCCTAATCATGGGTGCAATGCTTTTCAGGCTCCAATTTCCACAAAATTAATAAATGCACAACTTTTCCCAGCAAATATATCTCCATTTATTATTGTTCCGTAAAAGGCGGACTTAGCCTTTAAACTAAAGCAGAGGTGTTTTTTTTTTAAAGAAACCTATAGTGGTTCAGGAAGGAAATACATGTAAAGCATATAGTTATAACATATATATGATATATTATGTATTTCAGTACATAAAACACAGTTTGCAGTACATATGGTCCATATTCAAAGGTGCGTTGACTCAGCCTGAAATCTGTTTGATCCAACTTGTGTTGATTACAGAACATTTCCGATCATCTCATATTTACAAACAACTTCTTACGTCCATGTACACAACCTGCAAGCTCCTCTATAGCCTTTTTGAATGCAGCAAATTAGTTCTATTCAACCTATTGTGAAGGGAACTCAGCTCAGCAAGGATTGCAGTGTCAACATGAGTCGAAAAAAACTCAGCAAAGCAAGGACTGCAGTGTCACTTCTCATGAATAGCACTTAGCTCTGAAAGGACTTTGGTACCAACTGGTAATAAATAGAATTTAGCAAGGACTATTGTGTTAAAGCGTATCTGAACCCAAAGGCAAAAATTTTATATTTTTCAGCTTACCAATCATTAGATGTTGTGGTGCATGCTTTTTATTAGGCTTTTTTTCTTTTTTTTACCTGGGAATCCAGTAAATCTGTTATATTTCAATTAGCTTTAACAGGCAAAACCGTTCAGCAAAAGTGGCAGTTAGAGGGTTGAGACAAATCATTCAGCACTAACAAAGGTGCTTGAAATAGTGAGCTTATATTCATGTATGTACAACCTTTATACCAAAAAGGAAAAAACTGTGTTGTAATGACTTAAAAGTGTTAGCTGGAGTTCAACTTTAATTTGCTAAGGTGTAAATTCACTGTTAAATTCATTTTTTTTTTTCATTCAGTTAGCTTCCCAAATGGGGGGAGTCAGATAGAGTAATCCTTTACTTCTGAAATGTATTCGGACAGTGGCACCTGCAGCTGTCAGGATATACTCCTCAGCAGCTGCAGCCGCTGATCAAGAAAAGACTTTCAACATGTCCCTTCAACAGAAGTCTATCAAATAATTGACTTCTATCAAGCAGGGACAGCTACACACTGACTGAAATTCACCCAGTCCCTGCTGAAACAGATGAATTTCAGTGTATAACCAGCTTTAGTCAAGTCCATCCAAATTTGTTAGTGCGTCTAACATTACCCTCTTCACAGGTTGACAATGCTGCTAACCAAGAGTGGCACGATTGTATAAAGTAGAGCCCCAATATAAAGGGAAAAAAGACAATTAATGCAGCCACCACATTTAAGGATTGGTAAGCTGTTACAAATATATACATTTGTTTTAGATATGCTTTAATCTGTGATTAAAGGTATATCTCAGCTCAAAAAGACTGGAGGTACCAACCTGCCAACAAAGCCCATCTCAGATAGGACATAGGCACAACCAAAATGACTATGTGTGCTTTATCTGCAGGTATTAGCTAGAAGCAGGAAAACTTGAAATGTATAGTGAAAAATGTAACAGGCAGGCAGACAGACATCTAAAACAACAATAAACACATCAAATGGATGTGGGGGAAATAAAGAAGACCTGTAAAAAGAAAAATAGGGGAGTTGCCATTGATGAACTTCTTCTAAAAAGACTAGTTGCTTGGTTGTTCCTGGTTGCAATACTTTCCGAAACATTGACCTGGAGCATACATGCAGATTAGAAAGTTAGTGGGAAGACAAAAATCCTGTTCTGCATGCAGAACATACTGAAGTCATTGGAAAGAAAGGATGACAATGGCGATCTTCAAATTCTCTTTGTACACGTTTCCAGTAATTCAAGGAAACCAATTCATTATAACTGAAAAAAATAAAATGAGCACTATAGTGGAATTGCTGCTCACTGCCACCAACATTTAAGCTTCCGTTTCATAAAACCAAATTGGCAGCAACGGGCAAACAGCGCAACTTTTCAGTTGTAATGAATAAGCCCTGAGAAATCAGATTAAATTCTATTCATCAATTATAGACAGCACATTTCAATGTACAAGAGGTTTTTTATCAAGTCAAGTAGTTAAAAAAAAAAATATTATATGCATTAATCACTAAGACGAATGAATAACAAGAGAATGTATATACAAAATAATTTACCGACATTCATGGATATATGTAAGGATTGGTGGATCTTATCAGAAGATGAAATGTAAAAATACAGCCGAATTGTTAAGAAATTTGACCTTTGTTAACTTTTTATTAGTCCATGTCTCAGTTGTTCAGTTTCCATTCACTTACTGCTCCGATGATCACTATCACTGGGACAGTAAGTGAAAGGAAAACTTACCTGGGATGCCGACAGCAATAAAGGTCTTAACAGTGTTTCCAACATTATTCAATTATATCCAAAACATAATTTTGACTGGAGCTTGACATGGACTTTTTGTCCAGTAATCCTATGAATGAATATGGCCAAATTTCAATGGCAATATCTTTGTAGGCCAACAAAAACTACTGCCTGTGCAGAGTAAAGTCAAATACAATATCAAACATCTTTATATTGGTGCATGAACAAAAATCTTTTGTTTATTCATCTGTGCTTTACTGCGTGAATAAAACAAAAACAAAATCTACCAGTTTTTTAAATAATTTACTTGAAGTACAACTGAGAAGATAAAAGCATTGCACTTTTGGACACAAGCAGATTAATAGTAATATTGGCAAAATGTTTGAAATATTAGCCATATCATGGAGGATCTTATTTGAAGAGCTCTACTCTAGGCGACTTGCTACATTATATCTATGAGGAGAGTGAAATGTGAGTAGAACAGCAGCAACTGAAACTTAGGTACTGCTTACACAAGACAGTGAGACACTGCACAACAAATTAATAAGACAAAAAATGTTCATTATAAAAATGGTCTTTCTGCAACACATCAGATATCCTACATGGCCTATACACAGCATACCTCCACGGGCCACCTGGCAATTAACATTGCACTGAAATACGAAAGTCAGTTATAATTCACAATCTTAAACGGACAAGAGAAATTCTTCATAATCCAGTAGAATGATCCGTTACTGTAATAATGAGTCTATCACAGCTTCTGGTTTCGCAGAACGCTTCCTAGAGGACAAGAAAAAAAAATTATATGGGATGAAACACAGCTGAAATCTCTCCCAGTCAGAAAGCAATAGAAAATGTGCAGTAATAATATAATTTCTTTCTACCTACCGTACTTTCTGCCTATTTAAAAAGAACAGATTTACTGAATATTGGTACAGATCACACTTCCCTTTAATTATTTTCAATGGCCTACTAATTTTCTCATGATATTCATAGGAATTGACTGATTTTACATTCTACTTCCCTGTACTCCCTAAAAAACAAAACAAAAACATTGCTTTTTTAGGCTGTCTTCCTTTATTTGGGACTTGGGAATTCAGCCAGTAAGTGTGTTATATTTTAAATTTCCTTTAACAGGCCAAACGGTCCAGCAAAAGTGGCAGTTAGAGTATTGAGACAAATCATTCAGCACTGACAAAAGTGCTTTTATTCACTTATGTACAACCTTTATCCAAAAGGAAAAAAAATAACTGGTGTTGTAATGACTCAAAGGTGTTAGCTGGATTTCAACTTTAATTTGTTAAGCTGGCAATTCACTGTCTTTTTTTTTTTCATTCAACTAGCGGGCAGATTCCTCCATCCACACAAGAGGCAGAGAGACATTGTATTCCGACAATGGCACCCGTAGCTGTCAGGATACACTCATCAATGGTTGCAGCCACTGATCAAGAAAAACCTTCCAACATGTCCCTTCAACAGAAGTCTCAAATTATCAAGTATGAAATAATTGACTTTCATCAAGTGGGGACACACTGATCAAAATGTGTCCAGTCCTTGCTGAAACTGATGAATCTCAGGCCATCACCAGCTTTAGTCATCTAAATTTGTTAGTGCATCTAACATTTCCGTCTTCACAGGTTGACAGTGCGGATGACCAAGGGTGGATTGATAGTAATGTCAACAATTTACAATTAGGCCTCGTGCAAAGGACAGTAGGAGGCTGAAGATACGGCCAACATAAAATTATGGGTGTTTTCCTGCACCCAGTGAGCTGTAGATGCCTCATACAGTCTGACATACAAGTGAATAGATGTACGCATATGAAAATACCAGTGTTCTCTGTATCAGCGTTTACACATGTATGTGTGTACAGTGCCTGTCCCTGAATAGTAACATGCTTGTAGCAATGGGCTCACCATGTATGGGAAATAAACAGGCAACTCTGAAGGTCAGTACTGCATAACACTCTGTGGAATGTTGTAGAAAAAAAAGATTTTTCAAGGATCTATGGTGCAATTTCTCAGTGAGGGAAGAAAAATCAGAAAACTTTGTAAATGTTCAGCTTTACAGGTCTTAAAAAAAAAAAAAAAAAAATGCACAGGATGCCATTGCTGACCTTATTCAGGAAAAGTTAGGATGGTTGCTATGCTGATGTTTGAGTTATTGTTGTAGAATAACAACGCAGAGATGGAGTTCTGACTTCATTGGTAGCATTCTAGTTCTTGGTTATGACCCAAAAATTGCTTAAAGACCATATTTCCACTTTTGCAGTCAAATTCGAGAAAATCCCACTATATGCTTGTTATGTGTTCCCAGTTACACAACAGAAATTTTGACTTACCTGTAAACTCCATATTTTGGAGTACAGTACAGGACACTGACAAAGTAGTCCTAGACCCTGGGTTATATGCTCACACCTTCAGATGACTGAACACTAGCAAGCTTTTGGAGGACACACCCACTGGGCACCTCCCCTATAACCCTACCCCACTCCATGTGTTCTCAGTTTTGTAGCAGGCAATGCAGAGTAACCAAAGAATGGAAACCAGTGCGGCCTGTGTCCAGTACTGCACTCCAGGATAAGGAAGTTACAAGCAAGTCAAAATTCCTCTTATCTTAATTGTACAGTACAGGACACAGACAAAGTATTCATAGACCCTGGGGTGTCCCAAAGCAATGAATGAGAAGGCTGGGCAACAACTAAGCAAACAGAAGTGTTCCAACAGGCCCAACAATAAGGGTCAATAGACCAAGCTTAAGAGTGCTGCTGCAAGAATCTTGGTGCCAAAACTGCATCCATAGAAGATTAGACATCCACCTAGTAGTATAATAAGTACGAGGACAAGGTGGCTGCCTCAACAGCTGTGCCTGGTGGCCAAGGAAACTCCCAAAAATCAGGTGAAATGGGCTCAAAATAGAATAAGAGCAGCAGATTTCTTACCCATCTCGCGATGGTGGACTTAAAGCGGTATTAAACAGAAAACCAAAAATGTAATATATAGCAGCTTACCAAACATTAGATGCGGTGGCTGCATTTGTTTTCTTTTTTTTTAGGTTTTACCCTCTGTTTTCACCTGATGGTCTGGCCACACCTCCTGTATTAGGAGTGCCCCCACTCTGGATGAATGAGAACAGGTGGCACAGCAGATAGCTATATTGTCAGTCTTTGAGGGGGGGGGGGGGGTGTTAGATTTAAATTGAATATTGAAGCCAAACACCAAATCACACTTTATAATCAGTTACAGATGAATGGCTCTCACTACATCCAGATAGCAAACAGAGGATTCCTTTGGATGCTTTGGATGAGGGCATAAGGATGGTAGGACAATGTCCTCACTAAGGTGGAAGACTGATATAACATTGGGAAGAAAGCAGTGGCGGCTGGTGATCATAAAATGCAGCCACTGTGTCCATCATATGCAGCCTCTGTGCCCACCATATGCAGCTTCTGTGCCCATAGCCACTGTGCCCCCCCCCCCCCCCCCGCCGGCACTTACCCCGTCGGCTCCTGCATCCTCCATGGTTCCCGTGCGCCGCCTCCTCCTCTGTTACGCTAGGCGTCCAATAGGGATGTCTGTGTCTTCAGCCAATCAGGTGGCAGGTATTAGACCCGCGCTCCCTGATTGATGGAGAGGCGGTACAGTGTGTTAGCAAAGCAAATATTCATTTGCTTTGCTAACACACCTGGGTGGGGTCGTAGCACAATGCTCTGCGCCACGAGTCTACCTTTTTTGAAGTCTTTCAGAGCCTATGGCTCTAATCAGGTGCTTCAAAAATACCCCCCCTCCCCCAACCGCTGGAATTCAGGTGCCCGGCGTATGAAAAGGGGCCGGACGCCTGAATAGGGGGTGGCTACAGCGGCCATGGATAGATTCCTGCAATGCAGGAATCTATCCATCTTACATTTAGGGGGTGGCTGGAGAGAGGGGGCAGCACCCGTGTGGAAGAAAGAATGGTCATGGGCATAAGACAACCTTATCTTTGTGAAGTATGAGGAATGGCTCCTTGCAGGAGAAAGCAGCCAACAAAGAGACATGTCAGACAGAATAGCAACCAAAAAGGTTACTTTGCAGGAGAGGGTATCTGAGACACCGATCACATTAAGCTATTTAACCACTTCAGCCCCGGACCATTTGGCAGCCAAAGGACCAGAGGTCTTTTTTCAATTTCGCACTGCACTACTTTAACTGGTAATTGCGCGGTCATGCAATTTTGTAACCAAACGAAATTTGCGTCCTTTTCTTCCCACAAATAGAGCTTTCTTTTGATGGTATTTGATTGCCTCTGTGATTTTTATTTTTTGCGATATAAATGGAAAAAGAGCGAAAATTTTGAAAAAAAAAGAGATTTTCTACTTTTTGTTATAAAAAAAATGTAATAAACTCAATTTTAGTCAAACATTTGGGCCAAAATGTATTCAGCCACATGTCTTTAGTAAAAAAAATGCCAATAAGCGTATATTTATTGGTTTGCGCAAAAGTTATAGCGTCTACAAACTAGAGTACATTTTCTGGAATTTACACCACTTTTAATTTATGACTGCCTATTTCATTTCTTGAGGTGCTAAAATGGCAGAGAAGTACAAAACCCCCCCAAATGACCCCATTTTGGAAAGTAGACACCCCAAGCTATTTGCTGAGAGGCATGTTGAGCCCATTGAATATTTTTTTTTTTAGTCCCAAGTGATTGAATAAAGACAAAAATAAAAAAGATTTTTTTTTTTTTCAAAAAGTTGTCACTAAATGATATATTGCTCACACATGCCATAGTTATATGTGGAATTGCACCCCAAAATACATTTTGCTGCTTCTCCTGAGTATGGGGATACCACATGTGTGGGACTTTTTGGGAGCCTAGCCGCGTACGGGGCCCCGAAACCCAAGCACCGCCTTCAGGATTTCTAAGGGTGCAAATTTTTGATTTCTCTCCTCACTACCTATCACCGTTTCGAAGGCCATAAAATGCCAAAATAGCACAAACCCCCCCCAAATGACCCCATTTTGGAAAGTAGACACCCCAAGCTATTTGTTGAGAGGCATGGTGAGTATTTTACAGCTCTCATTTGTTTTTGAAAATGAAGAAAGTAAAGAAAAAAAAATTTTTTTTTTCTTTTTTTCAATTTTCAAAACTTTGTGACAAAAAGTGAGATCTGCAAAATACTCACCATACCTCTCATCAAATAGCTTGGGGTGTCTACTTTCCAAAATGGGGTCATTTTGGGGGGTTTTTATCCCATCTGGGCATTCCATGGCCTCCGAAACTGTGATTGGCAGTGAGAAGTGAAATAAAAAAATTACACCCTTAGAAAGCCTGAAGGCGGTGCTTGGTTTTTGGGGTTCCGTACGCAGCTAGGCTCCCAAAAAGTCCCACACATGTGGTATCCCCGTACTCAGGAGAAGCAACAGAATGTATTTTGGGGTGTATTTCCACATATGCCCATGGCATGTTTGAGCAATATATCATTTAGTGACAACTTTTTGTAAAAAAAATATATATATATTTTTTTTTTCATTATTCAATCTCTTGGGACAAAAAAAAAAAATATTTAATGGGCTCAACATTGCTCTCATCAAATAGCTTGGGGTGTCTACTTTCCAAAATGGGGTCATTTGGGGGGGGTTTGAACTGTCCTGGCATTTTATGCACAACATTTAGAAGCCTATGTCACACGTCACCCACTCTTCTAACCACTTGTAGACAAAGCCCTTTCTGACACTTTTTGTTTACATGAAAACATATTTTTTTTTTGCAAGAAAATTACGTTGAACCCCCAAACACTATATATATTGTTAAAGCAAAGGCCCTACAGATTAAAATGGTGGGTGTTGCATTTTTTTTTTCCACACAGTATTTGCGCAGCGATTTTTCAAACGCATTTTTTGTGGAAAAAATACACTTTTTTTTATTTTAATGCACTAAAACACACTATATTGCTCAAATTTTTGATGAAATAAAAAATATGATCTTAGGCCGAGTACATGGATACCAAACACGACATGCTTTAAAATTGCGCACAAACACGCAGTGGCGACAAACTACATACATTTTTAAAAGCCTTTAAAAGCCTTTACATGATACCACATTAGATTCACGGAGGAGGTCTACTGCTAAAATTACTGCCCTCGATCTGACCTTCGCGGTGATACCTCACATGCATGGTGCAATTGCTGTTTACATATGACGCCAGACCAACGCTTGTGTACGCCTTTGCGCAAGAGAAGGGGGGGCAGGGGTGCTTTTTTTTTTGTTTTTTTGTTTTTTTTTTATTTATTTAGCTTTTTTATTTTATTTTTAAACTGTTCCTTCCATTTTTTTTCTTTGTTATGATTTTTATTGTTATCTCAGGGAATGTAAATATCCCCTATGATAGCAATAGGCAGTGACAGGTACTCTTTTTTTGAAAAAATTGGGGTCTATTAGACCCTAGATCTTTCCTCTGCCCTCAAAGCATCTGACCACACCAAGATTGGTGTGATAAAATGCTTTCCCAATTTCCCAATGGCGCGGTTTATATCCGGGAGGGGGGACATTCCCTCCCACTGCTTGTAAAAGCAATCTAGAGGCTAATTACCCGCTAGAATTGCTTTTACATGAAAGCCGATCACTGGCTGAAAAGAATGATACCAAGATGATACCTAAACCTGCAGGCATCATTCTGGTATAAACCATTCAAAGTCCAGCAACATACTGGACATATATTGTAATCTTTTTTTTTTCATGCAGCCTCTTGGCTGAACGAAAAAAAGAGATTGATTGGTGGGTATGCCCACCATTAGAATACCTCCCTTCATCCACCCACTTCTAATGATGGGCATACATGCACCATTTATATATGCCGATGCATGGGGGCATCCTCCCGCAAAAGTTATGCCGTGTACACACGGTCGGAATTTCGACCGTATGTACGTGGCATTAGGAGCCAATCGCTCCTCCGCCCCCCCTGCTGCCCCCATGCTTCGGCATATATGCTCTTTTTTTTAACTGTGGTGGTGAAATCACCTCCTACAGCGTTGGAGTCGCGGCTTTATGTATCGTGGGAGCAAACGCTGTTGCTGTCAAGATAAATAAATCCGCGTTGCAACTGAATGGCGCACCTGAAAACAAAAAAATGCTTAACACTGAAACACAGTAAACAAAATTACATACCTGAAAAGCAAGCATGATAAAACATAATAAAACATTGCAGAATAGAATGGAGTAAAAAAAGAGCAACGATAGAGAGAGAATAGAGAGAGAGAGAGAGAATAATAAAACGACAACTATTTTATTTTTTTTTTTTTTTTTTGTTATTCACAGGTAAAAAAGCTCCTGACTGAAGCGACTGAATCAAAGCGCTACCACAAAAAAACTGTTAGCGATCGCAGGGATCAGGCCTGACTCTGCGAACGCTGCAGTTATGTGTGCTTAGTGTTTTGTAAGTGACAGTGATCGATCGATACTGCACTTGGGTGGGCTGGGCGGAGGGGGGAAAACGCAGGTGCTAGCAGGTATCTGGGCTGATCCCGCTAACAATGCGTTTTTTTTGGAACCCTAAACTGCTGGGACGCTAGTATAGATCTGATCAGATCAGATATTGATCTGTTCAGATACTATACCACTAAGGGAGGTGTATGCTTTGCGCGTGTGGTGTTTGCGGTACTGGCACTAACCTGGGGCGACGCAGACCTTATTTGACCCTAAAACCTAATTGATATCACCCGCCGGGCGATCAGGGGGTTAAACCGTTATTGGGTAATAAATGGCGGGTGCCCTGACAGTATAAAAAACAAGCTAACTAACCAGCGTCACCCGTAACAGTAATACAAAAAAAAAAAAACTGGCTACCTAGCGGCACCAGTGACACTAATGCAGCGATCAAAAAAACAATCGCTTAGTGACACTGACAAAAGGGGTGAAAGGGTTAACTAGGGGCAATCAGGGGGTTAAACCTTTATTAGGTAATATATGGGGGTACCTGACGCTATATAAAAACCTGACGGGGAACCTAAATAACGAAATAACTAACTGGCTAACCAGCGTCACCAGTGACAGTTATATGGTGATCACTGGTGAAAGGGTTAACTCTAGGGGCAATCAGGGGGTTAAAACCTTTAGGTTGTAATATGGGGGTACCTGACCTATAAACCTATTTATGAACCTATATAAACATGGCGGTTAACCTAAAAAAAAAACTGGTTACCTAGCGACACAAATGCAGCGATCAGAAAAACGATCGCTTAGTGACACTGGCAAAAGGGGGTGAAAGGGTTAACTAGGGGCAATCAGGGGGTTAAAACCTTTATTAGGTAATATATGGGGGTACCTGACGCTATATAAAAACCTGACGGGGAACCTAAATAACGAAATAACTAACTGGCTAACCAGCGTCACCAGTGACAGTTATACGGTGATTACTGGTGAAAGGGTTAACTCTAGGGGCAATCAGGGGGTTAAAACCTTTATTTAGGTTGTAATATGGGGGTACCTGACCTATAAAACTATTTATGAACCTATATAAAACATGGCGGTTAAAATAAAAAAAAAATGGTTACCTAGTGACACAATGCAGCGATCAGAAAAAACGATCGCTTAGTGACACTGGAAAAAGGGGGTGAAGGGGTTAACTAGGGGCAATCAAGGGGTTAAACCTTTATTAGGGGGGGGTAGGGGGCTACCTAGGACCTAAAACTAACTGCCCTGACAGTTATTACAGTCACACTGACACTAAATGCAGTGATCAGTAAATAAATGATCACTGCAATTAGTGACACTGTGACTGGGGGGGGAGGGGGTGATCGGGGGGGTGATCAGGGGGTGACAGGGGGGTGGAATATGTGCCTAACTGTACTGGTGTCAGTGTACTGTTGTGCACTAACCTTTACATGTTCGCCGCTCGGCGTCTCCGGTCACATAGACCGGCGCACCGAGCGTGACATCACTTCCGCCTTCCTGTCTATACAATAGACAGGAAGGGGAAGCTTTTCATTCGCCAGGAGCGATCGCGAGGGGGTGGCCAGAAACCACTGGCCGTCCCCTCGTCCCGGATCGCTCCTGAAGCGATGCCGACCGTCCCCGCCGGCGGAGGGGGGTCCGATCGGACCCCCCAACCGCCTGAAGAATGGCACGTACAGGTACGTGGTTCTGCCTGTACGTGCCATTCTGCCGACGTATATGTACATGGGGCGGTCGGCAAGTGGTTAAAATCGCAAGTAGAAACGCTGCAATTCTGTTCTGGAAATCCAAACCACAGCAAAATGCGCAACATGCGCTTGGATACCATTTTTCCTAATGGCACCCCAAATACGATGCAATTCTGTGGCTTTTTTTTTTCTTAGCAAATTTTCACGCTCCCCTCGGAGTGAAACATTCCCTGGAGGATACACAATTAGGCGAACACACCAAGAAGAAAAAAAGAGGGTTACGCTAAAGGCTTTCCTATGATGGTGGAAGATAAAGCCTAGAACACACTTTTTTTTTTCCCGTTCAACCCAGTGGGCCGAACTAAAAAAAAATAAGAGCTCAGGAGGTGATCCTGCACTGACATTTTCGATGTTAGTACATCGACTACCCACAAGCTATTGTGTTTTTGCAGGTGGAACAGCCCCCCATCAGAACACACAGGTCAGCGCTCTCAGCCATTGGCACTGATCGGATGTAGATTGGCAGACCTTTTTCGGTTATGCCAATTCGTCAGAAGACGGACGTTCGGCTGGCTTCTGTCAGTCCGGCTGCCGTACACTTGTGTCGAATGTCCATAGAAACCGGCCGATACTGCCCGATATTCGGCCCATGTGTATGGGGCTTAGGAGTAGATAGGAAGAGACCACACAAGTGGATTATATAGAAACATTTTTGACACCTAATTATAATGTGAGCACATACAGTATTATTTTAATGGTAGATTTGTGAGGAAACATACTACACTATATAGTTTTCATTTTTTTTGGAGAATGTCGCCAAGAAAAAGGCGAGATGATCATGTTCCATCATGCGAGATAAAAATAAATTTTATGTACGTCTTGGGGAGATGATCCGGTTCTGCTGGGGATGGCAAATCAGTTCCAGCTTCTGAGTTTAGAGTTTCTATAGATGGATTCTAGTCCGCTGGTATCTGAGTACAAATACTTTGGTATTGTAAACAGGATTAAATAGAGTCCTTTGTGGTTGTACTGGAACAAGTACTGCCTGGACAAGAAATGGTTCAGGGCATTCCGCAAAATGAACTGTCCTTAGGCAGCTTTTGATTGATTTGACAGAAGAAAGAGGTGAGGTTATAGAGTTTAAAACTGTATTTTGTACCCCTTTGAAACCACAGATTGAACCCACAGGTATGGGAGATCTGGGACTCTTATGCCGCGAACATACGAGCGGATTTTCCGTCAGAAAAATCTTGGATGGTTTTTCCGAGGGAATTCCGCTCAAGCTTGGGTGGCATACACACGGTCACACAAAAGTTTGCTGAACTTTCGACCGTCAAGAACGCAGTGACATACAAGACTACGACGAGCCAAGAAAATTAAGTTCAATGCTTCCGAGCATGCTCCCCCAGAGTTACCATGGGCTGCTTTGTTGCTTCTTTGATTAATTCTCTCCTTGCTCGGCCTGTAAGTTGGACGGCCATGTGTTGGTAGGTTTGCAGTTGTGCCATACTCTTTCCATTTTCAGATGATTGATTGAACGGTGCTCCGTGAGATGTTCGGAGCTTGAGATATTGCTTTATAACCTAACCCTGCTTTAAACTTCTCCACAACTTTATCCCTGACCTGGCTGGTGTGTTTCTTGGCCATAGTTACATAGTAGGTGTTCTTGAAACTATCAATGCCCCCTGCTGAGACCACCGCCTGTGGAAGGGAATTCTACATCCTTGCCACTCTTACAGTATAGAACCCTCTACGTAGTTTAAGGTTACATTTATTTTCTTCTAATTTTAATGAGTGGCTACGAGTCTAGTTAACCACCTGAGACCCAGGCCAATTCTGACATTTCTCTCCTACATGTAAAATTCCAAATTTTTTTGCTAGAAAATTACATAGAACCCCCAAACATTATATATGTTTTTTTAGCAAAGACCCTAAAGAATACAATTTGCGCAGCAATTTTTCGAACGCGTTTTTTTCAGAAAAAAAAAACAGTTTCCTGCTTTAAAAAAAAACAAAAAACAGTAAAGTTAGCCCAATTTTTTTGCATAATGTGAAAGATGAAGATACGCCGAGTAAATAGATACCCAACATGTCACGCTTCAAAATTGCATGCGCTTGTGGAATGGCGCCAAACTTTGGTATTTAAAAATCCCCATAGTCGACGCTTTAACATTTTTTACTGGTTACATATTTTGAGTTACAGAGGAGGTCTAGGGCTAGAATTATTGCTCTCGCTCTAACGTTCGCGGCGATACCTCACATATGTGGTTTGAACACCGTTTTCATATGTGGGCGGGACTTACGTATGCGTTCGCTTCTGCGTACGAGCTCCCGGGGACAGGGCGCTTTAAAAAAATTTTTTTTTCTTTTTATTGTTCATTTTACTTTATTTTTTTAGTTCAACAACTTAAAAAAAAATATATATATATTTTATTACTTTTATTCCTATTACAAGGAATGTAAACATCCCTTGTAATAGGAATATTACATGATCGGACCTATTTACAGTGAGATATGGGGTCAATAAGACCCCACATCTCACCTCTAGGCTGGGAAGCCTAAAATAAAAAAAAAAAAAAAAAAAAAAAAACCGATCACCGCTTCCCAGCGGAGGCGGGGCTGTTTTTTGAATGCAGAGGCCGGGCGTGACGTCATAACATCGCGCCCGGCCTCCGAACGATCATAGAGACTCCGGCGACCATCTGGTCCGCCGGAAATCTCTATGATCATCAGCCGGTGCCGGCGGATCCCGAGTCCGACTCACCGATGGAAGCGGTGAGTCGGTAGAAGCACCGGAGGGCGGTGGGAGGGGGGGGCGTCCCCTCCCGCCGCCCGTAAGAACGATCAAGCGGCGGAACAGCCGCTATGATCGTTCTTATGGTGCAGGGAATCGCCGGCTGAAACCGGCAATATCTGAATGATGTCTGTAGCTACAGGCATCATTCAGATATACCCCTGAGACCAAAAAGACGTCATATGACGTACTCTGGGTCTCAGGTGGTTAAACTCCCTTCTGCAAAAAAGTTTTATCCCTATTGTAGGGTCACCAGTATGGTATTTGTATATTGAAATCATATCCCCTCTCAAGCGTCTCTTCTACAGAGAGAATAAGTTCAGTGCTGGCAACCTTTCCTCATAACTAATATCCTCCAGACCCTTTATTACCTTTGTTGCCCTTCTTTGTACTCGCTCCATTTCCAGTACATCCTTCCTGCATACTCTAGGTCCGGCTGGACCAGAGTCTTGTAGATCGGGAGAATTATCGTTTATCTCTGGAATTAATCCCCTTTTTAATGCATGCCAATATTCTGTTTGCTTTGTTAGCAGCAGCTTGGCATTTCATCTACTAGGACCCCCAGGTCCTTTTCCATCCTAGATTTTCCCAGAGATTCTCCCCCCCCCCAGTGTATAGTTTGCATTCATATTTTTGCCAACCAAATGCATTAGTTTCCATTTTTCTACATTGAACCTCTTTTGCCATGTAGTTGCCCACCCCATTAATTTGTTCAGATGTTTTTGCAAGGTTTCCACATCCTGTGGAGAAGTTATTGCCCTGCTTAGCTTAGCATCATCCGCAAATACAGAGATTGAACTGTTTACCCAATCCTCCAGGTCGTTTATGAACAAATTAAACAGGATTGGTCCCAGCACAGAACCCTGGGGGACCCCCCTACCCACCCCTGACCATTCCGAGTACTCCCCATTTATCACCACCCTCCGTACTCGCCCTTGTAGCCAGTTTTCAATCCAAGTACTCACCCCATGGTCCATGCCAATGGACCTTATTTTGTACAGGAAACGTTTATGGGGAACTGTGTCAAATGCTTTTGCAAAATCCAGATACACCACGTCTACGGGCCTTCCTTTATCTAGATGGCAACTCACCTCCTCATAGAAGGTTAATAGATCGGTTTGGCAAGAACGGTTCTTTATGAATCCATGCTAAATACTGCTAATGATACCATTGTCATTACTAAAATATTGTATATAGTCCCTTAGCATCCCCTCCAAGAGTTTACATACTATTGATGTTAGGCTAACTGGTCTGTAAATCCCAGGGATGTATGTTGGGCCCTTTTTAAATATTGGTGCTACATTGGCTTTTCTCCAATCAACTGGTACCATTCCAGTCAGTAGACTGTCAGTAAAAATTAGGAACAATGGTCTGGCACTTACTTGACTGAGTTCCCCAAGTACCCTCGGGTGCAATCCATCTGGTCCCGGTGATTTATTAATGTTAAGTTTCCCAAGTCTAATTTAAATTCTGTCCTCTGTTAACCATGGAGGTGCTTCCTGTGATGTGTCATAAGGATAAACACTGCAGTATTGGTTACTGAAGCCCCCCAATTCCCTCATGAAGACTGAAGAGAAGAATAAATTCAATACCTTCGCCATCTCCCCATCCTTTGTAACCAGATGTCCTTCCTCATTCTTTATGGGGCCAATATGGTCTGTCCTCCCTTTTTTACCGTTTACATACTTTTTTTTGCTCTCCTCGGCTATGTGTCTTTCATGTTCTATTTTAGTCGTCCTTACATTTCTTGTTGTATTCTTTATAAAGTCTGAATGCTGATGATGATCCCTCAACCTTGTATTTTTTGAAGGCCTTCTTTGCTTTTATATGCATTTTTACATTAGAGTTAAGCCATCCAGGACTTTTGTTCGCTCTTTTATTTATTACCCAATGGGATGCATTGGCTAATGCCCTTATTTAATATGCTCTTAAAGCAAACCCATCTCTCCTCCGTGTTCTTTGTTCCTAAGATTTTATCACAATTTATGCCTTCTAGCAAGGTTTGTAGTTTAAGGAAGTTGGCTCTTTTGAAATTCAGTGTCTCTGTATTCCCCTTATGTTTCCTATTTGTGTGATTTATACAGAAGCCAATTGACATGTGTTCGCTGTTACCTAAATTGCCCCATATTTCAACATCTGTGATCAGGTCTGTATTGTTGGTAATCAGTAGATCCAGTAACGCTTTATTTCATGATGCGGTTTG
The DNA here is from genome assembly GCA_028564925.1 of Lithobates sylvaticus. Classification (NCBI taxonomy): domain Eukaryota; kingdom Metazoa; phylum Chordata; class Amphibia; order Anura; family Ranidae; genus Lithobates; species Lithobates sylvaticus. The sequence continues at coordinate 299,821,476 of CM053029.1, forward strand.
TTCACTAATGTTCTCTAACAAACCTCTGAGGGCTTCACAGAACAGCTGTATTTATACTGAGATTAAATTACATGCAGGTTGACTATTTACTAATTAGGTGACTTCTGAAGGCAATTGGTTCCACTAGATTTTAGTTAGGGTTATCAGAGTAAAAGGGGGCTTAATACAAAGTCACGCAACACTTTTCAGAAATGCATTTGTAAAAAATGTTGAAAAACATTTATTTTCCTTCCACTTCAGAATTATGTGCCACTTTGTGTTGGTCTATCACATAAAATCCCAATAAAATACATTTAAGTTTCTGGTTGTAACATGGCAACATTTTAAGGGGTATGAATACATTTTCATGGCACTGTATATGAAGGGTTACATTTAACAAATGTAATATAGGTGTTATCCCAATTTGGCTGCAAAAGTGGAAATACACTTATGCCAAAGGATCAGCATGGCAGCCAGTATTTTTAGCCAGAGGCCAGCCTAGGCAACCTACATACAAGAAGTTTATGTCAAATTTATGAATGGATATGGATTACTGACAGGTGACATAAGAAAAATCTTAGGGAGGAACAAGAAGCACTCAGCAAATAAGTATTATTTAAGTAAAAAAAAATTTTTGGGTGTATTTTTATAAGTTAAACAGGGCGGACTTGAACGCCAAGAAGGCTTACTAGATTGCCCTGCAATACTGCTTTCATTTATATCAGCATTTTGATAGCAACTAGCTAGTCTGTCCAATGCTTTATATTATCTTAGGGTTCTCCTATCCCTAACCCTATTCTGCATACAGAATGAAGGAAATGCTTGAGATTTTTTTTTTTATACAATCTTTTTAGCAATCAATGGTATATAATCCCTCCCATACTTAAGAAAATGTTGGAATTACCTCCAATATAACCATTTTGTTATATACAAATACAATATTTTGTTACTAGTCACCTCACACTAAGCAATGGTTACCCCACAACTTTTAACATTTTTTTTAAGCCATTCTATGTGGCTCTTTGTGCCTCTCCAGGCTTTCCATCACCCCAATATTATTATTATTATTATAATACAGGATTTATATAGCGCCAACAGTTCGCGCAGCGCTTAACAAAATAAAGGCAGACATTACAATTACATTACAATTTGGTACAAGAGGAATCGGAGGGCCCTGCTCGTTAGAGCTTACAATCTAAAAATAAAGGGTCAATTGATACAAGAGGTAATAGCTGTGGGGATGAGTTGATGTAGGAAGTAAAACAGTGTTAGTTAGAAGCAGGATAGGCTTCTTTAAAGAGAAAGGTTTTCAGGGATCGTAATATATAAGCAAGTTGGAAACAGACTTGAGAGAGACGCTGGATCAGGTGGACTGAAACAAAATTTGGGAAACTACCATGAAATCTTTAACCAATATCCTGGCGGAAGAAAACACCTATAAAGTATTATCTCTCTGGTATATGACACCAAAACAGTCAAGTTTGTCCCGGTCACTACTACTTGTTTTTGGGGCTGTAGAGAAAAATTATACTCCCTTGTACATTTGGTGGCACTGCCCCAAAGCCAAACGCTTATGGATTTGAGTATATAACATGGTGAGGACCGTCTTACATGAAAAATAGACACAAGTCCATCCAGTTCAACCTACAGAGAAAAAACACACACACACACACACACACACACACACACACACACACACACTAAGGCTACTTTCCCACTGGGGCGGGGGCGATAGCGGTAAAGCACCGCTTATTTTAGCGGCGCTTTACCGCTGTAATAGCGGCGTTCTTTTGGCCAGCCGCTAGCGGGACGCTTTTAACCCCCGCTAACGGCCGAATAAAGGGTTAAAAGCGAGGGCGAGGTACTCTATTCCCCATATTGCTTTTATCACGTGATTGTTTTTATACGTTTTTTGTACATTGCTTTTTACACATTAAAATCTGTCTTTTTGACCTGCACTATCGGAGCCCACACTTTTTTTCTTTTTTATGTGTACCAATGCAAATGCTGCTGAGCTTCACCATTTGGTTCCAGCACCCTTATTAGGGTTTGTTTTGGTCATTCATTTGCCATCACTGTGTTCCTGTCCTGGTACCGCCTGCAATATCCATTATATCCATGGTCGATACTGTGTGAAGTTGGAGTAAGGCCAATCCGGGAATTTCCTAACATCGGATATACAGTCATCCTGGACCTGTCCCATGGGTGCATTCATGCTCGATTGACTCGTTGTCTTACGATAGTCGAGTCCAACATCTCTGGTAAGCGTATATGAACCTTGATGTTTACTTTGAAGATGCCTACAGTTTGACTCTGGGGGCTGTGTGACTTTTTCTCACTTATTTATTTTTTGTTTTATTGATCTCACTCACAAGTTTGCACTGTCTATATGTTTGGTTTAGCACTACATATTTGCCACTATAAAGGGTTAAAAGCGCCTGCAAAGCACCGCCGCTTTCCCGATCCTCTTTCTGATCCCCCAAGAGGCAATCGGATATACCGTGGATCAACTTTACAAATAAATATTAGAATCTAGTTATACTTGTGCATTTAGGAAATAGTACAAGCTTTTTGAAAAACTGATTCTGAAACTAATTCTGGTCGAATCCAACTCTTGAGGGAGGCTATTCCACATTTTCACAGCTCTTACTGTGAAGAAGGTTTTTGGCATTTGGAGATTAAATCTCTATTCCTCCAGACATAAAGAGTGCCCCCTTGTCCTGTGTGATGACTTTAAAGTGAATAACTCTACACCAAGGTCACTATACAAACCACTTATGCATTTATACATGTTGATCATATCCCCCTTAAAGTGATTGTAAAGTCTTGTTTTTTTCCTATAAAAATAACAAACATGTTATACTTACCTGCTCTGTTGCAGTGGATTTGCACAGAGCAGCCCGGATCCTCCTCTTCTTGGGTCTCTTTACTGTAAAATTGGCCCCTCCCTCCTGTTTAGTGCCCCCACAGCAAGCAGCTTGCTATGTGAGGCACCTGAGCTGAGTCACAGCCCTGCCTGCCCTCTCTCCCCTGATTGGCTCGTTGACTTTGATCGATAGCAGCGGGAGCCAATGGCGCGGCTGCTGTGTCTCAGCCAATCAGGAAGGAGAATCTCGGACGGCTGAGACAGTCGTAGACATCACTGGACAGAGAGGGACCTCAGGTATTAAGGGGGTGCTGCACACAGAATGCTTTTATCTTCATGCATAGAATGCATAGAATGCATGAAGATAAAAAATCTTCTGCCTTTACAACTCCTTTAATCTCCTCTTCTCAAGAGAAAATAAATGCAGTTGCTCTAATCTTCCCTCATAGCTGAGCTCCTCCATGCCTCTTATCAGTATGGTTGCCTTTCTCTGCATTTTATCTAGTTCTCCAACATCCTTTGTGTATACTAGTGTGAAAAACAGAACTGCATTTTCTAGATGAAGTATTACTAATGATTTGTACAGGGGCAAAATAACAGCAGCTTTTCATTGTTCTTTAATCTACTGCACCCTTACTATAAATCTGGTGTTTGCTAAAGCATTTTTACTTAAATTATTGGTAATTATTATATTTGAATTATTAATTATTGTATGACTTTATAGCGATATGACTCTGAATAGTTTATTATTAATTATGCAGAGGAGGTGGGAATAAATTTGTACTTCTTCCCACTCCTTTTCGGATAAGTAAACTAAATCATTTTTTATAGTTTCTTTTTTTGTCTTCTCTTGCAACTAGTTGTTTTGTGATTGTCAACCACTGAATGATTACTTCTTTTATTTTTTATGTTTTTTTACATGTTGGAAATAAACTAAACTTTGTGAAAGAAAGAAATACAGGAGCAGTAGAGTAAACAAAAAAAAAACGTTGATACACACCTTCGACCGGTTTTGGGTCTTGATTTTCCTTTTGATGTTCTAGGTCTTTCAAGCTTCATCAGGGACTGCCGCAGACTCTCCTCAGTGTAAGCCAAATATACATGAGACAGGTCAACTTCAAAAGGCTGCATTTGATAAACAGAAAAGAAAGATGTGGTATTTCAGAAAGCCAACAAAACTGTTTTGTGCTGTGAGCCAATGTATAAACCAGGTTCCCTGAACCTTAGAGGTCAACATAAAACCATTGTTTTGGCACACAAGAATAATGCATGTTGCTCTTATCATACTACATCATTGGCTCTAAAATACCCAGCTCCTGACGCATGAAAACTAGGCTTTAAATATATGAGTTTGCCGTAAACATCTGCAATGCTTAAATGGAACATTGTAGCTTAAAATAAAAACATTAATACCACATAAGAAAATGCACAATCCGGTTCCTGATCAGATATGAATAAATGACAAAAAGGTGAACTGTGCAGTGTTAGGTTTTGGTAAACACTTATCGCATTAGTTTTATCTGACCAAAGCTACAGTAATTCTTGGCATGACAGTCATTCTGATACTGTTGTGGTCTCTCCACGCATGTAAACTGTTTTTTTTGATCATTAACCACTTCAATACCAGGCACTTAGACACCTTCCCGCCCAAGCCAATTTTCAGCTTTCAGCGCTGTCGCAACTTGAATGACAATTGCGTGGTCACGCTACACTGTACCCAAACAAATTTTTTATCATTTTGTTCCAACAAATAGAGCTTTCTTTTGGTGGTATTTGATCACCTCTGCGATTTTTATTTTTTGCGCAACAAACAAAAAAAGACCGAAAATTTTGCAAAAAAACAAGTTTTTCTTTGTCACTGTTAATTTTTTTTGTAAATAAGTGCGTTTTCTTCTTCAATGACGGGCACTGATAAGGCGGCACTAATGGGCACTGATAATGGGCACTGATAGGTGGCACTGATGGGCATTGATAGGTGGCACTGGTATGCGGCACTGATGGGCACTCAGGTGGCACTGATGGGCACTCATAGGCGGCACTGACGGGTACTTATGGGTGGCACTGATAGGTGGCATGGATGGGCACTGATAGGTGGGCATGGGTGGGCACAGATGGACGCTGATGAGTGGCACTGATGACACTGATGGGTGGCATTGCTGGGCATCCCTTTTTTACACATTTTTTTAAAATAAATATGATGTGCCAATCAGTGCCCATCTGTGGGGCGCGCGGCGGCTGTTATCCTGAAGGACGTCATATGACGCCCAGTCAGGATAACGAAACCACTTCCCGGACGTCAATATGCTATTGACCGGGCGGGAAGTGGTTAAAAAGGTCTCAAATTATTAATATAGATTTAAGCTAAAACTTTATAGTGCTTTCATTTAAAATAGATTATTTAACCGCTTTAGCTCTGGAAGGTTAACCCCCTTTCATGACCAGGAAATTTTTTGCAATATGGCACTGCGTTACTTTAATGGACAATTGCGCGGTCGTGCAAAGCTGTACACAAATTCAATTGATGTCCCTTTTTCCCACAAATAGAGCTTTATTTTATTGGTGTTTGATCACACCTCTGGGGTTTTTATTTTTTGCGCTATAAAAAAAAACAAAAAAAAAGACAATTTTGAAAAAAATTTAACGTTCTGCTATAAAACACATCCAATACATTCTTTTAAAAAAAAAAATCTAATTTCTTCATCAATTTAGGTCGATATGTATTCTGCTACATGTTTTTGGTAAAAAAAAAATCCCAATAAGCAGCCAAGCAGTGTCGCCTATCAGTGCTGCCTACCAGTGCAAACCAGTGCCACCACTTCAGTGCCCACCAGTTCAGCCTATCAGTGCCCATGAATGCTCAACAGGGCCCATCAGTGCAGCCTAATCAGCGCACACTATTGAAGGAGAATTTATTTTTCGGGTTTTATTTGTTTATTTAGCAACAAATACGAAACTCAGTGGTGATTAAATACCACCAAAAGAAAGCTATTTGTGTGAAAATAAATGGCCTGGGCCATTTTTCCTGGGCAGGAAGGGGGTAAAAGTAGACTGAAAATCCTTTTTAAATTTAGGTAATGACATCACATATGTTTTAAGTAACTATACACATATCTAAATCTGACAGCCACACTAGCAGAACTACATTGGTTTCAAAGAATCTAGCCAGGAATAAAGAACAGCTCCCCTAACATTTTGTGATAAGGCGAGTATCAACAATGCTTTAATGCCATTCGGTGGGCTATCTTCACATTATATATTGCAGAGTACAGAAGTACAGCGCTGAGCATTTTAAAGCCTCCCAATAAATTGTATTTCACAATGGTGGAAGCTGAAAATGCAACAAGATCATTCCTGGCAATTCTTTAATCATGTATAGGTGGTGATAGTTGCCATAATTAATCCACACCACCTACAGCAGACATGGTCTCCTTCACCGGTTAAAAGTGGTGGCAAGTCTTCACTAAGTACATGCCTATGTATAGCATTTTCTGCTACATTTGGCATTTTATTTGGAAGTTCTGGTCATAACAGCATGTAACCTTAGTTATGTAGGATCAGTATATCTTAATGAATTTCCGTTAATCACAACAATATTATAAGTAATTAGCTCTGCAAGGTCTTGCTGGTTTCATAGGAAACCCGCGTTCTACTGCTACCCTGCGCACATATAATACATGTATATAGGCGTCGAAGATAAAAGTAATCTTACATCCTTCTCTTTCTTGTCTGGTATGGGTGTTTGCTTTCTCATATTGTTTCCAGTGTATGCAACACATTTCTTAAAAATGAAAGGGAGAAAAGAACAGCATATTTCAGAAAAAATTAATAAGAAAAGTATTATATGATACTTATTTATACAATGCCAAAAGTTTAAAATACACACAAATTATATATAAAAACTCATACCAATTGCCATTCACCAATATCTTCATTCCAGTGTACATAATTTTCAACCATTTCCTAAAAAAGGAGCAACAAATTAGAAAATGACCTTTGCTATTATTAGTAAAAAAAGGAAAACAATACCTTTACATTATGTCTGCTTCTTTTCCTTTTTATGGCACACTTTCCTGTTCTAGTTATAAAAACAAATGTGTTTTTCTTCTGGTTCGTATGCAAGACCATGAAAAACAATTTGTATGCAGTATTTCACAGGGAAAAAGCTGCAGGCTGCATTTTTACAGCAGCCCACAAAAAAACAAGGAAAATATTCCATTGAATACAATGTACGTTTCCACAGATTTTTATGTGGCTTGGTTTCTTACAAGAGGCTGTGCAATGAACCCTGGAAAGTTTCTACTATTTTAGTATTTAAATCATGATCATATTATTTAAAATTTCATGGCACTTTTTTAAAATCTACACAGAATCTATATGCACCCCCTTTTACTAATCATCTACATATATCACTGTACTAAGGACCATGTACAGATTTGACTTCCTTGTATATTTGCAGTAATTATTTCGGCAGAATACAGTCCCATGCTAAACCAGAGTACCTCTTTTTTTGAGTCATCATTGGAGTCCTTACCAACAGAGGTGGCCCTATTAAAAGTTATGCAAATAAATTGCAGTGCCAACTTGCTGCGACTTATATATCGGGATTGGCATATATTAGTTCCGCTACACTGAGCACAGATTTTTTTTTGTTTTTTGAATTAATAGATATACTACTTTTGATAGGGCTCTCATTACATCAAAGCAGGAAAATCTTCCTTGCTAAAGCAAACCTATAACATCACAAGTGAAGAGATGATAGACGGTAGGACTGTGTTACCTGATAGTCTTGGGGAATAAAATTATCAATAATGATCATCTGAAGACGAAGCTCTCGACTTAGCTGCCTGATGTTCTCCAATAGCCCCTCTATTTCTCTTTGGTGTTCTTGCTGCAGATCGGCCATCTAGAATTGCGGCAAACAAATAAGTAGTAAATGTAAAAGAACACAATGGGGTTGATTTACTAAAGGCAAATCCATTTTGCACTGAAAGTGCACTTGGAAGTGCAGTCTCTTTAGATCTGAGGAGAAGATCTGAAAGGAGGGGAAGCTCTGCTGATTTTATTATCCAATCATGTACAAGCAAAAATGCTGTTTTTTTTTTCCTTGCATGTCCCCTTCAGATCTACAGCAACTGCACTTCCAGTAGTGCAAAGTGGATTTGCCTTTAGTAAATCACCCCCAATATACTTTAAGAACACAAGAGCATGACCTGAAACCAGCAGAAGGAAAAGGTCAATACTAACCATAGGCCCCTTTCATACTGGTCAGTTTTTCTTCTGTTTTTGCCTTACCAAAAGTGGAAGAAAAATGCATGACCATTAAATCCTATGGAGCTCTTCACACCAGTCAGTTGTGTTTTCAAAGGTCCTACATGCTGTATTTCTGGTGCATGTTTGGTGCGGTTCAAAAAAATAAAAATAAAATAAAAAAACCTCATCTACCTATTGAAATGAATGGAAAGCGCATCCGAGGTTGCGTTTTTGGAGTAACCTTTTTTCCCAGGTGCAAAATGCACCGGAAATGCATCAAAAACGCATATTAGTTTTTACAACAAAGCAGTGTGAAAGCAACTTTTTTACTGTGTAAGTAGTGAATATTTGAATCAGACTTCCAGGACAAATAGTGGTTCAAACAGTAAGTAACTATAAAGATTGGTCTATATTCAGACAAAAAAAAAAACCCGGGAGGAAGACATCATGGACCAGTCAAACCAGTTAATCTTTTTTTCTGCATTCAGTTTCTATATTATATTTCAGAGATATATAAAGATTACTAGACAAATATTACTGTAATGCAATTACAGAAGATTGTATTTAACTATACAGATACAAAAATGTATGCACTAACAATGAATCCTTTGATATCATTAGCTCAGTTATTTATGTGGTTTCATCCACTGGCTGACACTACTCAGAAGGGACCGCCTAAATCATGATAGCACATCTGTGAATGATATACCATATTTATCGGCATATAACATGCACCCCAAGTTTAGGAGGGAATTTTAAGGAAAATAACTTTTAGGATAGAAGTTTAACCACTTGCCGACCGCAGTCGGTACATATACATTGGCAGAATGCCAAGCTCCGTGCCAGTGGGACCCGATCGCCGCAGAGATACCCGCGATCATGTCACAGAGCTCAAGAATGGGGAGATGCTGATGTAAACAGCATCTCTCCGTTCTGCCTAATGACAGGACACTGATAGTCTTGCTCCATGTCATCAGGAGCAGCGATCACTGTCCACGTCACACAAGCCTGTCCCCCAGACAGTTATAAACACGCCCCTAGGACATACTTAACCCCTCTCCGCCCCCTAGTGGTTAACCCCTTCACTGCCAGGGACATTTTTACAGTAATCAATGCAATTTTATAGCATCGATCGCTGTATTAATGCCAATGGTCCCAAAAACGTGTCAAAATTGGCCGATGTGTCCGCCATAATGTCGCAGTCACGATAAAAATCGATGATCACAGCCATTACTAGTAAAAAAAAAAAAAAAAAGTGATTAATAAAAATGCCATAAATCTATCCCCTATATTGTAGACACTTTTGCGCAAAACAATCAAACGCTTATTGCGATTTTTTTTTACCAAAAATATGTAAAAGAATACGTATCGGCCTAAACGGAGGACAAATAATTTTTTTATATATTTTTGGGGGATATTTATTATAGCAAAAAGTAAAACATAATGCGTTTTTTTTTCAAAATTGTCGCTATTTTTTTGTTTATAGCTCAAAAAATAAAAACCGCAGGGGTGATCAAATACCACCAAAAGAATGCTCTATTTGTGGGAAAAAAAGGACGCCAATTTTGTTTGGTAGCCACGTCGCATGACCGCGCAATTATCAGTTAAATCGACGCAGTACCGAATCGCAAAAAGTGCTCTGGTCAGGAAAGGAGGTAAATCCTTTTGGGGCTGAAGTGGTTAAGGAAAAAAAACTTACATTTAAATGCCCATCAATGCAGCCTTATCAGTGTTCATCTGCAGCCTTGTCCATCATTGCAGCCTTGCCCAGTGCCTTTGCAGCCTTGCCAGTTTCGTTGCAGCATTGTCCAGCCGCCGATTATTTAAAATTTGCGCCGATCTCCGCTGACTGCGAGTGGAGAGGAGCGAGCGCCACCGGCATACAGAAAGCCGAGTTTACTCGGCTAGACTCGGCTCCTCTCGCAGTCCCGCCCATCTCCACTGTATGGGAGAGGAGAGGAGCGAGTGGCGCCGACATAGAGAAAGCCGAGTCTACTTGGCTAGACTCGGCTCTGCTCACTGCGAGAGGAGCCGAGTCTAGCTGAGTACACTCGGCTTTCTGTATGTCGGCACAGCTCGCTCCTCCCCTCACAATCAGCGGAGATCGGCGTATAACACGCACCCACTATTTTCCCCTGATTTTAAGGGAAAAAAGTGTGTTATATGCCGATAAATATGGCAATCATTTGTGCTGTGCAAGAGGACAAGACATTGTATTTAAAAGGGTGTTGTAATGTTTTACATTTTGTAAATTCTCTGATAATTCTGTTTGTGTTCTAAAATACTAAATGCGTGTGATCACAGAAAATGCAGAAGCAACTGTAAATAAGTTTGGAGTGGGCAGCAAGCAAACAAAAAAATGTCAAAGTGGGGATGGGATTCCCCAGTTGCATCACCAAATTATTGCAGAGGAAGTGTTGGTTCATTACGAACTATGTGGAAATTTAATGTAGGAAATTTCCTATTACTATACAAACCTACTGACATTATATAATATGAGGGAATGAACATTCTAAACAGTCAAAGCCAAAACCTGGTCAACATGATGAAAAATAATGCAATATTAATAGCGGTCCACCAAGGTTACTCACATTTTTAAAACACTATCCAATAATTATTATTCCATTGGCTGGAAGGAACACTAAAAAAGGTTAAGATTAAAGGATAAGTTCCCCTTTTAAAAAAAATAATAAATACACTTTTTTTTCCAGGTAAATCTACTATTTTTTTTTCCTTAGGAGTCTGTAAAGCATTACACCAGTTATCAGAAGATCGCAGGTGCAATGTAAGGCTCATGCAGACCGTCAGTGTAGCTATCGGCCTGTACTTCTGATACAGGCAAGCAGTTACTTCAGTCTAGGAAGATTCAGTGAACTACAAGGATGCTCACCAGAGCCATTGAGAACCACAAACCGTCAGAGGCTTACAGTACTTGTAGTCTATTCATTCACAGAACTCAATGAATGAATGACGCAGCCACGTGAGCAGAGTCCTGCACAGCCGCGCTCTTTTCAAATTGTGACAGCAGGTGTGGAGAGAATATCCCCGGCCCGCTGTCACATGGGGAGGGAGGGGGGTCAGGCAAGAGCTGCAGGAGCTGGAACATGTTACATGTTCCACCCCAAAAACAGGTGGAACATGTAACATATTCCCAAAGGGAACTGTGGGCAGCACAGTGGTGTAGTGGTTAGCACTTTCACCTAGCAGCAATAGGGTCGCTGGTTCAAATCCTGACCATGACACCATCTGCCTGGAGTTTCCATGTTTTCCCTGTGCCTGCATGGGTTTCCTCCGGGTACTCATGTTTCCTCCCACAATCCAAAGACATGCTGGTAGGTTAATTAGATCCTGTTAAAAAATTGGCCAAATATGTGTATGTGTTTGTAAGCGTGTCGGGACCCCATGGGGCAAAGGACTGCGCTATACCGCAGGGAAAAAAAGCGTCCTGAGGCGATTCAGTTCGCATAGGTAGCGCTATACAAGTCATTCATTCATTCAAAGGTGAACTTATCCTTTAATGCACAACACCTGTAAATAGTTCCAAAATTAAACTATATTAAAATAAGTTTATCCTTTTTTTTTTTTCAAACTTGTAAGCACATACATGGTCAGCTCTATTTTTTACTTTATATAGGCCATTTACTATGAACCGGTGTTGGCCTAAAAAAATTCCTAAAGTAACAAAAGTGGCAAAAGATTGACATTTCATAGCACCTGCAGGCACCTGTGTTAGTTTATATATTGTTCAACTGTTGCTTTGGTGCTTGGTCCCAGGCGTAGACGGTAGCCAGAGCCCTGCCACAGAGAGACAGTTAAAGACTTATATTTTGCTAGCATCATAGAATGCCAGTAATCCATAACAGTTGTTGCCTTCAACACTTTTTTAGGTCAGGTGTTCAGCATATTTTAGGAACTCTGTTACCTGTCAGCTTAATTTTCATTCATAAAATAGTTAGAAGTGTAGCAAACAATTACTATTTAGTAATAAATAGCTGCAAAATAATGGCATTATAATATTCATTGAAAGATGTATGAGGACATTAGTTTGCACAAAGAGTAAGAAAAAGATAGGCTTAGCAGAACAAACCTCAGACTTGGCTGCCATTAGCATGGTCCACACTTTTTTCAATTTTTTGGTTTTACCCTGCGCCTCCTCCTGTAAGCTTGTGTACTTTTCTTCAATATCCAACCGTTCTTGCTGCATGACATAAAACATTCAAGTTAAACAAGAAATAGCAAGCATAGTATGGACTTATAACCTAAATATTTCTTTGTATATACATTCACTTTGTCCACTAAGAAACGTGCACACTTTACTTGTATCCCAGGGGCACTGTAGGCATAACGGTCTATTGTTATATACCAAATGTTCATCTAAAGGCAATAACCCTACATGAAAACGTAGTTGCATTTGTTTAAAAGAAAATTTGATAACACCCAAAATTTGTATGAGTTTACTCTTGGCACAACAGATAATTCAACAGTTTGTTAGTGCAACAGAAGGAGGGTAAAAGGGAATAAAAACGATTTTTTTGTACATTATCATAAGTCACATGTCAAAAGGACTTTGAAGACTTATTCTACCTAAAAGATATTTATGCTGTTCACGAAGGCCAAAATGGAGATCTTCCCGTCTAGCATGGCAAGCTAGCTAAAAGCTTTGCTTCTTTCTAGGGGACCAGTTACATTCTCTGGCAACCTTATACATCTCTAAAGACATGAGGTGTGAAGCCAGGCAGGAGATAAAGTTCTTTTAGACCCAGATGGGATTGGACCCAGAATTGTTCATACTGAGTATAGACAACAAACCTCTTTTTCCTCTAGTTCTCTGCGAAGCTTCTCCGCTCTCCTTCTACGTTCTTCAAGTTCAGTATTTGATTCCTCTAAAAGCCGTTCTTGTTCCTCTGCTTTAGCCAGTAAATCCACCCCACCAACAATGACCTTCTTCTCCAAGGCAGAAAGTTTCTCTAGAAGGGACTGGTGTTCTTGTCTTAAAAGATAAAACAATATTTTATTTCTCTTTCTCAAATACATTTCAAACAAACATTCTGCTCCTAAATTAGCCAAAGACATGAGCTGCTTGCAAATCCAACATCTTCCAATGATAAAATAGAAGTAGTGAATTACCATCAGCTGTCAAGAATTAAATCAGAGCAATTTAAAGATACTGAGTCCACAATCAAAAATAAATGCAATAAAAGATAAAATAAATAAATATAAATAAATGTTCATTGAGTGCAGAAATAGTGGTAGGTGGACAGTTCAAAATCGCATCAAGGTGACTTCTTCTGTATTAAATGTGGACCACGTATCATCCCATGTGACTTGTTTCACCACGTGTGAAGTAATCCCCCTTAGGGGTTCAAACTCACCAGAGAAAAAAATCAAACAGGCATGTCAGGTATAGGTCATCAATGGTTAAAACTGCATCCACTATTCCTCAGCTAAGATGGACACCAACCAGCCTGGTAACCTTCTTAACCTCTCAGCATCATCAAGAAACACCACTGCATCAGGGGTCCAGGGGGGAATTGACTCCAAATAAACTCGCCATAAAAACAGATAACGTTTTGCACATAGCGTAATTCCGTTTATTTTATAAAATTGAGAATAAAACCTCCCATAAAAAAAACACAAATATAGCAGCGTACATTTATAATACTTTCAGTTATGCATATAAGGCTCACTTGCGTTTGGGATGTTGGATAAATCCCCTCAGCGGCATCCGCAGCACTTCCTGTACAGTGTGGTATGTCTATCTAGACATACAAACAGCTTCCTGGTGGTGCTATGGTGGCGGTGGAGCGCAACTGGAACACAGAGCGTCACTTCCGGTCAGCGTCGTGTAGGCCACGCCCTTACGCGTTTCGTCACTTCCGACTTCAACAGAGGGCGTAGCTACACAACGCTCAACGGGGCTTTTTGTATCCAGCCCCTCTGAGCAATGGCCAATCAGGGAGCAGGCACCCTCCCTCTTGCTGACAGGACGGAGCCACCCTGATAGCTCTATGCCCGAATGTGAGGGCAGGAAATGCAATCACGCAGTTGTCATGTTAGACAGCCTGTGTGTGTGAGAACGGGAGAAACTGTCAATATAGTCAGCACATAGTGGAATTTGTACACCGGAACACATATGGAGCATCATCCGTGGTTCAAACCAGGCACATGACACATATCAATTAGTCCTATCTTTGTATCATATCACGGTGTGCACAGGCTGGTGACAGTGTCATTAGAGAATATTAAAACATTAAATCTAAAATAATGGACAGTGTGTATTTGCTGACATTAAAAGTTATATAGCCTCAGCAGGAATTAGATGCATTCCTCAGCTGTATCATTATGCGGCATATGGAGGAGGGTAAATCTATCAGAATAAAGAGACATAAAAAGACTTTGTCGAATCGCATATAAGCAGAGATGTGCATGCAATCTTATTAAAAAGACAAAAATTGGTATAGGAGAGAATAAGGTCATATAATAATATAAACTGATGTGTGTCAGTGGTCTCGTAAAAACTAGCCCATGCCGGTGACAGACAAATGTACTTAATGTAGCCTAGGCAGTGGGTCATATTCCATATTATGTATACGAGATATAATACTATGCACATACATAAGGGGGTCAGTGACATCACGAAGCGTATGTGTAATATTTGTAAATCAACCTAGTATCTTTATATACCAGGGAGTGGTCGCAGAAAAATAGTGGTCAAATGTTAATCAAAAAATCTGGCCATAGCTAGCCAGATATATATTAGTGATAAATATGGCAAGGTCTTGGTGCAGAGAAGAATAGCCTAAGAATAGCGTGGTTAATAGCAATAAAATTGATAAAAACGCATAAGGAATCGCATCAAGGTTAGCGAGATGAGTGTAAGAATGCATTTAGACGTCTTAAATATATAGAATATATAAAAAAGTATATATAAAACATACAATATATAGAATATATAAAAATGCATAAAACTCATTAAAATCTTGAAAATGTGACATATACATATATATATATATATATATATATATATACACTTATATATGAATAGAGCGATGTTGATAGCAGTAAAACACAAAAAATCGCATAAAAAAAATTGCATAAAAAAATCGCATCTAAAAAAATGAGTTTAAAATACATAAAAATAGTATAAATATGTATAAAACCCATAGACTGGAGCAGATTCTATAGTGGAGGATGTGTAATAATCATGACAATAATAGAGTATATATATATATATATATATATATATATATATAAAAATATAAATAATAGAGAATACATATATATAAAACATAGCCTAAAATAAATTCATGAAAAATTATGTGCTGAGAAAGAGAGCGTTAGAATAACATGATGAGCATGAGTCAATAGTCACTAATAAAACAATTTATGTCAAGATCCACGTTCAAGCCTTTTGGCGATAAAGTGTCTACCAGGTATATCCATTCTGTCTCTTTCTTGGATAGTTCACGTACCCGGTTTGAACCTCTCCAGTTTGGCTTGAGGTGGTCTATCCCCCAGAACTTTAACCCCGAAGGGTCCTGATTATGGTGGTTTTTGAAATGGAGGGACAAATTGTGCTCTTTGAATCCGAGTTTGATGTTTGCTATATGCTCAGCAATCCTGATGCGTAGTAGCCTTTTGGTGCGGCCTATATATATCAGCTTACAAGGGCATTGAATAGCATAAACAACGTAGGATGTATTGCATGTAATGAATTCCTTTATTTTGAATTTGTTGTTATTAGTTGTAGAGGTGAATGTTTATACTGCTCGAAATGGTACATTCACCTCTCTACATGCCTTGCACTTTCTGCATGAATAAAAGCCATCTTTATCCCAAAAGGTGGGATGTTTTGATGGGGGATCAAGAATCTTCTTTACAATCTTGTCTGCATGACTTGGTGCCTTTTTGTAAATAAAACCCGGTTTCTGTGGGAGAGCGGTTTTCAATGTCTTATCCATCAAGAGTACATGCCAATGGGTCTGGAATATTGCTTCCACTTCTTTATATTGTGCGTGGAAACCTGACATGAAACTCCATTCTTGATTGCTTGTGTTTCTTGTCATGGTTTTATCTTCCAGTAGGCGATGTCTAGGTACCATGGATATATCATTAATCACTTTATCCAGACATTCTCCTTTGTAGCCTTTCTCCTCGAATTTTTTCTTTATTATAGATGATTGTATGTTAAAATCCATTTCTTTAGTGCAATTTCGTCTAATCCTCGTAATTTGGCCTTTGGGTATGTTTTTCAACCACATAGGGTGTTGGAAGGTAGCTGTTGGAATCGGTTGGTTTAAAAAAGACTTTTGTTTGTAGTTTGTTGTCAACGACCCCACAAGTGGAGATAATTATGACCCTATTGGAGCCTCCCAAGCACCTACTAATTGCTCTACTCCTATCCGCAATGAGAATAATTATGGAAGAGGCCATCCCCCGAGAGGTGGGAGAGGACCCACGACGCAAAGACCGCCCCCCACACAACTATAGAGTTCCCACACACAATAGATACGAGGCACTAAGCCAACAAGAAAATTGAGAGAGACAACCCTCTCCACGTCCTTTTTTTAGGGAGGGGGAGAGGATGGCAAAAACGGGGCCGGGGGTACCCACCAAGAAGAGGAAGACCACCGATGCCAACACAATACCCTCAGTGGAGGGAACAACCGTACTGGGAGGAGAATTATACACAACATCACGAACAGAGAAGAGACGACCACTTGGCTGCAGAGCAGGATGGAGGGTCAAGAAAAAGACGGAGAGAAAAGGATTAGGAGGGATTTTTAATTTAACAGAAATAACTTTGACGCATAAGGAAATGAATATTTTACACCTTGGTTTAAAATGTGGTCTGAAAAGACCGATTAATAAATTTAATGTTTTTATCGATGTGCATAAATATATGAGAAAGATTAACATGAAAAAATATTTTTTAAACAAAAACTCACAACCAAGTACCAGCTTTGCCTCAGTGCAAACGGACAGTGGTCTCCGGAACAAATCGCTTTTTAACCCTCTGAATGGGGCCAACCAACACATTGATGTTTTTAAAGGGCTTGTTTTAAGGGATTTGGAAAATGTTATACCAAAAAGAGACGTAAATCCTCTGTATATACAGGAAGGAATAAAACTACTGGAAGAGAGAAAAGACATCATCATCAGACCTGCCGATAAAGGAGGAGGAGTAGTGATTTTAACTAAAGAATTTTATCACAATCAACTGTCTGAAATGTTGTCTGATGAAGACACCTACTAGAGGCTTGAACGAGACCCAACTCCTCAATACGAGAAAGAACTGGACATCCTGGTCCAGTTGGGAGGATCACTGGGTGTATTAACTGCAAAGGAAAGTAAATACCTCAACCCTAGCAGCAGTAGAATCCCTACAATTTATACATTGCCCAAGATTCACAAAGATATCAGGTACCCTCCAGGGAGGCCAATTGTGAACGGGATTGGATCTATCGCATCGCGTATGGGACAATATTTGGATCTCTTTCTCCAAAAGAGTGTCATCCAGACAAAAGCATACTTACGAGACACTAAGAGCCTCCTACAACATCTGGAAACCATCGATCTGAGCACTACTGATGAAGTCTACCTGGTCACAGCAGACGTATCATCATTATATACTATGATCCAACATGATGATGCGCTGCTGGCCCTGAACTGGGCTCTTAGTCAAAGAGATGACCTCAACCATAATCAAAAATGTATTATTTCGATATGCACTAGACTTCTGTCTAAGTCATAACTACTTTTGGTATAGTGGCAACTTTTATTCCCAAAAAAGAGGCGTAGCCATGGGGGCAAAATTTGCTCCGAGTATAGCAAATCTCTTCATGGTAGAGTGGGAAGATAAGAACATTTTTGCTTTTAAAAAAGAAAGTTTGATTTTATATAAACGATACATTGACGATCTGTTTTTTATATGGTCAGGATCATTAACATCTTGGGAACAGTTTTTAATTGAACTTAATTGCAACACCAGCAATATTGGAATATATATAAAAGAATTTCGCGCAATATATAGCTAAAATAAAAGTGCAATAAGGAATACTCCAATAGTAATACCACTACTACTGGTGAAATGAAATAAATGTTACAGTACTAATAGACATCAATGTCTACATACAGTAGTACATAAAGTGACGGGTGCATATGTGCAAAACCATTAGGTACCATATAAAGTGCTGTGAGATACAGATATAGATAAATTCAAACAATCAAATAAATTAAAACAATCACAGTGCATTCAAGTGCTATGCAATTAAAGTGCTGTGCCATTAAATACTTAATAAGAAGCATCAATTAATGGATGAGTAATCAATAATAGGTGAATGGTTATCACATGCTGATGGAAAAAAGTGTCAAACAAAATAAGCAATAAATATATATAGTCCCAGGTTGGATAAAATATATATGAATGAGCAGTGTCCAAGTTAATACATCCGGTCCTGATGATGTATTTAGTCAGGTACCGTATTCGCTTTAGTTAGGCAGTAATTAGATATTCCATTCATTCAGGTTATCAGCATTAACTGCATGATATGAATATTAAATCCTGTATGTTTTCTGCAGCGGGTACTTGGTCCTGATTTTCATAAAATTCAATCCAATCACTAGTCTCTCAAAACTCTCACCTCAAATCTGAAAGGTTGTAGCTTTTCGGGCATATCCTATAGCCCCATGGATTGTGGATACAAGTTGTTCAGCATAAAACTGGTAAGAGTAAAAAACTTCTCCTTTAAGGGCGTTTAAAATCTTGATTCCTGCAGTGCTCAGTGTCCGGACAAGACAAAGGGCAAAGAAACAAGAAAGGGAAGCCTCCACTAGTGTAGTATCTTAATTAAGTATGGGCAAGTTTATTAAGGTACAATGGGTGGACTCTTACATTAAAATCAAGTTTTAAAAGCAAAAAACGGCATAGACATATAAAGAAATGAATCACTCCTAGGCGTTCTCAGCGCCTTCTCACGTCTCACGTCTCCTCTGCCTGCGGCCACTCCCTACGCGTTACGACACGTCACGTGTCTTCATCTGGGGAACCGGATTGGCTAATTGGGCTTAGTTTATATTGCGTATAACCGGAAGTTGGTATTCGGCCATCTTGGTTGTGGTCAGGTATCTACTAGGCGGCGGCCATTTTACCGGTGGTTTAGTTATTAGGGCGGATATGTTTTTTAACAATGCGTTCCACCTCTGCGTTCCACCGTTATGGCAGCCATTATCCTGTAGGTTTGTGGATTGTTAAAACGAGTATGTTTTCAACCATGCGTTCCACCTCTGCGTTCCACCATTATAGTGGCCATTATTTTATGAATAAATTGATGGTTAAAGTTACCTACCGGGAATATTGTAGTGTAATGTTATTACGTCCCGGGACTAGGGGGTGTAATGGTCATGTTATACTGTCCCCACCTGGGTAAAGTATATATGTTAATAAAGGCCACATGTATATAATAATACACGTCTAAATTGCATATAGGTTACTCCTAATGGTGGTGTGCTTATTAAATATCCATAAATAGACCTAAAAGATAATAATGGTTATAGATAGGTTAATAGTATTTAAAATGGATGATTTCCTATATGTAAATGTTCTATTTAGTCCCAGTAAATGCTGATATTCCTAAAATTGGGTTGGTCATTCAGTACTGGATAATATCCTATATATAGAGGATCTATTTATAACCAATATTTGGATAATAATAATATTGTCCTGTCATCGGACATGGTGGGGATATTACAAATGCCAAAGTAATGGTACAGTAGCAATATATAAATAATTAAAAATGTTAAAAATATTAATAAAATCTATAATACATAAAAAATGTGTGTAGTATTCTACTAGATGTACCCTAAGCACATCTGTAGAATAATAACTAGATATACTATCTAGGATGTTAGAGTGAGAGAAAGCCTTGAGGTACCTTCAATTAAAAATATGATACATATAAAAACAGTCCATCATATTTGATCAATGTATATAGTGCAGCATACACAAAACGTAGATCGGCCTCTCTAGGCTATATGTATATATAGAATGTTATGATGGATCGTACAATAAAATGGGTGAAATATAAGTGCTGAAGTGGGTTTATATGGAGGCATGTTTTTAGGATATTATTTCATCCACTGACTTCTTGTGTGTATTCGTGTGGGCATATGAATACTAGCTCCTTCTTTCAGAATACTTATTCCAGAGTTGTTCAGAAGTTACTTAAAAAACAGTTCAGATCGAACTCGACATTGAGTCCTCCAGGGGTGAGAGTACGCATGGTGTGAATCCATCTCGATTCTTTTTGGCTGATTGTTCGTATTTTGTGACTGCCTCTCCATGCTTTGTTGTATTTCTCTATTCCCCAGAATTGCAGGGAAGATGGGTCTTTGTTATGTTTTAAAGCAAAGTGCTTTGACACGTTATGTTTAGGGAACCCGCGTCTGATATTTCGCACATGTTCCTCTATTCTTACTTTAAGTGCCCTTTTTGTTCTTCCCACATATTGTAAGTTGCAACTGCATTGTAGTACATACACAACTCCCTCTGTATTACATCCTATAAAATCTCTTATTTTATGGGTTTGTCCCGTATTAGTGGTTGTAAAATCCATTCTCTTCTTTTGGGGTTTTTGTGTATGTCTACAGGCATAACAGCTGCGGCAAGGATAGAATCCCTTCCCTGAGAAAAATGTAAAGGTTGGTTTTGGTGGCGGTTCTACTACCGATTTTACTACTAGGTCCCTAATAGTGGGGGCTCTAGTATAAATTATATTTGGTTTCTGTGGTAGTATAGTTTTTAAATCCTTATCCCTCTTCAGGATATGCCAATGCCTCTCTATTAGCTTGGCTACATCTTTATGCTGTATGTTGTAGTCCAGGATCAGACAGGGTGCCTCATTTTGGTAACTTTTTTTTGGTTTATTCTGAAGCATAGTTGTTCTGTCCATTTTACTTACATCCTGTATTTGTTTCTCTATCCATTGTTCGTCGTATCCTTTTGTTTTAAATCTTTCTCCTATTTGTTTTGCCTGGATTTGATAGTCTTCTTCTTTCGTGCAATTGCGTTTCAATCTTATTAGTTGCCCCTTTGGTATGTTGTATAACCATGGTTTGTGGTGGCAACTATTAAGGGAGAGGTAGCTATTGGTGTCTACATTTTTGAAGAACGTTTTAGTTACTATTTTATTACCTTCCAGACTGATTTTCAGATCCAAAAAATCCACCTCTTTTTCATCAATTTTCCATACCAGTTTGATATTATTTTCATTTTCGTTTAGTTGCGTAAGAAATAGTTCTAATGCATTTCTGTCTCCGTTCCACACGATAATTACATCATCGATGTATCTTTTATACAAAGTGAGTTCTGCTGGGGTATCTTTATATATTGTTTCTTCTTCCCATTGGGCCATGAATGCATTTGCCACTCCCGGGGCAAATTTGGCACCCATGGCAATGCCTATGGCCTGTTTGTAGTAAGTCTGGTTGTGCCAAAAGTAATTATACTTGAGGCAAAAATCCAGACATTTGATGAGGTATTTTCTTTGTTTACATATATAGTTACTGTAATTCCTCAATAGCCATTTGGTAGCTGAACATGCATTGTGGTGTTGTACTATCGTGTATAACGATGTGACATCTGCTGTCGCTAGTATGGTCCTCCCCTCCAATACTGGTATTGTCTCTAGGAGTTGTAATATGTGCTTGGTATCTTTAAGGTAGGCTTTTGTCTGTTGTACCGCTGGTTGGATATATCGATCTATATACTGCCCCATTCGTGACGTTAGGGAATCTATCCCATTCACGATTGGTCTTCCTGGGGGGTTTTCTTTACATTTATGTATTTTGGGCACAGTATATATTATGGGTATCCTACAAGTTTCCGGTATAAGATATTTGGATTCTTTAGTGTTAAGGATCTCTTTCTTTATTCCTAATTTCACCAGTAGTTCCAATTCTTTTTTATATTTTGCAGTCGGATTACCCAATAATTTGATATACGTTACTTCATCATTAAGTTGTCTATTCAGTTCATTCTGGTATTGTTCTTTAGACTGTAGTACTATTGCTCCTCCCTTGTCAGCCGGTCTGATGACTATTCACACCATGCGTACTCTCACCCCTGGAGGACTCAATGTCGAGTTCGATCTGAACTGTTTTTTAAGTAACTTCTGAACAACTCTGGAATAAGTATTCTGAAAGAAGGAGCTAGTATTCATATGCCCACACGAATACACACAAGAAGTCAGTGGATGAAATAATATCCTAAAAACATGCCTCCATATAAACCCACTTCAGCACTTATATTTCACCCATTTTATTGTACGATCCATCATAACATTCTATATATACATATAGCCTAGAGAGGCCGATCTACGTTTTGTGTATGCTGCACTATATACATTGATCAAATATGATGGACTGTTTTTATATGTATCATATTTTTAATTGAAGGTACCTCAAGGCTTTCTCTCACTCTAACATCCTAGATAGTATATCTAGTTATTATTCTACAGATGTGCTTAGGGTACATCTAGTAGAATACTACACACATTTTTTATGTATTATAGATTTTATTAATATTTTTAACATTTTTAATTATTTATATATTGCTACTGTACCATTACTTTGGCATTTGTAATATCCCCACCATGTCCGATGACAGGACAATATTATTATTATCCAAATATTGGTTATAAATAGATCCTCTATATATAGGATATTATCCAGTACTGAATGACCAACCCAATTTTAGGAATATCAGCATTTACTGGGACTAAATAGAACATTTACATATAGGAAATCATCCATTTTAAATACTATTAACCTATCTATAACCATTATTATCTTTTAGGTCTATTTATGGATATTTAATAAGCACACCACCATTAGGAGTAACCTATATGCAATTTAGACGTGTATTATTATATACATGTGGCCTTTATTAACATATATACTTTACCCAGGTGGGGACAGTATAACATGACCATTACACCCCCTAGTCCCGGGACGTAATAACATTACACTACAATATTCCCGGTAGGTAACTTTAACCATCAATTTATTCATAAAATAATGGCCACTATAATGGTGGAACGCAGAGGTGGAACGCATGGTTGAAAACATACTCGTTTTAACAATCCACAAACCTACAGGATAATGGCTGCCATAACGGTGGAACGCAGAGGTGGAACGCATTGTTAAAAAACATATCCGCCCTAATAACTAAACCACCGGTAAAATGGCCGCCGCCTAGTAGATACCTGACCACAACCAAGATGGCCGAATACCAACTTCCGGTTATACGCAATATAAACTAAGCCCAATTAGCCAATCCGGTTCCCCAGATGAAGACACGTGACGTGTCGTAACGCGTAGGGAGTGGCCGCAGGCAGAGGAGACGTGAGACGTGAGAAGGCGCTGAGAACGCCTAGGAGTGATTCATTTCTTTATATGTCTATGCCGTTTTTTGCTTTTAAAACTTGATTTTAATGTAAGAGTCCACCCATTGTACCTTAATAAACTTGCCCATACTTAATTAAGATACTACACTAGTGGAGGCTTCCCTTTCTTGTTTCTTTGCCCTTTGTCTTGTCCGGACACTGAGCACTGCAGGAATCAAGATTTTAAACGCCCTTAAAGGAGAAGTTTTTTACTCTTACCAGTTTTATGCTGAACAACTTGTATCCACAATCCATGGGGCTATAGGATATGCCCGAAAAGCTACAACCTTTCAGATTTGAGGTGAGAGTTTTGAGAGACTAGTGATTGGATTGAATTTTATGAAAATCAGGACCAAGTACCCGCTGCAGAAAACATACAGGATTTAATATTCATATCATGCAGTTAATGCTGATAACCTGAATGAATGGAATATCTAATTACTGCCTAACTAAAGCGAATACGGTACCTGACTAAATACATCATCAGGACCGGATGTATTAACTTGGACACTGCTCATTCATATATATTTTATCCAACCTGGGACTATATATATTTATTGCTTATTTTGTTTGACACTTTTTTCCATCAGCATGTGATAACCATTCACCTATTATTGATTACTCATCCATTAATTGATGCTTCTTATTAAGTATTTAATGGCACAGCACTTTAATTGCATAGCACTTGAATGCACTGTGATTGTTTTAATTTATTTGATTGTTTGAATTTATCTATATCTGTATCTCACAGCACTTTATATGGTACCTAATGGTTTTGCACATATGCACCCGTCACTTTATGTACTACTGTATGTAGACATTGATGTCTATTAGTACTGTAACATTTATTTCATTTCACCAGTAGTAGTGGTATTACTATTGGAGTATTCCTTATTGCACTTTTATTTTAGCTATATATTGCGCGAAATTCTTTTATATATATTTCACTATTTTGTGTATTTGTGAACACACCACATTTTGCAGCAGAGCACTACTTATTTATTTATTTATTTTGACTTATACATACTCCAAGTAGCGCGAGGGACACATATCTACACCAGCAATATTGGGCTCACTAGTGAAGTAAAGGCACAAAGTATCAATTTCCTGGATGTGACCATTTTTAGAGAAACCAACAAACTACAAACAAAAGTCTTTTTTAAACCAACCGATTCCAACAGCTACCTTCCAACACAGAGTGGCCACCACCCTATGTGGTTGAAAAACATACCCAAAGGCCAAATTACGAGGATTAGACGAAATTGCACTAAAGAAATGGATTTTAACATACAATCATCTATAATAAAGAAAAAATTCGAGGAGAAAGGCTACAAAGGAGAATGTCTGGATAAAGTGATTAATGATATATCCATGGTACCTAGACATCGCCTACTGGAAGATAAAACCATCACAAGAAACACAAGCAATCAAGAATGGAGTTTCATGTCAGGTTTCCACGCACATTATAAAGAAGTGGAAGCAATATTCCAGACCCATTGGCATGTACTCTTGATGGATAAGACATTGAAAACAGCTCTCCCACAGAAACCGGGTTTTATTTACAAAAAGGCACCAAGTCATGCAGACAAGATTGTAAAGAAGATTCTTCATCCCCCATCAAAACATCCCACCTTTTGGGATAAAGATGGCTTTTATTCATGCAGAAAGTGCAAGGCATGTAGAGAGGTGAATGTACCATTACGAGCAGTAGAAACATTCACCTCTACAACTAATAACAACGAATTCAAAATAAAGGAATTCATTACATGCAATACATCCTACGTTGTTTATGCTATTCAATGCCCTTGTAAGCTGATATATATAGGCCGCACCAAAAGGCTACTACGCATCAGGATTGCTGAGCAAATAGCAAACATCAAACTCGGATTCAAAGAGCACAATTTGTCCCTCCATTTCAAAAACCACCATAATCAGGACCCTTCGGGGTTAAAGTTCTGGGGGATAGACCACCTCAAGCCAAACTGGAGAGGTTCAAACCGGGTACGTGAACTATCCAAGAAAGAGACAGAATGGATATACCTGGTAGACACTTTATCGCCAAAAGGCTTGAACGTGGATCTTGACATAAATTGTTTTGTTTTATTAGTGACTATTGACTCATGCTCATCATGTTATTCTAACGCTCTCTTTCTCAGCACATAATTTTTCATGAATTTATTTTAGGCTATGTTTTATATATATGTATTATCTATTATTTATATTTTATAATATATATATATATATATATATATATATATATATATATATATATATATATATATATATATATATACTCTATTATTGTCATGATTATTACACATCCTCCACTCTATATATAGAATCTGCTCCAGTCTATGGGGTTTATACATATTTATACTATTTTTATGTATTTTAAACTCATTTTTTTAGATGCGATTTTTTATGCGATTTTTTGTGTTTTACTGCTATCAACATCGCTCTATTCATATATAAGTGTATATATATATATATATATATATATATATATATATATATATATATATATATGTCACATTTTCAAGATTTTAATGAGTTTTATGCATTTTTATATATTATATATATTGTATGTTTTATATATACTTTTTATATATTCTATATATTTAAGACGTCTAAATGCATTCTTACACTCATCTCGCTAACCTTGATGCGATTCCTTATGCGTTTTTATCAATTTTATTGCTATTAACCACGCTATTCTTAGGCTATTCTTCTCTGCACCAAGACCTTGCCATATTTATCACTAATATATATCTGGCTAGCTATGGCCAGATTTTTTGATTAACATTTGACCACTATTTTTCTGCGACCACTCCCTGGTATATAAAGATACTAGGTTGATTTACAAATTTTACACATACGCTTCGTGATGTCACTGACCCCCTTATGTATGTGCATAGTATTATATCTCGTATACATAATATGGAATATGACCCACTGCCTAGGCTACATTAAGTACATTTGTCTGTCACCGGCATGGGCTAGTTTTTACGAGACCACTGACACACATCAGTTTATATTATTATATGACCTTATTCTATCCTATACCAATTTTTGTCTTTTTAATAAGATCGCATGCACATCTCTGCTTATATGCGATTCGACAAAGTCTTTTTATGTCTCTTTATTCTGATAGATTTACCCTCCTCCATATGCCGCATAATGATACAGCTGAGGAATGCATCTAATTCCTGCTGAGGCTATATAACTTTTAATGTCAGCAAATACACACTGTCCATTATTTTAGATTTAATGTTTTAATATTCTCTAATGACACTGTCACCAGCCTGTGCACACCGTGATAGGATACAAAGATATGACTAATTGATATGTGTCATGTGCCTGGTTTGAACCACGGATGATGCTCCATATGTGTTCCGGTGTACAAATTCCACTATGTGCTGACTATATTGACAGTTTCTCCCATTCTCACACACACAGGCTGTCTAACATGACAACTGCGTGATTGCATTTCCTGCCCTCACATTCGGGCATAGAGCTATCAGGGTGGCTCCATCCTGTCAGCAAGAGCGAGGGTGCCTGCTCCCTGATTGGCCATTGCTCAGAGGGGCTGGATACAAAAAGCCCCGTTGAGCGTCGTGTAGCCACGCCCTCTGTCGAAGTCAGAAGTGATGAAACGCGTAAGGGCGTGGCCTACACGATGCTGACCGGAAGTGACGCTCTGCGTTCCAGTTGCGCTCCACCGCCGCCATAGCACCACCAGGAAGCTGTTTGTATGTCTAGATAGACATACCACACTGTACAGGAAGTGCTGCGGATGCCGCTGAGGGGATTTATCCAACATCCCAAACGCAAGTGAGCCTTATATGCATAACTGAAAGTATTATAAATGTACGCTGCTATATTTGTGGGTTTTTTTATGGGAGGTTTTATTCTCAATTTTATAAAATAAACGGAATTACGCTATGTGCAAAACTTTATCTGTTTTTATGGCGAGTTTATTTGGAGTCAATTCCCCCCTGGACCCCTGATGCAGTGGTGTTTCTTGATGATGCTGAGAGGTTAAGAAGGTTACCAGGCTGGTTGGTGTCCATCTTAGCTGAGGAATAGTGGATGCAGTTTTAACCATTGATGACCTATACCTGACATGCCTGATTTTTTTCTCTGGTGAGTTTGAACCCCTAAGGGGGATTACTTCAACAAGTCACATGGGATGATACGTGGTCCACATTTAATACAGAAGAAGTCACCTTGATGCGATTTTGAACTGTCCACCTACCACTATTTCTGCACTCAATGAACATTTATTTATTTATATTTATTTATTTTATCTTTTATTGCATTTATTTTTGATTGTGGACTCAGTATCTTTAAATTGCTCTGATTTAATTCTTGACATTTGAATATTTTGAGCGCTGTTTTTAGTATTTTATCTCTCAGGAATATTACTGCTTGAATTTTTTACTATCCATTTTTATATACTGTATTTATTTTAAACGGCTGCTCATTTATATATATTTATTAAGTTATTTATATATATTCCTATTGATCCAATTGTGTCTAATTGTAATATAAACTGTATTTCCGACATCAGGCGCTGAGTAGTGTACATAAGGCCCTTTTAGTCACACTCTTTTTATAATTACCATCAGCTGTTAAAGATTCCCTCAGTACATACCCCCAGGAAACCAAAGTCTAATGCCCCGTACACACGGTCGGAATTTCTGACGGAAAATGTCCTATCGGACCATGATGTCGGAAAATCCGACCGTGTGTGGGCTCCATCAGACTTTTTCCATCGGAAATTGCGACGGAAAAAAATTGAGATCCTGCTCTCAAATTTTCCGACAACAAAGTTCGATCTGACTTTTTCCGATTGTGTGTAGCGAATTCCAACGGACAAAGTGGCACGCATGCTCAGATCACATTACAAGACCAAAGCTATTGGCTACTAGCCTCTACGTAGTTCTGTCGTACGCAACGAACGTCACCACGTTCAGAATGATCGGATTTTCCGTCAACTTTGTCCGACCGTGTGTATGCAACACCAGTGTCGGCCAAAATCCGTCGGAAAAAATCTGACGGATTTTGTGGTCGGAATTTCCGACCGTGTGTACGGGGCATAAGAAAGTCTTGACTGCCTAATTTAACTATTACAAATTGCCATTAATTTTCGATGCAAAAATAAGCTGACATTTTCTCTTATGCAATTTTGTATGGATGTGATGATTACGTAAAAATTTGTTTCAGAAGACAAAAATGTTTCCCATCAGTTACATAATTTTTTAATAATTGACAGCCTTCTCATGCTCTTTTTGACACAATTAAAGAAAATCTGACAGAAAGTGAATTGATAATCTCTTTCTGAAAAGGGAATTCCCTTAAATCAAGTCAAAGTGAGGTCAGAAACACTTACATGCAGATTAGTTAATGGTCAGCAGTGTTAATTTTGTCCACTAAAAAATTTTAGTCGACTAAATGAATACTATTTTAGTCAACTAATATGCAACTAAACCAATTGAGACTAAGGCCCCTTTCACACTTGTGCGACTTCAAAGTCACGTGATTTTACCGTGATTCGCGGCCGCGATTTTTGCAGTGATTTCAAGGAATGCCTGTGTAAGTGGCGTCAAAATCGGACCAAAGTAGTGAAGGGACTTACTTTGAAGTCGGAACAACTTGAAGTCGTAGTAATATGAATGGCTGTCATTGGAAATCATGGGGAACGACTTGTCATGCTACTTTGTGGGACAAGTCATATAAATGTGAAAAGGGCCTAAAACTAAATTGAAATTTTACTTCAAAATTAACACTGGTCTGTAGTGCATGTTTATACCTTGATATATATCAATATTTGAGATTTTTCACTCCAGCAGTATAGAATGAGTTTGGAAATTGTACAGAAATGTTAACTAATGCATTACAATTTAATTACATTTAAATTACATTTAGGTGACTAAAATTAGTTTTAGGCAACTAAAATGTACTGGAGATTTTAGTTGACTAAAACGTAGGACATTATAGTCAACTAAAATGTACTGGAGATTTAGTCAACTAAATATGACAAAGTAAAACAGAAGACTAAAATGGGACTAAAACTAAAATGCCATTTTAGTCCTAAGACTAAAACTAAAATCGAAATTTGCTGCCAAAATTAACACCGATGGTCAGGGACTCAAAATGTATCATAGCTTTTGCAATGACAGGCAACAACTATGCTTAGGAGGAGGTTGGCAATAGAAGCCTATAAAGGTTTTTTCATAAAAGTATAACAACTTCCTTACAAGTAAATAAAGTGAATCAGTTATTTATTTTTTTCACCTTCTTTCATATATTATATAAATGGTGATCCTGCCTATCCATGGGCCTTCCACTTCCTGGGTGACAATGTTTTCTTGGCTTGCAGCGTACTTACTGCAGCATTGTCACCCAGAGTGGCCGCTGTAGTAATTTGAACTACAGGGGAGCATCATTATGTATGCGGAGGAGGGATATCAGCATTGTTACTAATAAATATTCCCTCCCACTGGCAATCAGCACAGAACATGTATCCAATGGGCAAATCTGCATCTTGAGGAAGTGACACAGGGCGACCTTTTGGATCCTTCCTCCAAGTTTTAGCACTGTGAAGGGTTCAGCAGTCCCTGTGATGTCATCACAGGGACAAAGGAGGTTTTTTTTTTCACTAGTAGGGAAAGGTAAGAAATAAACAAAAACACAAGTGACTGCCAATACATAAAAGGGGGAAAGCCATAAAAATATGTTGTACCAGAGAAAGATTTTAATGTTACAGACATTTCCGGTGCTTCATATACGAAATTTCAGGATATTACTTGTTACATGCAACTTTAAGCTTAGGTTTAGGAGTTAGACTAATTGGTCTGAAGTTTCTCTTATTATTTTTTTTAAACATTTTTTATTTTTTTTTTTAAACATAATCAATATCAGTGTCCACAGAAGAATGTGACTATTAACACCAAAGTGTCACAGCCACAAATGTGAGTAATTCACAAAACTTTTAACTAAAAACAGAAATAGTCCACAAGTGTTCAACTCCAGCCTTCACCCAGTGATTGGAAACCATCCTCCGTGTTACAAACATTCATGCCCCCCCCCTTCTCGTTTCTTTTCCTCGCAGCCGGCCCATTCACAAAGTGAATTCCTGCACAGGTATGTGCACTAACATTAAAAGTCAGCAGCTACAGGTTTTGTAGCTGCTGACTTTTAATTTTTATTTCTTGGGAGGGGGAGCCTGAAGCGCCTCTTTAAGTGTGGACTTTGACTAGGCCACTCCAAAACCTTGATTTTGTTTTTTTTAAGCCATTCAGATTTGAACATGCTGGTCTGCTTTGGACCATCTGCATATGCTGCAACTTTGTTGATTCCCTCCTACCGTTATTCCCCAGATGTCCTTGTTAAGCCGAATTCTACACAGTAAAGGTTTCACTATCAGTGCAAACAATAAAGGGGACAATGGGCATCCCTGCCTTGTCCCATTCATTTTCGCAAATTGGGGGGGGGACGGGACATTTGACATACTCCATTTACCTTCACTTGAGCTGTAGGTTCTTTATACATGCCTGCAATCCATCTAATCATTTTCCCTCCTAGTTTTATATGGCGCAGAACTGCAAACATGAACCCCCATCCCACCCGACAACTTTATTGATCTGTGCAAAATGTACAAGGATTCCCAGTCTTGGACTTGTTACTCTAGTTGTCAGTGCTCAATTTTTTCCTGAACTGGTTTAGCTTCTTCTGAATGCCTGGGTACTGAATAGGGAATAGTAATTTTGTTTTTTTAGAGCCCTTTCACACAAGTGTTAAGTCTAGATCTGTCTTTCAGTTTTTTCTATCTGTACATACATAAATCCAATTCTGTTTATGTCTGTAAAATTTAGGTGATCAGAATGGAAGTTCTACTTTCCCCCCTCTCTTCCTCCCTGTAATTTTCTGTGACATGTCACAGGTCCCAGAAGACTATAGCCATTCACAAAGCACAGCGCGGCTCTCAAACACGCAGTGAGAAGCTGGCTGTGAAGCCGCAAGCTGTCCCAGCCAGCTGCCCAGAGTTAAGATGCTGGCGCCGGGAACCTGAAGGCTAGTAGAGAACTAGCCTGGGTGAGGACCGCGCTTAATCCATGGACAAGTAAGATATTAGATTTGTAGCTGCTGACTTTAAATTTTTTTGTTGCAAAGTGGAGAACTGCTTAAAAAAGGTACTACAATTTTTTCACAAACAATAAGAGTTTTAAACATTCTAAAGCTAGCCATGCATTGGAATGATCGTTTACACAAAAAACTTTGGCAGAGGCTTCATGAATGTACAAAAGCATGTCAAAATTTTGTTTGTTCTTAACATTTGATTTTGGAATGAATGACATTTCCCAAACGAAAACCACATACACTGTTAGAAATTTGTTTGTCGCGACAAATTTTCCATCCTGCGCCTTCTAATTTTCTATTCAGTACAGTCTAAAATGAACAAATCGATATGACCCCACTCATCCCTTCAGGTTTTTTGGATGAGACTTACAACTGTGAATGAGGAAATGTTTCACCAGTTTTACTTACTGTGCTTTTAGCAGGTCTTTCTCTCTCTTCTCCAGTTCTGCTCTCGCTTTATTCCTTTCTTCTTCCTCCATATCAAGTTTTGCTTCAAGAGCACTCCTTTCTTCATCGATCCGTGCTTGCATCTCTGCCATTTTATCAGGGGATACCTTTTTCTTGCCTATAAATATATGGCCAATTAATATGACAAATGCAGCAAAGCCATGCTGCTGAACTAAACCACCATCCAGAATTCCAAACACGTAAAACACAAAGCTTGTATTTAACCAATAGGAATACTAATCTGATTATCTCAGTCCTTTGCTAGAAGGCCGTGTACAATCCAATTCCAATATATGTTGTATGAATTGTAAAGTGTAATAAAAGAAAATATAAATATGAGGACGATGACTTGATGGAACAGGTCTGATTTGTAAAGTTAAAAAAGAACTATGCTGCCCATATTAATCAGAGATTCTAGTTGTTTGTCAATACAGGGTAAACTTTTTTTTACCAAGGGCAAGACAACCCCTTTGCTTCCAAAAGGCTTAGAAATCTGTACAAATATGACATGCACAGTACATTACAAGGGGAGTTAGCCACTGCTCGGAGCAGGAAAATAAAACATTTTGTGATATGCAACTGCAGTTACATTTGCTGCAAGTTTTCAAGAATGTCTTTTTGTCAGGCAGGTTGATAATATATACAGTTGTGCTCATAAGTCTACATACCCTGGCAGAATTTATGATTTTTGGCCATTTTTCAGAGAATATGAATGATAACACAAAAACATTTCTTGTACTCATGGTTAGTGTTTGGCTGAAGTCTTTTTTTTTTTTTTTTTTTAATCAATAAACTGCGTTTACTCTTTTTTAATTTAAATCATAATCACAACAAAAACTACCCAAATGACCCAGATTAAAAGTTTACATACCCCAGTTCTTAATACCATGTATTGCCTCCTTTAACATCAATGACAGCTTGAAGTCTTTTGTGGTATTTGTGGATGAGGCCCTTTATCTTCTCAGATGGTAAAGCTGCCCATTCCTCTTGGCAAAAAGCCTCCAGTTCCTGTAAATTCCTTGGGCTGTCTTGCATGAACTGCACGTTTGAGATCTCCCCAGAGTGGCTCAATGATATTGAGGTCAGGAGACTGAGGTGGCCACTCCAGAACCTTCACTTTATTCTGCTGTTCAGCCAATGACAGGTCGACTTGGCCTTGTGTTTTGGATTATTGTCATGTTGGGATATCCAAGTACATCCCATGAGCAGCTTCCTGGCTGATGAATGCAAATGTTGCTCCAGTATTTTTTGATAACATACTGCATTCATCTTGCCATCAATTTTGACCAAATTTCCTGTGCCTTTGTAGCTCACACATCCCCAAAACATCAGCGATCCACCTCTGTGTTTCACAGTAGGAATGGTGTACCTTTAATCATAGGCCTTGTTGACTCCTCTCCAAATGCAGTGTTTATGGTTTTGGTCTTATCACTCCAAATGACTTTGTGCCAGAAGGTTTGAGGCTTGTCTCTGTGCTGTTTGGCGTATTGTAAGCGGGATACTTTGTAGAATTTGCGTAGTAATAGCTTTCTTCTGGAGACTCGACCATGTTTCTTCTTTCTTCAAGTGCCTCCTTATTGTGCATCTTGAAACAGCCACACCAAATGTTTTCATAGAGTCCTGTATTTCACCTGAAGTTATTTGGGGCTTTTTCTTTGCATCCCAAAATATTTTCTTGGCAGTTGTGGCTGAAATTTTAGTTGGTCTACCTGACCGTGGCTTGGTTTCAACAGAACCTCTCATTTTTCATTACTTGTTTAGAGTTTGAACCCTTTTGATTGGCATTCTCAATTCATTGGATATCTTTATATCCCTTTCCTGTTTTATAGAGTTCAACTACCTTTTCCCGCAGATCCTTTGACAATTATTTTGCTTTTCCCATGACTCAGGATCCAGAAACGTCAGTGCAGCACTGGATGAAAGATGCAAGGGTCTGTTTGGAGTCCAGAAACTCATTGACCTTTTATACACACACACTAATTACAAGCAAACAGATCACAGGTGAGGATGGTTACCTTTAATAGCCATTCAAACCCTTTTGTGTCAACTTGTATGCATGTTATCAGGCCAAAATCACCAGGGTATGTAAACGTTTGATCAGGGTCATTTGGGTAGTTTCTGTTGTGATTATGATTTAAAAACAGTAAACACAGTTGATTGATAATAAATGGCTTCAGCCAAACACTAACCATGAGTGAAAAAAAATGTTTTGGTGTTATCATTCATATTCTCTGAATAATGGCCAAGAAATCATTCTACCAGGGTATTTAAACTTATGAGCACAACTGTAGATTGACTATTTTTGATAACTTGACACAAATTTGGTTAGCTGAAATTCAGTTACGTGTTAGCATGCCAGCATTCATTTAATAGTATATAGTACTGTTGGTAAGAAAACTCCAACTTTTATTATGCAGATAGTCACAGCAACCTCAATACACACTTTAGAGAAGCACTTGCCTTAAAGGCCTAAATCAATGTGAACTAGGCAGACCAGTACCTGCAACAGACCACCATATCACTTAGAAAGACTGAGCTCAAACCCATCACACCAACCTGCTGGTTCTTGCGTTATCAAGCAGTAGCAATTAAATCACAGGTGAGCAGCAGTGAAGAGAGAAAAAAACATGGAAGTTATATTACTCTTACAAAAACGTAAACCTGGTCACTGGCGGATTTTGATGAATTATGGTGAGACTTTGGGAAACTGAAGAAGCAAGGTAATATATTAAATTAAAGGAGTGTATTTATTTAAAAAAATAAAATAAAAAATCAAGCAATTTTCCCAGTAATCGTGCAGATGGGGCAAAAAAACAAACAATGTTATTAGACTATTTCCTGTGCTGGTTTAATGATTAGAGACTTATATGATACTTTGTGCCCACTAGTGGCCAAATGCAGTATATTCTATTTGAAAGTAGAACCATAGGCAAACTTTTTTTACATTTTGGATCGAGTAAGGAAGGATTATAACTCCTGCCTTTTTTTTTGCCATCTGTGTCCCATTGCAGAGATTTCCCTTCACTTCCTGTTCCATAGCCAAACAGGACGTGAGAGGAAATCCCTACAAATGAAGAGAATTCCTTGGGGACCCCAAGGTCAAGACAACCCAAAATTTGGGATTTTATTTTTATTTCACTTTCAGGACAAATAGAGAGAGGGTGACTCGCCCTTGTGGAGGGTACAGACAGCAATACAAGCTGACATGGGTTTTAATCTGTCTCCACTCTATCCAAAACTAATTAAAAAAAAAAAAGTTTTGCCTCTAGTTATACTTTACCATTCGTTTTTGTCCCATTTGCACAGAACACATATAAATGCCTTTCTCTGGGCAAATTGCTATGCATTTTTTTTTTCTTTAGAAATACATCCCTTAATGTTTAAGAACCCATTCATTTTTGGCATCATGTAAATTACACATAAGCAACATGCAGCCTTAACAGAAACTGTACTAAAGTAGTGCCAATTCTTAAGTGCCGTATCACTGTGATAATAACCAAATTACAATGCAACCTGTTGCAGTCAGACTGGTACACATTGAATTAGAATTCGGTACAATGAGTTACTGAGATAAAGAACAATGCTTTGTGCTGATAATAACAACTGGGCACCCCAAAAACTGAGTGAGAACACAGGTATGACATCTTTTAAATAACAGGACAGCTGTGAGCCCCCCCCCCCCCCAACTTGAGTAAACAAGTTTGCCAAGGCAGGCCATAGACGGTACAAATATGTTTCCTGCAATGGCGGGTTGTAGGAAAGTGATTTGCACTATTCCCACATAAGCACAGTCAGTGCTGACAGGGGAATCCTTCATGCCAAGCCATTGTCTTCTCCCGGCCAGGAGAGGACAGTGATTATTGCTAGCGGCTGTAACAGCCGCTAGCGATATTCGCAACTGAATCCAGCAGGCTGGTTGTACCCAGTACATTCAGCCTGCCCACACACAGATAAAATCTTGGCCAATTCCTGCTGAACTGGCCGAGATTTGAACCTTCTATGGCCAGCCTAAGAGTCTGGACACTTCGGAGTAGCAGAAACCATTTTGCTGGCCATTACTTAGCAGATAACTAACAAACAAGGATTTGCTAAAGCTGTAAATAACGAACTGAATGTTTTATCAGGAAGTCTGTAACGGAACACTGCAGTATGTCAGAGCTTGCTTATCATTCTCAATGTCTGTTAACAATAAACCTCTGCCAAGATTATGAGCACTTCCCACTCAGGGAATTCGCCCATCATAAAACTGTAAACCATTTTAGTTTTGCCACACTCTGAACCTCAGGGTATTTAAGTCCTGAAGTCCAGCAGAGTTACACACCCAAGCGTTGTTCTTCTTTCCTATAAACTATATATGGTAATATTGTAAGGTTTGCTGACGCAGAGAATAAAGTTAAGTCCAAATGAGCTGCCAGCATACGCCCAGAGATTTATGACTCTGGTAATTATCTCTTTTTACTACTATTAAAAGCTAAGTTTGTGGTCACTGGGTGTCACTTGAATCTATGCATGTAAGGACCTCATCCATATGAATCGATACCTACGAATAAAGCTTCTTCTTTGCTGCGGATCAGGAGTCTTGATTGATCTAAGGTGACCAAGAGATTTTCCTAACAGTAGGTTATATGGTTTTCAGTGGCATAGTTCACACCAGTGCTTGCAGTTCCAGGGCTTTCCAGTACAAAAGTAGAACATGTTGTCTGCATGTGACTGTACTGGAACGCTGTAAAGACGCATAAAAAATGCACTGGAACACACATGAAGAAGAAGAAGAAGAAGAAGAAGAAAAAAAGAAGAAGAAGAAGAAGAAGAAGAAAAGAAGAAGAAGAAGAAGAACTGAAGAAGAAAAGAAGAAGAAGAAGAAGAAGAAGAAGAAGAAGAAGAAGAAGAAGAAGAAGAAGAACGCACCAAAAACGTACATTCAGAATAGCATCTGGAACGCATCCGGACTGAGTTTCTATGGTGTGAACTGGCTCTCTCTCACAAAATACTATGCACTTTAAAAACAGTGTAACTGATGCTCTTAGTCATTGTTGTGTCACATGAGAGTGTCAGTGTTAAGATTATATGCATGTCTAAAGCTGAACTCCAGCAATTATTTATATTGCACACCTATTTTGGAGCTCGACACAATGCAAGTATACTTCTAAGGGATGGAAAACATGTAGTAGTTGGTGTTACTGCAGTGTTGGCCACAATACTCCGGGTCCTGCTCAGGTTCCCCACTGCATACTGACAACAGGGTGTCATTCGCTTGGCAACGCCATTATTCATTAAACTCTTTGTATTTTTTTTTATAAATACAGGGTGTTCTCCGATTGGACAAGGTGAACATCATGACATTACGACCCCTCTTTTCCACCTCGCCCAATCAGCGAATGGTGACAGTTCCACATGAGCGAACCTCTGTGCTCAGTGTGCAATGGGGCAGGAATTTGTACAGAACCTAGATCGTGGATAGCAATGTAGTAGCCAACGCTATATCTTGGCCTAGGCCAACAAGGCCCAGGCCTAGGGCAGCCCAAAAAGTGTCTCCCTTGGCTTGCGCTATCTTTTTAGTGCAGCGCCAGTCTTATGGGGGCGAACTGGGCCAGGAGGCAAATCGGTCTGGCATCCCCATAAAGCGGTCACACTTCTGCTGGTATTATCATACCAACAGGACCGCCATCAGGGGAGGACAGCCCATACATATGTAGGAGGACCGGGAGGAACCCAACCAATAAGTTGTTGTGTGGACGGTCAAGTTTTGACTGTCCTATCAGCACAGCGGACCTCTCACCTGAGTTCTCATCTACAGAGAGACAGATGCCATGATAGGAGGCTGAAACTGTCTGGAGGAGAAAGTCAGCTGACAGGCACGGGCCAGTAGAGTAAAGGGGGAGGAGCTCTCCACTGTGTGAGGAGATCCCATGTCGGGAGAGGCGCAATGGAGACACATGGAGGGAGCCAGGCAGGCTATAAGTACCGATCCTGAAAGGAAAACCACACCACTTGAGTGGAAATT
Source organism: Lithobates sylvaticus (assembly GCA_028564925.1). NCBI lineage: Eukaryota > Metazoa > Chordata > Amphibia > Anura > Ranidae > Lithobates > Lithobates sylvaticus. The sequence goes on from CM053029.1 coordinate 299,859,607, forward strand.
TTAGGACAACTACCTAGCTGCCATGGGGCTTTTAATCTGGGTAGTAGGGATGGTGCAGATGCAAGGGAGACTGAGATGGTCAGCTACACTTAGGAGGTAGGTAGTAAGACTTTTCTGCAAACCTTTGGATGATCACAATCTATATATACACACACACACACACACACACACACACACATATATACACACACACACACACACACACAGTATATACTAGAAAACCCTGAGGGCTTTCGAGCTTGCAATGATGCATATGGCAGTTACATATTAGGAAATTATCTTATTTATTTGCCTTTGGCAGAGGAGTTGCTATACAGTAGAGCTGCACGATTCTGGGAAAAATGAGAATCACAATTCTTTTGCTTAGAATAAAGATCATGATTCTCAATAACTTTTTTATTTTAAAGATTCTCTCATAGATTTTATATTATATATATATATATATATATATATATATATATTTTTTTTTTTTTCTATTTTTTTTCCCTTTCTTGTGGAGTTTAACTTTGATATAGATTTTTCTTTTTTTTTAAATTAACCATTTTAAAATGTAGATCTGTGGGTGGTGCAGCATGGCAACATAGGGAGGACTGAGATTACCCCCTCCTATGTCATGGGCTTTCTGAATATCAAGTCCAAGCAGTCATAATATATTATAAGCTCACATTTGTGTTGGAAAAATCCAATCGGATCAATGCTGGTGCGCACACTCCACACTGCGCAGTCACTGCAGTGTCTCTTGGCCGTGGTCTCCAAAGAATAAACGTGGTACCGCCCACGCCCAGGCATCCACCGCGGCGCATCATGCTCTCTGCTCTGCTGACGTCAGTTTCTGTTCCTGGCGTCCTGTTCCGGTATCGGCGCCATTTAAGTTCCTTGCTGATTCCAACGTCTTCTCCTCCGGTCCAGGCTACATCCTGGGGACACCCGAAAAAAACTGCGGTAATCCAGGCTGGAGATCTTGGGGGGGGGGGGGTGAATCAAGATCCCGATTCTATATACAATTAATCGCGCAGCTCTACTATAGAGTATATTATAGTGACTTATCATAGAAATCCGTTACTGGTAATCTATATAGGAGGTAGATGTTGATGTTTATGCAGTAGCTGACTAGGGGTACCCAGACCCTTGGATAGAAGGAAAGCTACACGGTTTGGGTGAAACTTGCACGGTACTTGCCTAGCTGCCAAAGGGCTTTTAATCTAGAGATGGTGCAGACACAAGGGACGCTGACATGGTCACCTATACCTGGCAGGTAGGTTTAGTCTGTATGGTGCGGAGAGCAGATGAGTGCTCAGTTACTGTGTCTTCAGTGAGGCTTACACGCTGCTCCGACACTCGGGAGCATAGTTTATCAATGTCCTGTCTCATGAGACCCATCTCAATCTTAGTGGCGTGTGTGGCTTGACAAGTGGCTATCGCCGACATTATGTTCCCCACAAAGCTTGGTGGGGGAGAGGTGCCCTCCAGCGCGTCCGTCGACGACGCCATGTTGCTCTTCCACATGCTGCAAGGCTTCACGTGGGCCACAGGAGATGGGATCTGTACCTCTGCTTTCCTCTACCAGGGGTTCTTAGGTGGAGCAGCATCTCATCTGGATAGACCCCAGTTGTGGCCAGGTAGAATAGCACCCAGGAGAAGGATAATAGCAGGGTCAGCCAGCAGAGCTCTGGAATATGCAGCCGCTCAGGATGCCATCTTGGACATGCCCCCTGGCAGGTAGGTAGTAGGACTCTCCTGCAATCCTTTGCTTGTGTAAGTTTACATATTAAGGAATCTTAACTTTATTTCTGTTGATTGCTAAAGAGAGAAAAAAAAAAAACTGATGGATTTATTTGTTCCTGCCCCCAGTCTTCCTTTGCTCAATGCCTGGACCACATACCTTAATAATCGTGCTATATGTTTTCAGCTGCACCACTGGCATATCCTCTTAGTCCTCACCATGAATTAAAGAGGAAGTAAAGCCTCCTTGAAAAAAAAAAAAAAAAAAAACGGAACCTGCAAGGCAAAGGCATTATGAGCTAGTATTCATAGCATACTAGCTCATTATGAATAACTTACCTGAGAACGAAGCCCTCAAAGTTTTTTTCTAAATATCTCCTAAACCATGTAGGTTTAGGAGATATTTATTGGACCTACAGGTAAGCCTTAATCTAGGTTTACCTGTATGTCAAAGTGGTTTGTAAGGGTTTACTAAATTTGTGCTTAAAGTAGAACTATAGGCAACACTTTTTTTTTTTTTTCTCATTTTGGATAGAGTAAGGGAGGGTTATAGCCCGTCTGTGTATTTTTTGCCATCCCTGTCCCATTACAGAGATTTACATTAATTTACATTAATTTCCAGCCCCATAGCCCAACAGGAAGTAAGAAGAAATATCAGAAATTAAGGGAATCCATTGCCCCTCCCTCCACGGCCCTCAGAGCTAGTGTCCCCACTGGAAAATTAAACAAGAAGGGGTGTGGCCTTGACAGGAAGGGGTTGGTCATATTTAGGGGGTGCACGAGTTTAGTCAAGCTAGGGCAGCACAAAACCTAAATACACCACTGGTAGTAGTGCCTACTAATACAGTTACTTTCAGCTCCCCCAGCAATCCACCATGTATGTGAAATGCATACTTGCATTGTGCCAAGCTGGACCAATGTAAATGCACAATGCAAATAATTTCTGGAGTTCAGGATTAAGGTCTCTTGTTCACAGTTATAGAAGAAGAAGAGGCATGCTGCAAGGGATAAGATGACCTCCTAAAATGTCATCTACAAAAAGGACCTAAAGAGTATGGGCTAGTTTTATATTTATACATTATATATTCATCCACTTCGTGAACTGAGAAATACTACAGTCCTTAAAGTTGAACTTTACATTTTCTAACATTGAAATTATTGCTGGACCAAACACATACCATGCAGATTTCTTAATCTTTCAATTTCTCCTCCAAAACTCACTGCTTTATAACCCACCCCCCTAAAACCACCTTCAAACTTACCCAATATCCCTTTGCGTCCTCCTCCAAACCCAAGTTACTTTCTCATTGCTTTTTTTAAGATCTCCTCTAAAACTCAGCCACTCTTCTATCATCCAGTTCACACACCCTATGTATGGCCTTCCCCAAACCAAAGTCATACGTCAGTCACCATCCTCACTCCTTTAGACTCCTTTAGATTTACCAAAACCATATAATATAGGAGGTCAAACCTAAACACTTTAAATTTGTATGCAATCAGGCAGGCCCTTGCACTACATAGTTGAAGGCAAATCTAAAAGAAAATTGAACAAGAAAATTATTTAACGTATGGCTAGCTTTAAGCAGTCCCCAGTGGGAGAACACAGTCATTTTTGCTAGCCGGGAGAACACAATGGCTCTGCGGGAGGGATTCCCCTGTCAACACTGTCTGTGTGACAGACTGTGCTTATTTTGCTGTATTTATGGCCGCCTTATTCCTCAGTCATTTATCATTCCACCTCTGTATTCTTTTCATCCAATCATCCAATCATGCTTTGCAGAAGTTGAATTGCTGCTTGTTTGATAAATGACCGATAAACTAATGTTAGAATAATATGTTGATCTTATGTTAATGTAGGTTTTACTTGCATATAAGCTGAGGTGCAAAGAGAAAATGTGCAGATACTTATATATTTACCAAGTTTATGAAGGAAAGAAGAGATTACGTAAGAAGGGCAATTGACTGTGTTCAGAGGAGGGATAACAGAGGTATGGAAGAGAGGGGAGTGCATATTTATGAGACAAGGGTTTAGACCAGGAGTACACCTGATAACCATAAAATTTGGAAGAGGAATCATAAAAGGTTCTGAGAAACACAGTAATACATACTTTTAAACGAGCCAATGCCTAGATCAGCTTGTATTTAAGATTAGTATGTTTTATCATGCTTCTAGATAGCCAGTGAAGTAAATAAATGAAGGTATATATTTGTACAGCTGTATCCGCCTATTCTATAGGCTGGTTCTCTGGGCATGTCTGATATACTTGAGGGCTTTTTCCATTGAATTTTCTTGGTGATTGTTTTACGATGTAGTTACCAGGTCTTTTCTCAAACCCCACCAAGTGTTCAAGTTTAGGACCAACATGCAGAATATGAGAACATGTGTGCATAACCAATTTGTACACACATGCTGGGGCCAATTTAGACAGCTGCCAATTACATTGTACCTACCAGCATGTCTTTGGAGTGTGGGAGTACCCGGAGGTAACCCGCGCAAACACAGGGAGAACATGCAAACTCCAGGCAGACTATGTCCTGGCCAAAATTCAAACCAAGGACCCCACTGCTGGAAGGCATAAGTGTTACCCATGGATCAACTGTGATGCAAACCAATACAATCTTTTTCACTAAATATTTTACTGTAAATATAGAGCAGCAAGACCACAAAGACACAAAAATGGTAAGTAAAATTTGCTTCTTCAAAAAAAAAAAAAAAAAAAAAAAGCTATTTAGGGCAGAGCATATGATCTGAACGCAAAATATTCCACAGCAGAGCATTTGCAAAGTGTCAGGATGTGAAAAAAACTAAAACGCAGTAAAGATGAAAGCATGCATTGGGGTTTCATCATCCATATTGCTTCAATAGCAGGTAGCAGTGCAGCAACTGAATGGGGAACACAGAGCATGTTCAAGCATTAGCTCAGGAGCTGCCACTCACTAGGTAACTTCTTATCCACTGGTCTCTCTATCACTGTGGAGTCTGAGTTGCTACTGCTGCTACTGCCTGGAAAGAAAAAAAGATGGCCCCAAAAGACATAATGGAACATAATTCATGGCAAAACAAATGTCAAACACAGCAAGTGTACACTGAAAACCTGGAACATCATCTGCATGCATTTTAACAAAATGCACAGACTGGAACTAAACAAAGATCCTCTTTACCTCTTTTTACTCATGCAAAACCTTCATCCCAAAAAAAAAAAAAACTGATAACGTGCGAGCAGGAGTTTGGCTTTTGGTAGTACATTTATCAAGCCCCTCCTCCCAGACTGACAATGCTGCGGTGTCCCCTGTGCTTCTTCATCCAGAGTGGGGGCAGTCCAACACACACAAAAGTGAATGGTGTTAAACTGGCAGTAACGCACAAATCTATATGGCGTTAAACTGGCAGTAACGCACACAGAACTATATGGCGTTAAACTGGCAGTAAAGCACACAGAAGTAAATGGAGTTAAACTGGCAGTAATACAATCAAATAGACGGTGTTCAACCATCACTAAACTGACGCTATCTGAACTGTCCCTACCCTAGCTATACACTAATGCATGTATGAATAATATGGTCTCACTACACTACAGTGAATCTGAGCTGTCCCTACTCTAGCTGCACACTATGAAAATCTGAATGATGGTCCTCCTCACTACACTCACACTATCCCTAGACTGACACTAAACTAATATTCTACACTGACAATTGAAGCAAAATAGCGATTGCAGACTGACAGCGGTGAGAGCCGGCAGTGCGGAGGATGGTCTATGTGGACAGCTTTACCCCGGATGCCCTGATACTTAGATGTGCCTCTTTTAATAATCAACCATGTGAATTGCTAAATGTTGTACCTTCATTAAATGTAACCATATTGCTACACTTGGAGGCACCTCTATTCTCTTTTATACTTTGTAGCTCCTGCTGGATTTTGCTTCTAATTCCCCTTGTGAATGCTGCCTTTTGTGGATGGACATTTTATGGTTACACATTGCTTAATCTATAAACTGAAGGACTTGATTGTGGAACGAATCATCTCAGTTTCCATCATTTCTTATGGGGAAATTTGCTTTGATATACAAGTGCTTTGGATTACAAGCATATTTCTGGAACAAATTATGCTTGCAATCCTAGTTATTACTGTACTTTGAAATGCCTACTTTCCAAAAAAGGAGTCATTTGGGTAGTATTTGTACTTTCCTGGCTTGTTAGGCCCCTTTCACACCAGACGGATCTGTAATGATCCGCCCCGTGAACATCCGCTTGTTCAGCGGGGATCGATCCGTTGATCCCTACTGACCCGGGGGATGACAGAGCAGGGACCGCACCGTCAGATCTCCACTCTCCTCTATGGGGGATCGGATGAACACGGACCGTCTGTCCGTGTTCATCCGATCCACTTTGCAGATGGATAGACAAATAGGATTTTCCTCCGTCTGCAGAATCGGATCATAGCGGGGACGGATGATATTGGGTGTCAGCGGATGTTCATCCGCTGACACCCGCTATCCCATAGGGATGCATGCATGTCCGTATTTCATCCGAAAATGGATGGATGAAATATGGACATACGGTCGGCACGTGTGAAAGGGGCCTTAGTGTCTCAAGAAATGAGATAGGCCGTCATTACAGGTACATCAGGTGATCAATTTTAAGTGATTGTACACTCTACAATTTTCACACAGACCAAATAATATACACCGACATGGGTTATTTTTACCAAAGATATGTTGCAGTATAAATTTTGACCAAAACGTATGAAGAAAAATTACAAATTTGCCAAATTTTATAACAGAAACTAAGAAAAACTCTTTTTTTTATTTAAATGTCAGTTTTTTTCCATTTATAGCACAAAAATAAAAAACCCAGTGGTGATTACGTAGCACCAAAAGAAAGCTCTATTTGTGTGAAAAAAAGACACAAGCAGTACAATGTTTTACATGGAAATTTGGCGTTTTATATTGTAGGCCTGTAATTCTTAGGAATAATGCACTTAAATCTGTCCAAACAAGATGTCTAGTAGACATCCCGGGTATGATAAAGTTTGAAACTATCCCCTTTAAAAGGCCTTTAAAAAGGTCCTCTTTTAAATTATAATGTCCATCTTATTTTTGTACTTTGCATTGTATATGTTTGAATAAAGACTATTGCACAAAAGGTCTTTTCCTTTTGCTGCTCATTTTTGGCATGCTCAGCGTGGTTCTGAATAGGGGTGCAACGGATCAAAAAACTCACGGCTCGGATCAGGAGTCACGGATCGGATCATTTTTCGGATCAGCAAATAATAATTGAATTTGCAAAAACCTGTGAAAATTCCGCCACCATATAGTCCCCACTGTAATATCCACGTCATCTCCCCCACTGTAATATCCACGTCCTCTCCCCCCACTGTAATATCCACGTCCTCTCCCCCCACTGTAATATCCACGTCCTCTCCCCCCACTGTAATATCCACGTCCTCTCCCCCCACTGTAATATCCACGTCCTCTCCCCCCCACTGTAATATCCACGTCCTCTCCCCCCACTGTAATATCCACGTCATCTCCCCCCACTGTAATATCCACGTCATCTCCCCCACTGTAATATCCACGTCATCTCCCCCCACTGTAATATCCACGTCATCTCCCCCACTGTAATATTGGCTGGGTATCGCAGAGTATTGGCTGGGTATCGCAGAGTATTGGCTGGGTATCGCAGAGTATTGGCTGGGTATCGGCTGGGTAATGCAGAGTATTGGCTGGGTATCGGCTGGGTAATGCAGAGTATCGCAGAGTATCGGCTGGGTAATGCAGAGTATCGCAGAGTATCGGCTGGGTAATGCAGAGTATCGCAGAGTATCGGCTGGGTAATGCAGAGTATCGGCTGGGTAATGCAGAGTATCGCAGAGTATAGGCTGGGTAATGCAGAGTATCGCAGAGTATAGGCTGGGTAATGCAGAGTATCGCAGAGTATTGGCTGGGTAATCCAGAGTATCGCAGAGTACATTGGCTGGGTAATGCAGAGTACATTGGCTGGGTAATGCAGAGTACATTGGCTGGGTAATGCAGAGTACATTGGCTGGGTAATGCAGAGTACATTGGCTGGGTAATGCAGAGTACATTGGCCGGGTGTACCAAGATGGCCGCCGCTCCGGAGCTAGGCCGAAGCCGCGGCCTTTCCTAAGGCCGCCGGGTGTACCAAGATGGCCGCCGACGCTCCGGAGCTAGGCCGAAGCCGCGGCCTTTCCTAAGGCCGAGGCCGCGGAGCGCTCCGCGGATCGCGGGGTGTGCCGATCCGAACGGGGTGACCCGTTCGGATCACGGATCGGCGACGATCCGTTGCACCCCTAGTTCTGGAGGTGAATCAGTTTGCAGGAACCTAAGGCTACTTTCACACTGGAGTGGTGGGGGCGCTGGCGGTAAAGCGGCGCTATATTTAGCGCCGCTTTACCGGCGTTTTAGCAGCGCATTTTGGCCACTAGCGGGGTGGTTTTACCCCTCGCGAGCGGCTGAAAAAGAGTCAATACCGTCCGCAAACCGCCGCTGCAGCGGTGTTTTGCGGGCGGGTTCGGAGCGCTGCCCCGTTGTTTTCAATGGGAACGGGCGCTATAGGAGCGGTAAATATACCGCTCCTATAGCGAGCCAAAGATGTGGCTTGCAGGACATTTTCCAGCGTCCTGCAAGCGCACCGCTTCAGTGTGAAAGCCCTCGGGCTTTCACACTGAAGACACAGCAACAGCTGTTTCGGGTCGGTTTGCAGGCGCAATTTTTAGTGCAATAACGCCTGCAAACCGCCCCAGTGTGAAAGGGGCCTTATTGTGGTAGTGAGAAGGACCAACCTGGAAGGTTACCTGAAAGAATTGTACAAATATGTTCTGGACACACTTATTAAATGAAGGCGTCACAGCGTTTATGGTGAGTGTGAACTTTGGGTGGGAGCACGTGGTAGAGTCATGGAAGAGGTGTTCTGTAGTTTACAGTAAACATTTATTTAAATGGAAAAAGCACTTTTTAATGACTATGGACAGAAAGTTTGCAGAAAGTTTATATGTATTTGTATTGCTTTTAGTTTAACCTCCTTAGCGGTTAATTCCGAGTGTGGTTCGGGTGAATTTTCCATATCAAAAGCGGTACTCCCGAGCTACACTCGGGATCGAATCGCAGGCAAAGTTACTTACTTTGTCTCCATGATCCTGCGATGTTTCCCCGATCTGTGTGCGCGAGCCGTGTCCTCCGCCGGATCTATCACAGTGCCGAGCTTCGTTCCCTGCGAGCATTGCGACACACAGGGACGGAGCACGGTGCCAAATTCAAAAAGTGAAAAACACATTACACATACAGTACACTGTAATCTTACAGATTACATTACTGTATCACATTATTTCACCTTCCTTTTGTCCCTAGTGGTTTGTCCAATGCCCTGCATGCAGTTTAATATGATATATACTGTTCTTTCTGCCTGGAAACTGGAGATTGTCCATAGCAACCAAAAAGTGTCCCTTTACATCAAAAGTGGTTTTAGACCAGCTAGAAAACAGCGATAATAAATTAGAATCACTTGCAGAATTGAGCGATAGTGATTTGTGTGGAAATTCGTCATCAAACACTGAAAGTAATGACAGTGACAATTCTGCAACTGAGCAAATTTCTGTTTTTCATTTGATTACATTATTGAATAATTATTATATTATTATTTGTTATAATTATTTATAGTTATTTATTATTATAATTTATGATTTCGTGTTTCAAACTTTATCATACCCGGGATGTCTACTAGGCATCTTGTTTGGAAAGATTTAAGTGCGTTATTCCTAAGAATTACAGGCCTACAATATAAAACGCCAAATTTCCATGTAAAACATTGTACTGCTTTGAGCATCAGAAATCTGACATAATTATACCACCAGGGAGGTTAATACTAAAGCGCTGATCATTTTAGATTGTCACTAAAGCATATTCATTGCGTTTATGGTCATCTCCATTGTTAATAGTGTTTATGAGGGTTGCACTTTAAAAAAAAAAAAAAAAAAAAAAAGCACAGCTTTGATGGGAGTAGCTTTTTAAATAATTGATAAAATGTTTACCCTTGGAAAGCACAGGATCTATATTATTGCTATACATTACACCAAAAGCTTATCTAGAGCAGAAAATGATGGAAATTGTTAGATATTATTAATAAGATCACATCAATTTGCTTAGTCACATCAAATTTTCTCAGATCAAATCGATTTACATTGAAAAGGAAAAGATTTAATCAGCAGACCAATATTGTTTCATTAAAACTGAAACTTCTGTTTCATGATAAAAATTAAGATGAGATAAAGTAAGAAGACAAAGTTATTGTGCAGAAGTTAGACACCTAGCGGCATCTCCTAGTCTGCACACAAATACTTTAGAACATTATATGTAAAATACATTTTCCACAAACACATGATATGATGATTTATTTACATTTGTCACCTGTTAACAATCATACAATTAACCAGTAGTCGACCAGCCGCCATTATACTGTGGCAGGTTGGCTCTCCTGAGCAAATCGCCGTAGGTATACAATCGGGCGCGCGGCCGCCTAGGGGGCGCACCTGTGGCGATTGGATTTGCTTTAGAACTGATCAGTCTCCAGGCCAATGATTTCTGGCCTGGACCTGGTGATCGCTTCTGGCGAATGAGAGACTGTCCTCTGCCTGCAAGTGTAAACACAGGCAGAGGAAATGATGTCATCTCCCCTCGTGGAACTTTTTTCCATTCCAGAGAGAGGACAGAGGACATCTAACCGTGAGTTGCACAACAATACACTAACACCAGTACACGTAGGTATGCTTGTCACCCCCTGATCGCTCCCCCCAGTTAACCCCTTCACTCCCTGTCACAGTGTTACCAAGTGCAGTTTTAACTGATCACTGCATTGGTGTCATTTGTGACTAAAAAGTGTTAGGGCAGATTGTAGTAGGTCCCCCTAATAAAAGTTTAACCCCTTGATCACCCCCCCCGTTAACCCTTTCACCAGTGTCACTAATACAGTGTATAGATCTATATTCTGATCGCCATATTAGTGTCATGGGTTAGCCGGTTAGTTTCACTGTCAGACTTTTATAGCGTCAGGGTACCCCCATAGATTACAGAATAAAGGTTTTAACCCTTTGATCACCCCCAGTAAACCCTTTTGCCCTATCACCGGTGATCACCATATTAGTGTCACGGATGACGCTGGTTAGATATGGTTAGTTATTTTTTTATAGCGTCAGGACACCCGCCATATATTGCCTAAGTAAGGTTTAACCCCCTGATCACCCGGCGGGTGACATACATTTTTTGGTTTTAGCATCAGTTAGGGTCCGCGTCACCCCAGGCAGGGTCAGATTAGTGCCAATAGCGCTAACACCCACGCACGCACCATACAACTCCCTTAGTAGTATAATGTCTGAACGGATCAATATCTTTGATCTGATCAGAACTATATTAGCGTCCCTAGTAGTTTAGGGTTCCCAAAAACGCAGCGTTAGTGAGATCAGCCCAGTTACCTGCTAGCACCTGCGTTTAGCCCCTCCGTCCAGCCCAGCCCAGCCCACCCAAGTGCAGTATCAAAATCGATCACTGTCACTTACAAAACACTAAAACACATAACTGCAGTATTCGCAGAGTCAGGCCTGATCCCTGCGAATGCAAACTGTTTTTTTTGTAGCGTTTGAAGCAGTCGCTGACAATTAGGTGCTCTTTTTGCCTGTGAGTCTCACTAGTTGTACCAGTAAATTTAGAGACAACAATATCAAAACGAAGGTACACTAGTGAAGAGGCCTACACGTTTCTGAGCATGAAAGATGAGAGTGAAGAGGAAGTCACCCATCTGTCAGATTCAGTATCAGAATATGATCCTGTAGACAGCAGCGGCACCCTGACAAATGGCAGGGAGCATTACTCCATCGTCAGAGCTAAGATAAGGTGTACCCGACCCCATTCTTATTCTGTTGTTGAGGTGCAAGAACCGCAGGGCTCTCGTATGGAGCAGAGAGCCAGTACTACGGGCGCTCATCATTCTGGTGAACTGGCAAGCACCAGCGGCCTAGTACATCCTGGTCGTAGTCAAACCAGCACTGCAGTATCACGTGGTGACGTGGCGAGTCCCATAAGTGCAGTGCAAGCTGGTGCGGTGGCTAGCACAAGTAGTGTCCCGCAGGCACCAAGAAGACAAACACAGGCCCGTTGAGCCCATAATGCCCTTCCTGCTGCATTTGACTAATTGGAAGCCCACTACTTCTGCAGCACCCATACTTCCCCCATTCATTGGCCAACCCGGAATTCAGGTGGAAAGAGTTGATTTTACGCCACTTGATTTTTATTCGCTGTTTTTCACCGACGCTCTCCATAGATCTATTGTGGACCAAAGCAATTTGTATGCTGGTCAATTAATCGCCGCTAATTCCCAGTTGACCCTTGCCAGAGATTCGAAACCTATTATGGTTTCCGAATTTGAAACCTTCCTGGGCCTATCCCTCTTCATGGGCATAACTAAAAAGAGGGAGTTGCAGTCATTTTGGTCCACTAACCCAATTCCCCATATGCCCGTGTTCTCTGCATCCATGACCAGGGCTAGATACGAGCAGATCTTGCGATTTATGCACTTCAACGACAATGAACTCTGTCGTCCTCGGGGTGACCCTGGATTTTATTGGCTCTACAAAATTCGGCCCCTCGTAAACCACTTCGACAATAGTTTGCAGCCTTGTTTACTCCCGACCAAGTTGTCTGCGTTGACGAGTCCCTGATTACGTTTTCTGCCCGCTTGTCTTTCAAACAGTATCTTCCCAGCAAGCGTGCGAGATAAGGGGTCAAGTTTTATAAGCTCTGCGACAGGGCAACAGGCTTTACATATTGTTTTATGGTTTAGGAAGGAAAAGATAGTCATGTGGAGCCCTAGAACTGCCCAGACTACATATGGAGCGATGGTAAGATTGTGTGGGACTTGGTGTCACCCTTATTTCGGAAAGGGGTACCACTTGTACGTGGACAATTATTACACAAGCCTGCCACTTTTTAGTCACCTTTTTGATTGTGGAATTGGCGCATGTGGCATCGTGGGATATAATCGCTGGGGCTTACCCCAGCGGCTTGTAGATTCCCATCTTAGGCTGGGGGGAGAGAGCCTGCTTCAGATGTGTTAAAGTGGTGGGACACCCTGAAAACAAAAACTTTTAAAAATGTTAATAACAATTTCAAATGAAAAAAAAAAAATTTTTTTTTTTTTTACTTACCAGAAATGGCTGTTGCTAGGCAGATTGTCCTAATCTGCCTCCTCCAGCGCCGCGGTGATCTTCTCTCCTTCCATCTTCTATGGAATGGGGCGCAGTGTGTTATGGGAACTGTGTCCCACAACACATTGCGTTCCCCATTCACAAATCCCACTCGCGCATGCGCAGTAGGCCGCGCGCCGACTAACGCATGCGCAGTAGGCCGCGCGAAGCCGTTTCCCTTACTGGAGGATGGCGGCGCTGGATCCGGAACGCCGAGGGACATCTCGGCCTCCACGAACAGCATCGCGGGCGTAAGGGTAAGTGTACTTATTAAAAGACAGCAGCGACTTTTTTTTTTAGCTGCTGACTTAAATTTTTTTTTTTTTTTAGCTGACACACCGCTTTAATTTGCTTGCTTGTGGAGGGATTCACAGAATGTTTTTGTTCTGTCCTCCCTTCATGCAGATACGGCAGTCCAAATTCCAATGACGACTGGTGTTGTGGAGAAACCCCTCTGTGTCGACGAATACAACCTTAATATGGGAGGAGTGGAACTCAATGACCAGTTGATGACGCCGTACTTAATTGCCCGTAGAGCCAGACGTGGGTACAAAAAAAAAGTGTCTGTATGCCTGTTTCAATTGGCTCTGCTGAATGCATATGTGCTATACAAGGCATTAGTACAAACTGGATCCTTTCTTAAATTACAGGAAGAGGTCATCACAGCCTTTCAAATTTGCAGATGGTGCTGTGCCCCAACATCCCGGCTGCATGAGAGGGATTTTCCGTATGTCCTTCGTGGTACTCCTAAAAAATCTCCAAATGGCATCAAATTACAGATTAGACATTCTTATAATATGTCCAAAAAAGTTAGATTTTTTTTCCATCATTTACACTTTCAAAATTACAGAAAACAAAAAAATGGCGTCTGCAAAAGTTTGGGCACCCTGCAGAGTTAATATCTTGTACTGCCCCCTTTGGCAAGTATCACAGCTTGTAAACGCTTTTTGTAGCCAAGAGTCTTTCAATTCTTGTTTGAGGTATCTTTGCCCATTCTTCCTTACAAAAGTGTTCCAGTTTTAGATTTTCAATAATGTTGAGGTCAGGAGATTGTGAAGGCCATGGCAAAAGCTTCAGTTTACGCCTCTTGATGTAATCCCCCGTGGATTTTGAGGTGTGTTTAGGATCATTATCCATTTGTAGAAGCCATCCTCTCTTTAACTTCAGCTTTTTCACAGATGGCATCAAGTTACCATCCAAAATTTGCGGAAATTTTATTGAATCCATTTTTCCTCCTACTCGTGAAAGGTTCCCTGTGCCACTGGCTGCAATACAACCCCAAAGCATGATTGATCCACCCCCATGCTTAACAGTTGGACAGAGGTTCTTTTCATTAAATTCTGTGCCCTTTCTTCTCCAAACGTACCTTTGCTCATTCCGGCCAAAAAGTTCTATTTTAACCTCATCGGTTCACAGAACTTGTTTCCAAAATGCCTCAGGCTTATCTAAATGTTCATTTGCAAAGTTCAAACGCTGATTTTTGTGGTGGGGACATAGAAGAGGTTTTCTTCTGATGACTCTTTCATGAAGACCATATTTTGTACAAGTATCTCTTTATAGTGGAATAGTGTACCACAACTCCAGTGTCTGCCAGATCTGGAGGGATCGTGCAGTCAAACGTGGGTTTTGAATTGCTTTTCTCACAATCCTGCGAGCTGTTCTGTCTGATATTTTACATTCCGAACAGAGGATATTGACATCTGAAAACGCTTTGCTATCTTCTTATAGCCTTCTCCAGCTTTGTGAGCGTCAACTATTTTCAGTTTTCTAGACAACTGCTTAGAAGAACCCATGGTGCTGATTGTTGGGGCAAGGTCAGATGAGTCTGGCCATTTAAAACCTTTGAGATTGACATCACCTGGTCTTACCAGACGATGATTGAGAAAAATCCATGACACTGGCAGGTCTCAGCTTTGCAAAGGGGGCAGTGCATTCTATAAATTCTGCAGGGTGCCCAAACTTTTGCAGACGCCATTTTTTTGTTTTCTGTAATTTTGAAAGTGTAAATGATGGAAATAAAATCTAACTTTTTTTTTACATATTATAAGAATGTCTATTGTTGTGTTTGTCTTGTTCTCTCTCTATTGTTCTGCTGATTTACTGTATCTTTATGCCTAACTGCAATGTTTTATTGTTACTATGTTTTATCATGTTTGCTTTGCAGGTATGTAATTCTTTTATACTTTACTGTGTTTTATTGTTAATCGTTATTTTCCTTGTAGGTAAGTCATTCAGCTGCAGCACTGATTTATCAATCTTGACAGCAACAGCGTTTGCTCTCACGATATGTAAATCAGCGACTACCTAAAAAAAAAAAGCACCCCTGTCCCTCAGTGCTCGTGCGCAAAGGCAAGCGTCGGTCTCGAGTCATATGTAAACAGCAATTGCACCATGTATGTGAGGTATCACCGCGAAGGTCAGATCGAGGGCAGCAATTTTAGTAGACCTCCTCTGTAAATCTAAAGTGGTAACCTGTAAAGGCTTTTAAGGGATTTAAAAAATGTATGTAGTTTGTTGCCGATGCAGAGTTGGGTGCAATTTTTAAGCATGTCGTGTTTGGTATCCATGTACTCGGCATAAGATCATCTTTTATATTTTACCAAACATTTGGGTAATATAGTGTGTTTTAGTACATACATTTTTTTTTTAAAACAAGTTTGAAAAAAAAAAATCACTGCGCAAATACTGTGTGAAAAAAAAATGCAACACCCACCATTTTAATCTGTAGGGCATTTGCTTTAAAAATATATATATATATATAATTTTTGGGGGTTCAAAGTAATTTTCTAGCAAAAAAAAATATTTTTCATGCAAACAAAAAGTGTCAGAAAGGGCTTTGTCTTCAAGTGTTTAGAAGAGTGGGTGATGTGGGGCATAAGCTTCTTATGTTGTGCCACATACCAGGACAGTTCAAAACCCCCCAAATGTAAAGTAGACACCCCAAGCTATTTGCTGATAGGCATGTTGAGTCCATGGAATATTTAATATTTTGCCACAAGTTGCGGGAAATTTTTTTAATATTTTTATTTTTTATACAAAGTTGTCACTAAATGATATATTGCTCACACATGACATGGGTATATGTGGAATTGCACCCCAAAATACATTCTGCTCCTTCTCCTGAGTACGGGGATACCACATGTGTGAGACTTTTTTGGGAGCCTAGCCACGTACAGGACCCCAAAAACCAATCACCACCTTTAGAAAATGGTGATTTTACTCCTCACTTTTTTCGTTTCAGAGGCCCTGAAATGTCAAAATAGCACAAAACACCCCTAAATGACCCCATTTTGGAAAGTAGACACCCAAAAGGTATTTGCTAAGAGGCATGGTGAGTATTTTTCAGCTCTAATTTGTTTTTGAAAATTAAGAACGAAGTGGAATCCCTGTACTCAGGAGAAGCAGCAGAATGTATATCATTTTGTGACAACTTTTTTACCCGAGACATGTGGCTGAATGCATTTTGGCCTAAATGTATGACTAAAATTTACTTTATTATGTATGTATTTTATGTATTTTTTTTTTTATAACAAAAAGTAGAAAATATATTTTTTCCAAAATTGTTGGTATTTTTTTCGTTTATAACGCAAAAAATTTAAACTGCAGAGGTGATCAAATACCACCAAAAGAAAGCTCTATTTGTGGGGGAAAAAATGACGCACATTTTGTTTTGGTACAGCATTGCATGATCGCGCAATTACCAGTTAAAGCAATGCAGTGCCAAATTGTAAAAAGTGCTCTGGTCAGGAAGGGGGAAAATCCTTTTGGCGCTGAAGTGGTTAAACAACATAGAATCAATGTTTGTAATATAATTTTGCTGTAGGTAAGGTGGTCATAAAAACAGTTCTGATACATTAGTGGTGGAAGAAGGGTGTAACGCTGCAACATGAGTAACACGGAACTAATAATCAGATCATCAGTAAAACTATAAAAAGGGGCTTTCCATAGCTAAAATAAAAAAAGAAAGCATTACTGGCCATGTAAACAGTAATAAAAAGATACTGCTATCTAGGGGAGCGGATGTGCTGTTTTTTTTCTCTTTACAGAAAAAACATTCTAAAAAAGGTTACAAAAAGTTGGTAGGAGAAAGCTAAACAGCATAAGGAGCAGAAGCCCACAAAAACAGTGGCAATTATGGGAAGTGTTAGCTATATTATTTAGACCGTTTTCAATTTTACTGGATGAGATACACCCTTCTTCTAAACCTATACCTGGCAACTTAAAGTGATTGTAAAGTCTCTTTTTTTTTTTTTTTTAACAAAATAACAAACATGTTATACTTGTCTCCACTATGCAGTTGCTTTTGCACAGAGCAGCCAGGATCCTCCTCTTCTCTGGTCTTCGCTGCTCCTGGCCCCTCCCTCATGTTGAGTGCCCGCACAGCAAGCAGCTTGCTATGGGGGCACCCGAGCCGAGTGTCCATTCAGACATGAAGCCCGACCCCTGCCCCTCTCTCCTGATTGCCTACCTGACTTTGATTGACAACCGCGGGAGCCAATGGCGCTGAAGCTGTGTCTCAGGCAATCAGGAGGAGAGTCCCGGGCAGCTAAGACACTCGTGGACAACGCTGGAGAGAGATGGGGCTCAGGTAAGTAGTAATTAGAGGAGACTGCTATGCACAAGGTTTTTCCTGACGCCTTCATGGCAGCACACACTGGGTTGTGACTCCGCCCCCACAACCTGACAGGATTGGTTTAACTATAAAGTTAAAGGGGAGACCCCCCGCTGCATTCTCCTTTTTTTACTCACCTGACAGGTTGGACGGACAGGTTTTCCTACGACAGATGAATAAGCCTCTTACCGCATTCGCCCCAGCAGGTTCAAGCCTCTCCTGTTTGGAAGTCCCTCCTGTACAGTCTCTAAAGGAGCTTCTATGGAGGGAACCCCCCATTCTGGTGGTCTCAGGGGGCGACTAGGATTCCGGCAAGTAATACAAGCTTTAAAGAAGCTTTCATTTTTGCAGTGGACTCCCCCTATCCTTTTTCCTCTGTTTCCCCTTTATGCATTTAATAGCTTGCACCCTTTTTAAAAAAAAAAAAAAAAGTATATGTATGCAACTGGTTTCTTACACTGGGCCTGCTGGCCCTTGTTGTCCTCCGGTTTCAGCGCTGTGCGTCCTCCAGTTCGCGTCCCCGCATCACCCATGCGCACTACAGGGTCGGGCAAACACCGCTGTACTCTCGGTGTACTGTGCCCTGATCCAAGATGGCGCTGGGACACTCGGGACGCGTCCGCGCATGCGTGAGAACGGCATCTCGGGTGCCGCAATGGCGCCATTTTTAAATGTGGAAACGTTTTCCTGTGTATTCCCTGTGCAACTCTGCATGCTGAAAGGAAGAAACAGCTGCTGCTCTGCTCTGCAAACCAAGCTCCTAAGCCAAGGTAAGTCCCTATAAGGGCTCCATTCAGCAAGTTTAATAAATAAATTAATAAAATAAATTAAATAATTAAATTAAATAATAAATAAATTAATAAAAAAAAAAAAAAATATATATATATATATATATATATATATATATATATATATATATATATATATATAAATAATTAAATGAGAGTAGAAAATAAAAAAAAATAAAAAAAATAAAAAAATAGGGAAGGGGAGGATAGGTATGGATATATATATATATGTAAAAAAAAAAAAAATATATATATATATATATATATATATATATATATATATATATATATATATATATATATATATATATATATATATATATATATATATATATATATATATATATATATATATATATATACACACGTTTATTTTCTTCTGTTTCCCAGACTGCCCTGTCTCCTTTTTTCCCTATGGAGTCCACTGCCCACGCAGACCACCATCAGCAAACTAGGTAAGAGGCCGGACCAGTTAGTTAAGTATTGAAGGGGAGAAAAAAAGAGTGCCAGACCGCTAAATGCTGCATTTCTCTTGGCAGCCCGGCGAGATCAAGAACCACAAGCTCCCGGCATGGGAAAAGATCAAGTCATACCTCAAGCAGGAGGTCCCGCAGGAGCCGTTCAAGATCTCCTTTGCGTCACCGAAGACACAGCCGCTCACGGCATAGTTACTCACGTCACAGTCGCTCCCGTCGCAGCAGGTCAAATCGCAGGAGGTCCCCCTCCTCGCACCATCGAAGCCGCCACACCCGTCCTGCAGCTAATGCCTGCTGGGTATGCGGCGCTCCAGCACTGCCAGACAAGCTTGCCTGCAGCTCTTGCTTCAATGAAGCCACTACAGAGAAGGAAGCGGATGCAAGGATGGCGACAGATCTCATAAGGGAGTCAGTGCGGGAGTCTCTACTGGAAACATCAGCTCCACTATTGGATAGGGCTGCTCCCAGTACATCCTCAGCGGAACCTCCTCACACCCAGGCCTCGGACTCTTCCTCTGAGGGCGAGGCTCAAGATATGTCAGCAGGCTTTGACTTTTCTCTGGTGGAGCCCTTCGCAAAGTCAGTCAAAGAGGCGATCGGCTGGGAAGACGACAAGGCAGAACCTCAAAAATTCGGAAATACTTTCCGAACTTAAAAAGAGATCCGGAATCCTTCCCATTTATAGAAGAAGAACTGGAGGATCTCATAAAGGATGAATGGGAGAGGTCTGACAAACGATCTAGTCTGACCAACAGGCTGGCCAAGATGTATCCCTTGAAGGAATCAAAAATAAACCCCTTAATCAACGCTCCCGTCGTCGACGCTTCTTTAATGCGTCTCGCCCGCCATGTCACGTTACCGATTGAGGATGCTGTCTCCTTTCGAGATGTGCTCGATCGAAAGATGGACCTGGAGTTGAAAAAGGCCTGCAGACCTGCAATTGCTACAGCAGCGGTAGGCAGAGCCATCTCGGGATGGACATCGAAAATAGAAAAGGACCTGCAGGATGGCGTCGAGATGGAAAAAATAATTTCCTCTCTACAGGAAATCAGACTGGCAGGTGATTTCGTAGCGGAGGCATCTGTAGATGTCATAAGGTCGTCAGCCAGAACTATGCTGGCATCAGTAACGGCAAGAAGAGCCCTATGGCTCAAACCATGGATGGCCGATACAGCATCCAAATTGAACTGGTGCAGGATCCCGTACGACGGCGCCAATCTGTTTGGTACCAAATTAGACTCTGCCATCTCCAAAGTGACAGGAGGGAAGTCGGGTGTAATTCCCTCCGATAGGAGACCCAAGACGCAGAAAGGGCCAACATATAGACGCAACCTCCCGAACAAGAGAGGCCAGATCTTATCGCCCTGGTAGGGAATTTAGGAGGGACTGGAGGAACACAAAGCCTGCCTTTCTGAGAATGCAGAAAACCAAGACCACCCCGGCAGGGGAACAGCAGAAGTCATTTTGAAATTTTGCCTGTCCACCCGGCTCAGGTGGGCGCCAGGCTAAAAAACTTCTCCCAAATCTGGACAAGTCACATAAAAGATCTATGGACATTGTCTACAATAAAATTCGGACACAAGTGGAGGTTCATAAGCAGACCTCCGGGGAATCACTTCCAGGCAACCAGACTACCATCCTCACTACCCAGGAGAAGTCTACTAATAAGATATGTAGCAGAACTGAAGCAGAAGGGGGCAATACTGGAAGTCCCATCATGTCAAAGAGGGAGAGGATTCTACTCCCCCCTGTTCCTGGTGAAGAAGAAAACAGGAGACCTACGCCCAGTGTTGGACCTCAAAAGGCTCAACAAAGGCATCAAAGTGGAGGCCTTCAAAATGGAAAGCCTCCAGTCCATACTTCTGGCAGTGAATCTGGGCGACTGGATGCTTTCAATAGATTTATCGGACGCTTATCTTCATATACCAATCCATCCAGCTTTTCAAAAACTCCTTCGGTTTGCCATAAACCGATGCCATTTTCAATTCCAGTGCCTCCCATTCGGCATCTCCTCGGCACCCAGAACCTTTACAAAAGTTCTGTTACCCTTGGTGGCACTCCTCAGAGAAAGAGGACTACGGATTCACCATTATCTGGACGACATCCTACTTTTAGCGGAAGACCCAAAGACGCTGATCCATCACCGGAAGATCCTACTTACAACCCTCCAGAAACTCGGTTGGATAATCAACTGGAAGAAGAGCAGTCTGCAGCCCACCCAAAATATGATATTTTTGGGAGCGGATCTAAACACCAACACAAACAAGATACAACTCCCACAAGAGAAGATCCAGCCTCTAATTCAGAAGATGCAGAGGCTACTATCAACAAATCATCTACCAGCCAGAGCTTGTCTGAGTATACTGGGATCCATGTCCGCAACCATACCAATGGTGCGATGGTCACAGTGGCATATGAGAACCCTGCAGAACTCATTTCTCAGGCAGTGGGATGGAGTATCGACGCATCAGACCATCTCTATCCCCAAAGTAGTGAAGCGGTCAATATGGTGGTGGACGCGTCAGACAAAACCCCAAGAAATACAAACCCATAATCCCTCCGGATCCCGAAGTTGTCACCTCGGATGCCTGCCAGAGCGGTTGGGGAGCCCACTTCCAAGATCGGGCAGCCCAAGGCCGATGGCATTTTCAGGCTCAAGGGTTAGTCTCCAACATTCTAGAACTCAGGGCAGCCTTCCAGGCGTTAAAGGCATTCACACCACTCCTAGAGGGGAAAAATGTGCTGATCAGGATGGACAACAGGGTGGCAGTCTCATATATTCAAAAACAAGGAGGTACCAGGAGTGCCACTCTGATGGAGGAAGTCCGACCCATCTTGGAATGGGCCCAAATACACCTAGCAAGTTTGAAGGCAGTTTACGTTCCAGCGGCTCAGAACATGCTAGCCGATTACCTAAGTCGGGAAACGTTGTCCAACAACGAATGGTCATTGAGCCCTCAGGCATTCTCTCTCCTTACAGAAGCCTGGGGAACACCAGAAATAGACTTGGCAGCCACTCCGATGAACACCAAATGCCACAGGTTCCTGACGAGGGGCTCATTTCCATCAGCAGAGGGAATAGACTGCCTGATTCACCCATGGGACTTCAAGTTGGGGTACATATTCCCTCCAACCCCGTTAATTGCGAGGTTTCTATCCAGACTCCGGAGATCCTCAGTAACAGTATTAGCAGTAATCCCAATGTGGCCGAGAAGGCCGTGGTTCACGACCCTCTTACAACTTAGCCTTCAACCTCCAATTCCTCTTCCAATAACCCCGGACCTTCTATCTCAGGGGCAGTTCCTTCACCCAGCACCAGAGAAGTTACACCTGATGGCCTGGAGATTGAGAGGGTTAGACCAAGGGCACAAGGCTGTTCGCAAGAAGTTATATCAACCCTGATGCAAGCCAGGAAAGTATCTACTAATACCATTTACATGAGGGTTTGGGAGAAATTCTGCTCCTTGGCACAACAGAGAAGATGGAATCACCTTTCTCCAGAACCATCCCAAATCCTGGAGTTCCTCCAACTAGGGGTGAACAAAGGTCTAAGCTCAAGTACCCTTAAAGTACAAGTGTCGGCCCTGTCAGCAAAGACAGGTACTAGGTGGGCATTCCACCCCCTAGTAATCCAGTTCCTAAAGGCCTGCCTGAAGATCAAACCTCCCAGGAAACCAGTTTTTCCATCATGGGACCTATCAATAGTTCTCCATGCTTTCTCCAACCCTCCGTTTACTCCATCCGAAACCATATCTCTATGGGACATGACCTTGAAGCTATCATTCCTCATAGCAATAACATCAGCAAAGAGAGTGTCAGAGATCCAAGCACTAATGATCTCGGAACCCCACTTAGTCCTCTTACCCGACAGAGTAATTCTAAGACCTTCAGAGCACTTCATACCTAAAGTAGCAACTTCTTTCCACTACAACCAAGACATCATCCTTCCATCCTTCACTGACGATCAGGGTGAACCGCATCCATTGGACATCAAAACAACCATTTCTAACTACTTAGCAGCTACCACCTCCTTTAGAAAGACGGATTCTCTTATGGTCATTCCCCATGGAACCAGACGCGGGCAAGCAGCCTCCTCACGTACTATCTCGTCCTGGCTAGTCAGAGCCATTAAAAAGGCATATTCCACTCAGCACCTGACGATCCCTGAAGATATCAAGGCTCATTCTACTAGGGCAGTGGCTACCTCCTGGGCAGCGTATTGCAGGGTCTCACCAGAGACAATATGCAGAGCAGCGACATGGTCCTCCAGACATACTTTTATTTCTTACTACAAAGTGGATTCTGCCCATTTGTCCATGTCAGACTTCGGAAGATCCGTTGTTAGAGCCAATTCTTCTGCATTATAGGAATAAACATTATTTTACTTGCACCCACCCGACTGGCGAGTTATTTCCCAGTGTGTGCTGCCATGAAGGCGTCAGGAAAACGGAAAATTGTATACTCACCTTTCCGTAATTTTCCTTTCCTGACGCATCTTCATGGCAGCACACGATTTCCCACCCCGTTTTTTGTGATAATATATACAGAGAATGCAGCGGGGGGTCTCCCCTTCAACTTTATAGTTAAACCAATCCTGTCAGGTTGTGGGGGCGGAGTCACAACCCAGTGTGTGCTGCCATGAAGATGCGTCAGGAAAGGAAAATTACGGAAAGGTGAGTATACAATTTTCCGTTTTTTTGTATCTTAATTCATAGAATGCATTATGATAAAAAAAAAACTTTTGCCTGTACAACTCCTTTAAAAAGTGTTTTTCAATAATAGTGGACTAAAATACATGGTCTTCTTATGTAAAGTGTACCCATCTCAAAAAAGCACTGGTAAAAAAAGTTTGGTAACATGCCTAAATTATATATATAAAAAAAAAAAAAAAAAAAAAAAGGTACAGTGCTTAGCACAATATAATCGTGTTCCAAGTCCATAGAATAGTGTCCAGGTGTTAATTCCACAAAACAATCTCAGTGTAAAAAGACCCACACTGTGCTGCATACAATTGTGCACAATTTACTGTTCTTCCTTTTTCTTCTATAGTGTTCCACCATTTTCTTCTACAGTGTTCCACCATTTTCTTCTACAGTGTTCCACCACTTGTGACAAACAATTGCACTTACTACAACTATATGACCCCTTAGGCTTAATCCAATGTTTATATGTTCTCAGGTGGTCTGGTTCACAGGTAAAGACATCTCTTGCTCAATATCCAATGCCAGCTCTCTCTCAGGAAACAATTATTAGGCACCAAAATATATATATATATATAATTTATTTATTTTTTTCATAGAATAATATTTACCAAAGTATGCTTAATTTGAAATCACAAAGAGAAACTCACATTTTCTGTAGCCCAGTACCTCGGCACCAATACACACTCCTCAGTTCTCCATTTGCCATAGTTCTGCTAGCTGTAACTGGCATGTGTTCTAAAAGCCCGAAACCAGAAATTTTGTCACTATGTTACCAGAAGTAGCAGATGTGGTACTGCTCCGACATGTTTCGTTTTGTTTATGGAGGAATCAAGCTATTTTATTTCCTGCAAACCATAGTTGCAGGAAAAAAAATGCTGTGTCTATGGCCGGCACTAGACTGAGTGTGCAAAACGCAGTGGCAACGCTGCAAAGTGTACATAGGCTGCCAGATTATTTCCACCACACAGAGGAACAGGGGATCAGTGATAGGAACAACAAGTATTTTCATAAAAAAATGGAAGTATGGAAATAAAAAATAAATAAAAAGAAGAGGCATGCACTGTTAGTGAAATGTATTGTGAATGCTTTAATGCAATTTTTATTTTTGGGTTTACTGACACCTTAAGTGATTACAAATTTACCATGCTAGTGAAAAAAATTGCCATAACATGTTCCTCATATTAATAAGAGAAAAAAAATAAAAAACAGTGCGGTTTTGAAGTCACGCTACTCCAGTGTGCAGCTTGCGGATATCAGTGTAACTTCATGTAACAAATATCAATACAATTTGCATCGAAATCACACAAATAGTGCAGGAACCTTTATCAAAGTCGTTGCAACTTGAGTCGCAGCAATTTGAACGGTTCCATTGCCACAAATGGGGTGTGACTTGTCATGCCACTTTGAACTGTCAAGTCACATAAGAAGTCGCACTGGTGTGAACCAGGGCTTAGAGGTCTATTTTACCTAAAATTCACACAACTGGTGCAGAGAATTTTTATTTAAATAATTACCTTATTTCCCATTCCAGCAGGCTCCCTCCAGTGCTGTGACTGCTCCCCCACAGGTGCATTGTAAATTGCAACCAGCTTTGGTCGCACTCCAGCCTCCTAAGCATACAATACAGGTTTAAATATCCCTGTATTGTACGTGATGACGCTGAGGCTCCACCCACTCTTCTGTGATTCCCTAGACATAACGATTTTTGGATTTTTTTAAATTCCTTGAGTTGGAGTTTAAATAATACAATGTAAGTTGTGCTTTGCAGGAACATATTTTATACCTCAAAGCTCAGATCATGTGTTATTAATGGAAAAACCTTAAGTATCCATGTTTTGGGACATATGTACTTCTGTATTAATTTACTGTATAGCCAGCTATACAATGTACACAGGTAAATGCAATGTCCCACTGTTGCCAAATGTATCTCATACTACTCTGCCATCATTTATCTGCGTGACCATTTTTACATCTGAGGGAAATCTCCATCAGATAATCAATATGCAAAATGATTAGCAGATTAGTGTGACTCAGTAAATCTCACAACCCTGCCATGACGCCACCAAAGTAGAATGAGTAGGAAATGCAGCAACATTTCTGATAACAGATGATGTGATAAGCTTTGCTCTAGGAAGGCGTTCTATGATCTCAGCGGAACCATTTTTGGAATTTCTCAGCTTGTGAGTAACAAGGACTCTAGTATTTGAGGTCACAAACTGGACAGTATACAAGTCTAAGATCAGATAAACGTTCCATTTACAATGTAAGTTAGAATGTGTCATTTGCTTTTTATTTACTGGTACTTTACTATTGTAATGTGTTTAAACACTGTCAAATAAACTGTTATTATTCCATAAAGGTGAGGTTACAAACATTAATGACTTCCTAAGGACCCCCACAGAAAGACAGATGTCATAGGTGACTGTAACCAATCCTGACCTTTATAAGAGGCTTTTTGGTATCAGTCAAATCCAACAAAACCCCACACTCAAAATTCTTTATATCTCAAACTTGCTGAAAGTAAAAGTTTTTATAAGTCAACATTTTAAAATATTGCCAAGTTTGAACACCCTCTCAGCTACATAATTACTGTATTTTCTGGCGTATAAGACTACCTTTTACACCGAAATTACACAGCCAAAAAGCAAGGGTCGTTTTATATGCCGGGTGAAGAAGCCGCCAGATGGATATCAGTTCGCCGGGCGCTCTGTAAAATTGTAATATGTATACAGTATGCGCCGCTCAGCCAATCCCGGCGGGCGATGCACTCTGATGAATATAGAGCCTGCTAAGCCTGCTTGGATTGGGTAACAATCTCTGCCAATCCCAGCAGGCTACATGAGTCAGAGCGGCACGGGCTGATGTCACAGCCTCTGCCAATCCGAGCAGGCTTTGTATCCATCAACAGATTAGTAAAATACAATGCCTGCCGTGATTGGCTCAGCGGTGCATACTGTCTGCACACTGTATTCTGAAGTGTACCTGGCGCTACTGTACTAACACAGCATCATATACTGTGTGTACTTGATGCTCTACATATTAACAAAGCATCCTGTATTGCACATCCAGCTCCAGATCTCCCCTAAAATACAGGTATGATTTATGGTGCTTTTGGAGGAGAGGATTCATTGTTGCTGCCTACCAATTGTGGGATCTCTGGGACTTGTAGTTCACCAGTTTCGTTTTTCTGATGTAAAGTCTGATGTTTTTTTTTTTTTTTGTTTCTGATGGTTTTTTGTAAATGGTGTTGCCTCGGAAGGGGGGTAGTCTTATATGGCGAGTATAGCCCCAAACCTAAGTTTTCACTGGAAAAATAGGGGGTCGTCTTATACACCCAGTCATCTTATACGCCGGCAAATACGGTAGGAGTTTGACAAAAAAAAATAAAAATTCTGAAAAACACACTTCACTCAAGGTTAAAATACTGAACAAATATTCTTTGGCCATAATGTGATGGGAATAAAAAATAAAAAAAATAAAAGCTATGGTAATACAATGCAGATACATTTTAGGTGAGAACTAACCTCTTCGTCTTTTTTTCTTTTCTCCATCCTCTCCAATTTCTCCATCTTCATCGTCATCTTCATCTGACCCACTATCTTCAGAACCAGAAATTTCCTCTCCTAAAAAATTGAATGGATTTGATGAAACAGAAGGCCTCAACAAAAAAGCAGCTATAAAATACCTTCTGTAAGTGCTTTACCATTCACTTGCTTTGTTTAGCACCATCTGAAGGACAACACTGCTTAAGTACAGGTCTGCTTTGTCTTTGTAGGTTTACTTGTGAAAGATTTACATTAAACTCATTTAGTTCTATTTAACCTGCCTGATTTGGAGTCTTCAGCTTAAAGTGATTGTAAACCCTCACCTTGTAAAACAACCCACTCAGTTTAAAATGAAAGGCGAAACATTTGTGTATGGACATATATAAAAAAATAAAATAAAAAAAATTATAGATACCGTTTTTCTCTCTTTTTTATAAGTGATCACATTACCTTGATTCTCAGCTACATAAGAGCTGGGGGAGGAGAAACAGCAGTACATTGATCTTCCCAGTGAAAGGCTTTGCGGGGGGGCATATCAGGACAGGTTTGATCACTGGATAACTGAGACCTGAGGACAAACCTGTCCAGCTTATTGTTGAATCTAGATGCAAGAAGATACATGTCTGGCTTGCCCCACTAGTGAGATGGAGAGCCCATTACTCTTGTTCCAAAAGCTGGCAGCTGAAAAAGTCCACTCGATAATTTTCCATACCTGGGATGAGAAAGACAGACAAGCCTGGAACAAGCAGTTCTGCCAAATAGAGAATCAAAGAATTAAATCCACTTTTCTTTCCTACTTCTGGTGCCTCCTTGATTATTAATGTTGCAGGAGGCCCAGGCATGTGAAGGGAGAGACGGAAGTTAGTCCAGGGGCCAAAGATCCAGGACAGAAATAAGTTCAAAATTCAGGCCCAGGCAGTTTAATCGGTGAGTTGGTTCTTGCAACAATTTCCAAAAGTTGAGGATCCAAAACTATTCTCTACAATGTATGCTGAACACTGACTGACAAGCACATGGAGAACTGGTCGTATAACAGAGATCATCCAGGTTTACCATAACATGAATGACCGGAGCAGAGCTATGGACCAGGGCAAGCCCACAGCAAAATTTCGATAGTGCTTGTGAGAAAAAAGGGAGGCAACAACCAAGCTAGCCATGACCTATGTCATGTGAAACTTTTGAACCCACAGAAACAAGTCAAGTGGGACAATCTGGATCAATTTGCTTTGGAAACTACGACCAGGTTTGAATAAAAACCCCTGAAGACTTTCCTTGTTAGGAACTAGGGTAATGACCCTCTAAGAAATTAACTGATGAATAGCAGCAAGAATATCTCTCCATCTTTGTGGGGGAATGAGGCAAATTCAAACACATGAGGCAAGGAGGAATCCGAAACTTGTTTTTAGCCCTTGGAAATGACACTCTGGACCCAAACATTTAAAAAGCCTAAACAAGTGGGGGTAACCCTTCATTTGGAAAAGGGATCGCGACCAGACTTAGAAATTAGAAATCCACAAAAATCTTCTGACAAAAGGGTTTTCCAGAGTTAAGCTGACACATAGATTTCTTTCATTCAACCTGACTGGATGCCGGCGATGTTTGCCTGAAAATTTTCCATCTGCCTCCTTGATTTTTTAATTGAAGGAGGTTGGAGAGAATGGCTTCCACAGGGCCACCCACAGATAGAATTTAAGCCAGTTCAATAGGAACCAGCCAAACTTCACTAAGTTTATGGACGTCCTTAGAGTTGAAACTGGAGCCCTGAGATGAAGAATTTTTTTTCCCTAGTTTCAGGAGCAGAAGGTCTACCTGCAGGTGCGCAAGCCTTCTTTTTCTGGGGGAGGAAAGTACTCCTACCCGCTGTGAACTCCTTGATGTACTTGTCCAGGGTGGGACCACACAGGCATTATCCTTTGAACGACAGCTGCTGGAGGTGCTTTTGTCCAGGAGTTCTGTCGACTAGCAATTGAGCCAAAGGATCCTCTGCACATTGACAGAGAGGAGGCTTATCCTGAAAATCTGGCAAAATGTATCCACCAGGCTGTTTGCCCAGTACCGTAATGCCAAGGGTAAGAGCTCCAAGTGGTGTGAACAGAGGGATTCATTATGATTCCGGTAAGATCTTGGGGCATGCCCCTAGTCCAGGCAGCAAGAGTCTGCAGGGGGCCATGGATGCAACTATGGGTTGCAAAGGAGAGCCTGTCAAAAAAAACAACAGGAACCTAAAACACAGGATTATCTTCAACAGGGACCGTTGGTGTCTTGTGAACACAAATTTCTGGGACAGCCAAAGGGACCATCCGCTTCTGTAGGAAACCCTTCTCAATCGGACATTGCTGAGCAAAAGGGCTGAGGTGTAGCATTATAAAACCAAAAAACAGTGTGTCAATAAGGGTAGCAATGGTATCTTTAGTCATCTTTTAAATAGTTAAAAGTCAGCAGCTCAAAAAACTGTAGATGCTGACTTTTAATGAACGGACACTCACCTGTCCCAGGACCCAGTGCTGTCCTCAGCCGGCCAGTTCCTTCACAAGGCTTGGGTCAACAGCACCAGCATACTGTGGGCAGCTGGTTGTGACTGCTTGTGGCTCCACATCCAGCTGCTCACTGAGCTATCTGGTCCCGCAGCTTTCTGGGACCTGTGACATGTCCCAGAAGGCTGTGGGGGAGGGGGGGCAACTTCTTCTTGGATTGCTGTGGCGATCAGACCGGAAGTGAGTGCTGGTACTTGTCAAAACAAGTACCCACTCCCCCCCAAATAAAAATTATTTGTGCCAAATGTGGCAGAGGAGGCGGGGAGGAAGAGGAAGAACGTAACTTCCTCTTTTGGCTGAAGTTCCGCTTTAGGCTTTGATAAACCTTAGTCAAAAACGTCTCATTCTGATCCAACTCCTCCAGGCTAGAGAGATCATTCTACTCTACCTCCACCCAAGGCATTAGCCACAAGAGCGAAATCAAAGGCTGAAACAGGAGGGAAAACCGAAGTCCTGACCATGAGAATGCGCCAAAGGAAGCAATATGGCACGTTCATGGACAGTGAAGTGACCAAAATCACATCCATGCAACAGAGGCCATAAAAATAAAATCTCCAATTTTAAAAAATCAATGCTTCAGCTTCATGGCTGCGACTCAATATTTAAATGCCCCTAAGTAGCAGCACCCTGGGTCAGAAAGGGTGCAAGCCCTCTAACCTAGTAGTTTTCTTCTAGGTCTGGGAAGGTTTAATAGGTACCAGCCCTATCCTGGCCTTGCACTCCAAGATGGGCAAATCAATGAGTCTTCAAGGACAGGGCTCCATCAGCAGCAGATCACGTTCCTGGACTTTTATACCAGCCTGCAGGTATCTCAAAATAATGCACCATGTGCCGAGGTGAGCACCCACATAAGATTCAGTGCACAAAGCAATATTACAGCCCAGGCAGGGTCCATGTATGTTTCTTAAAGGCTCATCTGAGAGATCAACTGATCCAGGAGCTTCAGAAGGAAGCTACAGTGGCTATGCTGCAGTTAAAGCTTGACCGAAGAATCTTAAAGGGATGGTAAAGCTTGATTTTAAATTTTTTATTAAAATACCAAACATGTTATATTTACCTGCTCTGTGCAAAGATTTTGCACAGAGCAGCCCGATCCTCCTTTTTTGGAGTCCTACACAAGCACTCTTGGCTTCACCCCTCCACTGAGTGCCCCCATAGCAAGCCGCTTACTATGGTGGCACTTGCGCATTCTCGCTCCCGAGCCCTGCTATGTGTGTCCATAAGACACCCAGAACGGTGCAGTAAGGTAAAAAAGCCTTCTGCCATTAAACCACATTGAGGGGAACGTTGGCATTAAAGAGGTAAGCTTCTCTCAGAAGCGAGAAGATGTCAATCACCTAATGACACT
This sequence comes from Lithobates sylvaticus, assembly GCA_028564925.1. Taxonomy (NCBI): domain Eukaryota; kingdom Metazoa; phylum Chordata; class Amphibia; order Anura; family Ranidae; genus Lithobates; species Lithobates sylvaticus. The sequence continues at coordinate 299,890,586 of CM053029.1, forward strand.
AGCAAAATAAAAAATGGAGGCTTGTTGGGAGTGGGAAGGGTTATATAGAGGTTGTCCCTGCAGCTTTTGTTTTGCCAATAACCAATCACCTGAAGGTAGCTGCATATAACATATAACCCATGGTTATAATTAAAAATAGGATTTTTATAACAACTTACCTGTAAAATCCTTTTCTTTAAAGTACATCACAGGACACAGAGCCATAGTAGTTACTATGTGGGTTATAGGCCGCCTTCAGGTGATGGACACTGGCATGCCCCAAGACAAAAAGTGGACTCCCTATATAACCTCTTCCAATATTATGAGTACCTCAGTTTTGTAGCAAAGCAATACACGTGTATACCAAAGAAGAGAGGGACCTCTGTGTCCCGTGATGTACTTCAAAGAAAAGGATTTTACAGGTAAGCCGTTATAAAAATCCTATTTTCCTATTGTACATCACGGGACACAGAGCCATAGTAGTTACTATGTGGGATGTCCCAAAGCAATGCCAACTGAAGGGAGACACAACAAAAAGTAGGGCACCAAGAGACTAGAGAACTTATACTGCAGCCTGCAGTACACTGCACCCAAAGGCGATATCCTCATGACCTTTTACATCTACTTGATAGAATCTGGTAAATATATGGACTGAAGACCAAGTTGCGGCCTTGCAGATCTGAGCCATGGAGGCTTGGTGATGCACTGCCCAAGAAGCACTATCAGCCCTGGTGGAGTGTGCTTTAATATGAAAAGGAGGAATTTTCTTCTTTAAACCATAAGCTTGAACAATCACTTGACGCATTTAGAACTAGTAGAACTAGTAGATTTTGATGCTGCCTGTCCTCTTTAGGACTGTCTGGCAACACAAACAAAACATCTGTTTTATAAATCTGAGCAGTCCCTTTCAAATAGACCTTGACCACTCTCACCACATCAAGAGAATGTAGTGACCTCTCTTCCACAGAACCAGGTTCTGGAAAAAATGAAGGCAGAACAATATCCTGGTTTAAATGAAAACCTGACACTACCTTCGGTAGGAATTTAGGATGAGGCTGCAATACAACCTTATCCTTGCAAAAATACATATTTTGATTATTCATAAGAAAGAGCAGCCAATTCTAACACTCTTCTTGCAGAAGATATGGCAACCAAGAAAATTAAGGGAATATCTCATATTGGCTCAAAAGGCTGTTTTTGTAATGCCAACAGGACTGGATTTAAGTCCCAAGGATTTAGGGGTGACCTAACTGGAGGATTAATCCGTGCTACCCCCTGAATAAAGTTACAAAACAGAGAGTGTGAAGCAAGTGGTCATTGAAAAAAAACACTTGAAATGCCATCTGTAGGAATGCAAGGATCCTACCTATGACATATTTCCTGGAGTGCCAACCCGTGGATTCACACAAGGAGACATATGCCTTCTAGACTCTATAATATAGGACTCTGGAGGCCGGCTTCCTAGCATTAACCAAAGTAGAAACTACTGAAGCTGACAGCCCACGGTCTTTCAGAATGTGGGTCTCAATAGCCAAACCGTTAAATTTTGTGTTTGTAAGGTAGGATGGAATACCGGACCTTGCGAGAGAAGGTCTGGCCACAGTGGTAGGGTCCCCTACCACCATCTTTATGATCTCGGCAAACCAAGATCTCATGGGCCACAAGAATCACTTCCTTCCCTTCTTGCTTGATTCTGCGCGGAAGCAGCAGAACAGGAGGGAACGCATAGATCAGTAAAAACTGATCCCATGGAAGGCATCTTTTCCGTATGCCAATGGATCCCTTGTCCTTGACACAAAGTTGTCGATCTTGTTGTTGAACCTGGACGCAAACAGATACACGTCCGGAACTCCCCATCTTTGACATATTGACAGAAAGATGTCGGGGTGAAAGGACCAATCTCCCAGGAACAATTGTTGTCGACTCAATTAGTCCGCCTGCCAATTCTCTATTCCTGGAATGAAAATTGCCGACAGGAAAGGAATCTTGTTTTCTGCCCAAGATAGAATAGGATTCACCTCTCTCTGGGCGGAACAACTTCTCGTGCCCCCTTGGTGATTAATATAAGCCACTGCTGTGGCATTGTCGGATTGGATCCTGACAGGACAATTCCGTAGTCTGAGCGTCCAGGCCTCTAGGGCCAGGGGTACTGCCCAAATCTCTAGAATATTGATGGGCAAGGTCCTCTCTGATTTGGACCTGTTTCCCGGCCCATAAGGCTGGCATCTGTTGTTACCACCTTCCAGGTGACTGGTAGACAGGATTTTCCTTTTTGAAGATTCCTGGATATCAACCACCAATTAAGGCTGTGACGCACTTCGGGGGATAAACGCATTGGGAAGTCCAGCGCTTGGACCTTCTTGTTCTAAGTTGACAGGATACTGTTTTGCAGCAGTCTTGATTGAAACTGCGCATAAGGAACGGCCTCAAAAGAATCCACCATCTTTCCCAATAACTTCATGCCAAGTCGAATAGAAGGATTCTTCTTTGTTTTGACCAACTGAATCAGTTTCTTTATGGAACATCCAATCCTTTCCTGGGGAAAAAAAACCTTCTTCTGAACTGTATCTATGATCAGCCCCAAGTACTGCAATCTCCTTGATGGTTTTAAGGAGGATTTCTCAACCTAGGTATTCCAGGTATCTGACTGCGGTGACCAAACTCTGGTTTAAGCGGGCCACTGACTGATCTAATCAAGAGTAGATCGTCAAAGTAGGCTAGTATCGTTATACCTTGAGCCCTTAATCTGGCTAAAGGAGGAGCCAGGACCTTTGCAAACACTTGAGGTGCAGTAGCTAGACCGAAAGGCAGAGCTACAAACTGAAAATGAAGATTTTCATAGTTTCATAGTTAGTAAAGTTGAATAAAGACATCAGTCCATCCAGTTCAACCTGAGTGAGTGTCTACAATTGTCCCTATCCCTGTACATATTGCACACTCACATTGGTCCCTACCCTCATGGAGCCCACAATCCAAGGTCCCCATTCATATACTAGGGCCAGTTTTTTTGACAGAAGCCAATTAACCTACCTGCATGTCTTTGGATTGTGGGAGGAAACCGGAGTACCCGAAGGAAACCCACGCAGGCACAGGGAGAACATGCAAACTCCAGGCAGGTAGTGTCGTGGTTGGAACTCGAACCAGTGACCCCTCTTACTGCTAGGTGAGAGTGCTAACCACTACACCACTGTGCCGCCCCACAAGCTCAACCTCGAAGCGTAGAAATTTCTGGTGAGTGGGGAAAATTGGCACATGGAGATAAGCATCCTTGATGTCAATTGACGCCAGAAATTATCCCCCTTGTAGGATGGAGACTACTGATAGGATTGACTCCATGCGAAAGGAACGGATATTCAAAAACTGGTTTAGATCTTTGAGATCTAAAAATGGGTCTGACATCCCTGTTTGGTTTTGGAACCGTGAAAAGGTTTGAATAAAACCCTAATCCTTGCTCTTCCAAGGGGACCACCGATATCACTCTGAGACAAGAGATGATCCAAAGCTAGAAAGAGACTTCTTTTTCACTGGATCTCTGGGAACATTTGAGCTGAGAAAACGAGGAGACGGGAACTCTCGGAACTCTAGTTTGTAACCTAGAGAAATTGAGTAAGCCGCCCATTTGTCTTGACATTGTTCCTGCCAGACCCTTGAAAACTGTAGAAGCCTTCCCCCCACTCGAGCGAACAGGGGTGCTCCTTCATACGGAGTATTTTGTTTTGTGGGTTTCCTCCCCTAGGTCCTCTTTTGGCCTTGGGACTGACCCTGAGGTTTACCTCTTTTTTTTTCTTTTTTTTTTTTTTTTTTTCCACCTCAGAGAACATTAAAGAGATTTTTGTTCAACTTAACATTCATTTATATCTCTTACCTTGTAATCATCATTGTGGAAGAGAAAGGAAGAACATAAGTTATTAATCTACTTTAGGTCAATATTTCCCCTCATATCTTCAAGACTTTATTTATTTCAAATCATCTAGTCTTCCTCACCCCCCCCCCCCCTTATCCCACCTCCCACCCCCCTGTGCCTCTCTCATACTTCCTCTAATTTTGTTCTAACAACTTTACCAAATTACATTATTATTTCTGCAAATTTCCATGTCTGTTTGAAATCTCGCCAGCATTTCCATTTAGACATAGGATCTTCTCCATCTTTTTCCCCGTTGTATCTAAGGTTTTCCATATGATATATTTCTCCCACCTTTCCTACCCATTCTAATTCCGTCGGTGGTTCAGTTTGTTGCCACCTCCTAGGGATCAGTGCCTTTGCGGCATTCAACATATATGGGACTAGAGTCTTCATATATACGTTGATTGAGTCTGATGTACTATGGAATAGACATGTCCAGGGATCTTCATTTATTTTAATACCAGTGATTTCATTTATAAGGGCTAGAATGTTTTTCCAATATTTCCGGATTTTTGGACATTCCCACCAAATATGGGCCATTGTACCCCGTTGACCACACTCTCTCCAACAATCTTGTGAGTTCCCAGGTTGAAACTTATTGATTTTGTTCGGTGTAATATACCATCTGGCAAGACATTTATAGTTTGTCTCAACAGTTCTAATGTCTGTTGCTGATCTATGTGTTAACTTCAATATTTTTTTTAAATTGTGCGTATACCCATGTGAATCAAATTCGTTTCCCCACTTTATGAAGAATGGGGGTACCTCCGGCCGACTCTCTTCAAGTAATATTTTATATATGTAAGATGTGTCTTTTTTTTTCACTCCTTTTGATACACATATTTTTTCCAAAGCTGTATAATTCTCCTTTGTTCTAATTGGGTGGGGGAGTTTCCCAATAAAGTTTGCCAGTTGGAGGTAGCGCCATTCGTTCAAGTTTATATGTGCTATATTTTGCTGTATTTCTGCTAGTGTTTTTATTTTACCTTTCTCTGTCAAATCACCTAATTGTGTATTCTCTCCTATCCATTGCCCTCCCATTTCTCTTTTACCCGGTGGAAAAAAATCATTATTTTTTAATAACATTAATGGTGAATTATATTTCCAACTAAACTTTTTGTGCACTAAATCCCAAATTTTGAAGACGTGTCTAGTTATTTTTTGTGTGTTTGCTCCCATGTTCCTATATTTCGGGGGGCTCCAAATCCCTACCCTTAAATTTACCCCACTTGTGTCCTTTTCTAATTGTACCCATTGTTTTTGAGTTTCCTTCCGTGACCACTCTACAGCTCTAGACAATATCACCGCCTGGTAATATTTTTTTATATCAGGAACGCCGAGGCCTCCCTCTTCTTTGTTTTGTTTCAAAATGTCTCGAGATATCCTAGGTTTCTTGTTTTGCCACAGGAACCTGTTTATAATAGATTTCAGGGTTTGAAAGTAATAATCCGGGAGGGGAATTGGCATCATATGAAATTTATAGGTAATTTTAGGTAGGAGTATCATTTTTACTGTATTAATTCGGCCTATCCACGATAGGGGCCTATATTTAATCTTATTAATTTCTTTTCTAATTTCGTCTAGTAACGGGATGAAGTTCACGCTATATAGCTTTTCAATAGAGTTTGTTAATTTAATCCCCAAGTATTTTAGCCCCTCTTGTTTCCATGGGAACTGATATTCTCTTTGTAGCTCAAGCGCGTCTTTTTTCTCTATATTGATGTTTAAGATTTCGGACTTATTAATGTTTATTTTAAAATTCGATAAGTCTCCATAGTCTTTAAGGGTTTCAAGCAATCTTGGCATTGATGTCTTAGGCTCCGTCACATAGAACAATAGATCGTCCGCAAACGCAGCTACTTTATGTTCAATGTCTCCTACTTTAATTCCTTTTATATTATTATCTGATCTAATTGTTGCCAAAAGTGGTTCTAATGAAAGAACAAATAGAAGTGGGGATAGGGGACATCCCTGTCTTGTCCCATTGCTCATGGAACAGGGGGATGATTGATCCCCATTGACCTTTATTGTTGCAGTCGGGTTCTCGTATAGAGCGCCAATTCTCTGCAACATTTTGGTACCTAGTCCCATGTATTCTAAAGTCTCCATCATGAGCCCCCAGTCTACCCTGTCAAATGCCTTCTCGGCGTCTATTGACAGGAATAGACCTGGGGGCCCCTCTGTTTTTAATTTTTGTAGTAGTAATAGCGTTCTAATACCATTGTCCCGTCCTTCCCTAGTAGTGACGAAGCCTACCTGATCTACATGAATCAAAGTATTCATATGTTTTTTTAACCTATTTGCGAGGATTTTAGCATATAGTTTTGTGTCAAAATTGATTAGAGATATTGGTCTAAAGCTTGAGCAGCAGCTATCATCTTTCCCCTCTTTCAAAATAAGGGTTATTTGGGCTTTCTGTGCTTCCCGGCTCAGTCCAAATTCTGCTCCCAATCCGTTGAAATATTTACAGAGCCTTGGTACCAGCGTCTTACTAAATTTCTTAAGGTACAGGATCGAAAAACCATCTGGTCCCGGACTTTTCCCAGGGGCTGTATCTGCTATAGCACTGAGAAGCTCGCTTTCAGAGATAGGAGCTTCCATGTCTATCCTATCCTCAATGGAAATTCGAGGAATTCCCGACTTCCTCAGAAATTCTTTTATTTTATTCTTTTTTTCTGTGTCTAAATTCTCTTTATTCACGTTATATAGGGTTTCATAATAATATCGGAAAACCTCTGCAATATCCTTGGATCTAAAGACCAGATTCCCTTGTTTATCTCAAATTTTTTCAATATAATTTCTGGCTTTTTCTTTCTTTAAAGAATTAGCTAGATGTTTTCCGATTTTATTGCCCCAGAGATATTTGTCCTTCAAGATCCTGTTAAACACCCTTTTTGTATCTTGCGTCAATATGTCTTTTAATTCTTCTCTTTTTGTTATAAGATCATGAAATATCTCTTGTTTATGCCCCTCTGAGTTCTTATGCATTTGCTCTAATTTAAATATTTCTTCAGTCACTTCTTTAATTTTGTTTGTTCTCTCTTTTATTTTCCTTGAACCCATCGAAATGAAGATACCCCTTATAAATGCCTTATGTGATTCCCATAATATGGAATCTGATATATCGTTTGATTCATTATTTTCAAAAAAATTTATTAATTCTCCCTGTATTCTTTCAATATCTTGCTTATCAGTAAGCAGCGCTTCGTTTAGCCGCCAGTTGGAGCGCGGTTTCGGTATCTTAATTTCTTCCATTGTCATCATCACTGGTGAGTGATCCGAGAGGGTAGAGATCCCGATATGTGCCTCTGTAATCTTTGACAATGTATTGTGGTCTACAAATATATAGTCAATACGTGTGTACGTCCCGTGTACGGGGGAAAAAAAGGTGTAATCACGTGTTTTTGGGTTTAATGCTCTCCATACATCCATCAGTTGATTTTGATGGAGTAGTTTCTTCAGTTTTTTTAAAGAAGCGCCCCTTGTCCCCAGCACACGGGACGTGCTATCTTCGTCTGGGTTCATACACAGATTCAAGTCTCCAGCCAGTATAACCATCCCACGCTTAAAGTGCGTAAGCATATGTATCATTTTCTTCATAAATTCTATTTGCTTTTTATTGGGTGAATAAATGTTCGCTAGGGTAAATTGTATTTCACCTATATATCCTCTTAAGAAGAGATATCGGCCCTCTGGGTCCACCAACCTTCCTTCTTCTCTAAACCGTGTTTCTTCTGAGAATCCAATCGATACTCCCTTGGCTTTCCTAGTAATTGAATCTGCATATACCCAAGTAGCAAATTTTTTCGAGAATAATTTTATATTGGCTCCATGGAAGAGATGGGTTTCCTGGAGAAACACTATGTCTGCCTGGTGATGTTCTAGTTCTTTTAATATTTTATGTCTTTTGGCTGGGTGATTTAACCCCCGGACATTATATGTTAGGACCTTAATTTATTCTATATATTTTTTTTTTTTTTTTCCCTTATTAGAGAGAGGCACCCCTCCTTTTCTTTCCCCCCTTCTACTCTCCCAATCCCCCCTCCCCTCACCCCCCTCTCAATTCTACCACCCCTCACCCTCCCTCCCATCCTCCCCCCTCCCCTTCCCCCACCTGGCCAATAATGGCCTCTAGTCTTTTGGCGAATCAGAGCCTTCCTCTTCGCCTCTGGACTTCATTCTCAGGGGTGGGGCTCCGGCCTCTTTCCCCCCTCCCACCACCCCTCCATCCCCCACCATGGGGGACTAACTTGGGGGGGGCGGGAGGGCCATCCAGACGGATTCTATTTATCTTAAAAAAAAAAAAAAAAAAAAAATTCCGAACTCTCACTTCTCCCCACCCTTCCCTCCCCTCTTCTACACCCCAGATGACAGAATTGACATCCCCAATCAGATTAAAAGCGCAATTGAGCGTTGACCGGTAAATTATACCCCCCTTCCAAACAGCGAAAAGAAAGAAAAAACACGTATAAAAGAAAGAGGGGTTCACATATGGGAAAGTAGGGAGGATCCTTCTCCCTTAAATGGGGAGATTAGGTTAGCCTAGCCCCTCTCAGACCACTGTCACCCTGAAGTCTGTGGTGGCTATTATATTGTAACTTTTAGGTTAGTCTAGTCCCTCTCTCGCTGACCATTCTGGAAGTTTTATAGGGTGTAGGACCAAGTTTTTACAGAATTCTGGGAGGTCTTCTGGATACTTTAATTTTACCGATCTACCGTCTTTATATGCTATTAGGCACGCTGGAAAGCCCCAACCTTATTTAATATTTTCTATACGCATTTGATTCAATAGCGGTTTCAGGAGGCGTCTTCTGGACAATGTTTGTGGCGATAAGTCCATAAAAATCTGTAGGTCTGCTCCTCCATATTTTAATGGAGGTTTTCCTCTTAGTTTGGTCCATAATTCTGTCTTTTCCACATAGTCTTGGAAGCGTACAAGGATGTCTCTGGGCAAATCTGTGATATGTTGGGGCTTTCTGACTCTATGTATCCTCTCAATCTTAGGTTCCCAGTCTGGACCTTTATTAGCGATTGGATTAAATATATCCTTCATAATTTTCCTAAGATCTTCTCCATTTGCTTCTGGGAGGGCACGTATTCTTAAGTTCTGCCTTCGACTCTGGTTTTCCTGTTCCTCCAATTTATATTCTGTCTGTCTTTGAGTTATCTTAATTTTCCTGAGTTGCTCCTTAATATCGGTCATTTCTTGTGCTTGTTTATCTATTTTGTTCTCCGCGTCCTCTAACCGGGTAAGGAGGTGGCCGAGATCAGTACGTAGTGCTATTATTTCCTCTTTTATGGAAATTTCCATTTTTGTTAACATTTCAGACATCATTGCCTTAGTCAAGGCCTGGGAATTTCCATTATGATCTTCTAGCCTACTACAGTCTATTTCCGATTCTACTGTAGTATTTCCTCCTGTTGTCTCGTGGGGCTCTTCCTTTTTTTTTATTCGTCTCCTTCTTCTTAGTCTGTTTAACCGGTTGTTTGTCCATACTCGGACTTTTTGGACTCAGACCTTGGACCATATATTGTTTAATTGTGCTGGTATTTGCTTTTTCTTTTGTTGTCTTAGTTTCAGCTCCCTTTGTGGTTTTACCTTTCATACCAAATTTCTTATTTAAACTCTTCCGTTTCCCCAGTCTAGCGGGTACTGCACACAAAAGGGGGTGAAAGGATGGTCCAAGGGAGGTGGTTTCCAAGGGATAGTGGTGGGTCTATAGTAGTCTCTATAGTAGTCTCTGGTTTTGAAATGTACAAATCTCTTTACATGCGACCTATATGTGACCACTATGGACTAGGAATACTTGGTAGTAGCAGTTAACTTCCTTGGTTATTATCCTCGGAGGAACGAAGGGTGGTTAAGTATTGCAGAGGATTCTGAGTTATCCCCTGATTTTACTTCCTAATAGAAGCTGGTGTATGGGATAATTCTTTGCGATCTCCTTTAAAAAGTCACTTTTACCTCCCTCCTTCCCTCTCTGTCTCTCTGTCTCTCTCCCCTGTAACCGGACAGCACAGGCGGAAGCAGCCCCTTCCTTATTGCTGTAAGTTTAGTGAAGTATCAGCCTGTCCCTGAGTACTAAGGTGCAGGGGGAAAGGGAGAGGAGGAGAACAGACCTCTAATATAGAGCAATATGTATAGACATAAACCCAGGAAAAGCCGACAAAACAAAACACAAAAAAAAAAAAAAAAAGGGCGAAACCACGGAATGGATCTCTTCACGTCGGAGAGAGACTGAGATTTATGACTCTGGGATATAGCTCCCCCTGTATAATTTTTATTCATACTCCAGGTCCCTCAGCACCTCACATGCATATTCCTCCATAGTCCTCAGTATAGGTCAACGTTCCAATCGAGGGGAGACTGGTTACTATGAGAGATCAAGTTAACACTTGCTGTGTATTCAAGTACATATATCTTACAGGATATTATTTATCATAGGCAATCACACAGGTTTCCTCATAGGTCACTCCCAGTTTACAAGCTAGTAATTCTAATTAATGCAGGTATAATTCTTTGCAGTATCTAATTTTCCTGGTCTAGCGATCATAGCAGGCAGTCCCAGACAATTTTTCTCATATTTGCACTTGCAATTTCATACATTTTCCCTTTACTTCTTCATTTTTCCAAAAGAAAAAGATATTTAAAAAGGTGTTTCTTACCCTTTCCGTGGATGTTCAGTAAGATGATGTTACCCCTTTAAGTGAGGGGACTTACCCATCCAGCTATGTTGATGTTTCTTTCTTTTCCTTTTTTTTTTCCTTTCCTTCTCTTCCCTCCTGTTAACGGGATCGGACCTGTCGTGCGGAGTTGGTGTGAGTGAAAGGGGTATTGACCCGAGGTGCCTTAAGCTGGTATGAGGGGAAAATGGTAAAAAGTTGCGCTAAAAAACAAATAAATGATATGATCGTGACTAGACCTAATACCAGTGATAAATGAAGTGTGCTAAAATCATTAACACAAATACTAAAAAGACAGTCACCGCAAAAGTGAAATGTGCATAATGTGATAAATGTCCATAAGTATGAACCAAGTGTGTATATAATATCTCAATGAATAGCAAATTTTACTGAAAAAACCTGTGAAAAGAAAATGTTCAACAGAAAAAATATATAATATAAATATATATTACTTAGAAAACCTGTGAAAGGAAATGTTCAACAGAAAAAATATATAATATAAATATATTTCAAAATAGATCCTGTGAAGAAAAATAAAGTTCAATCAGAAGTAGATTATGAATTGTCCAATGGAGCTTCAAAAGTGGACAAATCTGTGCAGTCCGTGTAGGTGATACGCAAATCAAAAGTGACTTTGTGATTTCTTTCTCCACCACCGTTAAAGTTGTTCTCTTACCAGATCCAGGGGGAATAACAGCAAGTGGCTAATACCCAGCCAGGGCCTTTTTCCTCCTAGGTCCTCTATTCCTCTGGTGGAACCGTCACCTTCCACTGCTGTGTTGGAATCTCCAAACGGGGAACAACAGTTTACAGACCCTCCAATTTCCGGTGCCTCAATGTATGGACAGGGGACGCGATCGTGAGATGAAAAATAAAAACACCGAGAGGGGATCATAGATGGGACCCGCTGGGGTATTTATTGGGCAATGTAAATACATTAAAAGCACCCTACGGTGCATAAAAGAAGAGCACTCCAAGGTGCATAAAATACAAGGTAAAAAATGCGGCCGGCCGGCTGCAACACTAAGCGTCCGTACTTCGTTCGGGAACGCTGACACTCGCGATGACGTCAGCACGTCACTCCTCCGACGTTTCGTCTCAAAGCGGACGTAATCATGGGGAAACGTCGGAGGAGTGACGTGCTGACGTCATCGCGAGTGTCAGCGTTCCCGAACGAAGTACGGACGCTTAGTGTTGCAGCCGGCCGGCCGCATTTTTTACCTTGTATTTTATGCACCTTGGAGTGCTCTTCTTTTATGCACCGTAGGGTGCTTTTAATGTATTTACATTGCCCAATAAATACCCCAGCGGGTCCCATCTATGATCCCCTCTCGGTGTTTTTATTTTTCATCTCACGATCGCGTCCCCTGTCCATACATTGAGGCACCGGAAATTGGAGGGTCTGTAAACTGTTGTTCCCCGTTTGGAGATTCCAACACAGCAGTGGAAGGTGACGGTTCCACCAGAGGAATAGAGGACCTAGGAGGAAAAAGGCCCTGGCTGGGTATTAGCCACTTGCTGTTATTCCCCCTGGATCTGGTAAGAGAACAACTTTAACGGTGGTGGAGAAAGAAATCACAAAGTCACTTTTGATTTGCGTATCACCTACACGGACTGCACAGATTTGTCCACTTTTGAAGCTCCATTGGACAATTCATAATCTACTTCTGATTGAACTTTATTTTTCTTCACAGGATCTATTTTGAAATATATTTATATTATATATTTTTTCTGTTGAACATTTCCTTTCACAGGTTTTCTAAGTAATATATATTTATATTATATATTTTTTCTGTTGAACATTTTTCTTTTCACAGGTTTTTTCAGTAAAATTTGCCATTCATTGAGATATTATATACACACTTGGTTTATACTTATGGACATTTATCACATTATGCACATTTCACTTTTGCGGTGACTGTCTTTTTAGTATTTGTGTTAATGATTTTAGCACACTTCATTTATCACTGGTATTAGGTCTAGTCACGATCATATCATTTATTTGTTTTTTAGCGCAACTTTTTACCATTTTCCTTTCATGTTTGTGTTATATCGCACTTGTTGTTGCTGCTTCACGTGTTAGTTTTTTAAGTCCAGCGCAATTTTTTCTGTACTTATGGTATGAGGGGAGGTCGGGGTCTGCAATGAGAGGTCAGCGGGGGTGAGCGCTAAGGACTACGTGGGAGTCCATTGCTGCCGTTGCCGCGAGATGAGCGCCCAAGTCAGCCGTGTATTGGCTCTGTCTGGAGGATCTACTTCCTCCACGTGTAGCGTGGCGTCCCTGGTTCAGCGCATGTCTCCGTTCTTCCGTCTGGGCGTCCTCTCCTAGGCCAAGCCCCTCCCTCTGCTAGACGTTCTCCAACCTACGTCCTCATCCTTCCTCTGAGGTTTACCTCTTGAACCGGACGGTGGAGGCCGTCATGACTGCCTGGAGGCTGATGCCCCTGGCACTGGAGAAGAAGCTTGTTTAAAAGAAAAATTCTTAAACTTCTTCTTAACCGGTAAAAGGGAACTTTTCCCATTAGAAATTCTTTAGATATACTTATCCAGATCGTCTCCAAATAAACGTTCACCATGAAATGGGAAAACGGGCCAAGAGCTTTTTGCATGGTGCTTCGGCTAACCAATTTTTCAACCATAAGATTCTACGCGCACGTACCAGCCCTAGCATGAGCTGTAAGGCCTGGAGAATAGAATCTTTCATAGCGTCTACTGTTAAACACAACGCTTCTGATATCCCGGCCAAATCCTGGGCCTGCTGATCAGGAATAACCTTGGGTACCTCTATAAACTGGTCCTTTAAGGACTGAGATACACCGATCACTGCCAGCCCCATTTCTTATAGAACTCTTCCTCCATAGGAAAAAAAAAAAAGATTATGTATTCTGAGTGGGAGCACCCAGATAAACATTTTTTTTCTCTGAAAAAGTTTTCAATACTTTAGTACTGAAAACTTTTTCAGAGAAAAAAAATGTTTATCTGGGTGCTCCCACTCAGAATACATAATCTTTTTTAGCCATGAATGGATAGGAAAAGCATGAACAGATTGGGGAGGCTTTAGTGAACCCAAACCAGAAGTGGGCTCATCGACTGACTGCGTTATTGGCAGTAAAAATGTGGAGCGGAACAATTCAGTGAGAGACTATACCAACAACCTTTCCTGTGAACTCAATCCTTCCGTATTAGGTTCTTCGGAAGAGGAGACATCAGCCTCTTCCTGGTCTCTTGAGAGGAATTCGTCATCTCTCGCCCCTTGTTCCTCAGCATGAGGGTCCTGAGCAATGGACAGGGACCTGCTACGCTTAGTCCCACTCTGGGATGCGATTAAAGCATCAATTTTTTGCTCCAAACTTAAAATGGTTGAAGAAAAAACCTCCTTAGTAATATACACAGGGGCAGCAGTGTTAAGAGCAGCTGCAACACTTTTCCCCCTCCTGGTGGCTCACTCTGACCAGCCATATTACTCTCAGGGGAGGATGCAATCCTTTTTGAGATGGTTTTAGGCTTCTGTGTGACTATAGTCTTTCTAGAGCCCTTTTTTGAGGTGTTAACCCCCCTTCCGACCATAGCCCGATGCACAATGCAGACGTACTACCAGAAGGAATGCATCCACTGCTTGAGTAATAGTCCAGCTCTGCTGCTGCTATTAATGCTCAGCCTGATGCAGTAGTAAATGTGTCACCAAACCTCTTACATGCCACCTTTGCTCTTGTGTCCCTCCGCAGCTTGCAACAGCAACAATGGTGCCTTTTAAAACACCCCTTCCCGCACTGGACTTTGGAGGATGCCAATGCCGTGCTAAGCCCCGCCCCCCATCATCTATGGCCCTTACTCTTTCCTTCAAAAAAAAAAAAAAGTTTTTCCCACGTGAGAGGGGAAGACATAGCGAAGGGGGGCCTGGAAGCCGCCGAGCGGCGTGCCATTTGCGCCTTTTTTTTTTTTTTTTGAAGCGATCCTTCCTCGAGAAGAGGGGGAACAAACAACAGCAAAGAGGGTCCCCCCCAGATTTACCGGAGGTCAGCTTCCGGCCGGAGGAAGAAAACTGCTGTTTCCTGGACAGATTGTGAGCTCTCTGAGAAGCATGAGACGGTAAGTGCTCGATACAGCCCCCAGTGGTGACACATAGGCATGACAACTTTTTCAAAAATTAAAGGAGACATTCATAAGAAAACTCCACTTACCTTTCCCGTCGCAGGGTTTTCTGTGGTAAACAACAGATCCAACCTTTACCCTTCACGGTGGGTTCTGTTAAACCTTCAGGAGCTGGGGATCCTCGTGGAAACCCAGAATCCTGGAACTGTATTAGCACCACCGCCAGTAAAACTTTTTGGCCTTAATACCAAAAAGTACTGGATCCTGGGGTCCTGCTCTCTAAAAAGAGAAGCGTTACAGGCAAGACCTTGTTTCTTCGGATACGAGGCCCGGGTACCATTCAATTCGGCCAAAAAGACACTTTGAATGGATCCGGCTGCATGGCTAGCCCCAGCAAGGTGGCCTATAACCCACATAGTAACTACTTTGTGTCCCGTGATGTACGATAAGAAAATCTGTGTCCTGTACTGTAAGATTAAGAAATTCAGATTCCTAAATATTTCCAGTTTATTCTCTTTAAAAGGCACCATATAGCACAAAAGAAGTCTGGGAGCACATCATAGAAAGGGACATTTCTTAAAGCTGCCCATCCCCAATCTCCTTGAACATTCGTATCAGTCAAACATTACCTTCATCAAGTTTCTTTTTGAGTTCTTCAATTTCCTTCTGAAACTGGCGCAAAAGGGCATCTTTAGGATCTTCATTGATTCTGGCCTTATTTTTTATATTTTTTGCTCGGTTTGCATAACGGAGGGTGCTGATGGTCTCATCATAGTTGTAATCTGCAGGACCGATATTTGCGCACTGTAAAGTACATAAATGGATTGCAAATCATCACCAAAAAAAAATGTGTAGTCTTTTCTGACTGGCTTGTTTGTTATCATAGTCATTTACCAATACTCCTCAGATGCGGACAACTCCGTAAAGAATAATGATCAGGTATATACACTGTGAAACAATATCGCCTGAATACTAGGTACCTGTGATTTTTTTTTACATTTTCAAATATGTCTGTCTTAAGTGTTCATGGCAACAATTTACCAATTACTGAAAACGTTAGAATTCGGAACCATGTAAAGTTGAATAGAGATCATTTACTCTAATGTAGTCCTGTATGAGCTATAGTGTTACAGGAACATCATTTGTTGGACACTTAACACTAAATGACCTCATAAGAGGACCTAATGCACACTGAAGAAAAATGAATGAACATATATAAAATGTTTAAAAAAAAAAAATGGAAAAAAATGTTTCATGACTTGTCCAAAACACAACTTTAATTTTTCATAACTACATATAAGAGGAAACCTGTGCCTTCTTCTGAAAATTCTATTTGTCTGGCTTCCATGCACGATCACTGACTTCAACACATTCAAGCATTTCCAAAGACAGAGACATGTTTGAAAAGCGTGTAACCGTTTGTGACTGACAGAGTGATTTATCATCTATGTGACTCTTTAAAATAAAATGTGCCGATATTAAAAAAAAAAAAAAAAAAAAAAAAAAACACATTCAAGCAGATGACTTGCGTTCAGTAATTGAAGGTCACAGAGAAAACAGGTATCTTTGTTGACAACAATGGGGGGGGGGGATTCCTCCTACTGATATCATATATGTTCCACTATTCTTTCTACTGACGCCAACCCTAGGGCCTACCCGGACTGATCACAGGTGCGAGGTAATTTTTTACTCAACTCCAAATGGCCACAGTCTGATCTCTTTAAAGTCTTCAGGACAGTGAACTGGTTCTTTGCTTAGAAAGTTTGAAGAACCCTATTCAAGAGTGTAACTGGAACACAAAATAAACCTAAGTATATGCAGCCTTAGTGGGACTATTCAATGTATTGGCTATAGTATGCTCATCTAAATGCTTTGAGGCATTAAGTGTTATTACGAAAAAAAGGTCACCTTCCAGTAAAATGACTCGCTACAATGTTATTAGAGAAACCTCAGCCTGCCGGAAAAGAAAGCATACATGAGTTTATCCAATGTCCTCTACAAAAAAAGTAAAAAATAGGTTTGAAGTACTGAGTAGAGGGCAGCACTCGCCAATTTAATAGGTGTTGAGCTCTGCAGCTGGTTGCGAACATCTGATCACCACAACCTTGCTTTTGTCATATGGCAATATATAAAGGAGTAACAGATTATCAGGTGTTCTCAACCAGCTGCAGAGCTGCTAACCGCCTTCTTGACAAATGTCAGACTCTAGTTGCAGAAAACAAGAAGCAGCTCTCAATGGAAATATCTAAAGACTAATACGTTTTTATGTTAAGTAACAAAATTAATTTATTGCACTAGAAGTCAAATAAGTAAAAAACTGCAGCAACAGTTAATAATAGTGTAAATACTTGCAGATGGTTGCAAGGACAGTCATGAAAGCATATAGCTAAATGAGATTCTGGTATTAGGTAATCAACGATACCACTACTGAGTCCAGATGAGAGGGTGTTAAAATCAACCAATCGGCTTCAAGATGGCCGGTGGAGAGAGCTATCACAACTCTAGGTGGATGGTATAGGAATCCCGGTATGTGAAAGGGGAGAATGGTGTCTCAACCCTTATATCTGCCAGGTGAAGGTGCTCAGTCAACATACACATGGGCGGGCACGGTGAGGGGAACCCTCAGATGGGCACAGCAAGCCCTACTGTGGGACGTGGATTGACTGATGGGGCTGGCTGTACAGCTGTGCCGTGCGATGGCTAGTCTGCTTGCCAAGATGTGCAGAGACCTCCGTGAGGGGGATTTGAGCCTAGAGAGCCACACAGACAGACTGGAAGCCGGGTGCGCTGGGTGCTGGGCGATGTCAGCGTTGCCTCAGAAACAAGGGGAAGCCGGAAAGGACAGGAACTCGTCAGTGATTAGTAGTGGTGCATCGTAAGCTCAGGGGAAGCTGTGACTCTAGTTGCAACCTACCATTTCCTGCGCTGCAGGATATTGTCCATCTATCACATAATTTTGGTGCCCTCGGCGGGACAATAATTGGCCCCTTTGTGGAGGGGCCCAGGGGTGTTACGTTGTCTCAATCGTAGAAGGACTATTAGTGAATAATTTGTAAATGGAGGAATGGAGGACAGGGATAGTGGCAAGAGCTTGAAAACAAAAATTGTCCCTATTAGGAATGGGTGGTCTCAGGGAGCTGTATCCAGATTGTTTCAAAAAGTAGGGGAACCTGAATTAGGCACATCCTGATGGATGGGAGAAGAAGGGAGATAGAAAGAGAAAGAAGAAAAAAAAGGGAGGGGGAAGGGGAGGAATGAGGGGCCGGATGGAGGTCGTAAGTGATTGGAAAAAAAAGAAAGAAGAGGAGCTTCCACTGTGGGACCCCTCCTCTCCTCAAGGCCGAGAACACTGTCATGTCAGAGGTCACTTACAGCTGTTAGCAATTGAGGGTTAGACAACTCCCTGTACCATGAAAATACCGTCCCAAAGATAGGACCATGCATGTATCCAATGAACAGGGAAGAATCAGTTACTAGGGTCCCTCAGGTTTTGATATAAGGACGTCTCCACAAAGTGCATCCAACAGGCCTAGGCACATGAAAATGTTGTCATCTTGTGGATTTTTCTTGTCTTTAGCTAAACACGGATTATGAATTAAAAAAACACCTTATGACGAAAGCTAATATTGTCATACCTAGTAACCTTCAAAACACTGCAGCTACAGAATACTACTGAGTAACCTCCTTGGCCCAAACAAAACATTAACAAAAATACATTACTTGATGGGAAAGTGAACACTGCTGGACAATATAAAATTTCCACTGCAGTGATGATAGGCCTGTAACATGTATAATGGCATTTACCATCATTGTCTTGGAATTCCCTCCCAGTGAATCCTGCAACAGTCGCGTGAGTTTGGAGTTCCTATATGGCACGTGAGTGCTCTTCCCATCAACCAGGGCGGAGATGACGTTTCCCAGGGTGGAAAGTGACAAATTAATTTTTGTGGCTTCTTTCAGTCTTTGTCCAGTTGCTCCTGTCTTTGTTTGTCTTTCAGAGCCCTGAGTTGAAGAAAACAGTTGTTAGCAGCATGTAATGCAACTTTTCCAATTCAGTGCTTTGTTTTTCTTAGCATATCTCTGAGTACATAAAGCATAAATATGCAGGCACATAATGCTATACAAAAATACAATTTTTTCTTTTGTATTATTTCATTGACACTGTGTTTGCTAGTATTGTTTCATTGATGGCATCCTCAAATATGTGGTGGTGACAGCAAGTCCATTGATTTATGTCATGATACCCAAATTATCTGCTATCAGGTTTGGAATTCAATATCACACAAAGTGATCAGATGTTTTTTCTACACACAAGTATTTCTGTTCATGGAGAAGCATTATGTATAATAAAAATGTATGGACCATAATCAACTGTTACAACTTTACAAGTTTTCATTTGCCTAGTATTTTTAGGTCACTACCTAGAAGCCAGTTTACACATATTGGGGTTGTATGGGCTATGGGGGTACCTCATCCTTTGTGATATTTTAGAAGATAGAACTGATGTGACGGACTTTAAAATGGTACCAGTGAAGGACATCGAAACAAAATAATACTAAATACGTTTATTACAAAATTATTTAAAAATTATTTTTCAAGTAAAATCAATTCAATTATATGGTTCTAATCAATATGACCTCCAATCAATTTGATTGGTCATTATTAAATTTATAGATCTCGGTTAGTACAATGTCAAGAGGTCAACGTGTTTCACATCTTTGCTTCATCAGGACCTTACATTTTTGACTTTAAAACGGAGATCCTGTTCAAAAGAAAGAAGAAAAAAAGAGCACAAACATTATTTGCATTTTGATATACCAACCAATTAGGTGAGAAGACGTACATCGAGGGCCACTTACATCTAGAAAGATACCCACAGTAAGTGACGTGCCAAGTGTCATAGGAAAGCAATCCGAAAGCTAGTATCTTCAGACAATAGGTAGATAAATGTATATATAATAGGAGCAATGAGATGACCATATGGTTATATTCTGAAAATAAATATACCAATAGACATGGGGTTGGAAAGGTTGTATTGGGGGATAAGGTAAATGCAGAGTGAGGTATTAGCTGCGATTAGTGTGGTAATTACTGGGGATAAAATCTCAGAAAAAAAAAGGGGGGAGAAAAGAGGAGCCACAAATAGAGACCTGCAAGCCCTGCAGTTAATTTCTACCCCCTCAACTCCACCACCTTGGTCGGGCAAGGGGCCAAAAAATCTCGGGGCAGGCACGTACTTTTGGTTTGTTCTCGGCCGGGAATGTGGTTTGGCGCTAGCGCGGGATCGTGGGCAGTGATTTTTGCTATTAGGGATGCCAATTTAAGACTCTCTATGACCCGACAACATCCTCACCTCCTCCCAAAAAAGAAAAAAAAATGCAAGCATTTCAATAACCTGGATTTAGCACCTAGAACACTGACTATGCATTTTGAATGGATTATATAGGGGCAATGCTGGCGAATTAACTGCAGGGCTTGCAGGTCTCGTATTCGTGGCTGAGGGGAATTCCTCTTTTTTCTTCTGAGATTTTATCCCCAGTAAGTACCACACTAATCGCTGCTAATACCGCTGCTAATACCTCACTCTGCATTTACCTCATCCCCCTAATACAACCTACAAACCCTATGTCTATTGGTATATTTTTTTTCAGAATAGAACCATATGGTCATCTCATTGCTCTATATATATTTATCTACCTATTGTCTGAAGATTTTAGCTTTCGGATTGCTCTCCTAGGACACTTGACACGACACTTACTGTGGGCTCCTTTCTAGATATAAGTGGCCCTCGATGTACATCTTCTCACTTAATTGGTTGGTATGCCAAAATGAATGTGTTGCACTCCCACCTAATCAAAATGCAAATTATGTTTGTGCTCTTTTTTTTTTTAACAGGATCTCCGTTTTAAAGTCAAGAATGAAAGGTCCTGAGGAAGCAAAGATGTGAAACACGTCGACCTAGTGACATTGTACTAACGGATCTATACATTTAATAATGACCGATCAAATTTATTGGAGGTCATATTGATTAGAACCATATAACTTTAGTATTATTTTGTATCACATCAGTCCTATCTGCCAGTTTACTCATGTCAAGAGGATAGTTTATAATGCTGCTTTATTGGAAACTAGAATGGACAAGATTGAAAATAAATTGAAATCCAGTGGCTAGCCCCTAATGTACTTAAAAAGGGAACAACTAGATCTCTCTAATGCTTGGTACACAGTCATTTCTTTTTTTCGTTCAACCCAGCGCAGTTTGCCATGTTATTACAATGATCTACAGCTGTGCTATTGTGTTCTGACAGGGGGACCACCACACCTCCCCCTGTATGTAGTTGAGGCTACATACAGCACTGTGTTCCGGGTGCGAGCAAAGACTTTTGTGTCTCATACTTGTAATACATACAGTTTATCTGATCGGCACTCAGTCATTCATAGAAAGCTATGTATTCTAGCAATGAATAGAGTCAGAGGTCATGACATCATCAGCCTACCTCTCTGACTCAGCCAATCAGGGAAGCTTTGTATTCATTGCTATGAATGGCTGTGCGCCACTCAGACAGGCTCTATTATGTTCTGGGTATAAGACAGGAAGGTCTGGGCTCGCACCTGGAACACAGTGTTGTATGTAGCCTCAGCAACATACAGTTTATACTGCATATTCATTGGCCTCACATGTTAGTGAGGGACATAGTTCGTTTAGGGCAGCTTGGCCTAAACAAACTATGTAAAATGTAACAAAAGCTGGAGTTCAGCTTTAAAAACAGCCAAATATAAAACTGTGCAGGCTAAGCTTTTGCAGAAAAAGTCTAGATGTTCAGATCTCAAGCAGTTTATATAGAGGGTAATCTCTGCCTATGTATTTCTCCAACATATGCTCTATTTTTATTATTATACAGGATTTATATAGCGCCAACAGTTTGCGCAGCGCTTAACAAAATGAAGGCAGACATTACAGTTACATTACAATTTGGTATTTTAATTGCACAGGAGGGCTTTAGTTCTGCACACATGTGACCCATAATCAGCTGACTGTGGGATAAAGTTCGCTGTCAGCTGACATCACTCAGCCAGTCCAGACTCTGGAGGGACCCCGACTTTAATGTCAGAATCCACCCAGATGGCTAATTGCCAGATGGTTCAGCTTCACAGCACGTTGCTGATAGCCTGAGCCAGTCGCTCCCACTGTCTGACAGTCCCCAGCTCTCTGTTCACTGGAAACCGAGAACTGAGCAATCAGCCGTGTTTGATCATTCAGGTCCCAGTTTTAGATAATCTAGAGAACGCAAGGAACAAAAAAGATGCAAACGGATAAAAACTATTTCAGCGCAAAATAGCTTCATGAAGAACTAAAGGCAAACATTTTTTCCATTTTGGAAAGAGTAAGGGAGGGTTATAACCCCTTTGAGTTATTTTTTGCCATCTGTGTCCTATTCTGGAGATTTCCCTTCCCTTCCTGCCCCACACCCACAACAGGAAGTGAGAGGAAACCCCTTCAAAGTGAGGGAATCCCTGGTTGTCACCAGATTTCCTCTCAGTTTCTCTTCTTGGTTCAACACGAGATTTTTGATTTCCTTTTACCTTCACTTTTGGTGATAAAAGGTAAACAAATAAATAAATAAATAAATGTCCCCAATAGGGACACCTGAACGGTGTTCTAAACCCTCGTCACTAAAAAGTTTTGCCATTGGTTATACTTGAAATGCCTTCAACAGAAAAGGAGAACTGCATTTTACTGCGCTTTACAGAACATAATAATAGGCACTAAACCATTAACAGAATTACCAAATGAATGAAGACTACAGGAAAACCAGTTGCAAAACCCTCAGTGGTAACTTAAAATGTAACTAAAGTCATTCAAATAACAAACATGTTATACTCACCTGCGCTGTACAGTGGCATTGCACAGAGTGGCCCATAATCCTCCTCTTCTTGTGTCCCTGGCGGCGATCTTGACTCCTCCTCTTCTTATTCCGTCCCCATAGCAAGCAGTTTCCTATGGGGACACACTGTGCATGCTCGCTCCTGACCTGTGTGTCTATGAAGCTGCGCTCTACAGACTTACACAGCAGGACTTCCTCTTCACTGCATTTGATTGACAGCAGCAAGAGCCAATGGCTCCTGCTGCTGCTCGAATGCTGTGTGAAGAGGAAGGGGAGAATAGATGCAGCTGTGCACAGGGCTGATCTCTGTTCCCCTTTCATCCTCTTCATATATGGGAAGGGGGCACAGGGAAACTAAAAATGTTTTTTACCTTAATGCAAACAATGCAATAAGGTAAAAAAAACTTTTTTCGATTTATTAACACTTTAACTTACCCCCGTAGGAAAGATTTGTGTGATGTAATGGCCATCACAATACAAAATCAAGATGATTGTCATCTAATAAACAGTAGCAACCTCCACATTTTCATGAGGGAAGACACTGCTGTCTTAATTCCTAAGTGCACTGGTGAGAAAGACACTTTTGAAACTAATTTATGGTGATATAATAGGAGACACAACACTATCTAGTTTCGGATTCAAATGATCCAAAAAGACTTTACAATTATCAAAAAA
Source organism: Lithobates sylvaticus (assembly GCA_028564925.1). Classification (NCBI taxonomy): domain Eukaryota; kingdom Metazoa; phylum Chordata; class Amphibia; order Anura; family Ranidae; genus Lithobates; species Lithobates sylvaticus. The sequence goes on from CM053029.1 coordinate 299,913,806, forward strand.
TAATTACTGCTGTCTGTTTAAAGTATAGAGTGCCTGCATATATTTTCTTCATTTAATAATATGTTAAAGGCTAACCAAAAGTATGTGTTTTTCAACAATGAAAGTTTTTTGTTAGGCACACGTTAAAAGCAGACCTGATTCAAAGACATTTTTACTTATACAAAAAGGTGCCCCTTCCCAAAATATCCCATAAAAGTAACCATGGAAAGGAGAACAGTTGGATAATTATGTTTCCTGACTTCAGTAGCGCACAAGGTTGAGGTCATCCTTCTGCCAGCAAGATCCTTAGAAATGCTGAGAAGTCCAAATCTCTCAAGGGGACAGTGCAGCACAATGCAAGATCATCACCTTTCCCGATTCGGGCTTCTCGACATTTCCAGCGATCTGTCTGAAAGCAGGATGAGATTAACCTTGTCTAGGTGCTGAGGCAGGAAGTTGGGGAAGGGGGGAAGTACTGTATATTATCTATATTTCTGCAGCATTTTAAGGGGGGGTATGCATTAAATGTTGCATACAGTAGGAACATTTCATATTAACATTTACAGCCAATGGGTGGAGCACTAGACACCTTTACACACCCATACTAAAATTGTCAGACTTCAGGTAACCCATAGGGGAAGATTTACTTTAAAAAAAATGGTTTTAGTAAATCTGGAACAGCTTGTTAAAATAAGCTTTGACAATAAGCCCTAGTTCACTACTTCAGCATGATTTTAAAGCTGCAGAACAGTGCAATTTGCACCTTTGATTTAATTGCTGCTTGCAACTTTGTCTAACAGAAGTCTATGCAAGTTGCAATGAAATTGGAAAACGTGCAGGAATTTCTCTCAGGGTCGCAGCAATTTGAACTGTTCCATTGCCAGAAATGGGGTGCGACTTGTTATGCGATTTGGAACTGTCAAATCGCATGACATAACTCAACGGTGTGCTAAAACCTAGAAACTGACTAGTTACTATGCACAGCTTCACCATATTCTGTGTGCACCAGTTTTAGTAAGTCTCCCTCATAGTGTGTTTTCGCTCTCTTTTGAAAACCTAAACTTGTATGTGTCATAAGGCTTTCACTTAAGTAACTGAAAATTTTCAAACAAAAAAAAATTAAAATAGATCGAACAAAACAAACCTAAATACCTAATAGTTTGCCTTTAAAATGTATTTCCACTTCTACAGCCCAAAGTGGGATAACGCCCAGTTAGGGTTTGTTACATTATCCCATTCACATAGCACAACTTAAAAAAAAATTGAATTTCCTGCTCAATTTAAAGGGGTTGTAAAGGCAGAAAGTTTTTTATCTTAATGCATTCTATGCATTAAGATAAAAAGCCTTCTGTGTGCAGCAGCCCCCCTTAACGCTTACCCAGGGGCGGACTAACCATTCGGCCACTTCCCGAGGGCGCCGGGCCACTAGGGGGCCCCATCAGGGTTGCCAGCCTCAGTAAAACCAGGGACAGTATGTAAAAATCTGTGTTTTTTTTTACATCTGTTTCTGAAATGTCCCTTACCGACATCCTTTTGGTCTAAAAATCCTGAGATTATAGCTGCCCCACCTCTCCAGTACCTTCTCAGCCAATAGAAACATGTCTGTGTATACTGTGTACATGTGTGTGTATACTTTGTGATTGTATACTTTGTGTGTGTATACTGTGTGGCCCCATAATCTCTGATTGCCTGGGGGCCCCATAATCACCTATTCCCCGGGGGCCCCATGAGTTGTCAGTCCGCCCCTGCGCTTACCTGTGGTCCCTCGCTATCCACGGGTGTCTCAGCCATCCCAGATTCTCCTTCATGATTGGCTGAGACCAGTGATGTAAGTAACTGAGTTAAAATAAACTGAGTTACGTAACTCAGTTACTTTAGAGGGTAACTAGTAATCTAACTGATTACTTTTCCCCTCATGGTAATTCAGTTCCCATTACTTTGGCTTAGTTACCCCAATTACATCTACCGTCACTAGATGGCAGTAGTGTAATTCCGGTGTCCTGCCGAAAAAGTTCCCCTGCCGGATAAGGACACCCTGTACTGCGCAGGCGCAGGGCTTGTGCAGTACGAAGGACTACGGAGCTTCTGAAAATTGCCAAAACCTAAACAGCTCTGAGTGAACTCTACACAGCGCAGGCGCAGTTAACATGTAATTGTAGGAGGCGATGCCGCACCCTCATGATGCTCGTGCTACTCTGCAAGGGGCGTCTATCGTGTAACTAAGGGGCGGGTCTAGTATTACTGTAACCAAGGGGCGCATTTATTATTATTGTTATATATCGAGCTCTGCCCATTAATTTAACATTCGCCCTCTTCTGTAGAAATCCACCCCTTACACGATATAATAATAATAGACCCGCCACTTACATGATATATAATAATAATAGACCCGCCCCTTGCTTACACGCTATAACAGAACTGCCCCTTGGTTAGAGTAATAATAGAGCAGCCCCTTGGTTACACGATATATAACAATAATAATAAATGCGCCCCTTGGTTACAGTAATACTAGACCCGCCCCTTAGTTACACGTATAGAATATTTAAAAAAAAAAGTCAGTTACTTTGCTGCGTAACTAATTACTTTTCCAATGTAGTAACTGAGTTACTAACGCAATTACTTTTTGGGAGAAGTAATTTGTAACTTAACTAAATTACTTTTTTAAAGTAAGATGACCAACACTGGCTGAGACACAGCAGCGGTGCCATTGGATCCCGCTGCTGTCAATAAGGGGAGAGAGGGAGCGGGCCGGAACAGGGCTCGGTGTCTGAATGGACACAGGGAGCTGTGACTCGGCTTAGGTGCCCCCATAGCAAGCTGCTTGCTGTGAGGACAATGAACAGGAGGGAGGGGCCAGGAGCACAGAAGAGGGACCCGAGAAGAAGAGGATCCAGGCTGCTCTGTGCAAATCCACTGCAGTAGAGCAGGTAAGTAAAACATGTTTGTTATTTTTTAGGAAAATATCTTTAACTTGCTCTTTTCTGAAAAATCCACAGATGAAGTTTTCTCTTAGTAAATAATGTTAAGGAAGGGGCTGGGGAGTTAGTGCTTGCTAACACTAAAGCAGGGTATACACAGGCCGTTTTTTTTTTTTTTTTTTACGTTCAACCAGTGAGTTGAAAAAAAAAAAAAAAAAATAAAAGGATCCCCACAAGTGATGTTGATGCGGGGACCTCCCTACCAATAAAATGGATCTATAGAACACTGTATTTGACTGGCCATGTTTCAGTCCTCTGCTTCTTTGGTTATTTATATAGAAATCCAGATACATAGGAATATCCCTTTAAGACATCTTTACAAAAAATAAAAAGGAAAAAAAGACTTACCGCAAGATCTACAAGATGCAGTTTTCCCATTCGTACATGCATATTGCCATCAGCTCCCTTCTCACTGCACTCTATGGTGATAGTGAAGATTGCATGGGAACGAGAACTGTGTTCATTCATGTTTGTGGCCCCAACAGACCCTGAAGATAAAAGTAAAATATATCAAATCTGACATATAATTAAGATAATCATCTATACTGCAAAAACCTTGTTTTTTTTGTACCAAATTGAGTGAACCTTTCAGTAGGGCTTGCTTACTCCATGGTAATGCACTGTATTTGTGCATTGCAGTGTTTTGAAAAATATACAGGATCTACTTTTTTATACACTATTCACAGCTCATTCAAAATGAAAAGGGCTGTATAAGGAAGCCTGCCTGAAACATGCTTTGAAGTGCACCAGGTTAAAGGGGGACCAGATCCTAACTTTATAGGTCTCCATGACATGTCACAATATAAAGCAACAGTATAAAGTAAAAAAAAAAAAAAAGTATCATTAAAAAAAAAAAAAAAAAAAAAAAAAAAAAAAAGGTTGTTTGACATAGTCTAAGATAAAATAAAATCATCATCAGCTACATACAGAAGGAAGCATTAGCAGCTGCAATTTGGGGATTTTACCACTGGTGAGGTGTTGCTAGCACCAGAACTGCCAGTGCAATAAAGCCCGTAAACCTCAGTAGAAGAAATAACTGTCTGGCTTAAAAAAGTACTACCTTTATTAAAAAAATTAAAAAAAAAGGAGTAGGCAAAGAGCAAAATGTGTCTAGAAAATCATGCAATGAAAAATGTTCATGAGTAATACATCACGGTCTCACTATGGTGCTCAATGAGTATCTTGCATCTAAGGGAACAGGTCTTTTGTCACACGGAGAGCAATGCAATAGAATCTGCCACTGTATGACTAAGATTATCCACAACAAATGTAGTAGTTAAAGGGGTTTTAACTTTCAGCAATAAATAGGAAACCTTTACTGTCATGATATGATGAGGGTCATTCACACAGACTGTAAGCCATTCCTGAAAAAGTAGCTTCTGGAGTGGTCAGATCTGCTGAGCCTCAAAAAAATAATTTAAAGAAGAAGCCCGAGTTACATCACAATGAACAAAACGATTGTCAAGGATCCAACTGGGGTAATTGTCACAAATCCTGGTACACTAAATTAAAATACTGAAAAATTGTTACTTCATATTGCTATAAAATGTAATGTAGTTCTGAACTTTTGTTAAGAAAATGGAAAATACTTTTAAATGGCAGAAAATGGCAAGCAGCAGATAACAATTCCCTCCTGTAAGAAAGGTGACAAAAAGCAGCTTCTTTGTAAACTCAATAAAATCAATGCTATAAACACCCAGGCTGCCTACACCTGAATGGTGAGAGAACATTGGCTTCTGGACACAGCCCACCAACAACTGCAGACACTTTCCTCTTTCAAGCTAAAAGTAGAAAAGTCTGCAGGAAACACCTCCTGAAAAAAAAACAAAATTAAATAAAAAAAAAAAAAAAAAAAAAAAAAAAAAAAAAACTTACGATTTTTATGACCCAAAGTCATAATCCGGTCCATATCATCTGCATTGTTTACTACATAACCCGATAAGTCCTTGATGTAAACTCCCACATCTGGTCTTTCTTTAACCTACAATATTAAAATAACAACAAACAATTAATGTCACATCAGGGTTACTCACTGGCAGTCACCTAGTTCAGTACTTCAAAACATAACATTCGCTAACAGCCATTCCTGATTTAAAAAATTAATGGGCCATTAAAGCAGTATAAAACCAAAAAGAAAACATTTTCTATACTGCAGCTCACTAATTCTTAGATGTGCTGGCTGTATTAGTTTTCATTTGTAGGCTCTCTCTCCTTTATTTTCACCCAGTGAAGTCTGTTGCTTTTAAAACAGAACAAGCTCCCCTGTAGATTTATTTATTTATATATATATATATATATATATATATATATATATATATATATATATATATATATATATATATATATATATATATATATATATATATAAAAACCTTTTTCCTAAAAGGATAAAAATAAAACGGTTTGCTGTAACTGTTACCTAGAATTTAGCTTCAACATGCTAATGTATCTAAATCTGCTACTACATCTAACCTCCTCCAGATTAACAATGTTGTTTTCCAAAGGTGTCCCTATGCTGCTTCATCCAGAGTGGAGGCACTCAAACAGGTTGTGTGTTACTGGCCAGATCACCAGGGGAAAACAGAGGGGGGAAAAAAGCCTAAAAAAAAAAAAAAGAAAAACTAATTCAACCACCACATCTGAGGATTGTTAAGTTGCAATACTGCTTTAACCTTTAAACTAATGAGGTCATACTTTGGCTGGCTTTTTTTCACATTTATCCTATTTTCACAAGCACAGAGATTTTACTTTACATTTTACATAACAGGGCTCAGTTTGCTAATCATATCAGTGAACTGTACCCAGTGAAATGTATTAGTTAGCTAAACTAAAGATTACTGATTGCTATTTAAAGTTCTGAACATATGCCTGGGTTCTGTGTATAAAAGCAACATAAATCATTAGCTTGTATAACCATCAAATTCTTTAGCTTCAAAAAAAATATGTGAACCTTGAATGAAATTATTAGTGCAATAGTGCCACCTAGTCTCCAAATTCAGTTATTATTATAATACAGGATTTATATAGCGCCAACATTTTGCTCAGTGCTTTACAAAAATGAAGGAAGACAGTACAGTTACAATACAATTTGGTACAACAGAAATCAGAGGGCCCTGCTCATTAGAGCTTACAAACTAAAAAAGGGAGGGTCAAGTAATACAAAAGATAGATAATAACTGTGGGGGGGGGGGGGGTGAGCTGATGGAGAAAGTAAAAACACAGTGCACTAGTTAGAAGCAGGATAGGCTTTTTTAAAGAGAAGGGTTTTCAGGGATCGTCTAAAGATGGATAGATTAGGAGACAGGTCTGACAAATTGGGGTAAGGAATTCCAAAGTATGGGAGAAACTTGGGGAAGTCCTGGAGGCCAGCATGGGAGGAGGTGACAAGGAAGGTAGAGAGCAGGATGTCTTGGAAGACCAAAGAGAGTGGTTTGGTTGATATTTTGAGACTAGGTTAGTAAAGTAGCTGGGGACAGGGTTATGGATGGCTTTCAAGGTTGTTGTTAGTACTTTGACTTTTATTCATCAGATGAATTCATGAGCGGAAGCCAGTGGAGGGATTGGCAGAGAGGGGTAGCAGAAACTGAATGAGTCTGGCAGCAGCATTCAGGATGGACCTAAGGGGGATAGCCTATGTAAAGGTAATCCAATGAGGAGGTAGTTGCAGTAGTCAAGGCGAGAGATAACCAGGGAGTGAATTAGAAGCTTAGTGGTATTCAATGGTTAAAAAGGGGCGTGTTGTGGAGGTTGAGGCAGCATGATTTGGACAGGGATTGGATGTGGGCCTGAAAGGACAGTTCAGAGTCCAGGGTTACCCATAGAACCCTGGCATGTGGAGACAGACGACTGATAGTTGTGCCACTAATCTTGACAGAGAAGTCAGGGGAAAGGGCACTTGGGGGAGGAAATATTATGAGCTCGATTTTGGATAGATTGAGTTTGCGGAAGTGGTGTGACATCCAGTCAGATATGTCTGTTAGTAAATCAGTGATGCATGAGGAAACTGATGCGGTGAGCTGAGGGGTAGAGAAATAGATTTGGGTGTCATCAGCATACAAATAGTATTGAAAGCCATGGGAGGCTATCAGCTGACCCATGGAGGAGGTGTAGATCAAGAACAGGAGAGGTCCAAGAACAAAACCTTGGGGGGACCAACGGTAAGAGGAGTAGGAGAGGAGGAATAGTTGTGACACTGAAACTGCAGTGAGATAGGTAAAATTCGAACCAACGGAAAGCTCAGTCACAGAGACCCAAGGAAATAGAGTTTTTTTTTTGAGGGGGTGGTCAATTGTATCAAAGGCAGCAGAGAGGTCCAAGAGTAGGAGTATAGAATAGTGACCTTTGATTTCAGCTGTTAGTACATCATTTGTAAGTTTTAGGAGAGCATTTTCTGTGGAGTTTTGTGGGCAAAATCCAGACTGAAGGGGATCAAGGAGGTTATTCTCGAAGAGGTGGCAGCTCAGTCAGTTGTAGACTAGATGTTCAAGGAGTTTGGAGGCAAAAGGAAGTAAGGAGATGGATCTTAGGTTGTTAAGATTGGTGGGGTCCCTTTTAGGTATGAGGGTGACTAGTGCATGTTTTAGAGGGTTGGGGAAGATGCCAGTAGAGATCGAAGATGTGCGTGAAAGAGTGTAGGACAGAGCCAGACGGTTACTGTAGTATTTGCGAGGGATCAGTGTCCAGGGGGCAGGTGGTCGTTAGAAAAAAAGGTTTAGTGACTTCCTCTATAGTAGATGGGTTAAACAAGGGAAATATCGATTGTGCAGGTGGACAAGGAGTGTAAGGTGAGGAAGATATTTGTACAGTAGAGATCTCGTCACAAATTGTATCAATCTTATTTTTGAAGTGATTAGCAATCTCCTGGGCAGCAAGTAAGGTGGGTGGAGGTAATGAAGGACGAAGTAGAGAGTTAAAGGTAGTAAAGAGTTGACCGGGACTGTGTGAGAGGGTGTTAATGAGAGTGATAAAGCAGGTCTGTTCGGCAGTGTGGAGTCAAGAACTGTATTTTTGAAGGGCAAATTTACAGTATATTGGCTGAAGTCTTGCTGGGATTTAGTCTCATGCCACAGACACTCAAGAGCACAGCTATGTTTTTTGAGGCTTCTGGTATTGTCTTTTTGCCAGGGTTGTAGCGGTTAGTGTCTGATTCTGCGTGTAGTCAGGGGGGCCAATGTGTCCAGAGTGGATGCCAGATTGGGGCAGGACAGGGCTGAGATGTTGTCAAAGACATGATCTGTAGCAAAAAAAAGGAGAGAAAGGGTTAAGATGGCAAAGGTTTCTACAGATAACTGTTAGGTAGTTGGAAGGCAAGGTGGAGGAAGACAAGGATAGAGCGAAGCTAATAAGGTGGTGATCAGAGAGAGGAAGAGCAATGTTGGAGATGTTGCAAGGGGTGCATAGGTAGGAGAATACAAGGTCAAGGCAGTTTCCATCAGAGTGAGTAGAAGCATGTGTCCATTGTTTTAGGTCAAAAGAGGAGTTTAGGTTCAGAAGTTTAGAAGTAGCAGGAGCGTTAAGATTAACAGGGATGTCGAAATCACGGAGAATGATTGTGGAAATTTCAGTTGAGAGAAAGTAGGGTAGCCAAGCAGAGAAGTCATGACGAAAGCTTGCTACTGGTCCAGGAGGCCAATAGATCCAGAGCAATTTTCAAAGAAACTGAAGCGAATAGACGAATATAGTGTGCTTCAAATGAGAAGACGTACAGAGAGGGAGTTGGATGAAGGACCTGAAAAGTGCTTTGTAGGGATAGGAGGATTCCAACGCCAGCTCCCTTCAGTTAACCACTAGTCAACCAGCTGCTGAGTTATACTGCAGCAGGTTGGCTCAGCAAATCGACGTAGCTGTACGTCGCTCCTTTAAGACGTCACAGCAGGTGCGCGCGGGCTGCGTGTCCCCGGAGCCAATGGGCAGACACCCATCCCCCTACAGTTAGAACACACCCAGGGAACACAGTTAACTCCTTGATCGCCCCCTAGTGTTAACCCCTTCCCTGCCAGTGTCATTTATACAGTAATCAATGGCTATTTTTAGCTCTGATCGCTGTATAAATGTCAATGGTTCCAAAATAGTATCAAAAGTGTCCAATCTGTCCGCCGCAATCCTGATAAAAAAAATTAAAAAAAATTCGCAGCTTGCCGCCATTACTAGTAAAAAAATATATATATATATATATATATATATATATATATATATATATATATATATATATATATATATATATATATATATATATATATATATATATATATATATATATATATATATATATATAATAAAAATGCCATAGATCTATCCCCTATTTTGTAGACGCTATAACTTTTGCACAAACCAATCAATATACATTTATTTTGATTTTTTTTTTACCAAAACTATGTAGAATACATATCGGCCTAAACTGAAGAAAAATTTAGAGAACGGTAAGGCAGAGTAGTCACATTGAACACCACATCCCAATTTTTTCTAGAACATAGAGTAGGGGGGGGGGGGTAACAAACTCCGGGACTTTAATGGTATTAAACAATTGAAAAAGTATGAAGACACAAAATTACACAATCAATAAAATTTTATATTTTTTTTATAAAGATAAAAAACATGGAAATTAAACTATCCATATCACGAATTGTATGTTTCATTGAGAGGCACATATACAAAACACTACCACTTGTTTTGATCAAATAAAGATAACAAACAATACTCTAATATTGGCATAGCATGAGTATGCAGATAATCAAAAAATACAATGGTCAAAATGAAACAAATATAGAAAAATGTATGTTAATGTAGGAAGAGATGAATCTTACCAGGCTGCATAGAACTATATAGAAAACTTGATTTGAGATGGAAAATTATACGTCCCATATGTGTTCAGAGTGCCCCACCCAACTATTGATTGGAGTTGTGTATGTAATGCTGTGTGAATGGGAGGCTTTTTACGCGGGAAAAACCAAGCGACCATTCTTCCACCATGTCAGGGACCATGTTTCCCTTGTATCAAAAAAAGAATGGAGACACCGAAAAGCCGCCACATGGGCCTATATGATAATTTTGACTGCTTAAAAATGCATTTCTTTGCATTTGGAGCACATTCCCCCAGGAGAAAGAGGTGGTGACTATGACAAAACTCTACTACAGCATGAGGCATGCTGGATACATGATCTATCTGCCCTCAAGTATCCTGGTTTAAATTATGCTTTCAGTTTTAAACCCTTTCTCTAGCGAATTATCTAATTTTTTATCTCTCTTTTTTTTTTTTTTATATTGGTAACTCATATACAATGTATTCAATGTCTGACAATGTTAAACGACTGTTGTAAGGTTTTGGATATATCTGTGCCATGTACTTGTATATTTCCTTTTCAATATGTGGGTATTTATGAACCTTCTCCGGGCTGCAAATTAAATGAATTAACCACTTCCGGACCGCTGCAGGCCGATGTACGTCCATATTTTGGAGGATATCGTTATGGCAGCAGCTAGCTGCCATAACCCCGGTATCCCCGTGTTTGGCCAGCGGTCCACTACAAGATAAAAGTGGTCTTTGTGGCAGATTCGCTTTTATCGGCAGCGGGAGAGGGGCTTATTTTTTTTTTTTATTGCATTTTAGTGTAAATATGAGATCTGAGGTCTTTTTGACCCCAGATCTCATATTTAGGAGATCCTGTCATGGTTTTTTTTCTATTAAAAAGGGATGTTTACATTGAAATAGGAATAAAAGTGACACAATTCGTTTTTTTTTTTTTTTAAACAGTGTAAAAATAAAAAGGTAAAATAAATAAGAAAAACAATTTTTTAAACGTGCCACGTCCCGCCGAGTTCACGTGCAGAAGCGAACGCATACGGGAGTAGCGACCGCATATGAAAACAATGTTCAAACCACACATGTGAGGTATAGCCGCGATCGGTAGCCCAAGATCCCCTCTGTAACTGAAAACATGCAACCGGTAGAATTTTTTAAATGTCGCCTATGGCGATTTTTAAGGGTAAAAGTTTGTCGCCATTCCACGAGCGGGCAGTGTGTATAATCAATCATCCAGCTTACTGGAGCCCTAGAAGTTTTAGTCCCCGGCCTGCATATCTGGTCCTATTTTTGACCAATCTTTTCCTGCATGGCAATATGTGATTGCAGCCTTTTCGCTGCTATTCCTATTGCTTGCATGGCTGTATCCCCATTGGCTAATCCATCCCATTAGGGCATTCCATGTTGTCAGCGTCACATCTCGTTCGCCATTTTTGAGACCTGGCGCAAGTGCGTGGGCATCTTCACTGTATGTCCGCGTCCCGGCAGTGAGGTCAGACGCCACCGGGAGGAACATATGAATGCACCTATTCACCGCAACGATCTGTCAGAGGCGCCATGCGAGTGGGAGAGTGAACATCTCTCCCACCTCTCTATACATTTGATTTTCTCAACTCAGGTAAGCTACTGCTCTTTATTTGCTTTGCAAACAACAAATTCAGTTATTTATTTAGTATGCTATTTAGTGTTGGCTTTTCTCTCTTTACCTTCATGATTTCCTAGATCTCCCATTTACGAGTATTACTTGAATAGTGTTATCTACACTAAGTGTGTCCAGCTGCATATGCCCTCTCCATACTCCAGCTGGAAACTCCCTAGATGCATATCCTATTCTGGACTTTTCTGACCAGCAGGACATTATTATTGATTCAACCCTTTCAATACATACTTGAGGTAACCCTTATGTTATTATTATTTTTTAGCTCTCTTTTGTGTGTGTTTTTGATAACTCTGGAATATCAATAATTGATACTTAATTTCTCCTCCATATACCTCTTTGTTCCCCCAGGAACATATGTATCCAAATTAATTTCCTCCTGCGACCACATGAAAACAAACTCTTGGGTGGGGCATGCTGAACACATAAGGGATGTATAATTTTCTATTTCAAATCAAGTTTTCTATATAGTTCTATGCAGCATGGGTAAGATCCATTTCTTCCCACATTAACATACATTTCTCTACATTTGTTTCATTTTGACCATTATTGTATTTTTTGATTATCTGCATACTCATGCTATGCCAATATTAGAGTATTGTTTGTTTTCTTCATTTGATCAAAACAACCAACACGAGGGCTCATTCCTGTCTCTTTTGTTATCCATAGCATTTTATACATTCCACCTGAATCTCCTGAAGAAGCTTAAAAAAGCGAAACATGTTGAGTGGTAGTGTTTGTATATGTACCTCCCAATGGAACATACACAATTCGTGATATGGATGGTTTAATTTCCTCATGTTTTTTATCTTTGTAATAAAATATAAAATTTTATCGATTGTGTAATTATGTCTTCACACTTTTTCTATTGTTTAACACCATTAAAGTCCCGGGGTTTGTTACCACCCCCTCCCCTATGAGTCCCCTTGAGGGAAAAACATTTTTTTTTTTTTTATTTGGGATATGTATTATAGCAAAAACTACAAAATATAGAATTTTTTGCGAAATTGTCGCTCTTTTTTTGTTTATAGCGCAAAAAATGAAAACCGCAGAGGTGATCAAATACCACCAAAATAAAGCTCTATTTGTGGGGGAAAAAGGACATAAATGTTGTTTGGGTACGAAGTGACAAAGTGGCACGACCGCGCAATTGTCAGTTAAAGCGACGCAGTGTCGCAAAAAATGGCCTGGTTATTAAGGGGGCAAATCCTTCCAGGGCTAAAGTGGTTAAGCAACTCTGCCACTGAACCTGGTAGGGGAAGCATGGAAGGGTAAAGGGTTTTACAGCTATAGGTCACAGGTATGCATGTGTATCACAAAAGGAAGGTCTGCTTTAATCACCCAAAAACAGCTTTACTTTACAAACTGCACCATAATATGAATGGTAATAGCTGACTAATTTCTAAAGGCAACCTGGGCATCTATCAAATACTTCCATAAACAGGACCTAGTTGTAACCAGGTAGCAACTGACTCTGTACTGTCTTTAATATGGCAAATGACAGTTTATAAATGTAAACTTTATCATCCCCACCTCTAGTCTCTGTGTCTGGTCTTTACCGAGCAAGTCCCGTACTTCCTCATTATAAATCTCCAAATAAGACACTCTGACCAAAAACCTGTAACATACAAGATAAGAGAAAGAAATTCATAACATATGTGAAGTGGACAAATTATACAACCAAACAAATTAAGTGATTAAAAAAAAAAAATACACTGCAAATATTAACACAAAATGGACAAGGTTAGTAATGAAACACCTTGATGCATACAGTATGTTACAGAACAGCAAGATTAAAAGGTTCTATGGTTAATGGGATTGGCCCATCAATGATGTATCATTTTGGGTCATGAAAAGGAAAGCATACCTTGTATCTCCCTCTGCCTTAGCAATATGACCAAATACGTGAGCAAATGAATTAGGGATGATTCCTCTGAGCTCCGGAACAGCTCGAACACCTTCCATGGTAAATGTTTTACCAGTGCCCGTTTGTCCATATGCAAATATAGTACCTAGGAGGACAAAAAAAAAAAAAAAAAGGTTTTATTAGTCACCACATGAGGTCATTGAACTAAGGGCCCCACAACAACTAAATGAACAAAACTACTACATTTGGGGAAATTTTTTTTTTTTATAAATATGATGAACATTATATGACCTGAGGGCTCTTGCACATGGGCACAATTACCCATACATCATAAACACACTAGGGCTGAAACAACTAATCGTTGTCAACTATTTTCATAATCATCGATTAATCGGCCAGCCGATTAGTTGGCATGCATACATAATGCATTATTTGTTTACATATCAGGAAATACAGTGCAGCACGCATACAGCTCAGTACACCATCAATACATGTCAGTAAGTGCCTGAGAACTTGTGAATGTGAGAGGAGCAATGCCTCATGGGACATATAGTCCTGGGCAGGACATGAGACTCTGTGCAGGGAAGATCAGCATCTGAACCCAGAGAAGGTGGGGGCTGATAGACTGAAGGTAAAAGAAGGCGTTACATATAAAAGTAAACTCGTACCAGTATTGTGCATTATATATAAAATAATCACATCCATGAAAAAATAAATACAAATAAAAAAAAAAAATAAGTATCAGCTTTTAGCACTACTTTAATATAAAGATTTATATCTCCCTTCCACCCTTCATATAGCTTCATGTCTGACTCCTAGTTAAAACGCCCATATATCCTACTTCTCTGTGCATTTATTATTACCATATTTATCGGCGTATAACACGCACTTTTTTCCTCCTAAAAATCAGGGGGAAATCGTGGGTGCGTGTTATATGCCGATCCCCCGCCGATTCGGAGCCTCTCTGGCCATTCTCGCGGCTTTCGGACGCTCTCGGAGGCTTTCGGACGCTCTCAGAGGTTTTCGACCGTATTTGGAAAGCAAAACGGTGCTTTTTTTGGTTCAAATAGACTTCAGTGGAGGAGAAGCTGCAGAAAAGCATGTAGTGTGTTTTTGCAGCAATTTTTTTTTTTAATCTGCCCAACAAATTGGCCAAAAGCAAAATTGTGTCTGCAAAACGCACAGCAAAAAGTAGTGTAGAAATGGATCAAAAGCATAGGAGTGAACCGAGCCTTATGCTGGCCATACATATATCAACTTTCGGACAAGAATATTCATACGAAAAATCTTTGTACAGTCGCTGAATGAAAAAAAAAATTTAATTTGAACATTTCTCTTACTTTTAACATTTAGTTTTAAAATGAATGTAATTTCTGAATGAAAACCACATACACTTCCTGAAAATTCCTTTGACCAAGAAGTTTTCTATTCTGCTCCTTTGAATAATCTCGTCACTGTGCCACTAACGATTAGAAAAACGAACGAACGTTCTTAACATGATAGAATATATATATATATATATATATATATTTTTTTTTTTTTTAAAGGAAGACATTGTCTTTGTATGGCCAGCATGTAATACATTACAGTTACCGTATGTCTGAATAGCAGAAAAAAACAGTCTTTCATTTTTTTTCTTGTTTAAATAACAAATTCGATCTCCAAGTCTGATAATATTTACCAGATTCAACCTCTAAGGCAGCTTTCACACTGGGGCGGTGCGGGGCGGCGACGGTAAAGCAGCGCTATATTTAGCGCTGCTTTACCATCGTTTTACCCGCGGTATGCGGCCGCTAGCGGGGTGGTTTTAACCCCCGCTAGCGGCCGCAAAAGGGTTAAAAACCTCCGCAAAGCGCAGCTGCAGCGGCAGTTTGCGGGCAGTATCCCCGCGGTTTCCCATTGATTTCAATGGGAAGGAGCGGTATAGGAGCGGTAAATACACCGCTCCTTCACCGCTCCAAAGATGCAGCTAGCAGGACTTTTGTTGCGGTCCTGCTAGCGCACCGCTCCAGTGTGAAAGCCCGCCGCCTTTCACACTGGAGTGAATGGGGCCGGTTTTTTCAGGCGGTGTACAGGCGCTATTTTTAGCGCTGTACCGCCTGAAAACCGCCCCAGTGTGAAAGCAGCCTAAAAGTACATATAATATTAAAGGTTGAATCTGGTAAATATCATCAGACTGTATACAGTATATCTCTTCTGTCTGTTACTCTCAGAGTGGTTTAGAGACTATGCTCCCTAACCATATAGTTATTTATATTTACCACTGCATATAGATGGTTTAGGAATAAATAGCGTTTTCTTTTTTTTTTTTTTAAACTTTACATATATTAAACTAAAATTGTACACCACACTTTAAAAGGGTAATTATCTGATTAATCGAATCGATAATCGGCCGAATAAAGTCCAATCGCATTTGTTTTAGGTTTGATACCTCTCATAAAATTAAAATTTTCATGTCTTTTACATGGCCCATCGATGTGCTCACCCGAGCCAATTCTTCCAACAGGCTTCTCTCCCTGGCACCAGTATTTCAACTGTGCTGCCCTACATGCAAGAAACATGTAAAAGAAGTCCCTGACCCTTTTTAAAATGGTATTTCGCGTTGGCAAGATGAATGGAGGTGTCATCAAGAAATAATGGCATCGCCACGCATCTGCTAACGAGCGTTTTTGTGCATTGTGGGAAAGCAACACAATTTTGCACGCAGACCCGCAGTGAACAAGTGTGAACAAAGCCTTATCCCAGCAGAACAACCGACACTTTGTGGCACTCAGGCAGGACTTCTACTTTCAAAATTAAAAATGCCCAACTGATTCACTTTAAGCATAAAACTGATATTTTGACTTCACAACGCATTGGGTGCTGATATTTATTTTCTAGGTTATTTTTATTTTTTTAAATTCGATGTAGCCTTTAAATTCAAAAGTATAGTGGATTTTCAGTAAAATACATTGTGCATTATCCCCTGGCCTGTTCAGTGTTTTCAGAATCTATTTTAGATAAGTGAAGTGAGGCCAAGAGCAGCAGAAAGCGGAGTTGGTAACATTTTTCTGAAATGAAATCCTGGCTCACCAGGCCTGACATGATGGTCCTTCTGCGTAGTTCTGGAAACATTTGTTCACCATATGATAGTTAACATTTTTATGCATTGTCTGTTTTTTCAGGGCTAACGAGGATAATAAATGCCAGTAGTGAAATCTCTCCACTAAAATTCCTGACTCTGCCCTTCCATTCCATGGCTTCTCACTGTTCCTTCTGAGTATTGGATTCTCGAGCCTCACAATGTAGAATAAGTGACATAACATTTAGAATATGACCCTTTGTAATGTCTTGGCATATGGACAAACTTGGACATTCAGAAATGGAAATCTTCATAAAACTATATAAAACAAAATCAGTGAGCGATCTAAACGGTCTACTTCTACTAGGGATGCACTGATATATCTGCATTTTTACAATTAACAAAAAATAAATAATTAAATAAATACAAATAAAAAAAAAAAAAGGAAGGAGAGAAGGTGCTGATAATGGCCACCGAAAAACACACAATTTTTCAGCGATCATATGGTACACTTTCATGGTTATGTGACTCAGAAACCGCATTAAAAACGCAACATGGATGTTTTGATGCATTTTCAATGCATTTCAATCGGGAGGTACAGTGGATATAAAGTCTACACACCTGTTAAAATGTCAGGTTTCTGTGGTGTAAAAAGAAAGTTGAACAAACTGAAATCTTTTAGGTGGAGGTAAGTAAAACTAAAATAATAATATGGTTGCATTAGTGTGGTGCACCTCCTTTAACTAACACTTTGTTGAAGCACCTTTTGATTTTATTACAGCACTCAGTCTTTTTGGGTATGAGTCTATCAGCATGGCACATCTTGACTTGGCAATATTTGTCCACTCTGTCAGATTGTGAGGGCATCTGCTGTGCACAGCCCTCTTCAGATCACCCCACAGATTTTCAATTGGATTCAGGTCTGGGCTCTGGCTGGGCCATTCCAAAACTTGAGTCTTATTCTGGTGAAGCCATTCATTTGTTGATTTGGATGGATGCTTTGGGTCGTTGTCATGCTGAAAGAGGAAGTTCCTCCTTATGTTCAGCTTTCTAGCAGAAGCCTGAAGGTTTTGTGCCAATATTGACTGGTATTTTGAACTGTTCATAATTCCCTCCACCTTGACTAAGGCCCATGTTCCAGCTGAAGAAAAACAGCACCAAAAGCATGATGCTGACACCACCATGCTTCACTGTGGCTATGGTGTTCTTTTGGTGATGTGCAGTGTTTTTGCACCAAACATATATGTTGGAATTATGGCCCAAAAGTTCAACCTTGGTTTCATCAGACCACAACACATTTTCCCACATGCTTTTGGAAGACTTCAGATGCGTTTTTGCAAAATTTATCTGGGCTTGGATATTTTTCTTCATAAGAAAAGGCTTCTGTCTTACCACTCTACCCCATAGCCCAGATATTTGATGAATACCGGAGATTTTTGTCACATGTACCACACAGCCAGTACTTGCCAGATATTCCTGCAGCTCCATTAATGTTGCTGTAGGCCTCTTGACAGCCTCCCTGACCAGTTTTCTTCTCGTATTTTCATCAATTTTGGAGGGACGTCCAGTTCTTGGTAATGTCACTTTTGTGCCATATTTTCTCCACCTGATAATGACCGTCTTTACTGTGTTCCATGGTATATCTAATACCTTGGAAATTATTTTGTACCCTTCTCCCAACTTTTAACAACGAGATCCCTCTGATGCTTTGGAATCTCTCTGCGGACCATGGCTTTAGCTGCAGAATGCGACTAGGAAAATGTCAGGAAAGACCTACTAGAACAGCTGAACTTTATTGTGGTTAATCAGAGGCACTTTAAATGATGGCAGGTGTGTACTGACTCCTATTTAAACATGAGTTTGAATGCGATTGCTTAATTCTGAACACATCCCCAGTTAAGAGGGTGTGCACACTTATGCAACCACATTATTTAATTTTTTTTATTTCCCCCCCCCCCCCCCCTTAACCTTTTCGCGCCTGCGCTATAGCTGAAAAACGGCTGCAGCGCGGACGCTCCCTGCCGGGAGGACGTCCATGGACGTCCTCTTGTTTACTTCCCTAATGCACGCTCCTGAGAGCGCGCAACGGGGAAGTTCTGTGCTGGCCGTGTCCGTAGGACACAGCCGGTCACAGATCGCTGTAAACGGCCAATCACAGCGGCTGTTTACAGCGAGATCGGCGTGTCCAATGAGAGATGATCTCATATGGAAACATATGAGGAGATCATCTGTCAGCGCCGCTCTCTCTCCTCACACAGACAGCGTGTGGGGAGAGAGAGATCAACGGCTGCAGCAGCCGTAAGTAAAAAAAAAAAATGAAATGTGCGATCTGTGTCCCCACCTGTGTCCCCACCTGTGTCCCCATCCATGTGTCCCCATCCATGTGTCCCCATCCATCTGTGTCCCCATGCATCTGTGTCCCCATGCATCTGTGTCCCCATGCATCTGTGTCCCCATGCATCTGTGTCCCCATGCATCTGTGTCCCCGTGCATCTGTGTCCCCAGTGCATCTGTGTCCAGTGCCATCTGCCAGTGCCACCTGTCCCCAGTGCCACGTATCAGTGCCATCTGTCATCAGTGCCACGTGTCATCAGTGCCACGTGTCATCAGTGCCACGTTAGTGCCATCTGTCATCAGTGCCATATCAGTGTCACGTGTCATCAGTGCCACATTAGTGCCATCTGTCATCAGTGCCACGTATCAGTGCCATCTGTCATCAGTGCCACGTATCAGTGCCATCTGTCATCAGTGCCACGTATCAGTGCCATCTGTCATCAGGGTCACGTGTCATCAATGCCACGTATCAGTGCCATCTGTCATCAATGCCACGTATCAGTGCCATCTGTCATCAGTGTCACGTGTCAACAGTGCCACGTGTCGGTGCCATCTCTCATCAGTGCCACATATTAGTGCCATCTGTCACCAGTGCCACATATTAGTGCCATCTGTCAGTGTCACGTGTCATCAGTGCCCCGTATTAGTCCTGTCTGTCATCAGTGTCACGTGTCATCAGTGCCACGTATCAGTGCCACCTGTTATCAGTGCCACGTCAGTGTCATTGTCCTGGTGCTCCAGGGCCTTCAAAAGTGTAATAGGTAGTCAACAAGTTAGACGTGTAATTTATGCTCCTAGAACACGTGATGGCGCTCCCTGCATGTTGGGCCTCTCTAAGTGGCCAGGCTGTGTAAAAGTCCCACATATGTGGTATCGTAATACTCAGGAGGAGTAGCAGAATTTATTTTGGGGTGTCATTTGTGGTATACACATTCCATATGAGAGAAATAACCTATTACAATGACAATTTTGTGGAAAAAAATAAAAAAATAATTCATTTTGCAAAGAATTGTGGGAAAAAAATGACAACATCAAAAAGCTCACCATGCCTCTTACTAAATACCTTGGAATGTCTACTTTCAAAAAAAGGGGTAATTTGGGGGTATTTGTACTTTCCTGGCTTGTTCGGGTCACAATAAATGAGATAGGCCACCAGTACATCAGATGTGATCAATTTGTATAATTCGCACCACAGTTTGTAGAGTCTGTAACTTTCACAAAGACCAAATAATATCCACTAATTTGGGTTATTTTTACCAAAGATATGTAGCAGTATAAATTGTGGCCAAAATGTATGAAGAAAAATTAATAATTTGCAAAATTTTATCACAGAAACAAAGAAAAATTTGTTTTTTTTCAAAATTTTCGGTCTTTTTTCATTTATAGCGCAAAAAATAAAAAACCCAGGAGGTAATCAAATACCACCAAAAGAAAGCTCTATTTGTGGGAAAAAAAGGACAAAAAAATCATTTGGGTACAGTATTGCATGATTGAGTAATTGTCATTCAAAGTGTGAGAGCACCGAAAGCTGAAAATTGGTCTGGGCAGGAAGGGTGTTTAAGTGCCCAGTAAGCAAGTGGTTAAAAGATTTCAGTTTGTTTTTCAATTAAGTTGTACAGTTTATTGGTCACATTAACCACTTGCTTACTGGGCACTTAAAACCCCCCCCCCCCCCGCCCCCCCCCCCCCCCCCCCCCAGACCAATTTTCAGCATTCAGCACTGATGCACTTTGAATAACAATTGCAAAATCATACAACACTGTACCCAAATTAAATTTTTATATTTTTTTCCCACAAACAGCTTTCTTTTGGTGGTATTTGATCACCTCTGCGGTTTTTATTTTTTGTTAAAAATTTTTTTAAAAAGACCAATTTTTTTTTTCAAAAAACGTATATTTTTTTATAAAATTTTGCAAACAGATAATTTTTCTCCTTCATTGATGTATGCTGATGAGGCGGCACTGATGGGCACCAATAGGTGGCAGTGATGGGCACTGATGGATGGCAGTGATGGGCACTGATTGGCACCACTGGTGGGCACTGGCAATGGCAGGGGGTACTGGTGGGCACAGATAAGGCAGAATTGCCTCTTCCTCTTTGGGACCGATGTCCCTTGCACATAAGCCAGTGATCGGCTTTTTTTGTCCTCATGCTGTCACGGATTACAGAGCTTTTGTTTACATCATGTGATCAGCTGTCATTGGCTGACAGCTGATCACGAGGTAAGGGGCCGGGATCAGCCCCTTACTCAGATCTGTGATCACCCGAGTCTGTGACTCGGTGATCATGGCTCGCTCGGGGAGCGTGCAAAGGGGAGGTCATATGACGGCCTCCCGGAAACTCGGGTCCGCGCTGTGGTCGTCATTCGGCTATAGCGCGGACGCCAAGTGGTTAAAAGGTGGAAAAAGTTCTGAAATGATTTAGCTTTGTCTAATTCTTCTACATCACAGAAACCTGACATTTTAACAGGGGCGTGTAGACGTTTTATAACCATTGTATGTTCTTTGCTTAATTTTTTTTAACACCGCAACGGAAGTACAATGGACCAGTGTGAGGACATGCATAGAATTTAAAGGGATGCATCTTTCTTAACCACTTTACATCTGCGCTACGGCCGAATGACAGCCACAGCGCAGATGTGAATTCCCGGGAGGCCGTCATATAACGTCCTCCCCTGGGCGCGCGCAGAGCGCGCTGTGATCACCGAGTCCCTGAGACTTGGGTGATCAGCGATCCGAGTAAGGGGCGGGTCCCGGCCCCTTACCATGTGGTCAGCTGTCAGCCAATGACAGCTGATCACATGATGAAAACAAAAGCTCGGTGATCATTTTTTTTTCTCCTCACGCTGACAGCGGAGGAGAAAAAAAAAGCCGATCACTGGCTCATTTTAAAATGGACATCAGTCCCGAAAAGTCAGAGGCAATTATGCTTCATGTAATGCCCACAAGTGCTACCTGTCAATGCCCACAAGTGCCACCTATCAATGCGCACCAGTGCTGCCAATCAGTGCCAATCAGTGCCACCTAAAAGTGCTGCCTATCAGTGCCCATCACTGCCACCTATCGGTGCCCGTCACTGCCGCCTCATCAGCGTACATCAGTGACGGACAAAAATTACCCATTTCAAATTTTTATAACAAAATTTAAAAAAAAAAAATTTTCTTATAAATTCGGTCTTTTAAAATCGTTTTTTAGAGCCAACGGTCAGCTCTCTTGTAAAAGCAATCCTAGCTGCTAACCAGCCGCTGGATTGCTTTTACAAGCAGCGGTGGGGGGGGCGGGATTTCCCCCCTCCCGTGGCTTTAACGGGATCTCCCATCCCACCGTGAGTCCCAAATCGACCAGCCACTGCAAAAAAAAATTAAATGCAAAACCCACCATTTTATTCTCTAGGGCCTCTGCTTTCAAAAAAAATATACAATGTTTAGGAGTTCTAATTAACCGCTTGCTAACCGGCTCACGCCGATATACATTGGCAGAAGGGCACGTACAGGCAGATTAACGCACCTGTACGTTGCCCTTTAAGAAGCGGTTTGCCCCTGCGAGTGCGATTGCGGGTCCTGCGGACTCTATGTCCACGGGGATACCCGCGATCGTCTCACGGAGAGGAAGAACGGGGAAATGCTGATGTAAACAAGCATTTCCCCATGTTGTCTAGTGACAGGACACTGATCACAGCTCCCTGTAATCGGGAGCGGTGATCAGTGTCGTGTCACACATAGGCCCTCCCCCCCACAGTTAGAATCACTCCCTAGGACACACTTAACCCCTACAGCGCCCCCTAGTGTTAACCCCATTCACTGCCAGTCACATTTACACAGTAATCAATGAATTTTTAAATCGCACTGATCACTGTATAAATGTGAATGGTCCCAAAATAGCCCCAAAAGTGTCCGATGTGTCCGCCATAATGTCGCAGTCACGATAAAAATAGCTGATCGCCGCCATTACTAGTAAGAAAAAAAAAATTGTATTAATAAAAATGCCAGAAATCTATCCCCTATTTCGTCGATGCTATAACTTTTGCGTAAATCAATAAACGCTTATTGCGATTTTTTTTTGTACCAAAAATATGTAGAAGGCCAAACTTGAGGAAAAAAAAATGTTTTTTTAATATATTTTTGGGGGATATTTATTATAGCAAAAAGTAAAAAATAATGCGTTCTTTTCAAAATTGTTGCTATTCTTTTTGTTTATTGCGCAAAAAATAAAAAAAAACGCAGGAGGTGATCAAATACCACCAAAAGAAAGCTCTATTTGTGGGGGGGGAAGGATGTAAATTTTGCTTGGGAGCCTCGTCGCACAACCGTGCAATTGTCAAAGCGACGCAGTGCGGAATCGGAAAAAACGCTCTGGTCTTTTGCCAGCCAAATGGTCCGGGGCTTAAGTGGTTAATATTCTAACAGAAAAATACTGATTTTTACATGTAAGCAAAAAGGTGTCAGAAAAGGCCTGGTCTTCAAGTGGTCAAGCTTTGACAATAAAACCTGGAAGCGGATTGGTTTCTCTGCAGAGCTGCACCAGATTTTGCACTCTCCAAAACAGGCTGAGTAGAACCATGTTGTCATGAACAGGTTCAAAAAACACAAAAAGCACCGAGATCTTGCTATCAGAGTTCATGAGAGATAGCAGACACCACAGAACTAAAATATCAGCTGGGTGGACTGACTCTTATAATAAATAGAACTCCATTGATATTCAGGAATTCACAATGCTAGCTAGACAAACAATATTCTATTCAGTAACATACTTGATTTTCACATGCCAAGATCACAGTAGTGAAAAGGATAATTGTGCTGCTAGCTCCTTCCCCTGAAATGGCCCAGATCAGCTCAAGGGAATGTGTGTCACACTGACAATATGATTTTGCCATCTTACACATGGCCCACAGAACGTGGAACTTAATTATCAATAGTTATAATGAGCACACTGACTTGCAGACATTTTCTAGTTGTGTTGAACACTGATGAATATGAAAGCTTGTATAATCAATCAGGTTACAAGCAATAACACATTATAAAAAGTCAATACATTTGATTAAAAAAAATCTGTTATACAATTAGTTATCCATTGATGGTATGGACAAACAGTATAAAAATAGTGAGTCACAGAAGGAAAGATTTATACATTTCCACACAGCACAATATGATGAAATGTAGTGGAATGACACCTACTCTTTTAGATAATCAACATTTCAGGATCAGGAAGGTCAGTTCAGATCTTTATCAGCTATATTATGGGCGTTACGTTACTAAGACTGTGTGCATTTCTGAATAATCTACGCTTCACCCTGAAGATAACCAGTCATGATTGGGTTAATGCAGTAATTAGAACAAGAAAACCTACACACTATTTATAATTGTCCACCTAATTTGGCTCAGGTTGAGTTATTGCCTGAACTCATGCTGATGGCATACACTCCAACACCTAAGCAACTAAAACACTATAAAAACAGCCTTGTAGCTCCTCTATAATACAGGGCTCTTTATGTGATGCACACTCAAGAGGCAAAAAGCGCAGTTCAATAAAGCAGAACCCCAGGCAACAAAAACAAAAAGAAAAATTAGAAACCCAATTAAAAAGATAAAACAAAACAACTTAGCCAGCTATTGCTGTAATATTCATTTCAAGTCCAGAGATTTCCACTGTAGTTTTTTCTGGCACCAGATGTCTTCAGTCAGATTGCCAGCATAATTCAATCCATTTCTTCCAAATCCAGGTCATTCTGGACCTAACCCAGCCTGTGACTGGACGGTGAAAGGAGAAGTAGTACAGTGATTAGCTCATCTCTGGCACTCTTCTGCTTTTCCCCCTTATCACAATGCTTTTTGTAAGCACATAAACTGACTGGCTCCATGTGCTGCTTCTTGCTCTCGTGCTACAGTCCTGCTGTACAGGGACTGCAACAGGTTAATACCAGGTCAAGTTTGGGTACTTACGGGGGGTCAGAAAGTAGTTTCAGGGGAATCCTGTGTTATCCTACCCCTTTACACCTGGTAGTGGCAACAGAGCCATCCTGTCTCAGGTGCTGTCTTCCCTGGTCCCTCCACTTCCGTTGACATGCTGTCCAAGGGCCACCCTGATGCCCGTGAGGAAGCAGAGCACTACGGAGGCCACATGCGCTGACACTATCTTGGCATAGAGGCTGCAGGCGGGGATGGACTTTCCCTCTGCCTGCACTGTCGCCAGGATCTGACACTGCAGTTATTGTACGAGCCATTGAACAGAGCAGGACCGCACTGCTGGTGCATATTGACCATCTGGCAGAGGAATGTCATTTAATATGCCACGATCTTGACAAGATTCAGGGCAGGCTGACTAAGACAGAGTCCTGCATTTCAGCCACAAAAGATAGAACTGCTCAGCATTCTCATCTCCTGCAGTCTCTCCAACAGACAGTATAGGCTCTAGTGGCTAAATCTGATGATGCTGAAAATTCGACTCAAGTAGTCCACCTGCCAATTTTCTATTCCTAGAAAGAAGACTGCCGATAGGCAAAGTACATTGTTTTCTGCCCAAGATAGGATATGAGTCACCTTTCTCTGGGCCGCACAACTTCTTGTGCCCCCTTGGTGATTAATATAGGCCATTGCTATGGCATTGTCGGATTAATTCCTGGCAGGTCAATTCCATAAACTGAACGTTCAGGCCCTCAGGATAAGTGCTCTGCCTGAATTTCTAGAATGTTAAGGGGAAGGCCATTTCTGATCTGGGCCACTTCTCTTGGACAGTTGCCTCTTCCAGGACTGCTCCCCAACCCAAAAAAGGTTGGCTTATGTTGTTACCACTTCCCAGGTAACTGAAGGAAGGATTTTCCCCTTTGTAGATTTTTAGTTATTAACCATAAACTGAGGCTTCGGCGCACCCAGCCTACAGTACCTGGTATTTCCAGGCGGTCTCCCATCCAGCCACTAACCAGGCCTGCTTAGCATCCAAGATCTGACGAGATCGGGCACTTTCAGGGTGATGTGGCCGTAGGCTTTGGAGTCAGACACATTGGGAATATAGAGCTTGAACACTTTGTTCCAAGCCGGTAGGATACTGTTTTGCAGCAGTCTCGAATGAAACTGAGCATAAAGGAACGGCCTCGAATGAAGCCACCATCTTTCCCAACAACCTCATGCAAAGCTGAATAGAAGGATTCATCTTGCTTCGACGACCTGAATCAGTTCCTTTATGGCGCTGATCTTTGCCTGGGGCAAGAATACCATTTTTTGGGTGTATCTATGACCCAAATATTTTAGCCTTCTTCATGGTTTTAAAGAAGATTTCTTCTAGGTTGAGAATTCGACCTAGATATTCTAGGTAGCTGAATGTGGTGACCATACTTTGGTCTAAGCGGGCTACCGACTGGTCTATCAAGAACAGATCGTCCAGGTAAACCATAATCGTTATACCTTGGGCCCTTTATCTGGCTAGAAGAGGGGCCAGAACCTTTGTAAACACTCAAGGTGCAGTAGCTAGACTGAAAAGCAGAGCTACACACTGAAAACAAAGATTTTCCACCTTGAAAAGTAGATTATTACTAGTAAGCGAGGAAATAGGCACATGGAGGTATGCATCTTTGATGTCGATTGACACCAGAAGTTCTTCTCCTTGTAGGATGGAAACTGATTGCATTGACTCCATGCGAAAAAAAGAGTGGTTATATTCAGAAATTGAATTTAGATTTTGGAGATCCAGAATGTCCATTCGGTTTTGGAAAAAAAGGTTGAACCAAACCCCAACCTCTACTCTTACATGGGGACCACCATGATAATTTTTTGCCAAAAGATGGTCCAATGCTTGAGAGAAAGACCTCTTTTTCTCTGGATCCGTTTGATCTGAGAAAACGAGACGGCAACTCTCGGAACTCCAGTTTGTACCATGGAGCTATTGAGGAAGTCCCCCATTTGTCGACACTCTTCCTGCCAGATTCTTCAGAACTGCAGAATTCCCCCTATTCGAGTGAGCGGGGGCACCTCCTCATAAGGAGGCTTCGGTATTTTGTAGGTCTGAAGGAACGACCCACAGGTGCCATTCCTTCTGAGTCCGCGCAGTTAACAGCAGCTCCCGCGCGCATGTGCTGGATCGACATCACCGCGGCTCCGGCCAATCACAGTGCCAGAGCCCGTGAACCAGGAAGTAACTCTGGGTAAAATGTCAGCCGTCTCAGCAGTGTGCGGGGGGAGGCTGCAACATATTCGCTCTAAGATAAAGTATTTAATAATGAGCTAGTATGCGATGTATACTAGCTCATTATGTCTTTGTCTTGCAGGGTTTTTGTATTTTTGTTGTTTATTTTTCTGAGGTTTACAACCTCTAACCACTTCAGACCCAGAAGATTTTACCCCCTTCCTGACCAGAGCACTTTTTACAATTTGGCACTGCGTTGCTTTAACTGACAATTGTGCAGTCATGCAATGCTATACCCAAACAAAATTTGCGTCCTTTTTTTTTCCACAAATAGAGCTTTCTTTTGGTGGTATTTGACCACCTCTGCGGTTTTAATTTTTTGCGCTATAAAAACAAAAAAAAAAAAAAAAGAAGGAGCGACAATTTAAAAAATAAATAAATAAAATAAAAATATATCTTTTTTAACTTTTTGCTATAATAAATATCCCCAAAATGTTTTTAAAAAACTAATTTCTTCATTAGTTTAGGCCAATATATATTCTTCTACATATATTTTTGGTAAAGAAAAATCGCAATAAGTGTATATTGATTGGTTTGTGCAAAAGTTATAGCATCTACAAACTATGGGAAAGATTTATGGCATTTTTATTTATTTTTTTACTAGTAATGGCAATGATCTGCGATTTTGTAGCAGTACTGCAACATTGCGGCAGACAGATCGGACACTTTTCACACATTTTTGGGACCATTGACATTTAGTACAGCAATCAGAGCTATAAAAATGCACTAATTACTGTGTAAATGTCACTGTTAGGGAAGGGTTTAACACTAGGGGGCGATCAAGGGGTTAAATGGTGTTCCCTGGATGTGTTCTAACTGTATGGGGATAGGACTGGGGGAGGAGACATAGCTGTTCCTACTTAGTAGGAACAAATTATAGGTCTCTTCTTAAAGGGAACGTACCCAATACGTTGTTTTGCCCAGCCGTGCCATTTTGCCAACGTATATCGGCCTGAGATGGTCGCCAAGCGGTTAAAGAATTGTGCATTCGATTGCAATGTGCCTCTGAACTTTCTAGTAAATTTGACTTTTTTCCAAGAAGAGTCACCACAGCTCCCACCCTCCTTTCACAACATAGCCTTCCTCTCTTCTGGAAGTGTCAAATTACTGCCTGAGCTGGCCTAGCTACTTCATCCCATCTAACCTTTTATATAGCTGTTGGGGGGGATGAGAAGGGGAAGACATCGAGAAGGTGGTACTCAGCCGCAGTTTCATGGTTTGTATGTCTACACAAGGGAGGCTTTTACAGGTATAACCTGCATGCAACATGTTAAATGTATAACTAATCCAATGCAAAGATTGCTGTTGAAATGAACTTCCATGTTAATAGCACATTTATTAACAGTGCAGCTAAATACACTGGTAAACATAAAGCTCCCCCTTCTGGTAATAGGTGCAAGAATGATTTGCAATTACTATGCAATATTTCATACACATTACTACAAAACTACACATTAAAGTGATCATAAAGGAATTTTTTTTTTTTTTAAATAAACATCTCTATACTTACCCGCTCTGTGCAATGGAATTGCATAGAGCGGCCCTGAACCTCCTCTTCTCGGGTTCCCCATCGGCGCTCCGGGCCCCTCCTCTCTGTCCAGGAGCTTCCCATGGGGGCACTTGTGCATGCTCGCGCACGAGCCCCACTGCAGCATCTATTGACAAAGACAGCGGGACTCTGCCCAGCTCCCTCATCATTGACTTTGACAGCACTGGGAGCCAATGGTTACTGTGCCCCAGCAAAGACAGTGAGACACGGAACTGAGAGGTGAGCTGCAGAATTGCACAATGCTGGATCGAATGAGGGCTCAAGCAAGTAAAATGGGGGTTATGGGGCCAAAACCGATGCCTAAACATCAAAAAATGTTTAGGCTTTAAAAACCACTTTAAAGCAGCATTTCCCAATTATTTTCCATAATGTATTTCTCATTTTGGAGGTCTTACCATTGTAGCCTTCCAGCACAGAGTCAATGATTGGCCTGGCTGTTAAATTGTAAACATCCAGCTGGTTACTGTCTATTCCAAAAACTGTGTCAAACGTAAAAGTCTTTGGGGGCTCATTCATAGAGTCTACTTTGTGAACAGCAATAGTTCCCCTTATTTCATCAACATTTACAGCCATCCTGCTGTTCATGGCTTTCTCTCGATCGTTTAATGGGCGACATCGAACTACAACCTTCACATTATCACAGGATTCAGGTTTCTCTACTTTGTTGATCTGTAAATACAGAAAAAAAAAAAAAAAAACACACATTAAAAATTACCACAAAACATAGTTTAAAAATAAAACAAAAGAAAGTGCATACTAAACTGAGCACAGCACAAATAACAGCAAATATAGTAATTTTTTCAGGCAATCATTGCAAGGTTATTTTTTATTTTTTTTTACCTCCGATTTTTTTTGAAAATGAAGAAAGTAAAGAAAAAAAAATTTTTTTTTTCAATTTTCAACTTTGTGACAAAAAGCGACATCTGCAAAATACTCACAATACCTCTCAGCAAATAGCTTGGGGTGTCTACTTTCCAAAATGGGGTTCATTTTGGGGGGTTTTATGCCATCTGGGCATTCCATGGCCTCCGAAACTGTGATTGGCAGTGAGAAGTGAAATAAAAAAAAATTACACCCTTAGAAAGCCTGAAGACGGTGCTTGGTTTTTGGGGTTCCGTACGCAGCTAGGCTCCCAAAAAGTCCCACACATGTGGTATCCCCGAACTCAGGAGAAGCAACAGAATGTATTTTGGGGTGTATTTCCACATATGCCCATGACATGTTTGAGCAATATATCATTTAGTGACAACTTTTTGTAAAAAAAATATATATTTATTTTTTTTTTTCATTATTCAATCTCTTGGGACAAAAAAAAAAATATTTAATGGGCTCAACATTGCTCTCATCAAATTGCTTGGGGTGTCTACTTTCCAAATATGGGGTCATTTGGGGGGGGGTTTGAACTGTCCTGGCATTTTATGCACAACATTTAGAAGCCTATGTCACACGTCACCACTCTTCTAACCACTTGTAGACAAAGCCCTTTCTGACACTTTTTGTTTTACATGAAAACATATTTTTTTTTTGCAAGAAATTTACGTTGAACCCCCAAACACTATATATAATGTTAAAGCAAAGGCCTACAGATTAAAATGGTGGGTGTTGCATTTTTTTTTTTTACCACACAGTATTTGCGCAGCGATTTTTCAAACGCATTTGTTTGTGGAAAAAATACACTTTTTTTTTATTTTAATGCACTAAAAAACACACTATATTGCTCAAATTTTTGATGAAATAAAAAATATGATCGTAGGCCGAGTACATGGATACCAAACACGACATGCTTTAAAATTGCGCACAAACACGCAGTGGCGACAAACTACATACATTTTTAAAAGCCTTTAAAAGCCTTTACATGATACCACATTAGATTCACGGAGGAGGTCTACTGCTAAAATTACTGCCCTCGATCTGACCTTCGCGGTGATACCACACATGCATGGTGCAATTGCTGTTTACATATGACGCCAGACCAACGCTTGTGTACGCCTTTGCGCAAGAGAAGGGGGGGCAGGGGTGCTTTTTTTTTTTTTTTTGTTTTTTTTTTTTTTTTATTTATTTTAGCTTTTTTATTTTATTTTTTAAACTGTTCCTTCCATTTTTTTTCTTTGTTATGATTTTTATTGTTATCTCAGGGAATGTAAATATCCCTAATGATAGCAATAGGCAGTGACAGGTACTCTTTTTTGAAAAAAATTGGGGTCTATTAGACCCTAGATCTTTCCTCTGCCCTCAAAGCATCTGACCACACCAAGATTGGTGTGATAAAATGCTTTCCCAATTTCCCAATGGCGCGGTTTATATCCGGGAGGGGGGACATTCCCTCCCACTGCTTTTTTACTTGTAAAAGCAGTATAGAGGCTAATTACCCGCTAGAATTGCTTTTACATGAAAGCGATCACTGGCTGAAAAGAATTGATACCAAGATGATACCTAAACCTGCAGGCATCATTCTGGTATAAACCATTCAAAGTCCAGCAACATACTGGAACATATTGTAATCTTTTTTTTTTTCATGCAGCCTCTTGGCTGAACGAAAATAGAGATTGATTGGTGGTATGCCCACCATTAGAATAACCTCCCTTCATCCACCCACTTCTAATGATGGCATACATGCACCATTTATATATGCCGATGCATGGGGGCATCCTCCCGCAAAAGTTATGCCGTGTACACACGGTCGGAATTTCGACCGTGTATGTACGTGGCATTAGGAACTGAGCATCAGCAAACGCTGTTGCTGTCAAGATAAATAAATCCGCGTTGCAACTGAATGGCGCACCTGAAAACAAAAAAATGCCTCTCAACACTAAAACACAGTAAAACAAAATTACAAAGCAAAAAAATATAGTAATTTTTTCAGGCAATCATTGCAAGGTTATATTTTATATTTTTTTTTAAACCTTACCTAAAAAAAAAAAAAATTTTACAGAAATTTTTTATTTTTTTTTACCTCCGATTTCAGAAAGCTGCCTAAATTATATTATTATTATTATGAATTTAAATAGCACCAACAGTTTAGGGCAAACAGTACAGTTACAATACAGGAAAAATCAGAGGGCCCTAATTGTTACATAGGAGAAAAAAAATAAAAATAAAAAACCTACTGAACACTACAGAACTGACAGGGAGAGAGGGAGATGCAGAGATGCACAGAGGAGAGCTGTTATGACGGAGGCACATAAGCGGACCATGCTATCATGGCTCAGCAGCCATCATAAACGTGGTCAGCACACAGAGGGGAAGTCAAAACCAGGCAGGATCAACCAGGTACTGTAGAAGATACAAAAAGGGACTATTGACTAGGCAAAGGCACTATGCTATAGTGCCTGCCTTAAAGGGACAGGATATTTTTATTGAGGGGGGGGGGTTACAACCACTTTAAGCTCTGTGTGCATTAACCCTAAACATGATAAAACACAAGGAATTACTACAATGGAGAGTTTAAAAAATGAATGCATCACCATTGGCAATAAATTCAGATGCTTTCCTGGGGTAGGTTATAAGAAAAGACAAACCTCACAGGTGGTTGGGAGCAACACGTGCAAGGGTTATTTCCCCAATTTAACAGAATCTTGAAAAATTCAAGAGGTGCTCTGCATGGTGCTACAAAATTATATATTTCATCACTGCTTGTTATAACATGGTTAGGAAAATGCAGCCAAAACAAAACAAGTATCAGGACCAGATGTTCAAATTCACCTTGAAAAAAAAGCTCTTAGAACAATTTGTTACATGTTCACATCAACACGATATATTGGTGCCAGAAGTCTGCTTTGGGTGGGTATATAGATTTAAAGTGGTATTAAAGGTTTGGATTAAAAAAAAAAAAAATAATAATAATAATAATAATAATAATAATAATAATAATAATAGTATACTTACCTCCTCTGTGCAGTGGTTTTGCACAGAGCCACCCCAATCCTCCTCTTCTTGGGTCCCCCACCAGCGCTCCTGGCCCCTCCCCTTTGACCAGTGCCCCCAATAGCAGGTCACTTGCTATGGGGGGGCACTAATGCGTGCTCATTCCCGAGCCCTGCTCTATAGATCCATAAGACACATAGAGCCATGCTCTCTCCTCATTGGCTCTCAGGTTGTGCTTGTGGGACTAGTGTGGGGCTAGTATGATTTGCACCACAGCTTGTAGACTCTAACTTTCACACAGACCAAAATAATATCCACTAATTTGGGTTATTTTTACCAGATATGTAGCAGTATAAATTGTGGCCAAAATGTATGAAGAAAAGTTAATAATTTGCAAACTTTTATCACAGAAACTAAGAAAAATGTGTTTTTGTTTTTTCACAATTTTTGGTCTTTTTTTATTTATAGCGCAAAGAAAAAAAAACAGAAGTTGCTCAAATACCACCAAAAGAAAGCTATATTTGTATGAAAAAAAGGACAAAAAATGCATTTGGGTACAGTATTACATGACTGAGTAATTGTCATTCAAAGTGTGAGCACCGAAAGCTAAAAATTGGTCTGGGGGGGAGGGTTCCGAAAAGCGGAAGTTCCACTTAAGGGTGGAATCCCGCTTTAAAAGCATCTCCAAAGCCTGCATAGAAGTTTGACAAAGCTCGCTTTTTTCAGCTTTAGCTTAGCTTTGGTGGTATTGCAGGTATGATATATCCCAGGATGCACTGGGAAACCAACAAGTGAGCCAGAAAGACGTCATAAGCAGTCACTTCCGGTTCATGTGTATATATTCTGGAAGTGTCTGGTGCAGACACATCAGATGTGCAGCATGGAGCAGCAGGAAGGTGAGTGGGGTCCGGACTGGAGTGGAGCAATTAGCAGATGGCACATGTGGTGTGCGGCATGAGTACACTATAGTGGAAGGTGAGCGGGGACAAGAAAGAGAGAGGACTGATCAGCAGAGCAGAGCTGGGGGACCGGAGCAGGAAAAACTAGCAAAGTCACACATGGTGTGCAGCATGGAAGCGGAGACCAGATAGAGAGGACTATCAGAAAACCAGAGGGTCGGCAGAGCTGGGAATTACTGAGAGGGGGGATCAGCAGAGCTGGGGCTACTACTGAATGGGGATTGGCAATAGGTGAAGGTAAAGAAAGGCAACTAGGGATTGAAATATAATTAGAAGGGGTAATAACACACATATATTCACATGAGGATTTTTGTATATAAATTAGTGAGAAGGATGACACAAAGGACACATAGTAAGAGAGGTAGAGCAACACTGAGGGGAGAATTTCCCCTCCCCCTTTTTTTTTTTTTTTTTTTTTCTCTCTCTCTCTCTCTCTCTCTCTCTCTCTCTCTCTCTCTCTCTCGAGGGTCAAGGGCCAATGGGATGGCCAATCTTAAGTCCATAAAACGCATCAAATGTATGGATAGATTACTGAAACGAAGTCGGCAAATGTAAAATGTATATGTAAAATTTTCAATAAAGATTTAATTATAAAGAATAAAAAAAAAGAATGGGGATTGGCAAAGTGTGGATATACTTACCTAATCTGCCGATCCTCCCAGCGCAAGACCACTCCCTGCCACTGCAGGGCGGTCTTGTGAATGGACTGTTCCTGACGTCATCACGCCCATAGTCCAGCTCTGGACAGGAGGATGGCAGGAACAGTCCACCACTGGATGTGGGGGTGCGCGGTTTTCCGAAGGATGGGGTAAGTATAGCCTTTTGGTGCGCTCCTAAAAAAGGAAAAGCAGTTAACCCATGCAGTGCGGGTATGGCCCCACTGCATTGGAGAAAAAAAAAAAAAAAAAAAAAATAATAAAAAAAAACTTTCATGGAGCTCTGCTTTAATATGTGTTAAAGTCGAAGTGTAAGCAAGCTCTTAGGAGACATATACTCTGGATATAAGAGCACAGGGTTCACACATGTGCAGCCGCTGATTCGTGCCTGGGATCTGATGCGTGTCTGCTCACCAGGTCAGGCTCCAATTTTTGCCTGAATTCGCACCTGAACCGGACCCTTTTGCAATCCGTGCTGCAGCCACTTAATTGAGAGCCGGTCACACTCGCCTGTCATGCGAATTGGATGCAGGGAAACTCACATCCAATTTGTATATACGTGAACCTAACACTTTATAATCAGTTACAGCAATCGATTTTGTTCCTTTTGGAATAAAGCGGACCATTGTAGGGATCGACCAATATAATTTTTTGTAGGGATCGACCAATATAATTTTTTCGGTGCCGATACGATACAGATACCTCGGCCACCTCTTCTGGCGATAGCCGATATTCTGTACATTTAAAAAAAAAATTATATATATATATATACATACATATATATATATATATATATATATATATATATATATATATATATATATATATATATATATATATATATATATATACATACATACACACACACACACACACACACACACACACACACACACACACACACACACACACACACACACACACACACAGTCATTTCACATTTTGTTTGTAAGCACCCCTGTCAGTCGTACATGGTCTGTTTCAATCAACTAACTGCTACATCTGCAGGACAGCTTGTTCTTTTCAAAAGCAACAGACCTACTGGCTGGATCACCAGGGGAAAATATAAGAAAGAAAAAAGAAAAAAAAAAAAAGGAATGCAGTTATCACATTTAAGAACTAGAAAGCTGCAATATAGTAAAATGTTTGCTTTTGGGTTTAGTATCACTTTAACCGGTTCCCGACCGCCTCAAGTACTCATACAGCAGCACAATGGCACCGTT
This sequence comes from Lithobates sylvaticus, assembly GCA_028564925.1. Lineage (NCBI taxonomy): Eukaryota > Metazoa > Chordata > Amphibia > Anura > Ranidae > Lithobates > Lithobates sylvaticus. Next base: position 299,948,906 of record CM053029.1, read on the forward strand.
GCGCGAAACACCCTTACGGGGTCCTCTTTAAGAGCCGCGCGTGCTCCCGCTGCACGGTGGGGGACGCGATGAGCTTGGCGGGTGCGATCGCTGCAGTCCACGCTCCATCACGTGCATGAGAGCCAGCACAGGGATTTGTGTGTGTAAACTTATTTATTTTTAATTTTGGGGATATTTATTATAGCAAAAAGTTAAAAATATTGTTTTTTTTTGTTCAAAATTGTCGCTCTTTTTTTTGTTTACAGTGCAAAAAATAAAAACCGCAGAAGTGATCAATTACCACCAAAAGAAAACTCTATTGCCGCATACACACGATCGGACATTCCGACAACAAAACCGTGGATTTTGGCTCAAACTTGTCTTGCATACACACGGTCACACAAATGTTTTCGGAAATTCCGAACGTCAAGAATGCGGGGATGTACAACCCGTATGACGAGCCGAGAAAAATTAAGTTCAATAGCCATTGCGGCTCTTCTGCTTGATTCCGAGTATGCGTGGAATTTTGTGCGTCGGAATTGTGTACACACGCTCAGAATTTACAACAACAAGTTTTGTTGTGGGAAAATTTGAGAACCAGCTCTCAAACCTTTGTTGTCGGAAATTCCGACAGCAAATGTCCGATGGAGCATACACATGGTCGGATTTTCCAACAACAAGCTCACATCGAACATTTGTACAAGTGCTCTGGTCAGGAAGGGGGTAAAATCTTCTGGGGCTGAACATTAAGGTTAAGATATCCTCTCACTTCCTATCCTGGTGACAACATTGTCACTGGGAAGGGAAGGGCCAGGTATTTTACCATTCCACCCTTTATCTCAAGCCAAATAAAAAAAAAAAAAGTTTTGGGTGGAGTTCCAACAGTAAACAGAAGAAACTGGGATGTTTACTGTTTCCTAGATTTCTTCTAAATCAGGGGTCAGAAAGCCATCGATCACGATCGACCACGGGGAACAAGACAGGTGGATCGTGACAATGGCTCTGCCTCCCCTCAGCCTACACCCCTCTCGTTTACTGCAGAGCGGAGTGCAGGAGACAGCTTAGTGCTGAATGGAGGGAGGGGCGGGAGCTGCTCAGTGATTGGTTGCTAGGACCGCCTAGCAAACAATCACCAGCCTATAAGATGTTAACTCCGGGAGCTACTGCTCCCGCCTTCTACCCAGAACTATGCTGTCTCCTGATCGCCACTCTACACATGCTGGCAGGTAGGAAGTGCTACCTGCACAGCCTGTGTGTATGTAGGGGGGAGGAGACACTGTTGAAGGGGGAACAGAGGACACTACAGTAAGGGGAGGGGGGATTAAGGATACTGCTTTGGAGGTTGGGGAGGAAAAGTGGACACTGCTTTTTAGGGGGTAGAGGACTAAATTTGGGGGGGGGGGGGTGGTGATGTGAAGGGGGGGCAGAGGACTACATCAGGGGGGTGATGTGAAGGGGGGGCAGAGGACTAAATTTGGGGGGGGTGATGTGAAGGGGGGCAGATGACTACATTGGGGGGCTGATGTGAAGGGGGGGGGCAGAGGACTACATTTAGGGGGGGGTGATGTGAAGGGGGGGCAGAGGACTACATCGGGGGGGTGATGTGAAGGGGGGGCAGAGGACACTGAGGGTACAGGACACTACAGTGGGGGAGAGGGGTGATGTGAAGGAGGCAGAGGGCACTATTTTGGGGGTTGGTGTGATGTGAAGGGGGGGCAGAGGACACTGTTTTTGGAGGGTACAGGACACTACAGTGGGAGGGGGTGATGTGAAGGGGGCAGAGGATACTATGTTGGGGGTGGTACAGGACACAACAATGAGGGGGTGATGTGGAGGGGGGGTACAGGACACTACAGTGGGAGGAGGTGATGGGCAGGGGACACTGTTTTGGGGGGGGGTACAGGACACTACAGTGGGAGGGGGTGATGGGCAGGGGACACTGTTTTGGGGGGGTACAGGACACTACAGTGGGGAGGGGGTGATGTGAAGGGGGCAGGGGACACTGTTTTGGGGGGTACAGGATACTACAGTGGGAGGGGGTGATGTGAAGGTGGCAGGGGACACTGTTGGGGGGGGGGGGGTACAGGACACTACAGTGGGAGGGGGTGATGTGAAGGGGGCAGGGGACACTGTTTTGGGGGGGGGGTACAGGACACTACAGTGGGAGGGGGTGATGTGAAGGGGGCAGGGGACACTGTTTTTGGGGGGGGGGGTACAGGACACTACAGTGGGAGGGGGTGATGTGAAGGGGGCAGGGGACACTGTTTTTGGGGGGGTACAGGACACTACAGTGGGAGGGGGTGGTGTGAAGGGGGCAGGGGACACAGGGGGGGGGGGTACAGGACACTACAGTGGGAGGGGGTGATGTGAAGGGGGCAGGGGACACTGTTTTGGGGGGGGGTACAGGACACTACAGTGGGAGGGGGTGATGTGAAGGGGGCCGGGGACACTGTTTTTGGGGGGGGGGGGGTACAGGACACTACAGTGGGAGGGGGTGATGTGAAGGGGGCAGGGGACACTGTTTTTGGGGGGGGGGGGTACAGGACACTACAGTGGGAGGGGGTGATGTGAAGGGGGCAGGGGACACTGTTTTGGGGGGGGGGGGTACAGGACACTACAGTGGGAGGGGGGTGATGTGAAGGGGCAGGGGACACTGTTTTGGGGGGGGGGGGTACAGGACACTACAGTGGGAGGGGGGTGATGTGAAGGGGGCAGGGGACACTGTTTTTGGGGGGGGGGGGGTACAGGACACTACAGTGGGAGGGGGTGATGTGAAGGGGGCAGGGGACACTGTTTTGGGGGGGGGGGGGGTACAGGACACTACAGTGGGAGGGGGGTGATGTGAAGGGGGCTGGGGGGGGGGGGTGGGGAGTGGGGACACTGTTTTGGGGGGGGGGGGGGGGGGACAGGACACTACAGTGGAGGGGGTGATGTGAAGGGGGCATGGGACACTGTTTTGGGGGGGGGGGTACAGGACACAACAGTGGGAGGGGGTGATGTGAAGGGGGCAGGGGACACTGTTTTGGGGGGGGGGGGGTACAGGACACTACAGTGGGAGGGGGTGATGTGAAGGGGGCAGGGGACACTGTTTTGGGGGGGGGGGTTACAGGACACTACAGTGGGAGGGGGTGATGTGAAGGGGGCAGGGGACACTGTTTTGGGGGGGGGGTACAGGACACTACAGTGGGAGGGGGTGATGTGAAGGGGGCAGGGGACACTGTTTTGGGGGGGGGTACAGGACACTACAGTGGGAGGGGGTGATGTGAAGGGGCAGGGGACACTGTTTTGGGGGGGGGTACAGGACACTACAGTGGGAGGGGGTGATGTGAAGGGGGCAGGGGACACTGTTTTGGGGGGGGGGTACAGGACACTACAGTGGGAGGGGGTGATGTGAAGGGGGCAGGGGACACTGTTTTGGGGGGGGGTACAGGACACTACAGTGGGAGGGGGTGATGTGAAGGGGGCAGGGGACACTGTTTTGGGGGGGGGGGGGGGTACAGGACACTACAGTGGGAGGGGTGATGTGAAGGGGGCAGGGGACACTGTTTTGGGGGGGGGGGGTACAGGACACTACAGTGGGAGGGGGTGATGTGAAGGGGGCAGGGGACACTGTTTTGGGGGGGGGGGTGGTACAGGACACTACAGTGGGGAGGGGGTGATGTGAAGGGGGCAGGGGACACTGTTTTGGGGGGGGGGGTACAGGACACTACAGTGGGAGGGGGGGTGATGTGAAGGGGGCAGGGGACACTGTTTTTGGGGGGGGGGGGTACAGGACACTACAGTGGGAGGGGGTGATGTGAAGGGGGCAGGGGACACTGTTTTGGGGGGGGGGGGTACAGGACACTACAGTGGGAGGGGGTGATGTGAAGGGGGCAGGGGACACTGGTTTGGGGGGGGGGGGTACAGGGGACACTACAGTGGGAGGGGGTGATGTGAAGGGGGCAGGGGACACTGTTTTGGGGGGGGGGGTACAGGACACTACAGTGGGAGGGGGGTGATGATGTGAAGGGGGCAGGGGACACTGTTTTGGGGGGGGGGGGTACAGGACACTACAGTGGGGGGGGGTGATGTGAAGGTGGCAGGGGACACTGTTTTGGGGGGGGGGGGGGGGTACAGGACACTACAGTGGGAGGGGGTGATGTGAAGGGGGCAGGGGACACTGTTTTGGGGGGGGGGGGTACAGGACACTACAGTGGAGAGGGGGTGATGTGAAGGGGGCAGGGGACACTGTTTTGGGGGGGGTACAGGACACTACAGTGGGAGGGGGGGTGATGTGAAGGGGGCATGGGACACTGTTTTGGGGGGGGGGGGTACAGGACACTACAGTGGGAGGGGGTGATGTGAAGGGGGCAGGGGACACTGTTTTGGGGGGGGTACAGGACACTACAGTGGGAGGGGGGTTATGTGAAGGGGGCTATGGGGACACTGTTTTGGGGGGGGGGGGTACAGGACACTACAGTGGGAGGGGGTGATGTATTTTTTTAATTATTTTTTACAGCAGGGGACACTGTTTTGGGGGGGGGTACAGGACACTACAGTGGGAGGGGGTGATGTGAAGGGGGCATGGGACACTGTTTTGGGGGGGGGGGGGTACAGGACACTACAGTGGGAGGGGGTGATGTGAAGGTGGCAGGGGACACTACAGTGGGGAGGGGATGTTGTCCAGGCAGATCATAGCCTGTGAAAGGTTGCCTACACCTGCTCTACATGATTGTTTTCTATGTGTATTTTGCACATATCACTGACTCATCATGTGACAACGTATACAAATCCCATAATAAGATGGCTATCTACTACTGAGATTCTTCCCTATTGATGAATGGGCTGTACAATGCTGAGTGTACACAGGCTCACTCCGTCAGACGTGTCCTGGGCTATAGGCCACACAATCCTGGGATGTCAGCAGGAAGGATGAATGGACGATGTCACCGAATCACCTCCCCACACACGGCAACCGCGAGCCCTTCCCTCAGACACCAACCCAGCCCCTCATTACCGGCATGTTTGCACTGTTCCAGGAGAAGTAGAGGTGAGCCCGGACACCCGCTGACTCCGCTACAACGGACACCCCAAATCTCTGGACCAGCACCTCCGCTTCACACACTACGCATGCGTCTAGAGAACAGGCTAGCTGGAGTGACAGGGCACCCGACCAATAACGCAGAGACTCAGCTTGCGGCTGCGACCTGCCAATCCGCGCTCATTTGCTCATTGTTGTTTACGGACGGGGAGGGCTGCTTTACTGTACGTGACCGATCGGGAGATGAACCAATAGGAAGCTCTGGGAGGCTGGTCCCCGCCCAGAAACGTTGCTGTGGTTGGGTAGCTGCTACCATGGTGACTGATGTGAAGGCTTGGGCCTTTTATTCCTGGTACAACGCTGAGAGCTCAGGTGTGTTTATCCTGACAACCTGCATTCATAGCTCCCAACTGTCCCTGATTTGGAGGAACTGTCCCTGATTTGGAGGAACTGTCCCTGATTTGGAACAATGTCCCTCATTCCTCCTCATTTGTCCCCCATTTTGGTCTGATCTATATAGTTAGATAAATAGTGCATTTTGTATACATCAAAAACTGTTTTATAGTGCTAAACCTTCCATCCAGTTTCTAAATTGCTGCATTTTTAAATTCCAAAAGCCAATATAATGGGAATTAGTAGTGCACTTGTGGTTTTAACCACCTCAATACAGGGACACTTCCTGCCCAAGCAGTTTTTCAGCTTTCAGAGCTGTCTCACTTTGAATGACAATTGCGCGCGGTCATGCTACACTGTAACCATATGACATATTTTTATCATTTTCTTCACCCATATAGAACTTTCTTTTGGTGGTATTTAATCACTCCTGGGTTTTTTTTCCCTAAAAAAACAAAAAAGACCAAAAACTTTGAAAAAAGAAAAAAAAAGTTTCTTAGTATCTGTCAGTAAATTTTGTAAATAAGTGATTTTCCACCTTCACTGATGGGCGCTAATAGGCTGCACTGATGAGGTGGCACTTATGGGCACTGATTAGGTGGCACTGATGAGGAGGCACAAATAGGTGGCACTGGTGGTCACAGATAGGCGGCACTGGTGGGCAGCACTAATAGCCAGCACTGACTGGCATCACTAATGGCCACTGATTGCTGGCAGTGGTGGACAATCATTGCTGGCACTTAATTGTAATCAGGGCACTGATGATCAGCGTCCGTGGCTCTTTACACAGATCGGGGTCACGCCGTGTCCTAGCAACACAGGCCGTTCTGGAAAGCCGTCATATGATGTCCACCGAGAATGAGAGCCACACCAGTCGTCATTTGAAGGCTGGGCGGGTGGCAAGTTTAAACAATCAATTTCTTTTGTATAATTCTCCTTTAGGGGGCGTGGCAGGGGTGTGTCCTATGCCTACATGCAGAATATGACAACCGGTCACCATACAGGTTACAATCTGACCATACAGTCAAGATCACAAGATCAATTTTACATCAATTTTAAAATCCATCAAAATGATATAGTTGGCAAAAAAATCCAATCGTTATAAATTCTCTCTCAATAGATTAACCACTTCCAGCCCAGGCCACTGCTGGCATTTCTCTCCTACATGTAAAAAAAATCTGCATTTTTTGCTAGAAATAGATACTGTAAAAAAAATATATATATCTCTATCTCTCACAAAAGTGAGTACACCCCTCACATTTTTGTAAATATTTTATTCTATCTTTTCATGTGACAACACTGAAGAAATTACACTTTGCTACTAAGTTTATCTTGGTCTCATCAGACCACAGGACATGGTTCCAGTAATCCATGTCCTTAGTCTGCTTGTCTTCAGCAAACTGTTTGCGTGCATCAACTTTAACCACTTGCTTACCGGGCACTTAAACCCCCCTCCTATCCAGACCAATTTTCAGCTTTCGGTGCTCTCACACTTTGAATGACAATTACTCAGTCATGCAATACTGTACCCAAATTAATTTTTTGTCCTTTCTTTCCCACAAATAGAGCTTTCTTTTGGTGGTATGATCACCTCTGGGTTTTTTATTTTTTGCGCTATAAATGAAAAAAGACCGAAAATTTTGAAAAAAAACACATTTTTATTTGTTTCTGTGATAAAATTTAGGAAATTATTAATTTTTCTTCATAAATTTTGGCCACAATTTATACTGCCACATATCTTTAGTAAAAATAACCCAAATTAGTGGATATTATTTGGTCTTTGTGAAAGTTAGAGAGTCCACAAACCGTGGTGCGAATCATACAAAATTTATCACACCTGATGTACTGGTGGCCTATCTCATTTCTTGTGACACTGATGACAGATGGCACCGATACGTGGCATTGATGACAGGTGGCACTGATGACAGATGGCACGTGGCACTGATGACAGGTGGCACTGATGACAGATGGCACTGACAGATGGCACTGATGACAGATGGCACTGATACGTGGCACTGATGACACGTGACACTGATATGGCACTGATGACAGATGGCACTATGTGGCACTGATGACACGTGGCACTAATGACACGTGGCACTTATACATGGCACTGGGGACAAATGGCACTGGGGACAGATGGCACTGGCAGATGGCACTGGGGACAGATGGCACTGGGAACAGATGGCAGTGGTGGCAGTGGGGGCAGATGGCACTTTATTTTATTATTTTTTTTTTTCTACTTACGGCCGCTGCAGCCGTTCATCTCGCCCTCCTCACACGCTGTCTCTGTGTGAGGAGGGAGAGCGGCGCTGAGAGATGATCTCATATGTTTACATATGAGATCATCTCCCATTGGACATGCCGATCGCGCTGTAAACGGCCACTGTGATTGGCCGTTTACAGCGATCTGTGATTGGCTGTGTCCAAGGGACACGGCCAACACAGAATTTCCCTGCTGCGCGCTCGTGAGCGCGCACAGGGAACGAGGAAAGGGGAGGACGTCATATGACGCCCTCCCGGGAATTGACATCCGCGCCGAGGCCGTCATTCGGCTATGGCCGGATGTCTAGTGGTTAAAAAAGGCTACCTTCTGGGACAACAGCCATGCAGACCAACTCGTATGTCTATTTCCAAAGAAAACCTCTGGATATGACGCTGAACACATGCACTTCTTTGGTCGACCATGGCGTGGCCTGTTTTGAGTGGAACCTGTCCTGTTAAACCGCTGTCTGGTCTTGACCACCGTGCTGCAGTTCAGTTTCAGGGTATTGGCAATCTTCTCATAGCCTAGATCATCTTTATGTAGCGCAACAATTCTTTTTTTCAGAGTTCTGTGCCATGAGGCTCCATGTTGAACTTGCAGTATGAGAGTGAGAGCGATAACACTAAATTTAACACACCTGCTCCCCATTCACAGCTGAGACCTTGTAACACTAATGAGTCACGTGACACCGGGAAGGGAAAATGGCTAATTGGGCCCAATTTGGACATTTTCGCTTCGAAGTGTATTCACTTTTATTGCCAGTGGGTTAGACATTAATGGCTGTCTGAGTTATTTTTAGGGGACAGCAAATTTACACTGTTATATAAGCTGTACAATCACTACTTTACATTGTAGCAAAGTGCAATTTCTTCAATGTTGTCACATGAAAAGATATAATAAAATATTTATAAAAAATGTGAGGGGTGTACTCATATTTGTGAGATACTGTATATGGTTTTTTAGCAGAGACTCTAGAGCAGGGGTAATGAATTAAAATTCAGAGATCCGGTCAGCAAAATTTTCTTCCAGCAGAGGTCTGAGCATCTTGTCGTTACACGTGGTGCCTTTTCGCATGTGCCAAACCGCATTTTGCTGCCACACTATTTTGGAACAAAGACGTCTTTCTCCATGTTTCTTGTGGGTAGTGCAGCCCATTAAAATAGGCTGACATACCCACGACATGTGCACCAAATGCACATGTACAGATCTGAACCCATTGTTACATCAGCATCCTCAGTCCCAAGTGCACATCAGAGTCCTCTCCCACTTGATGAGTGTCCTCAGGTCCTCCTTTATATCACCCCCCTCCACAGTAATGTTCTCACACTTCCTTGACACCAAACCCCCGCCAGTACTGTCCTTTGCCCCTATTTACATTATCCATCCAAATTACTATCCTCAGCCCCCTTCACATTACTGTCCTCATTGCCCCCACATTACATTAATAAGCTCCCCCACATCACAGTCCTCAGCCCCCCCCCCCCTACTGTAATGTCCACATCTCCCCTACTGTAATGTCCACATCTCCCCCATACATCACAGTCCGCTCAGCCCCCCCCCACCCTGATGTCCTCAGCCCACCACATCACAGCCCTCAACAACTCCACTTTAATGTCCTCAGTAGGGATGGGCCCGGTGCTCGATGCGAACCCATATTCGCATCGAGCACCGGGTGTTCGCTCGCTCGGCGAGCCCAGAACTATTTTGGCCACTCGCATCACGTTTGTGTGATGCGAGCGGCCCCCGCAATGCATTGCGGCCGGCGCGGCCGGCGCAGTGCATTGCTGGCTGATGATTGGCCAAGCATGCACTGTGACCCCGCATGCTTGGCCAATCACAGCGCCGGAAACTCGAAGAGCCATAATTGGCTACAGGCAGGACGCCTGTAGCCAATTACAGCTCAGGGGCTTTAGTACACGCCCCCTCTTATAAAAGGCCGCCACGCCGTCGGCGCCGGTCACATGCGTTCCGGCGTTAGAGAGAGCAGGATCATTCTGTGTCACTCTGCTAGATTCAGTTAGAAAGATTTAGTTAGAGAGATTTAGTTAGAAAGATTCATTTAGAAAGATTCATTTAGAAAGAGGGGCTTGTAGTGTGTTCGTGGCAGGCAGGCACTGGCAGGCAGTGGCAGCAAACAGAGCTCCTATATTTTGTTCCCAGAAGCACCTATAGGACTTGTAGTGTGTTCGTGGCAGGCAGGCAGTGGCAGCAAACAGAGCTCCTATATTTTGTTCCCAGAAGCACCTATAGGACTTGTAGTGTGTTCGTGGCAGGCAGGCAGTGGCAGCAAACAGAGCTCCTATATTTTGTTCCCAGAAGCACTATAGGACTTGTAGTGTGTTCGTGGCAGGCAGGCAGTGGCAGCAAACAGAGCTCCTATATTTTGTTCCCAGAAGCACCTATAGGACTTGTAGTGTGTTCGTGGCAGGCAGGCACTGGCAGCAAACAGAGCTCCTATATTTTGTTCCCAGAAGCACCTATAGGACTTGAAGTGTGTTAGTCCCATCACACAGAGCTATATTTTCTTCCCAGAAGCACCTATAGGACTTGTAGTGTGTTAGTCCCATCACACAGAGCTCCTATATTTTGTTCCCAGAAGCACCTATAGGACTTGAAGTGTGTTAGTCCCATCACACAGAGCTATATTTTCTTCCCAGAAGCACCTATAGGACTTGTAGTGTGTTAGTCCCATCACATAGAGATCATATATTTTGTTCCCAGAAGCACCTATAGGACTTGAAGTGTGTTAGTCCCATCACACAGAGCTATATTTTCTTCCCAGAAGCACCTATAGGACTTGAAGTGTGTTAGTCCCATCACACAGAGATCATATATTTTTGTTCCCAGAAGCACCTATAGGACTTGAAGTGTGTTAGTCCCATCACACAGAGCTATATTTTCTTCCCAGAAGCACCTATAGGACTTGAAGTGTGTTAGTCCCATCACACAGAGATCATATATTTTGTTCCCAGAAGCACCTATAGGACTTGAAGTGTGTTAGTCCCATCACACAGAGCTATATTTTCTTCCCCAGAAGCACCTATAGGACTTGTAGTGTGTTAGTCCCATCACACAGAGATAATATATTTTGTTACCAGAAGCACCTATAGGACTTGTAGTGTGTTAGTCCCATCACACAGAGATCATATATTTTGTTCCCAGAAGCACCTATAGGACTTGTAGTGTGTTAGTCCCATCACACAGAGCTATATTTTGTTCCCAGAAGCACCTATAGGACTTGAAGTGTGTTAGTCCCATCACACAGAGCTATATTTTCTTCCCAGAAGCACCCATAGGACTTGTAGTGTGTTAGTCCCATCACACAGAGATTATATATTTTGTTCCCAGAAGCACCTATAGGACTTGAAGTGTGTTAGTCCCATCACACAGAGCTATATTTTCTTCCCAGAAGCACCCATAGGACTTGTAGTGTGTTTAGTCCCATCACACAGAGATCCTATATTTTGTTCCCAGAAGCACCTATAGGACTTGAAGTGTGTTAGTCCCATCACACAGAGCTATATTTTTCTTCCCAGAAGCACCCATAGGACTTGTAGTGTGTTAGTCCCATCACACAGAGATCCTATATTTTGTTCCCAGAAGCACCTATAGGACTTGAAGTGTGTTAGTCCCATCACACAGACCTATATTTTCTTCCCAGAAGCACCCATAGGACTTGTAGTGTGTTAGTCCCATCACACAGAGATCCTATATTTTGTTCCCAGAAGCACCTATAGGACTTGAAGTGTGTTAGTCCCATCACACAGACCTATATTTTCTTCCCAGAAGCACCCATAGGACTTGTAGTGTGTTAGTCCCATCACACAGAGCTATATTTTGTTCCCAGAAGCACCTATAGGACTTGAAGTGTGTTAGTCCCATCACACAGAGTTCCTATATTTTGTTCCCAGAAGCACCCATAGGACTTGAAGTGTGTTAGTCCCATCACACAGAGATCCTCTATTTTCTTTGCAGAAGCACCCATAGGACTTCTAGTGTGTTAGTGGCATCACACAGAGCTCCTATATTTTCTTCTCAGCAGCACCCACAGGACTTCTAGTGTGTTAGTGGCATCACACAGAGCTCCTATATTTTCTTTGCAGAAGCACCCATAGGACTTCTAGTGTGTTAGTGGCATCACACAGAGCTCCTATATTTTCTTCTCAGCAGCACCCACAGGACTTCTAGTGTGTTAGTGGCATCACACAGAGCTCCTATATTTTCTTTGCAGAAGCACCCATAGGACTTCTAGTGTGTTAGTGGCATCACACAGAGCTCCTATATATTCTTCTCAGCAGCACCCACAGGACTACCGACTACAATGGCTGGAAGACCGCCAAGGGGAGGCAGAGCGTGCAGAGCCAAGAACACAGGGCAGGCAGGCTCTGTTTCTAGTGGACGTGGCCGTGGCCGTGGACGTGGTCGTGCATCGTCATCAGCACGTGGCCATGGGACAGGCGCGTCTTTGTTTTCGGCAGCTGGACATGTGGAGCCGCATCATGCTGAAGGCTTGGTAGAATGGATGACCAAGCCCTCCTTATCCTCCTCATCCTCTCTCACCCAGGCTCAGGGTACTGGCAGAGCAGCTGCCAACGCGTACTCAATGGCATCATCAGCCACCCCTTCCCTAGACCCACCATGTCCTCCTGAGGAGTCCCCCGAACTCTTTGAGCACAGTGTTGGGTACATGCTCCAGGAGGATGCCCAACGATTCGAAGGCTCGGGTGATGATACCCAGCTTGAGGAATCTGGCAGTACTGTTCCACCAGCTGCAGCTTACTGCCAGGTTTGCTCTAGTGGTGAAGAGGGAGGGGATGATGAGGTCACTGACTCCACGTGGGTGCCTGAAGGGAGAGAGGATGAGGAGGAGGACGAGGAGGAGGAGGATGCGGCGTCACATGTCCAACGAGGCAGGATGCCCCCTGGAGGCCAGGTAGAGGCCAGCACAGCAACTGTACAACACCGCAGAGCTCCGCCTGTGCAGGGCGCTGCCTCTGCACGTTATCAGAAAAAGTTCTTTGGTGTGGGCCTTTTTTGAGACGAGTGCATCAGATCGCACCACTGCTATTTGCAATATTTGTCTCAAGCGTATCTCGCGTGGCCAAAACATCAGCCGCTTGGGCACCACAAGCATGACCAGACATATGTCGACCTGCCATGCAGCTCGTTGGCAGGCACACATAAAAGACCCACACCAAAGAACTAAGCGGACCTCTCCTTGCTCCTCATCAGCTGGGATCTCCATCCCCACTACACCTTCAGTCCTCTCTGAAAGCTGCTCTGAGAGGACTGAAGGTGTGGAATTAGGTGTGTCACAACCAAGTACTTGCAGTACACCGACGTCCGATTGCAGCAGGCAAATTTCCCTGCCCCAGCTGCTGGACCGTAGAAAGAAGTACACTCCCAGCCATCCACATGCCCAGCGGTTGAATGCTAGCTTGGCTAAATTGCTAGCACTTCAACTGCTGCCTTTTCAGTTGGTAGACTCGGCCCCCTTCCGTGAGTTTGTTCAATGTGCGGTTCCTCAGTGGCAGGTTCCCAAACGCCACTTTTTCTCACGGAAGGCGATTCCGTCTCTCTACCGGCATGTGGAAGGCAATGTCCATGCCTCGCTGGACAGGGCGGTCAGCGGTAAGGTGCATATTACCGCTGACTCATGGTCCAGCAGGCATGGACTGGGACGGTACCTTTCTTTCACGGCCCATTGGGTCACTCTATTGGCAGCTGGGAGGGATGCAGGACAAGGTGCAGTAGTGTTGGAGGTTGTTCCGCCACCACGCCTCCAAAACGCTACTACTGCTACTGGTTGTGACACACCTCTCTCCTCCACCCCCTCCTCTTCTTCTTCCTCCAGTGCTCTGTCCTTGGAACCAGCGGTGCTCCGTAGGCGTACAAGGGGCTACGCAAGTACGCAGGCAAAAAGATGCCATGCCGTGCTTGCGCTGGTGTGTTTGGGGGACAGGAGCCACACTGGGCCAGAGGTTCTGGCAGCTCTGCAGGGGCAGGCCGAGAGGTGGTTGACGCCACGTCAGCTTAAGCCAGGAATGGTCGTTTCTGACAATGGCACCAACCTCCTCTCCGCCCTGCGACAGGGGCAGCTCACCCATGTGCCCTGCATGGCTCACGTCCTCAACCTGGTGGTGCAGCGGTTCTTGGGCAGGCTTACAGGATGTCCTGAGGCAGGCCAGGAAAGTCTGTGTGCATTTCCGCCGATCTTATAATGCCAGTGCTCGGCTGACTGAGCTGCAAAAGGAGCTGAACCTGCCCAAGAACCGCCTAATATGTGACATGCCCACCAGGTGGAACTCAACGTTGGCCATGCTGCAGCGACTGCACACGCAGCAGAGGGCCATCAATGAGTACCTTTGCGACTACGGCACCAGGACAGGGTCAGGGGAGCTTGGTTTTTTTTCCCCACGTCAGTGGAGCATGATCAGGGATGCATGCACTGTCCTCTCACCATTTGAGGAGGCCACGAGGATGGTGAGCAGTGACAGTGCATGCATCAGTGACACTGTACCTCTTGTCCACCTGTTGGAGCATACGCTGCGTGGGATAATGGACAGGGCACTTGAGGCAGAACAGAGGCAGGAAGAGGAGGACTTCCTTGCCTCTCAAGGCCCCCTTTATCCGGACAGTGTTCCTTCTGTCCCACCCATCACACAGGAAGAGGATGAGGAGGAGGAGGAGGATGAGGATTGTGTGAGCATGGAGGTGGAGCCTGGCACTCAGCATCAGCAGCAGCAGCAGTCTTTTAGGGATGATGTACAGTCCCAACAAACCAGTGGACTTGTACGTGGCTGGGAGGAGGTGGCTGGCGATCATGTCATCCTCAGTGACCCAGAAGACTCCGGACCGAATGCCTCAGCTAACCTACGCTGCATGGCCTCCCTGATCCTGCAAAGCCTGCGGAAGGATCCTCGTGTTCTTCGGATCAAGGAGAGGGACCATTACTGGCTGGCCACTCTCCTTGATCCACGGTACAAGGGTAAGGTTGCGGACCTTATCTTGCCGTCGCAGAGGGAGCAGAGGATGAGACATCTCAGGGAGGCCTTGCAGAAAGGTCTGTGCAACGCGTTCCCAGAAACTGGGAGGTTACAAACTCCTGGTCCTGGGCGACGAGTTGCTGAGGCTTCGGTCAGTAGCAGAAGGAGCGGTGGGGAAGGTGGACGTCTGACCGATGCGTTCAGACAATTTTTTAGTCCGCAGCCCCAAGGTATGATCGGTTCCAGCAACCATCGCCAGCGTCTGATATACATGGTGCAGGAATACCTTGGGGCAAGGTCAGACTTGGACACCTTTCCCACCGAAAATCCTCTGGCTTACTGGGTCCTGAGGATGGATCACTGGCCAGAGCTTGCACAGTATGCAATTGAGCTACTGGCCTGTCCTGCCTCCAGCGTTCTTTCCGAACGCACATTCAGTGCTGCTGGAGGATTTGTCACCGATCATAGGGTGCGCCTGTCCACCGCCTCGGTTGATCGACTGACCTTCATCAAAATGAATCAGTCTTGGATCACCACCAGCTACCAGGCACCTGAAGCGGATATAACGGAATAATTTATAATGTCACATCCCTTCAAGACTGCCTATGCTGATGCTGAGTGACTGTCCTCTTATGTTCACTGACTATCCTCTTCCTCCTCCTCAATGATCCATGCCACCACACCAGTGCCTAAGGCACAATTTTTCAGCCCCTGTTTAACAGGGGCGTGTACTTACAATTTTTAAAAAAAATGCTTCGCAACACGTGTGACTGCTGTGCTCCAAGTACAGTATCTGTGAGGGGTTGCAGTGTTGTGGCACCAGCACCAGTGCCTAAGGCACAATTTTTCAGCCCCTGTTTAACAGGGGCGTGTACTTACAATTTTTTAAAAAAAATGCTTCGCAACAC
This sequence comes from Lithobates sylvaticus, assembly GCA_028564925.1. Classification (NCBI taxonomy): domain Eukaryota; kingdom Metazoa; phylum Chordata; class Amphibia; order Anura; family Ranidae; genus Lithobates; species Lithobates sylvaticus. The sequence continues at coordinate 299,964,458 of CM053029.1, forward strand.
GTGTGACTGCTGGGCTCCAAGTACAGTATCTGTGAGGGGTTGCAGTGTTGTGGCACCAGTGCCTAAGGCACAATTTTTCAGCCCCTGTTTAACAGGGGCGGGTAATTACAAATCTTGATCTAATAGTTCACAGCAGGGCCCATTCCTGCGCCCACCAAGAGTAACTATGAGGGCCTACAGTCTTGTGGCAACACCGTCCACCACCACCGCCAAAGGCCCAATTTTTCTGCCCTGTTCATCAGGTGCTTGCAATTACAAATCTTGATCTAATAACTCACAGCAGGGCCCATTCCTGCGCCCACCAAGAGTAACTGTGAGAGCTTACAGTCTTGTGGCAACACCGTCCACCACCACCACCACCCCCAATTTTTCTGCCCTGTTCAACAGGTGCATGCAATTACAAATCTTGATCTATTAACTCACAGCAGGGCCCATTCCTGTGCCCACCAGTCTTGTGGCTACACCAACATCTAATAGGGCAAATTTCTGCAGAGTATATACGCCAGGCCCCTACTTTCAAACATCCAACTTACAAACGACTCCTACTTGCAAATGGAAAGAGCAAACAGGAAGTGAGAGGAAATCTACCCCTAGGAAGGGAAATTCTATCCTGTTAGATTTAATTTGGGAAAAAGGTATCTCCTCTCTACTGATACTTTATCACCAATCCTTGTTTCAATTAAAACCCCACTTTTCCAAAAACATTTGTCATTGGGACGGAAAGTGAGGTGACATGTTCTGAACAGATGTGCAAAGACAGCAAATGTTACAGGGGTGATAACCCCTCCCTATGTTCTCCAAAAAGCTTAAAAATAGATTTTTTTGGGATGGAGCTACACTTCATAATGTACCTGTTCAGATTCTACTTAAGAACAAACCTAAAGCCGCAAGTGGTTTTAAATGGCTTCTTTTTTTCCTTTACAAATGTCATTTTGTGCAAGGACAGTTCTAAACACGGGAAACACATGCCACTTCACAGGCATACTTTAGACACCCCCCAGGTACCATATTTAAAGGAAAATTTCACTTTTTTTTTTTTTACTTTATGCATCATTAAAATGACTGCTCCCGAAAAAACGTTAGTTTTTAAAAGTTCTTTTTGCATTGATATATGTCCCCTGGGGCAGGACCCGGGTCCCCAAACCTGTTTTATGACATTAACATGCATATTGGCCGTTGTAATTGGCACTTTTGATTTCGAACGTTCGCGTCCATTATAACGTATAGGGTTCGAAAATTTGCGCGAACTTTCGGTCCGTTCGAAGGTTCTGGTGCGAACCGAACCCGGGGGTGTTCGGCTCATCCCTAGTCCTCAGCGAGTCAGCACACACTTTCCTCCTTTTCAGACTAGTGTCCTCACTCCCTGTAACTTCGCCCCCTCCCTCACTTACCTTGCACAGACCAAAAATCGGAGGGAGGCATGGCATGTCTCGGATGGAGGGCAGGTGTTGCAAGATGGTGATTGGTTGCTAAGACCACCCTTCATCCTAGCAGCCATTCACCTGCTTGTTAACCTCCAGCAGCTCCGCTCTCCATCCAGAACTGTCCCGCCTCCCGCTGTCGGCTCTGTGTGAGGATTACAGAGACGGCAGGGGTAAAAAAAGGCTGCTAAATGGCATCGCATAGGAGAGTGAGGCGGTCCGCATTTGGCCCAAGTTTTTTTTTTTTTTTTTTTTTAGTGATGCCTGCCCTTGAGGATAAAATGGCAGTTGTTGCAATTTATTATGTCACACGGTATTTGCGCAGTGATTTTTCTAACGCAATTTTTTGGGAACAAATACACGTTAAATTATTTTAATGCAAAAAAACGCAATACAGTGGTACCTCGGTTCACAAACTTAATTTGTGAAACGCGAACTGGTCGCAAACTGAATTGGTTGTGAACCAAGGCAAATTTTCCCATAGGGTTCAATGTAAATCAGGTTTTGTCCGTTTTTAACTTTTTATTTTTTATTTTTGTTTATAGCTACAGTAAAATTAAGAAAAGTGTGTACAAAAAAAAGATAAAGATTAAACATATATTACATATGGTCTTTTACATTAACCACTTGCTTACTGGGCACTTAAACACCCTTCCTGCCCAGACCAATTTTCAGCTTTCGGTGCTCTCACACTTTGAATGACAATTACTCAGTCATGCAATACTGTACCCAAATTAATTTTTTGTCCTTTTTTTTCCCACAAATAGAGCTTTCATTTGGTGGTATTTGATCACCTCTGGGTTTTTTTTTTTTTGCGCTATAAATGAAAAAAGACCGAAAATTTTGAAAAAAAAAAAAAGCATTTTTCTTTTTTTCTGTGATAAAATTTAGCAAATTATAAATTTTTCTTCATGAATTTTGGCCACAATTTATACTGCTACATGTCTTTGGTAAAAATAACCCAAATTAGTGGATATTATTTGGTCTTTGTGAAAGTTAGAGAGTCCACAAACTGTGGTGTAAATCATACAAAATTGATCACACCTGATGTACTGGTGACCTATATCATTTCTTCTGACCCAAACAAGCCAGGAAAGTACAGATACCCCCCAAATGACAACTTTTTTGAAAGTAGACATTCCAAGGTATTTAGTAAGAGGCATTGTGAGGTTTTTGATGTTGTCATTTTTTTTCCCACAATTCTTTGCAAAATTAATTATTATTTTTTTTTTCCACACAAAATTGTCATTGTAATAGGTTATTTCTCTCACATGGCATGTGTATACCACAAATGACACCCCAAAATAAATTCTGCTACTCCTCCTGAGTATTATGATACCACATGTGTGGGACTTTTACACAGCCTGGCCACTTAGAGAGGCCCAAAATGCTACCTATTACACTTTTGAAGGCCCTGGAGCACCAGGACAATGACACGTGACACTGACGTGGCACTGATGACAGGTGGCACTGATACGTGGCACTGATGACACAGGACACTGATATGGCACTGATGACAGATGCCACTAATACGGGGCACTGATGACACGTGACACTGATGACAGATGGCACTAATATGTGGCACTGATGACAGATGGCACTTATACGTGGCACTGATATCATGTGGCACTAATACGTGGCACTGATGACAGATGGCACCGATACGTGGCACTGATGACACGTGACACTGATGACAGATGGCACTGATACGTGGCATTGATGACACGTGACACTGATAACAGATGGCACGTGACACTGACAGGTGGCACTGATGACAGATGGCACTGATACGTGGCACTGATGACAGATGGCACTAATATGTGGCACTGACGTGGCACTGATGACAGATGGCACTTATACACGGCACTGGGGACAAGTGGCACTGGGGACAAGTGGCACTGGGGACAGGTGGCACTGACAGATGGCACTGGGGACAGGTGTCACTGGCAGATGGCAGTGGGGACAGATGGCAGTGGTGGCAGTGGGGACAGATGGCAGTGGGGACAGATGGCAGTGGGGACAGATGGCACATTCATTTCGTTTTTTTTTTTTTCTTGCACTTACGGCCGCTGCAGCCGTTCATCTCTCCCTCCTTGCACGCTGTCTCTGTGTGAGGAGGGAGAGCGGCGCTGAGAGATGATCTCATATGTTTACATATGAGATCATCTCTCATTGGACACGCCGATCACGCTGTAAACAGCCGCTGTGATTGTCCGTTTTACAGCGATCTGTGACTGGCTGTGTCCGAGGGACACGGCCAGCACAGAACTTCCCGATGCGTGCTCTCAGGAGCACGCATTAGAGAAGTAAAAATGAGGACGTCCAGGGACGGCCTCCCGGCAGGGAGCATCCGCGTTGAAGCCGCCTGTCGGCTATAGCGCGGGCGCGAAGTGGTTAAGCTGACCTGTTTCATGTGTCTAAAAAGAAAAAAAATAGATAAATAAATAAACTCTAGCTCCTCTTTAATCCTTGTTTGAAACAATCCCAAACCTCAATTTAAATGACTAATCTAGGGGCCAGAAAACAGCACTATGCATCCTGGAAAAGATCATCTGAGGGCATGATAAAGTTGTAGAATTCATATGAACTGTTTTTCCATGATTACCAATCAAGTGACCCCACCCTCATGGTAGTCAGGGGGTAGAAATCCCTATCTGAGTGGCCTGGTTCGCCTAAGACTCTCATCTTGCAGTACTCTTCTTAATATGAACATGTCAGAGCAGGGAAGATGGCTGCTGCTCGTGTTCGTGAACCAAAGCAAATTTTTGTGAACACTTCTGTTCGCAAACCGAGTTGTTTGTTAACAGAAGTGTTCGTGAGGTATCACTGTATATAACCAAATTTTTGGGTAAAATATAAAATATGGTCTTACCCCTGAGTAAATAGATCGAGCAAGCTCATGGAATGGTGCCAAACTTCAGTTCCTAAAAAAAATTATATAGGCAACGCTTTAAAAATGTTTACAGGTTAGCAGTTTAGATTTACAGAGGAGGTCTAGCGCTAAAATGATTGCTCTCGCTCGAACGATGGCGGTGATACCTCACATGTGTGGTGAAAACACTGTTTACATATGCAGGCGCAACCTACGCATGCGTTCCCTTCTGCATGCGAACTGTCCCTTTTAATTACATTTCTTTTTTTTATCACTTTTATTCCTATTACAAAAAATTTAAACATCCCTTGTAATAGGAATAAGGCATGAAAGGTCCTCTTTATGGAGACATCTGGGATCCATAAGACCCCAGATATCTCCTTTTTCTTTTTACCCTGGAATACATGAGATCAAAAAAAAATCGATCTCTGTATTCCAGGGAAAGAGCTTTACATCTGCCAGAGCTGGAAGGAACGTCATGACGTTCCTTTCAGCCTTCCAGGATCATAGAGATGGCTGGGGACTATCCGGACCCTGGCCAGTTCTATGGTAAACAACCGCCGATCAGATCTCTGGCTTTCCGATCGCACGGCAGAGCCCAGAGAAACACCGGAGGGTGGTGGAAGGGGAAGGATGACCCCTCCCTATGCCTCTAAAAGCCACCCACCGGAACAGCCGCTAGGATGGCTTTTACTAGTGAGGGAATTGCCGGCTGAAAACAAAGATATCTGGATGATGCCTGTAGCTGCAAGCATCATCCAGATATCACCACTTCAACCTAAGGACATCATATGATGTCCTGCGGGAGGTGGTTAAAGTGGTTCTAAAGCTAAAATGTTTTTTTACCTTGGGCCCCTTTCACACAGGCTGTGAGATCAGGTCCGCCTGTTAGTTTTTCAGGCAGACCTGACTGGGCCTTCCAATCACCCCTATGGAGCGGCAGGTGTCAGTGGGGACATGTCCGCTGACTTCCGCTGCTACCCGATTCGATGCTGTCTGCCAAATCCGGATGGATGAGGGTCCTATTTTCCATCCGTCTGGCGTATTGGATATGATCGGGTGCAAATGGACAGGCGGTCCATTTTCGATCCCCTGCTAAGCAGACGGAGTCCGTAAAGCGGAGGCGCCCATGTGAAAGGGACCTTAAGGCCACTTTCACACATGCGGACCGTTCGTTTCATCAGTTCAGTCACTTTTTTTCAAAGAAAAACGTATGAAGTTTACATCCGTTTGTCATCTGTTTTTTTACATCTGCCAGTTAAAATCCTTAACCACTTGAGTCCTGGAGCCATTCTTTGATGCAAAAATGGCCTGTTTTTCCATTTGCATCTGTTTTTTTTTTTTGTCTGTTTTGCATTCAATCAGTTTTTTTAACGCAAAAAAAAAAAATAAGGCTTTGATCCATTCCAAAAAACCGACGTTGACGGAAGCGGATGTAAACAAAAGCGTATGGAAAGGGATGATCATCCATTTACATCCGTTTTTCCATTGAGATGCACTGGTGTCTGTTTTTCATCCGTCAACAGATGGATGAAAAACTGCCAAACGTTCCGCATGTGTAAAAGGAGCCTAAAGCGTTTTTTACCCCAACACCTTATATTCCTCCTATGTGCCTGCTGTACCATGTACTTATAAAAAAAGGGAAAAGAGGTATTTTATAATGTTTTTTTTTTTTTATCTATACAGAAATGTTTTGCCTTTCATTTCCATTTTAAACTGAATGGGTTGTTTTACAAGGTGGTCGTTTACAATCACTTTAATGCATTCCCCACATTCAAGTGTTACTAAAGTCATTTTTTTTATTAAAATAACAAACATGTTACACTCACCTGTTTTGTGCAATGGTATTGCACAGAGTGTCCCTGATCCTCCTCTTTTGGGGTCCCCCACTCTTGGCTCCTCCTCTGTGTGCCCCCAAAGCAAGCCACTTGCTATAGGGGCACTCATACATGTGTCTGTAGCTCCCTCCTAGGTAGGCTGCTAGGTGGTAGGTAAATTTCTTTCTTTTATTTTTTCTTTTGGTTCCACTATAACTGCCCTTCAATTGCTGTGAACTGTTCTAGATCTGATTGCTCCCTCCTGCTTTCTGGATGTTTCCAGAATATAGGGTGGGGAGAGTGCGATAAGTATTCTCCAGCAAAACCGATAACAGAAAATAACGAGTCACCTGGCTTCCCGTTCGGCAGCACCATTGCTCTTTTTACTGGTCCCTCAGACAGTCTCAATCAGCTTTTCTGGCTCTCTGGGCTCTCCTGGCTCAGTCAGCCTGTAGTACCTGGCCTCTCAATAGGGGATCTCCAGGCACCCAAGGCTCTCTCACTCCTCCAAGCTTACAGACTCCCTCAGTCCCCTGGACTCGCCTAGTCGCCTCAGCTTTCTCAGTCCTCCAGACCTGCATAGCTGTCCCAAATCTCTCAGTCCTGTGAGTAGGGAATGTCTCCTCCAACATGGAATGCTGTCTCCTTAGTACAGCTTCTCTCCTAATGGGAGTACACCTGTCTCCTGGATGGAACACACTCTTCACTCCTGATGGGAGCCCTGCATTATGATCAGTCCTTGCTTATAACAAGTGTGTGTACCCGCTCACCCACAATAAGACCTGGATGCAGACTACAAAGGCTTTATCCTACCCAAGACTCTTTGAAGCCTTCAAGCTCCAGATCCCGACCTGGAATTATGTAGCACCCTCTAGTGCTAGGAGTGATAGTTCAGTTTGTAAGAGTAGGTGTAGGATGGTGTTTTGTCTTTTTCAGGATCTCTTGGCCAATCCATCTCCAGCTGTAGTCAATATCTTTGCAGGCAGAGTATCTCTCTTGAGGGAGAGATACTCTGGCTCAAACTGTAATGTTATGTTGTGTTAATGTTAGCTTCCGGGATCTGTAGTTAGGTGTATAGTGTGATGTATATGATGTAAATACTTACCAAATATCTTCTATTTTTGTACGTATTTATTTGTGAAAAGCCCGATGTCCCAGTTTGTTCCCTTTTCCCCCATCCAAATTGTATAGTTTAAAGGATGCCCTTGCTCCTGGGCCCAGAAGCTAATTTTTGTAAATATTCCAGCTAAGGGACTAGCTGGATGTTAGTGGGGATGAGTGTAGCACCCTCTAGTGTGCTAGTACAGTTTGTAAGAGTAGGTACATTTCCAGGCTTGGCTGCTGTGTTTTAACCTGTGTTGGGAGTGGCTCCGGGTAGTTCTGTGTGATTCACAGATAGCATCACCAGGACCTCCCACTTCTTTCCAGAATGTTCTGGTGTTTTCTGCAGAGAGGTGTTCTTAAGAGCCCTGACCAATCCCCAATATGAATTGTCAGGGGGCAGGCCTCTTTAAATACCCAGGGTCAGCCCAGCTGGGGAGGAGTTGATCGGGTGGAAGATGGAGATGGAGTGTCTGGGCCTTTGAGGGAGCTCCCCAGTCTGGGGGGTTGACCTTGGGCCTGGGCTCAAGCGTGGACTGGACCCTCTTAAAACCCACTGGGGTTTCCGGACCAAGAGGCACAGAAGGAGCAAGAGAGGACAGCAGGAGAACACTGCTGGGCAAGTCTCCAGGAGTTCCACAGAGGCAGCTAGGAGGGCTGGTGAGTTCCACAGTCATTAGGACTGGGAGGCATGCCTGAGAGGACTGTGATGGAGCAGTCTGGGATGGGTGCCGAGCCAGTCTGGAGGATTGTGGTAGCATGGGCAGTGGAAATGGGCAGCTGCAGCCAGGAGGGCTGGCAGTGCCTGAAGAAGTGGTACTGGGAGCAATAGCCACAGGGACAGCTAGCACTAGGACTTTCTTTATTTTATGCTACATACTAGGGGCCCGCAGTCCCTGCCTGCACGGGGCATCTGCTTTGTGCCTGGCTGAGCCAGTGTCGGGCCTACTTATGAGTGCTAGCTGGTCAGGGAAGTACAAGCAAGTGAAGTGCTGGAGGTGTTGAGGAGAGATAGTCTGCAAGCAAGTGGAGAGAGAGAGAGATTGTATATACTGTAAATGTATATAGTTGATCCCAACATTGACTGTCAATTATCTGGGCATCTCATAATTGCCCTATCCCTATCCAAGTTAAATTCCCCTCAATAAAATAAAAAAAAACAAGTGCAAGGACTATTTCATGTCTCTGGATGCTTGAAGTTGTGTGCCTGGCAGGGTGACAGATGGACCACTATGGGGGTACCGATACAATTCCAAAACCCAGAGAAAACTGAAACCCCCATCTCCACTCAGACACAATATTTAGAACCGAAAACCCTGTGTTGCTTTTCTCTATACTCACACAATGACAGGGCATATTATATTCCAAATAGATTTCTGTGAGTTATTTTATTATACTATAGTCATTTTTCTTTTTCACATTTAGAATTGGGTATGTTGCATAAGAATAGTTCTATAGGGGGCGTGGCTACGGCATGCACGAGTGAGGATGTGCTTTCCTTGAGCTCCGTGCAACCCGCTACCTATAGAGCCTGAACGGTGGCTCCGGAGGGAATTATTTTGCAGCACAACGATACCACCGAAGTGGAGGACATCCCCGCAGCCACATCGATCACAGAGGAACCGGTCCGAGTCCCTGGACAACTATTTTGGGGCCCGCAGCGAAGCGGCAAGTACCGCCAAGATGGCGCCCAGCACACACGCGGCCATATCTGCCTCCCCCATCGGATCCCCACACATGCCTGTGCTGTCCCTGCCGGCCCCCTCCTCTCCCTCCGGGTCAGATAGCATGGAAGGGCCCACGAACAGAGGGGATCCTTGGGAGGATAAGGACATTCAATCCCATATTCTATCCCTCCCCACCACAGCAGACCTGGAGATATTTGCTAATAGGGTAGAGAAGGCCCTGAGACAGGACATTGAAAACTTGCAGGCTGACACAGCCCACCTGGGAGGGAGAGTAGAGACACTGGAGGCTCAATGGGATGAAACTGCTCCCACCCTGCAAGCTTTAACTGACCATTGTGAAAGGCAAGATCGCAGGCTGGAGGCCTTGCTGGATGAAATGGACGATTTTGAAAATAGGAGCCGCAGGGTCAATATACGTATCAGAGGTCTCCCTGAGGCAACTGGACCAAGGGACATTGTGCCCACTTTGCAGGGAGTCTTAAGCAGATACTAGGCCGTCAGGCCCCTGAGTATATTGAAATAGACCGGGCGCATAGGGCCCTGAGACCCCCCTCAGATGATCCAGAACGACCCAGGGACATTATATGCAAGCTGCACAAGTACTCGCTTAAGGATCGTATCATGACCCAGGTCAGGGGAGTCAGACACGTGAACTTTGATGGCGCCAAACTGACATTCTTCCCAGACATATCAAGACGCACTTTGATGCAACGCCGGGCACTTAAGCCACTGCTGGCATCTCTGCAGGATGCCCAATTGCCTTATAGATGGGGCTTTCCATTCAGCCTCTCAGCAACTAAAGATGGCAAACAGTCTACCCTGCGGACTAAAGATGATTTACCCTGCTTTTTGGAAGACCTGGGCCTACCCCCAGTGGACATCCCAGACTGGAGGACATCGCCGGCTATTCTTCTCCCCATGCGCCCTGAGTCGTGACAACAAGGTCGTCGCAGACGCCGACGCGGGAACAGAAGAAGCTTGTCTGGACACAGATCACCCGGACACCCTCCACAAGTGGAAGCCTGAACTACAACTCACCTTGCAGATGGCTGAAGAGACTTTGCTTGGTTATATTTGAAGTTTCCCCCCCCAGCTGCCGTTTCACTTTGCAGCAGACTCTCTACTCCGTATCTGTTACCTCTGCATATGCTTATCCAGTTTTATACAGGTAGATTGAGCCCCATATACTGTTGGCGGGTCCCCCGGTGGACTCGCTCTGCGTGCCTTACCACTACCCCCCAGTAGGACTGCTCCTTGGAGTGATGCTCCCTTTTTGGGAAATACTCCTGCTCGCTGGACTCCACCGTTCCCCCTTTTCGGGGGGGGGATGGAGTTCCCCGACCAGGAGACAAGTTGCACTATGTTATGCCCGTAGGGCTGTATGTCTTTTTCTTTCCTATGCTCATGTTTTTGTTTCAGTTTTTGTGTTTTTTTATGCCCCATGTTTTCTACATCCGTTGTAACTGTGGTTTATTTCCTAGGATCCTGCCTGAGCTTGAGTGCTAGCTGTGTTCGCTGCTATGGGTCTGGACGCGCTGTTGGTATCCTCTCCCCTCTGGACCTGGGCCGCTGGCTCGACCCTTTAACTCCCCATCATGGCTGATCTGAAGGTCGTATCCTATAATGTACGAGGTCTAGGCTCCCCGGCGAAACGCAGTAAGTTGTGGCTTGAGATGAAACGTATGGGGGCACATATTGTTTTCTTGCAGGAAACGCATTTTCATGCTGACTCGGCCCCCCGCCTGCCCACACACCTCTATAAGTCATGGTACCTTAGTAACTCCCCGCGTCCTAAATCGGGGGGAGTGGCTGTAGCTATCCACAAACACTGCCCCTTTATTATGACGGACCAAATGCTGGATCCGGAAGGCAGATTCGTATTTGTCAAAGGCACCATTTATAATCGAAGATTCACACTTGCAGCCGTGTACGCCCCTAACAGCAAACAGCTTACCTTCCTAGATGCCACTTTGGAAGCCCTTGCATCCTTCCGTGAGGGTCAATTAATTTTAGGAGGGGACTTTAACGTTAGCCCGGACCCTCAAATGGATATATCCCAAGGCCGCTCAACCCATTCCTATGCTTTTCTGAAGCACTTTAAGAAGTCTCTACAGACGCATCATTTGGTTGACTGTTGGAGAATTCTCCACCCGACGGACAGGGATTATAGTTACTTCTCATCCACTCACAATGTCTATACACGTATAGACTTTCTGATGATGGATCAGTACTCCCTAGACTCCCTAGCGAAAGCTTCCATTGGCTCCATTACAATCTCCGACCATGCGCCAGTCTCTATCTCCCTGCGTCCACTGTTTACGGAGGCACGGACGTGGAGCTGGCGCTTGAACAATGGCATCCTAGATCAGGCCTCACCTCTATACCTACAATCTCTCTTCTTAGTATGTCTCTGTCTCCAATGCCCCCCCAGCAAACTCCCCATTCTATCATACCTATGACTCCGAATCCTGCCCTCCCCCATTCCATCATACATATGTACTTCAAATTCCCACCCCCCCTCCCATTCTATCATACCTATGACTCCAATTCAGCCCCCCTCACCCCATTCTATCATACCTATGACTCCAATTCAGCCCCCCTCCCCCCATTCTATCATACCTATGACTCCAATTCAGCCCCCCCCTCCCCCATCCTATCATACCTATGACTCCAATTCCCGCCTCCCCCCCATTCTATCATACCTATGACTTCACTTCAGCCCCCCTCCCCCCATTCTATCATACCTATGACTTGACTTCAGCCCCCCCTCCCCCATTCTATCATACCTATGACTCCAATTCCCGCCTCCCCCCCATTCTATCATATTGTATGACAGGTTGGGGGGAGGGGGGCAGAATTGGAGGCATAGGTATGATAGAAAGGGGGGAGGGGGGGCAGAATTGGAGGCATAGGTATGATAGAATGGGGGGAGGGGGGGCAGAATTGGAGGCATAGGTATGATAGAATGGGGGGAGGGGGCAGAATTGGAGGCATAGGTATGATAGAATGGGGGGGGGGGGGGGCAGAATTATAGGCATAGGTATGATAGAATGGGGGGAGGGGGGGGGCAGAATTATAGGCATAGGTATGATAGAATGGGGGGAGGGGGGGGCAGAATTATAGGCATAGGTATGATAGAATGGGGGGAGGGGGGGCAGAATTGGAGGCATAGGTATGATAGAATGGGGGGAGGGGGGGGCAGAATTATAGGCATAGGTATGATAGAATGGGGGGAGGGGGGCAGAATTGGAGGCATAGGTATGATAGAACGGGGGAGGGGGGCAGAATTGGAGGCATAGGTATGATAGAATGGGGGGAGAGGGGCAAAATTGGAGGCATAGGTATGATAGAATGGGGGGAGGGGGGCAGAATTGGAGGCATAGGTATGATAGAATGGGGGGAGGGGGGGCAGAATTGGAGGCATAGGTATGATAGAATGGGGGGAGGGGGGGGCAGAATTATAGGCATAGGTATGATAGAATGGGGGGAGGGGGGGCAGAATTATAGGCATAGGTATGATAGAATGGGGGGAGGGGGGGCAGAATTGGAGGCATAGGTATGATAGAATGGGGGGGAGGGGGGGGGGGGCAGAATTATAGGCATAGGTATGATAGAATGGGGGGAGGGGGGGCAGAATTGGAGGCATAGGTATGATAGAACGGGGGAGGGGGGCAGAATTGGAGGCATAGGTATGATAGAATGGGGGGGGGGGGGGGGGCAGAATTATAGGCATAGGTATGATAGAATGGGGGGAGGGGGGGCACCATCTCCCTGTACTTTAAGGAGAATCAACCGGGCAAAGTAAGCATGGGTTCAGTATGGGAAGGCCACAAATCGGTGGTTAGGGGAGAACTGATTTCGCAGGGGACTCGACTGAAGAAAGCCAGGGAGGGTGAAGTACAGAAACTCTTAGCCAGAATACGCACTGCGGAGCTAGTGCACAAAAAGAATGTCACCCACTCACAGAAGACAGAACTACATTCCCTTAGGCAGGAACTAGCTGCACTTTTGGACTCTAAAATTAGAGCTTGCTTACGTCACCTGTAGCACAAATTCTATGAGTTTGGCAACAAGTGCAGGAGACTGTTAGCCAGAGCCCTTAACCACCAGAGGGATATGGGTCACGTACATAAGCTCACTACAACAGCGGGAGCAGCAGTGGTGCACTCCTCGAAAATAGCAAACGTGTTTAGGGACTTTTACGCACAACTATATAACTTACCAGCCACACTACCTGGGTCCTCGGAAACCCCAAAGGGTTACTCGCATCAAGCAATATCTTGAAGAAGCCCAGTTCCCACAGCTGTACGCCTCACTCTGCGAACAGCTGGACGACCCAATTACTGTGGCTGAAATACAGGCAGTAGTGAAAGACCTCCCCAATGGGAAGAGTCCTGGCCCAGATGGTTATACCAATACATATTACAAGAAATACTCTGATGTGCTTGCAGGCCACATGTGTAAATACTTAATGGCATTAGCCCAGGGCACGGCAATGCCCTCTGAGGCTCTAATGGCACACATCACGGTACTTCCAAAAGAAGGGAAAGACCAAACCTTACCTGGCAACTATAGGCCTATATCACTTCTTAAAGAGGAAGTAAAGCCTCCTCCAAAAAAAAAGGAACCTGCAAGGCAAAGGCATAATGAGCTAGTATGCATAGCATACTAGCTCATAATGAATGACTTACCTGAGAACGAAGCCCCCGAAGCGACCCTCATCCACGACCTTCTGCGCTGCCATCAAGCCCGGAGTGACTTCCGGGTCTCGCTGCTCCAGCGCTGTCATTCGCTGGAGCGGCGATGACATCACTCCCGCGCATGAAAGCGGCATATCGCCGTGAACTCGGCATGCGCAGTGCGCCTGCGCGCGGCTATTTACGGCGCATGCGCCGTAGACAGCGATGCCTGTTTTTTTTCTAAATATCTCCTAAACCATGTAGGTTTAGGAGATATTTATTGGACCTACAGGTAAGCCTTAATCTAGGCTTACCTGTAGGTCAAAGTGGTTTGTAAGGGTTTACAACCACTTTAATACTGATATTAAGATCCTAGCCAAGGTATTGGCTAACAGACTTAAACCGATCCTTCCGACAGTGATTAACCCTGACCAGACCGGCTTTATCATGGGCAGAGAGGCCAGGGACAATTCTAACAGAGCCCTCCAGCTGATCCACTGGGTAGAATCTCAAGGGGCAGCGCGTCCCTGTCTCTTGCTTTCCACCGATGCTGAGAAAGCATTTGACAGGGTGGATTGGACTTGCATGAAAACGGTGCTGACGAGGCTCGGATTGGGACCTAACATGTTAACATGGATATCCTCCCTGTATAGCTCCCTGTCCGCCAAGGTGAAAGTGAATGGGTTTTTGTCCGATTCCTTCCCCATCAGTAACGGGACACGCCAGGGTTGCCCATTGTCACCGTTGGTCTTTGCCCTTACCCTCGAACCTCTACTTAATAAAATCCGCCTGAACAATGACATCAAGGGATTTACGGTTGGCCCGACAGAACATAAATTATCTGCTTACGCAGATGACATGTTGTTTTACGTCACAGACCCCCTTATATCACTTTTTTGAAGATGAGCTGAGTTGCTGAAAACTAGAAATATAGCGCCACATCCCTTACATCAAGTCAAAAATTTAGTTCAAAGAACAGAAATGGGACTTTTAAGGCGCAAAAATACAAAAAGATTACATTGATAGAAAAAAGTTTTATTGAATTTCACAATATAACTTGATATTGCATAATTGACATCAAATGTCCATGAAAACGTTTTTTAAAAACCATACATCGCTAAACAGAGATGGACTTTTCATTTATTGCTCTTTTTCTCAACATGTTTCACCCGAACTTGGGCTTCCTCAGGAGAGTTAGATAATGTCAATTAATATTTACTAGAATAGAAAAGATACAGTCAGAACATTGAAATACACAACAATTTACACTGCTTTAATAAGATAATGTAGAAATGAACATCACATAATTGAAAAGTGGGTGGAGCTAATAGGCTCAAATGCTGACCTGAAAGTCCCGGGAAAGGGCTCTGCAGTCCACAAAAATGTTGAATACATGGGATTGTATCGAGTGCATCATAGAGAGGGAAATAGTGTCCAAAACTATATCAGTTTGGTAATCCATCTATGGGGTACATTAATATAGATACTGAATTTGTTAAGATATTGAGGAGAGAATATATAAGTGTATATTATCCGAAAGAATGGAAAAACCCACCTGGATAATGATTCCTTGGAAAGGTAATAGGAGCATATAAAGGAGCATACAAACAAAGTGCTCATAACTGCCAAAAGGAAATCCAAGTTTGAATCTATAAGAAATTTTAAAGGGAAAAGTCCTTTATCCATCTGGGAAGTTTTATACAGATATGGTTACCATCAGTAAACCGCAGACTGGTCATCATATGCCAGGTATATATTTACCTATGTTGAGGGTCTGCATCAACTCAGGGTGCCAGCCAGGACAGATAACTATCCAGAAAATAGGGAGGCCAGAGTGAGGTACCTAGAACCCCTTTAAATAGAGTAAAAAGGGGGCATTTTAGTGACCAGTAGCCGGACAAAAAACGGATGGCAAATAATCTGTTAAATCTCTTACCTTTAACAAGTGTTGTTTGGGGAATAAACCTCCGCTGAGCTGCACAAGTGAAGAGCTCAATCAAATCCCCTTAAATAACCCTCTCCACCTGCCGTTTTGGCGCCAAAATCTCGGCGCCAAATGGTCAGGTGAGGACATGTGATGTCACTGCAGGAGCGCCAGACGCACAGGAAGTGACAGCCGTGAAACAGGAAGTGCCATCAACAACAGGAAGCCAGAACAACTGACCTCTGTGCTGATAGCAAATTGAATCACAGGATGTAAAGTCACATCTGAAAGACTGTCAGCAAGGGAGTAAAAAGGGAAATGGACTGACAATTGCCAGTGCATGTCAGTGAAGGGATATTTGAAATATCCCTAGACTGAAAGTGATCAGTATGTAGGAATGTTTTTGGGTCACAAAACAGATCCATATATACTACCTCTGTTATCTTGGAACATGTAAATGTAACCAAGATAACGGCCGCAGTTTAGCGCAAGCGTTTTAACCCTTTGGTGACTGAAACGGCGCAAGTTAAGAGAAAAATAGACGGATGAGGTCTAGAGACTCCAAAAATAACGCCTCACGTGTCCATATGAGGCACTCAAACCCCATTTCAAAACATTTTGCTACAAATGTATATAAGGCTGCAAATATTGCTCCTTAAAGGGACCAGAACCAAAAGTGGCTGATACTGATTAAATACAGATACATTGGAGCAGTGGAACTGGCCAAAGAGCCCTTCACCAAGATCAATAGGCCAGCAAGCACCACACCAGACAAAAAAGGCGATGAACATCTGATTAATAATAAAATACAGTACAAGGGATAAATAAACAGAATACACATAATAATAAACATATTTAGGTGAAAACCAGTAGTGTTCTCAGAAAAAGAGTGACAATGGCGATCTACCCCTATAAGAAGGGTTTGAAGCTCAGAGATTCATTCAAGCCAGGATGCACAGTGGCTCTAAGGTTATGAATCCATTTTGACTCTCTCTGTAAGAGAGTTTTATCAATATCACCTCCGCGATTGAAGTCTGGTACATATTCTAGCGCAAAAAACTTCATCTGTGAGATATCGTATGAATGATAGAGCCCCATATGTCGACTAATGGGGGTCTCCATTTTTTTCTTCTTAATAAGGGATACATGATCTCTAATTCTATGGAAGAAAGGTCGTTTAGTTTTCCCTACATAGAAAGCCTGACAAGTACATGTCATAAGGTAAACAACTCCAATAGTCTTACATGTTGCATAAAAGTTGGGCTTAAAGGTTTGACCAGAGGGCAGCATTATTTCAGTCGAATTGTTCAGTAAGTCACAGAATTCACATTTTCCACAGGGGGAAGTACCTTTTCTATGTGTTTTTATTCTTGAGGTAAGGTGGCTATGAACTAAACGATCTTTCAAAGAGGTAGATTTGCGGTAGGTAATTTGTGGGTGAGCTCCCACATATTTTGAGAGGACATCATCTGTAGAAAGAAGATGCCAGTATTTTTCAAAGATATGGCGTACTTTTTTATGTTCACCGACAAAAGTGGTGATTACGCGGACTTTGGATTCAGATTTATATGGCTTCACTTGGTGGATTAATTGATGTCTATCCTTCTGTTTTGCTCTATTGTATGAACGCTTAAGGCAATTTTTACTATAGCCTCGTTCTAGGAGACGGGTTTGCAACGCTTTGGCTTCTAATTCAAAATCAGCCTCTTTGCTACAATTTCTTTTTAATCTTAAATACTGACTGAATGGTATGCTCTGGACAAGGGACGCGGGATGAGAACTGTCAGCATGAAGAATAGTATTGCCTGCAGAAGGCTTTCTGTAAAGAGAGGAACCAATAGTTTTGTCTTCATTTACATAAATCTTGATATCCAAGAAATTTACAGTAACTTGATCACAGGTCATCGTAAACTTGAGATTGTAGGAATTAGTTTCAAGACACAGTAAAAATTGCGACAGCTCATCCCGAGTTCCAGTCCAGACAATAAAGATATCATCAATAAATCTTTTCCAGATCAAAATATTCTCAAAGAAATGACTGAACTGAATGGCCGAGAATATCTCCCTCTCCCACCCCCCCAGGTACAGGTTGGCGTACGATGGGGCACATTTGGTCCCCATCGCCACCCCCTGCACCTGGAGGTAGTGGGAGCAGTCGAAGATAAAAATATTATTGCTCAAAATAAAGAGCAACAATTCTAAAACGAAATTATTGTATTGCCTGGCTGATGGCCCCCGTTCAGAGAGGAAGCCGTCCACAACTCGAGCCCCCAGTTTGTGGGGGATCGAGTTGTAAAGGGCCTCCACATCTATGGCCACCAACCAGGCTTCATCAGGTAGGCAAAGTCCATCCAAGGATCTCAGCAGATCAGCTGTATCCTGGATGTATGAGCTCAATGACTTGACATGTGGTCTTAAGTAATCATCAATAAGTTTACTAGCTGATTCTGTCAGGCATCCATTTCCCGAGATAATCGGACGCCCAGGGGGAAAAGAGGCATTCTTATGTATTTTCGGTAATGCGTACATAGTAGGTAGTCTAGGATTTTCAACAAGTAGGAATTCACAGGTTTTTTTATCAATTAAATTATTCAAAAAGGCCTGAGTAATGAGGCGTTTGTATTTATTTTGAATATATGAAACCTGAAAAACAGGAATGGGACGGTACCATTGGCGGTTGGATAGCAGATCCAGAACCATAGTTTTATAATTTTTTAGGTCCATTAGGACTATATTGCCTCCTTTGTCGGAAGGCTTTATGATCAGTTGATCATTCATTTGTAATGATTTGATAGCTTGACGTTGTTTTGAACTTATATTGGATCTGCTATTCCAAGGTCGCCATTTGGTGTTTTGAATCTCTTTGCATACCTGTTGGGTAAACGCCCAAATATTTGGATTGCCCTGAAGGACTGGAAAACACCTAGATTTTGGTTTATACATGGAGGGCCGGGGGAAAACCGTACCTATACCAGTGTCAAGAGAGGGTAGAGGGCAAGCCCCTGGATCCTCCAATGGGAGATCCAGGGGGTTGCTCTCCTCCCAAAGTTCCATCAAGTCATTAATAGCTTTAACCTCCTTTATAGTTTTATCTCTCCAAATCTCAGCTGAGAATTGATCAGTCTCAGGTGCGATTTGTTGCTTGTCATAAATTGCCTTAAACATCAACCTACGAGCAAAAAGGTTGACATCTTTAATAATTTCAAATGAGTCCACCTCCTGTTCCGGACAGAAGGTCAGACCAAGGCTCAAGACCTGTGTCTGCTCCTCTGATAGGGGACAGGAGGATAGATTAATTATTTGGAAACTATCTTGTTTGTTATTTTGGGATTTGTCCCCAGAGTACTTGGAGGTTTCTTTGAGTCCATAGTCATTTGGGAGGTGAAAATTGGTGCATTTTTTGGTTCCCCTGACAGGGGAACCAACAAGTGGTCCCCCGACGGGGAAACAGAGATTGGCTGGCTCTGTTTGAGAAGAGGAGCATGGTTCACATTGGTTTGTGATAAATTACCTACTTCACTGCCTATATCACTGCCCAAAATTATGGCGGAGCTACAAGAATTCAATGAGCTGTCGCACTTCAAAATTAACTATAATAAGTCTGAGATCCTATCTCTAAACATCCCTTCGGACTTGCGTACACGGCTGCAGGCTGCAAGCTGCCTTCTCATTTACATGGTGCTCCAGATCACTAAAATACTTGGGCATATACCTGCCCAAGAGCTGCTCAAGGCTATACGAAAGTAATTATGCCCCGTTACTCTCTACCGTCAAGGCGGACCTTAAAAATTGGGATAGAGCGCCATTTTCGTGGATGGGCCGCGTCAGCGTCCTCAAAATGAATGTGCTACCCCGCATATTGTTCCTCCTGCAAATGGTGCCGATTACTTTACCAAACGCGTTCTTCTCAAGCCTCAACAGCATGTTTTCTCAGTACATCTGGAGTGGGAAATGCCTTAGGCTGGCACTCCGCATGTTACAACGCCTTAAGTCCAGGGGAGGTTTGGGAGTACCGGTAATTCGCAGATATTACGAAGCGGTGGTCCTGCAACGCATATTAGATTGGTACCACAATGTCGCTCATAAACTCTGGGTCCCCTTGGACAAGTTTCTGGCTGGCCGCAATTTGGCACATGCCCCTTGGGTCTCCCGAGAACATAGGGGCTTCTCGGCTTTGGTGTCCCCGTTGGCCTCCCATGTGATGATGATGTGGGATGCCCTGAATAGGGAAGGAAAGCTGGCACAGCCAACCTCCCCTCTAGCACCACTAGGTAGCTTCCCCTGGTTCACTCCAGGGGAACACCCCTCTTTCTTCCGGACATGGGCGGCTGATGGGGAGTCCAGGTGCGGCAGATTTGTTCAGGACCAAGGCCTGCTTTCAATTGAGACTCTGAGGGCACAGTTTGGTCCCTTTTTAATGGACGACTGGCGCTATAGGCAGCTCCAGCATTTTATAGTTAGCTTGCCACACTGCGTCCGGTCACCCACCCAGGCCTCACCTTTTGAGCAGCTGTGTATGTCAGATTCGGCTACCCCACACGCCATCTCTGTACTGTATGACCTATTGCAGGCATTGCAGATTGAGGGGACACAGGCCTTTATCAGAGACTGGGAGAGGGACCTCCAGCGCGTCTTCACCCAACCTCAACTTGAGCACATGTATAAACTTACACACTCAAGCACAGTAGACACAAAAATGCAGAAGAACAGCTATAAGCTTCTAACTAGGTGGTACAGAGTGCCAACCAGACTCACCAGAATGTATCCATCTTTGTCGGATAGATGCTGGAGAGGCTGCGGCCTTAGAGGCTCGTTCCTTCACATATGGTGGAAATGCCCCATGCTGAGACCCTTTTGAATGGATGTTCATACGCATACGTTTTTCCCATTTTTTTGTGGTGAATTAGGGGCCTCGGCTTATATTCGGGACGGCCTATACTCGAGTATATACGGTATATATAATTTCTTTATATGGAAGAGTTTATGAATGTGCTAAAAATGGGGGAGACTAAAAAAACATGATTATATTTTTCACTTGTTAAAACAATCAGCAAGCTATACTTTGGAAGAAACATAGGCCATGTCTTTCTGCCTATAGTCAAATTACTTGATGCGTTGTGGTGCGATCTGTCACTCGCTGTGTCCACTGAACACAGCGGATGACAGATCAGCGTACCGCCCGCTGCCGGTACCATGTGATCACTTTGGCCAATCGCAGCAGATCACATGACAATTGTATACAATGGATGGCTTGAATTCATGCCATTCATTGTGTACTATTGTGTTGACCACTGTAATTGGTTACAGTGATCATATGGTACAGACAGGGCCAATCACAGTCCATCTGTACCATATGATTAGCTGTGACTAATCATAGCGAATCACAAGAGTAAATACTGAATAGGTTTCATTCAGAAAAATGGTTGCTTATAACAGTGAAATTCACTGTTATATGCAATCATAGTGTATAAAAAAAAAAATCCCAATCAACTTCTATGGTAACATTGTATTGCTTTGGTCACAGTACAGTATTTAAAAAAAATATATAATTGTAATGAAAAAGAAAAAAAAAAAAAAAAAATATATATATATATATATATATATATATATATATATATAATTAAATTTGAATAAAAATTATTAATGTCTTTTTTTTATTTTTATTTTTTTACATACTGTCAGCAGTCAGTGTCCTTGATCGCTGCCACACCAGTTATATGATGACACTGTACTGCAATAGGGATAGTGTGTGTAAAAAAATTAAAAAATTTAAAAAAAAAAATTTTATTTCTTAATTTTCCAAAAAATTGTGACAGAAAATTACAACTTAAAAAAACGTTTCAGATATATACCATAGTTTTTGACTCTAATGCCGCGTCCACACAATCGCACATTCCGACAACAAAATCCAAGAACGCGGCGACGTACAACGCGCACGACGAGCCGAGAAAAATTAAGTTCAATAGCTCTTCTGCTTGATTCCGAGCATGCGTAGAACTTTGTGCTTCAGAATTGTGAACACACGATTGGAATTTATGACAACGGATTTTGTTCTCGGAAAATTTGAGATCCAGATTTCAAATTTTGTGTGTTGGAAATTCTGATGGAAAATGTCCGCTGGAGCCTACACACGGTCAGAATTTCTGACAACAAGCTCCCATAGAACATTTTCCGTCGGAAAATCCTATCGTGTGTACGGGGCATAACTGTCCTACAGACTGAATAATATACACCAGGGATATGCAATTAGCGGACCTCCAGCTGTTGCTAAACTACAAGTCCCATCATGCCTCTGTCTCTGTTTTTCTGGCTTGTGACTCTGAGTCTTGCTATGCCTCATGGGAATTGTATTTCTGCAACAGCTGGAGGTCCGTTAATTGCATATCCCTGATATACACTGATTTGGGTTATTTTCACCAAAGAAATGGAGCAGAATACATTTTGGCCTAAATTTATGAGGAAAGATTATTTATTTGCAAAATTTTATAACAGAAATGGAAAAAAGAAAATGTTTTGGTCTACTCTACTCTTTATTTGTTTATTTAGCATTTATTATTAATTTTTGGGGTGTTTATTGATATACAGGATAATGCAGTTTAGTTGTATTCAGAAATAGGAGGATACTAAAGGTAGATATGTATTTTTGTATGAAACACTGGGTGGAGTTAAATGTATAATTGCTAATATTTATATCCCTCCTCCATATTCATGAGAAGTGGATAAGCATTATGAGTTTATTATTGCTGTAGAGAATTGTAATTATGTTATTTGTATCAGAAATGGATAGATACCCTTCTCCTCTAGTATTGCCCTCTAGTGGGGTCCCTTCTTTGGGGAACTTACTGTAGGAGTTTGGGTTAATAGATACAGTTAGGTCCATATATATTTGGACACAGGCACAATTTTAGTTTTTTTCACGTATTTATCGAAACCTATTCACGCTATAGTTTTATATTATGAATATGGGCTGAAAGTGCACACTCTCAGGTTTAATTCGGGTATATACATCCAAATCGGAGGAAGGGTTTAGGAATTACAGCTCTTAAGAATAACCATCCCTCATTTTTCAAGAGACCAAAAGTAATTGGACAATTAACTCAAAAGCGGTTTCATGGCCAGGTGTGGGCTACTCCTTTGTTATTTGTTAATTAATTAAACAGGTAAAAGGTCTGGAGTTGATTCTAAGTGTGGTATTTGCATTTGGAATCTATTGCTGTGAACCTACATCATGTGTTCAATTGAGCTGTCCATGCAAGTGAAACAGGGCATTGTAAGGCTTCAAAAACTAAAACCAATCCATCAGAGAGAAGGCAGCAACATTAGAAGTGGCCAAATCAACAGTTTGGTACATTCTGATGAGCTCAGCAACATCAAAAGGCCTGGACCACCACAGAAGACAACTGTGGATCCTCTCTATGGTTAAAGAAAAACGCATTCTCAACATTCAGACAAGTGAAGGACACTCTCCAGGAGGTGGGTGTATCATTGTAAAAGTCTACAATCAGAAAGAGAAGACTTCACGAAAGCCAATACAGAGGGTTCACCAAAAGGTGCAAACCACTCATAAGCCTGAAGAATAGAAAAAAACAGATTAGACTTTGCCAAAAAACATCTAAAATAGCCAGACCAGTTCTGGAAAAGCATTCTTTGGATGGATGAAACTAACATTAATCTGTACCAGAATGATGGGAAGAAAGTGTGGAGAAGGCTTGAAACAGCTCATGATCCAAAGCACACAACGTCCTCTGTAAAACATGGTGGAGGCAGTGTGATGGCATAGGCATGCATGGCTTCCAGTGGCACTGGGTCATTGGTGTTTTATTGATGATGTGACAGAAGACCAAAGCAGCCGGATGAATTTTTCAGTGTTTAGAGATATACGGTCAGCCCAGATTCAGCCAAATGCAGCAAAGTTGATTGGACGGCACTTCACAGTACAGATGGACAATGATTCAAAACATATTGTAAAAGGACCCCAAAGCTTTTGAAGGAAAAGAAGTGGACTATTCTGCAATGACTGAGTCAATCACCTGATCTCAACCCATATGAGCATGCATTTCACTTGCTGAAGGCAAAACTAAAGGCGGAAAGACCCACAAACAAAGAACAAGTGAAGACAGCTGCAGTTAGAGCCTGGCAAAGCCTCAGAAAGGAGTAAACCCAGTCTTTGGTAATGTCCATGGGTTGCAGACTTCAGGCAGTCATTGCCAGTAAATGATTCTCAACAAAATATTAAAGAACATTTTTATTTATGATTATATTCATCGGTTCAGCGATTTATTTTTTTATTTATTTTTTTATTTATTTTTTTATTTATTTTTTTATTTATTTTTTTTAACAAAAATATGTAGAATACATATTGGCCTAAACTGAGGAAGACTTTTTTTTTGGGGGGGGGGGGGGGGGGGGGGGGGGATTTTTATTATAGCAAAAAGTAAAAAATATTCCTTTTATTTGTGGGGAAAAACAAAGGCCGTCAATTTTGTCTGGGTCCAATGACGCACGACTGCGCAATTGTCAGTTAAAGCGACGCAGTGCCGTATCGCTAAAAAGGGCTTGGTCAGGAAGGGGGTAAATCCTTCCTGGGCTGAATGGGTTAAGAGCTAGTTTACACAAGCATTGCTCTCTGAAGAGTGATTTGTATTTGGATTGCCCATCAGAAAACCACTTGACAGATGCGGGGGCGTGAGCCTCCTCACCATCTGCTTTAACCCCTTGATGCTTGCACTAGCGCATCACAACGCCGTCGCGGGGGCTCTTATTCAGTTGAATGGGTCTCGTTCAGTTGGTAGTACTGCTCACTGAACATGACAGTGGGAATCATTTTTGCCACGACATATGTACACATCCCTGTGCTGCAGCTAAAGGGGGAGCTAATGTGGTAAAACCACAGTGCAACCGAGTGGTTTTATTACCCCTCAACCACTTGTGGAAACAAGGCCTAAAAGTATCTTGTTTTCAGCTGCAAAAAAGTTCATAATGCTGTTTGTATACAGTATGTATAGTGAACACATTTTACAGTGATTCTAATAAAATATAGAGGAATATAGATTAAGGTGTGTTCTCCAATGCTTTAGTCATAAGCTGCATAGACAATGATTAGCAGGTGTGGAGAAACTGAATAATAAATACGGAATTTCATCATAGAAATTACTTTGCTATTATTCACTCCTACATCATCAGTTGTATCATCTGTCATTTTAATGGTCATACCCGGAGTGACCAGTTTTATTTTATCATTTCAGCTTCAGAGAGCTGTGTACTACAGAGAGCTGGGTACAGTACGATCTTCAAACTATGTTCTACACTGGAATAGACTGCTGTAATGTACAGTAAGGTAGGTTGATTTTGAAGCTATTTACAAGGTTTTTCATTTTCTACATTAAAAAGGAACTCCAGTCAAAATGTTTTTTTGTAGTTTTAAATAAAATATTAAATATATTAAATATTAAATTAATTTATTCGAATTCGATTAGAATTTTCCGAATTCGGTCGAATTGAACTCCATTTCATTCAAATTTATTCTATTCGAAATTAGAATTTTTGATAGATGTTTTTTCTATTTTCTTTTCTATTTAAATTTATTCTATTAGAAATTAGAATTTCGGAAGATGGTTATATTCTTTCTATTCTATTCTTCTTTTTATTTATTTTTTGTGTTCTTTTCAATGCTATTCGAATTTGAATTAAAATGTATTCTATTCAAAAAATTTTATATCGGAAGGTGATTTATATTTTTTCTATTTTATTCTATTCTGTTTTTTTTTCCTATTCTATTCCTTTTTATTTTAATCTATTCTTCTATTCTAGTCTAATCAATTTTTCTATTCTATTAAAATTCTAATTTATTCAATGAAAAATTAGAATTTCGTAAATGGTTACATTCTTTCTATTTTATTCTATTCTATTCTTTTTGTTTTTATTCTATTTGTAGCGCTACCCCTGTAGAAGCCGCTGGTGAATAGGGATCCCCCACTCTGCACAGCCAGGCACACCAAATTTTTCACAGGCTCACTGAGACAGGAAACAGTTCATGCAGCTTTGTTTTTTTGTTTTTTATTTAGGGGTAAATAACTTGGATGGGGATAGGGGTATTATGGGATGCCCATTTGACTGGAACAAAAGTCTCTTCAGGGATACTCAACTATATACACTCTCTATGTGCACTCCTTTTCCTCCAGCACATCACTTGCTTGCAGAACAAAATCGCAGATCCAGGTGGAACACTGTTCGGGGGAATCTAACGGGGCATACTGACAGATCCAGCGAAACCTATTACAGGCAGGGACCACGGATCCCTTTGGTGTGTAGAAAAAGTCCCAGTGTCCAGCTACCTTCCTTTCGCTACTGATCCCAGCACAACCTCTTCAGGCACTGCCAGCCCACTTGGCTGCAGCTGCCCCTTTCACTAGCCCTCCCGGCTAATCTTCCACAGTTCTCCCAGGCTGACTCTACAACCATATAAGACTGACACTCCTCAGTCCTCTCAGGCGGTTTCTCAGTCCTCCCCAACTGTCTCACTCACCAGCCACCCGGCTGTCTTCTCCCTGGAGATGGACGTGCTTGTTGGCTCCTGCTGTCCTCACACCTGTTTCTGTGCCACTGGACAGGACTCCTCCGTGAGTTGCTAGAGGATCCTTCCAGCACCTGAGCTTCCAGACCCAAGGTCACCCCCCCCCCCCCCAGACTAGGGGGCTACCCTCAAGGGCCTCCGACAGCCTGCTCAGCACTCTATCTCCAGCTTCCACTCGAACTCCACTGCCCCTGCTGGCCTGGCCCAGAGTATTTAAGAGGTCCCTCCCCCTGCCAGGGAGTGGTCGGGGGCCCTCATCAATATTCCAGGCAGCTCCTCCTAACCTTCCTCCCATGCTTCTGGAAGTTTCTTCAACGTTCCAGTAAGTAGGGGGCGATAACATAGGTGCTGCCTGATAATTAATCCAGCCTCCCTGAGTCATTCACCCTTACCCAGATTCAAAACACACAGGTTTTGGCTGTCAGCCAAGCCTAAATTTACCTACACTACATAAAAAAACTATTTATATTTCTAGCACACTAAAAGGTGCTACATATTCTATTTTATTTTCTAATCTATTCTTTTCTATTCTAATTTATTTTATTCAAATTTTGGGAAATTGTTATATTTCAATTTTATTCTAGTGTTCTATTCTATTCTTTTATTTTCTATTTCAGTTGGAATTTATTCTATTTGAAAATCGAATTTCAGAAGATGGTTATATTCTTTCTATTTTATTCTATTCCGTTCTATTCCTTTATTTTCTATGCTATGTTATTCTGTTCTTTTATTTTATATTCTATTTTGTTCTATTTTACTCTATTCTTTTCCATTCTATTTTATTTCATATTCTATTCTATTTGGAAATTTTAATTTTAAATATAAAGGGGATAAGGGGGCATGCTTGAAAGTCCTGCCGACAACTGTGGTCATTCAGCCTAACATCAGGCTGTTCTGCAAAGGTAAGCAAATTGGTGGGGGAAGGTAGTGTGGGGTGTGCAGAGGTAGGCAGAGAAGGAATTAGTTTGGGGTGCACATGTGAGAGAGGGGATATATAGAGGTAAGGAAGGTGGGTGTAAAGATGAGCAGAAGAGGCAGGTAGAGTTGGGTGGAGGGTTTGAGTGGAGAGGATGGGGGAGGTTTGGGGTGCAGAGGTTAGCAGGAGTTTTAGGATGCAAACGTGTACTGACAGGGTGGCTAAAGATGTAGGTCACGTGTAGGGAAGCCAAATTATTTCAATGGGCTGCTCTATGCTCTAGAAATGCAGAAGAAATTCCCTAACGCTTGTCAGCTTGTCAGCAGATGCGTTAGGGCGTCATTAACAGTTAATGGCACT
Organism: Lithobates sylvaticus; assembly: GCA_028564925.1. Classification (NCBI taxonomy): domain Eukaryota; kingdom Metazoa; phylum Chordata; class Amphibia; order Anura; family Ranidae; genus Lithobates; species Lithobates sylvaticus. The sequence continues at coordinate 299,991,809 of CM053029.1, forward strand.
GCTGTGTATCTGCTAAAGGGCAGCACATTTCTGTGGTGTCAGGAAAGCAGGCTAAATGTATGTCCCAGTTACATCGGTGGTCAGTGTAAAGCCTCTCATTACATTGGGGCTTGGTGAAGAAGGATCCTTTCATTCACACTAGTGGCCAGTGTGAAGGTCCCCCTTACATTGGTGGTCAGTGTAAATTGTTCCTTACATTGGTGGTTACTGTGAATGCTCCTATAACATTAGTGGTCAGTATAAATCCCCTTTACATTGGTGATCAGTTTAAATCTTCTCATTACATTTGGGGTTGGTGTACAATCCTTTTATTCACACTAGTGGCCAGTGTGAAGGTCCCCCTCCTTACATTGGTGGCATGCTTCTATTACATTAGTGGTCAGTGTAAACCCCTATTACATAGGTGGCCAGCGTTGAGACTCCTCTTTATATTGGTAGTCAGTGAAAAAAATCAGCATTGCCATTGATCACACCCCCCTCCCTCCAGCACTGCCCCTGATCCCAGGAGTTCTAGGATCCCTAGGAGTTTTCTGTCTATTGATGTGTCCCCTCACCACCCCAGTCCATGGTGTGCAGGCAGGTGGAGAGCAAAATTGCATGGAGAAAATGTTTGCCCAGGGTCCAATCAATATTTAAAGACGACCCTGGGTCAATGCACTGTGTGAGCTCAGAGACTGAACCATAGGGGGTTGTTGTGTTCTGGGAATAGAGCTGAGAGTCCTCATTCTGTGTTAGTCCACAGCCAGGGAGGACCAGATCATGAGAACTGAGACTGCTGGACAATTGACTGCCAAGTGTATGAAAAGGGATTTGTTGCATGCCAGGATTGGTGAGTGGAGCTACATAGTTTAACCCCCTTGCTGTCCACAGTTACTGCTTTCTGAGACTGTCCCTACTTAACAGCCCATCAGCTAATCTTTTGTGCACAATCTTAAAGGGACAGTTATATGTGCACCGCTGACAAAAGGGCCCCAATGAAAGCTGATTAACACTGACAACTAGGTGCCTGGTACTTTTTACAGCCAATTCCAGGGTTTCCTCTTTGCTAGTAATGCATTCTCCCACGCGCTATTGGGGCTGTATATATAGAGTGCACTCAGGGAGACTTTTTGGGTAGCTATTGCTGAGAGTTAGTGAGGTTTCTTTCTGCCATTTATGCTTTACTGGTTAATGCAGTTCTTACTGATGTTGTGTGGAATATTGTAAAGGGGCTTAGCCTTATTGCTCTGTAAGTTAATGGCCGTAGGTGAGGCTAACCTACCCCTCAGTTAACCTAACATATTCTTTGTCCTTTTTTATTTGTTCTATGTATTGCATTTGCTTATTATTAAAGAGGAGGGCCCACAAAAATTTTTTATTTAAAAGTCAGCAGCTACAAATACTGCAGCTGCTGACTTTTAATAATCGGGCACTTACCTCTCCCAGAGTCCAGCGATGCGGGGGAACGAGGCCCCCCCTTGTTCCCCGCTCCGCTCGCGGCGCCGGCATTCTTAATGTGGAAACCCGGCTGCGCATGCGCGAACGGCGCCGTGATTCGACGCTCAGTTATCTGGGACACGTGACAGGTCCCAGATGACTGTGTGGTGCCGAGGGGAAGTGATGTCAGTGACCGGGCACTGAAGGTGGCAGACTACGAGGGACCCCCTAGCAACAGGCATTTAGAGGTGAGTGAAAACATTTTTTTTCCAATTATTATTTATTTTTATTTTTTTTTATGATTTTTAAGCCATTTTTTTTTTGGTGGCAACACCACTTTAAGTAATAAATTAATTTCTGCTTAAGTTACTTGTGGTCTATTTTCTGTGCACTAGCATAGAGTGATAGAATATTAATGCTTAAGCTACACAGGTTTAGATAACCAGGTGTGGCGGTGGGGACCCAATTGATTAAAAAGTCATGGCAGCGAACAGAGGGCCTATTATACTAAGCGACTTCGGTGGGGACAGCACTACATGTGTCTTTTGCGCATTGTTGTTCTCTGCCCATTAATTTCAATGTCCTACACAGGACAAACATGGCAAAGACACGCAAGTATCTATTTGAATACCGAGCTTTGCATGTATTTTAGCTACAGTTTTTTACATGCAACGTATTCTGATTGCTCCCTCTGGGTATTATTAACCACCTTCTAACCTCCCCAAACCATTTTTACCCGCCTTCGTGACCAGAGCATTTTTTGCTTTCTCAGGGCTGTGCTACTTTAACTGGCAAATGAGCAGTCATACAACACTGTATGCCAATTACATTTTGACCTTTTTTTTTTTTTCACACAAATAGAGCTTTCTTTTGGTGGTTTCTGATCACTACTTTTTTTTTTTTTTTTTTATTACTATTATATAAAAGAACAAAGACCGAAAATTTTGAAAAAAAAAAAAACAAAACCTTTTTTTACTTTCTGCTATAAAACCTATCCAATACAAAAAAATCTAATGTTTTGATAAATTTAGGCCAAAATGTATTCTACTACATGTCTTTGGTTAAAAAAAATTAAATAAAAAATACCAATAAGTGTATACTAGTGTGTTTGAAAGTTATAGTGTCTACAAACATTGGTGTATATGTAGCGCCATAACCCCTAGGGGCGGCTATGTTTTTCTGGGCTTACCGATTACCTCCACCGCCTTGCAGCTCGTCATTCTTGTCTAGGGGTTCCCAGGGTTAGTACCCAGTAACTGTGGAGACTGACACTTGCATTCCTTTTAAGGATTTTTATTTGGATGAAACGTTGAACAAAACACAGTCTCTCTGTTGGGAATAGAGGGCAAGGGTATAGAAGCTCAGGCACTTGGAACTTGCTGACACTTAAATAAATGTCTCTCTCTAGATGATCCAGGGAGTAGCCACTCGCAACTGGATAACTCACTGTTAGATAAACCCTTGTTTGTAGATCTAGCAGCCAACAAGTGATCTCAGCTTAGCAAAGTCTCTGCCACAGACTTGGTTGAGAAACTTTAGATGAACACACAAAAGTCTCTCACAGGAACTTAGTTGCAACTATAGGATAGGTTAGGAACTTTTCTTACAGTACCAGTATCTCTCAGCCGTTCCGACGATACAGTAAGAAATGCGGATTCAACTAGTGTCCATACAGCTCAGCTTCCAGGTTCTTACCGAGCAGCCAGCCTCGTGTGTGGCCCTCCTCCGAAGAGTCCTCCCCTGGCCACATGTAGAGTTGCTGGGCCTCTCCAATCCTGAGACAGCACCGGGACACTTCAGAATCCTCCTTCAGTTACTGCTCCTCAAACTAGCCAGTTCCGAGGCTGGGAAACGGATGGATCTCCACCCCAGACCATGAGGGCCTCTGGGGCTGGTCAGGAGAACCAGGACCATGGATTCAGCAGACACTCCTGGACCGAGACCAACCTCACAGGGCTGGTCAGGACCGGAACCCCCGACCATGTGACCTCAGCACCTTAAGTACCCCCCCTACGGAATACACAGCGTGGCAAACAAGCCCACTGATTGGCTCCGGAGACAGATTGGTACCCAATGCGTCCAACCAGACTGGGTTCTAGGACCTGTCACAGGTGCTCACCTCACCTATGACCAGGCAGAACCTTAATACAGCCCAGCCAAACTGATGCCAAAGCATAACCTAGAACAATTAACCCCAAACTCAATTACAGTTCTGGGCAAAAACTAAATTTGCAGGCATAGCGGGTACTTTGAAAAAGTGCCGGCGCTACACACTCCCCTCGGTTATTTAGACGATGTCCTCATCGTCTAGCTAAAAAAAACTTTTAACACTACAAAAATAGTTTTGTGCCTGAGCTTTTTGAGGTGTTGGGATGGTGAAGGAAAGAGGAATAACAGCATGTTGAACATCTTGACAGTAAAACAGTTCACAGAAATACACATACCACCCAGTCTAACTACACCACCCATTCTCCGGCAGCTTGACAGACGATCTCGGTGCATCCTGTAGAAAAAAAACAGCAGCAACAAAACTTATATTACACTATTATTTTAGAAAGCAGAATTCTATCCCAGACTCAAATAAAATTCTCTTTTCTAAATTTAAAACTTTTCTTCTTCTAAAACAGTGTTTTCTGAAGTAATAAAACTACTGTTCTGCCGACCCATGCCACCTAGTGGTCAGAGCCGCTGTAACTACAAGTCCTTCCCTGAAAGTAAGTACTGTGACCCAGCGATGTAGTCTTGATACGTAGTTCTCCGATAACTAAACTGTCTGTCTACCCACAGTTCTTGTACTTTCAAAAGAAAAAAATTTCAAAAAGAGGAAGACCAAGAGAAACTCTTCTTGCAATTCAAAGGCTTGGTTTAAAGAAACAGTTCACCAGTAAAACCGGGGGTCTGGCAGGATCAAATCTTTTCCATTCTTGTCCACGGTAGTAATGAAGTACACGGCACTGTCTTTACCTGGCCTGCAAATAACAACTTTGTCACTGTAAATGTGCCGACCATAGTTCCATTGCTGCAGGCATCCCTGAAAGTGTTCATACATCTCCCGAGAAAATGCCTTTTTGCAAAGTGGCTTTGGAACTTTAAGGTAGTCCCAGACATCTTCTACATACCACTTCTTGATTTTCCTCAACAATGTCCATTATTTCTCTGGGCACATAAGGAAACTCTAATCCATACTCTGTTGCCACCCGCTTGTGTAAAAGTCTCTGAGACCGGGCTAGTCTCGTCATGATCGGGCAGTTTTTTTTTTCTAGGCAAACAACACTTGGTTTAAAAGTATAAAAGCAACTCACGGTAGTCGAGGCTCAAAGTACTTGTCATCTCCCGCATCGGAGCCAGAGTCTGTTTCCGAGTCTTGTGACTCCCCTGCGGGCTGATAATTCCTGGCAGTGGCGCTCACAGCTCTCCGATGCTTGTCCACGGCTACCATTTTCCATTTATTCCGTCCAGGAAAACTTGGAAGCGGCCTGCTTCTGCGATGATGAAGGGCCCTTGGCTGTTCTCCCTCCTCTGGACCAGGCACAGCGGCAGCAGTGCCCACAACTGAAGCCGTGTCCATGACTTCCCAAACGTTGAACAAAACAGTCTCTCTGTTGGGAATAGAGGGCAAGGGTATAGAAGCTCAGGCACTTGGAACTTGCTGACACTTAAATAAATGTCTCTCTCTAGATTATCTAGGGAGTAGCCACTCGCAACTGGATAACTAACCGTTGGATAAACCCTTGTTTGTAGATCTAGCAGCCAACAAGTGATCTCAGCTTAGCAAAGTCTCTGCCACAGACTTGATTGAGAAACTTTAGATGAACACACAGGAACACACAGTCTCTCACAGGAACTTAGTTGCAACTGAAAGATAGGTTAGGAACTTTTCTTATAGTACCAGTATCTCTCAGCCGTTCCGGCGATACCGTAAGAAATGCGGATTCAACTAGTGTCCATACAGCTCAGCTTCCAGGCTCTTACCGAGCAGCCAGCCTCATGCGTGGCCCTCCTCTGAGTCCTCCCCTGGTCGCATGTAGAGTTGCTGAGCCTCTCCAATCCTGAGACAGCACCGGGACACTTCAGAATCCTCCTTCAGTTACTGCGCCTCGAACTAGCCAGTTCCGAGGCTCGGAAACGGATGGATCCCCACGCCAGACCATGAGGGCCTCTGGGGCTGGTCAGGAGAACCAGGACCATGGATTCAGCAGACACTCCTGGACTGAGACCTCTCACAGGGCTGGTCAGGACCGGAACCCCGACCATGTGACCTCAGCACCTTAAGTACCCCCATACGGAATACACAGTGTGGCAAACGCGCCCACTGGTTGGCTCTGGAGACAGATTGGTACCCAATGCGTCCAACCAGACTGTGTTCTAGGACCTGTCACAGGTGCTCACCTCACCTATGACCAGGCAGAACCTTAATACAGCCCAGCCAAACTGATGCCAAAGCATAACCTAGAACAATTAACCCCAAACCCAATTACAGTTCTGGGCAAAAAATAAATTTACAGGCATAGCGCATACTTTGAAATAATATATACTGTAATTTTTTTTTTTTTAATACTAGTAATGGTGGTGATCAACAACTTATAGGGGGGCTGTGATAGTGTGGCAGGCAAGCTGACACTAACTGACGCTGGTGGGAACTGACTAATTGACACTGACGTCACCATTGACACTAATACAGTGATCAGTACACTGTCACTGTAATGACAGTAGCCGGGAAGGGGTTAACATCTAGGGGCAATCAAGGGGTTAACTGTGTGCCTAAAAAATGTAATGTGTGTATTATGTGCTGCTTTTGTGAATAGAAAAGATCAGTCACATTGCTGCTCTCTGTACAGAGCCTTGGCAATGGTGCTGTGAGGCTGCTACTTCAGGAGCTCCGTGCAACGATCGGGCGAGGTGCCTTCTACAGCATACGGACCTCGAGATTTTTTCATGTCAGCGACAGACCGAGTGCCTGGGACACCCGCTGCATACAGAGGCACGGACATTTCCACGTATTTCCTCTGGAATTCGGTAACCCTGGCGCAGGCCTCAGAGCCCAAAATGGCTCCACCGTGCACTAACACCACCGGCACAGCCTCTACGAAGAAGACCGGAAAAGGGTTGTTCAACTTGACACAGGAGGCACAGCTGTCTGCGGTCTGGGCGGACTCTCCAATCCCTTCCCCGGACATGCCGGGGGTAGATTATACCCCAATGTCGCAAGAGGCCTGCACGCAGGGACAGCCATTCGCCGCAACCTGTAAGGACATAATCGCTCTCCTCCCCACAAAGCAGGACATTGCAGAATCAGCAGCAATGATTGTAAGCACCCTATCCAGGGAGATCCATGATCTCAATCAAAGGATTGACACTGTGGACTCGTGTGTGGCTGTGGTGGAGACCTCCTCATGCGCCATGGAAGCCAGAATGGTGGCGCTTGAGGAGGCACAGATTAACTATAGACGTTGCCTGATAATGTTGCAGCTGTCAGTCGACGATGGGGAAAATCGTAGCTGCAGAAACAACATCAGGCTACGCGGTCTCCCCGAAGCCACTTGAGGCGGGGACCTCAGGGCCACAGTCACAGCCATCTTTAATCGCCTACTTGAGAAGCCACCGACACCTGAGCTGGAACTGGACTGGGTTCGTAGGGTGCAGGGACCCAGAGGTTGGGATGCACCTGCACCGAGAGATGTATAGGCCAGGGTCCATTTTTATGCCATTAAGGAGGAAATAATAATGCGGCAGGCGTGGGCAAAAGGCCCGGTGGACTTTGATGGTGATTCCGTACATTTGTTTCCAGACCTCTCACGGCTCACACTGAGGATGAGAGGCATAATGCGCCGATTACTGGAAGCTATCAGAAATGCAGGAGCCACATACAGATGGGGCCATCCCTTTCACCTTACAGTCCCCAAGGGTGACAATTCCTTCGCCATACGATGGCCAGAACAACTTGCAGAGCTATTTGTGTTCCTAGAGGTACCGGAGATACCTATTCCTGACTGGCTGGACTTCCCGTTCACCATTGACAACGCAAGGCTAACAATACTGAGACCCCTCAGAGACCAAGCAGACGATGTCAACGTTCCAGGCCAAGATGGGAATCCAGCGATGGCCTAACTTCACCTGAACCCTAATTGTGACGGATATACTGAGCGGTATTCACAATGAGAAGACTTTGAGTATGAGTATTTTCGGAATACGGGCAGGTTATGGATATCTTATATACACCCTGAGTGAGCAGGGGTTTAATGTGATAGTTCAACATGTACCGTCTTGAATGTTTTGAATATCTGTTATGCAAGATAACCACCTAGTCTGTGGGCCCGATATGTAAAGCCGGGTTCTGGAGTTAGATGGGGTTGAGCCGGCGGCACCCGCCTCCGATGCTATTCCACCGGTTTGATGTTTTCTCTTTTTGTTTTATCCTGACTTTCTATGGCAGGCGGCGGGGGGTGAATGTGATGGAACACAGTACCGGATAGTTTAAGTTTATAGTTTACATATTAAGTTCTGTTATGCCTTGTTTTTACATTATAGGTAGGGAACGCATGAGCTGTGGTCCTAGGGAGCAAACTGCCATTGAGATAACAGGCAGAATGTATACTCTGGTGGGAGTGAGGTGTCCCTACATTCTTAATTGTGGTTGTAGTCTCTCAGATGGGGACCCTCGTCCGACTGCACGTCTCCTATTGCTCTGACAGGTTCAGTCTTCCACTCCCACATATAGGCTGCGCATTCGTGCGCAAGGCTTGGTTAGCAATCTTAGGGCACCCTATTATTTCCTTTTTTTAACTTCTTATCTTTGGTGCCTGCATATTTTCTTCCTACCTTTTCACTCTACCTCTCCCTTCCCCCCTCTTCCCCTAACTTCTTTGCTCTCCCTCTTCTTCCACCCCGCCCCTCTCTGTTTTTTTTTTTCTCTTTCTTCTCCCAGTATGGCATCCTCTGCGAGGATCAGTCCATGTCACCCGATCTAGGGGATTAAATTTACATCTCTAAACACACATGGCTTGTCCACGCCGGAGAAACGCTCCAGACTCCTCTCAGATCTCAAAAAGTCACACACCCAGATAGCGTTTTTACAAGAGATGCACTTTCAACAACAAGCTGTCCCTAGGCTCAGCAACAGAGATTTCCCCAATGTATACCATGCGCCCTCTCCTCTATCGAAGTCCAAGGGGGTCAGTATCCTGATCGCCAAGTCGATCCCGTGGACTCTCCTGCAGGAGCGGGCTGACCCACAGGGCTGCTATTTACTCGTAAAAGGGTAAAAAAAAAATCAAGCGTACCACAGTGACCCTGATGAATGTATATTTTCCAAACTCAGATCACCTTACCTTTTATGAGGTCTCTAACTCCAATTATCTTGGAAATTATCTTGGAAACCCATGAGGATATCTTTCTGATGGAGATTTTAATTATGCGCAGGAACCCCTATTAGACGTTTCGAGAGTGGCATCACATCTCTCCTTCCACCTCAAATAATTAAAAGCAGAATTGTTTGGCCTGAACCTGGTTGATCCTTGGAGGATCATGCACCCAGAGGATAGGGATTATACCTATTTCTCATCGATGCACTGTACGTATTCCAGAATCAACTTCTTTCAGATTCAACATAAGGACTTATCGCTTGTCACCTCCTCTCAGATTGATTACATATCTCTTTCAGATCATGCCCCTATCCATGTGACTCTGAGCTGGGAGTCTGAACCCTGTACCCCCCACCCCCCCCCCCCCCCACGTGGAAACTCAACGAATCCCTCTTGCAGATCCCTGAGGTTCGCAGTGAAGTAGAGAAAACCATTACAAAAAAGTCGGAAATTACAGCTGAGGAATTTCTGACGGCCGTTGCTCAAACAAAACCACGAAAGGCACCGGGACCCGATTGCTTCACCCTGACTTATTATCGTACTTATGCGACATCCTTGACAACACGCTTCTTGACTGCATACAACACCACTAAAGGGGGACAGTCCCATGCCAATGGTCTCACTAAGGGCATACATATCCCTGATACCCAAAGAGGGAAAGGACCTGTCAGTGCGGGAATTATCATCCAATCGCACTCCTCAATGTAGACTTGAAACTCTTCTCAAAAATACTGTCAAACAGACTTATACCACATATTCCAAACTTAATACACCTAGACCAGGTGGGGTTCATGCCGATGAGAGAGGCAAGAGTTAACACCATCAGGGTCCTTAATCTAATACATGCTGCTCGCTCCAAGGGAAGGCCTTTCCTCTTGCTTTCAACAGATGCGGAAAAGGCCTTTGACAGAGTGGCCTGGCATTTTTATGCGGGCCACCCTGGACCATATTGGGCTGGGCCCGAATATACTTGGCTGGATCTCATCACTGTACTCCACTCCGTCGGCAATGGTGCGGGTAAATTAATGGTGCTCGAAATTTTTAACGATAACAAACGAGTGAGGCAGGGGTGCCCCCTGTCTCCTCTCATTTTCATTCTGACCTTGGAACCATTTATGTGTCACATAAGGAAAGACCCAAATATTGCAGGCATACGGAAGCCCTCAGGACACCACAAAATAGCGGCATGCACCGACGATTTGATTTTTTCCGTGTCCAACCCATACATCTCCCTACCTAACATACTAGCCGCCCTGCGGGTATATGGTGAACTCTCAGATTATAAGGTCAATTGCGCCAAGTCCGCTATACTAAATATAACCGCCCCAGACGCTCACAGTTTGCATACGTCCTTTGCATTTCAGTGGGCAGATAGATTGATACGGTATCTAGGCATTGATATCACCCCGGACTTGGCTCACTTGTATCTAAATAATTATATACCCCTGCTACATAAATTAAAAATAGATCTCGGTAACTGGCATGCTTTAACTTTGACCTGGTTTAGGCGCTGTAGCGCTTTCAAGATGACGGCCCTACCGAGGGTTTTATACATACTTCAGGCATTGCCGATCCGAGTCACCGTAAAGTTTTTTAAACAATTAGGGTCGATCATCAGAGACTTCATTTGGGCACATAGGCCACCTAGAACAAAAATGCAAACATTATCTAGGAGAGGGGGGGCATCGGCCTTCCCGACCTCCGCAGGTACTACAGGGCAATGCACCTGGCGAGGGTAGTGTATTGGCACTGCAACAAAGAGCACAAACAGTGGGTGTGGATGGAGATGGAGGACACATCTATCCCTCTGCTAACATCCCCGTGGCTTACGGCACCCATTCCAAAGGACCTGAAGGACCACCCTCTGATAGGGGCCACTCTTGCGGTAATGAGGACGCTTTTTCGCAATGCAGGTCTTTCACCGTTGCCTTCCCCCATGACTCCCATAATTGGGAATCCAGATTTCACTCCTGGTTTCACCAGTAAAAGACTGAAACAGCTGATTACATCCAGGAGACATTGCCTGGGAGAGGTGTGACCATCAGGGGAGCTTCCCTCGTTGCTGGACATTTCTAGACTCAGACTCATCACTAGACAACTTCAGTACCTATCAACTCCGACATTTCTTGCAAGCTTTACAGAAGACATCCTACACTCTGCGAGATTTAACCCCCTTTCATTAGTCATTATGCCACAAAGGAGAACCCTCTCGACATACTCTTTCTCTATTATATAGCCTCCTGACTACCCAAGACGAAAAGACGATCCCAACATTTATTCACCAATGGGAAAAAGACTAATGCCCCGTACACACGGTCGGAAAATCCGACCACCAAATCCATCTGATTTTTTCCGACGGATTTAGTCCGACACTGGTGTTGCATACACACGGTCGGACAAAGTTGTCGGAAAATCCGATCATTCTGAACGTGGTGACGTTTGTTGCCTACGACGGGACTACGTAGAGGCTAGCAGCCAATAGCTTTGGTCTTGTAATGTGATCTGAGCATGCGTGGCACTTTGTCCGTCGGAATTCGCTACACACGATCGGAATTGGTGTGATCGGACTTTGTTGTCGGAAAATCTATCCAGCAGGAGATAGAACTTTGTCCGTCAGACAATCCGATGGAAACTGTCCGATGGTGCCTACACACGGTCGGAATTTCCGACAACATTGTCCGATAGGACAGAATCCATCGGAAAATCCGACCGTGTGTATGGGCCATTAGGGATGCAGTTCTCCCCACAACAAACAGAAAAAATCCTCCTACTAGCGCATAAGGCCTCTATTGCGAACCAATACCAGTAATCCGGGTACAAAATTGTTTCCCGTTGGTACACTGTCCCCTATATACTCCATAAGATGAATAAAACAGTCCCTGACAAGTGTTGGAGGTACAATGCAGAAGTTGGAACTATGATTCGTATCTTTTGGACGTGCTAAACATTGGAGGCATTCTGGGAGGGGGTGACATTGATCAAGAGTATAACCTCTGTGGAATTAAAAGATAACCTGGCCGCGTGCCTTCTCCACCTAACAGAGACCCATTCGGAGGTATAGAAAGACTTTGACGATGCAACTCCTCAATGCAGCAAGGGTGTGCATCCCTGCGCTATGGAGGCAACCTCAACCCTGTGGTACTCTAAAGTTAATTGTATCCTCCGGATGGAGGAACTGACAGCTACTCTCCATAATACGGAGGAACAATTTCGTACTAAGTGGAGACCCTTGAGGTACTTCACAGGCACAAATGCCTACTTGCAAGCGGTGGCCAGACCACTACCCAAAAGATATAACTCACTTTCTTAACAAACATCACTCTGTGACATTGGTGTATAGGCACAGTGTAGGGAAACATGGACGGGCCATCCTTCCCCCCCCCCCTTTTTTTTTTCTCCCCTCCCCCACCGACTTCTACTTCGCTGTTTATTTCTTCAATTATTTATTTTTTACTCTAAACTATGTCTTACTGCTCCAGCCGTTTCTAGTGTGGTGCTTATGAATGACAGGAAGATCAAGCAGTCTCGGACAATAAGCTGAGTAGATCTGACCCCATGGGCGTCCGCAGAACTTTTTTCAGAAGGGGGCATCATTTTAGGGTCACCCATGCACCGCCCCTTTTCGACAACGTCATTATCACATTTTCCCTAATCGTCTTTCAGGACAGCACCTGAGAGAGTGACTCCTCCCTTTGTCCACAGGAAACACCTCTTCCACCAAACTTTAAAAGGAGGCTCCTTCCCACATATGGTCAGTTTTTGTGTTTCCTCCGGAGGGAACACTTCGTGGGAGACAGGGCTCTTAGGTGCTATCCTGAGGGCCTAGGATCCTACTCCACCATTTTTCATACCTCAGGGGAGCTGTCCCTCCCATTCCACAGCGATGCTACGGTGCTGATGGCTGGGCTCCTTCTCCTCCTTCATGGTGCTCACTGGAGCTAGACTGCTGTGGGTTCTGCCCCTGGGTGGCGGTGTACAGCAGCAATGGCCGGCTTGTTTTTTGAAATGTATGCCGGTCCACTTGCTGCTGTTTGAAAACGCCGCCGCCATCTTGGGGGTGGCATGCTGTGCTCCATCCGCCGGAAGTGAGGCGTCCGGAAGGGGCGGGGCCTACGGAGCAGGCGCGCGGCGTCATTTCCGCCGGAAGTCGCAGGAGGAGAAGGGAGGGACGGGGCTGGTGCTTATTAGCTGGTTCTGGTCCGGCGCACTGGCGCTATTGGAGTCCGGAACCGGCGTTTTAGCCACGAGTTATCGCAAGCGCCTCATCAATGGAGTCGGCAGCAGCGAGTGGGACAGGCACAAGCACCAGCAAGGCCCAGGTAAGGGACAGTATTTGCTGTCCTCCCTTACCTTTAGGTCTCTCTCCCCTACCCCCCCCCCCCCCCCCCCCGGTGGCAGGGGCCTGTCTGGGCACATGAAGCAGTTGCTTTATCCTTCATTGTGCACCTGTGGTGAGCCTTTCAATAGGGATGGGTTGTCTCACGGGTTTGGGTTTTTTCTTCTTTTTCTCATGGCAGGCCAAGAGCTCTGATCCAGTGAAAAGGAAATGCCCCTCATGTAAAGCTAAACTACCAGAGGGATGGAAAAAGACCTTATGTCAGGTCTGCATAGATGCACTAGTGAAAGAAGAAGCTTCCTCCGCTTGCAGCGATCTGATCGCATCAGTCAAAAAGGAGCTTGATGCGACTATACAGTCTTTCCGCTCTTCACTAGTGAACCCATCCCTGAGTCAACCATCTGCCTCACAATCCTCCCTAGGCTCACCTGTGATCCCGTCGGTAGAGAATGAGTTATCTCTCACCCAAGAGGGACTTTCCCCCACCCAGTCTAGAGAAGAATCTGAGGGGGATGAGGAAGGTGAGGAATTCCCTTCTAAGTTTAAATTGTCTTTGGAACAGGTGGATGGCCTGTTGAAGGCAATTTGTACTACCTTAGGGTTAGAGGAAGAGAAAAAAGAGTTGTCCCTGCATGACAAAATGTACGCAGGACTCAGCGAACCTAAGAGTCGCAGTTTCCCAGTGCACCCAGTCATATCTGAGGCTATTAAAAAGGAGTGGGCACCAGAAAGGAAGCCTTTTTTCCCTAAAAATTTAAAAAGGCGTTTTCCTTTCGATGAAAACCCGGCAGAAGTCTGGAATAAAAATCCAAAACTTGATGCCGCTTTCTCCCAGGTCTCAAGATCGACTGACCTAGCATTCGAAGACATGGGAGTATTAAAAGACCCCATGGACAAGAGGTTGGACTTGCAGCTAAAAAGAGCTTGGCAATCCATTATGGGAAACCTAAAACCTGCTATGGCGACTACGGTCGTTTCCAGAAATATGGAGTTCTGGTTAAACCAACTTAAGGCCCATATTGCAGCAGACTCCCCAAAACAAGAAATTTTGGAATCTTTCTCTACCCTCTCAACTGCAGTAGCATATATATCTGATGCTTCAGCTGAGTCTATTAAAATGACAGCCAGATCTGCAGCCCTGGCTAACTCAGCCCGAAGGGCTTTATGGTTAAAAACCTGGCCAGGAGACGCGGCTTCCAAGAACAAACTCTGTGGAATCCCGTTTCAGGGTGACTTACTTTTTGGCCCTGACTTGGACGCTGTGTTAGATAGGACAGCGGATAAAAAGAAGTCTTTTCCAATCAAAAAGAAAAAGCAACCAGCAAAAAAGTTTTTTCGTCCCCCCCGGGCTCAGGAAAGTAGACCCCAGGAGAAAAGGAGGAACTGGACGTCGCAGAAAGGTAAAGGAAAGGGAAATGTCCTTTTCCATCCTCCTGCGACCTCCGGAAAGACCCAATGACTTGGGCCTCCCAGTAGGGGGAAGACTTCAGAGTTTTCTCCCTCCTTGGGACAGCATGACAGAAAATCGATATATTCTGGACATGCTGTCCCAGGGTTACAAAATAGAGTTTTTGGAACCCCCGCCAGAAAAATTCTATGTGACAAACCTGTCAAGGGACGTCACAAAGGCCCTAGCCATGAAGAACCTGTTAAAGGATCTGAGATACCAGAGGGTCATTGTTTCAGTACCCCCGGAAGAACGGGGCAGGGGGTTCTACTCTCACATTTTTTTGATAAAAAAGCCATCAGGGAGCTACAGGTTAATCCTCAACCTAAAACCCCTGAACAGATTGGTCCATTACAAAAAATTTTGCATGGATTCAATTTTCTCAGTCAGGAACATGCTGACAAAAGGGTGCTTCATGGCATCTATAGACTTAAAAGATGCTTACCTGCACATTCCCATAGCTCCACAGTCTCAAAAGTTCTTGAGATTCGCAGTGAATATGGGCAAAGAGATTGTACACCTGCAGTTCAGGGCCCTTCCCTTCGGCCTTTCGTCAGCCCCTCGTATCTTTACGAAGGTAATGGCGGAGGCTCTCGCCCCTCTTCGTCTTCAGGGGGTTGCGGTAATCCCGTACCTAGACGACCTCCTCTTCTTTGCCCCCTCCAGGGAGAGGTTGCAGGAGGATCTGGCCGGGGCTCGCGGTCACTTGGAGGCTCTGGGGTGGCTAGTAAACGTCCCAAAATCAAACCTCAATCCAACCCAGAAGATACTCTTTCTGGGGTTCCAGATAGACTCAGTGGAACAAAGGATTTTTCTCCCAGAGGAGAAAAAGGTCAGGATTCAGAGGGCGGTTTCAGCTCTTCAAACGAACCAGTTGGTTTCAGTGAGAAGAATCATGTCAGTCTTGGGGACTTTGACTTCTTCGATGCCTGCCATCCAGTGGGCAAGGAGGCATTTCAGGCCCCTCCAGAGGTTCCTCTTAGGAACGTGGGATCACAGGTCAGAGAGCCTCGACACCAGGGTAAGAATTCCTCCCAGGGTCAGACGCTCGCTGTGGTGGTGGAGAGGTCAGGAAGTTCTACAGAAAGGCCTTCTTTGGTCCTTCCCAACAGAAAAGGTGGTCACAACGGACGCCAGTATGTGGGGATGGGGGGCACACATGGGTCAGGACTTGGCACAGGGGACATGGTCTCAGGACGAATCCAAAAGATCGTCGAATTGGAGAGAATTAAAAGCAGTCGCTGCAGCTTTAGCTGCCTTCTCCCCATACCTCCTAGGGTGCCATGTCAGGATACTGTCAGACAACGCCACTACAGTAGCCTACTTAAACAATCAGGGAGGCACAAGGAGCAAGTCCTTGTATCTTCTATCGGCAGAGATTATGGATTGGGCAGAAACCAGTCTTCTGTCTCTATCTGCTGTCCACCTAAAAGGCACGTTGAACCAGGTGGCAGATTATCTAAGCCGACAGACAGTGCAGGAAGCAGAGTGGAGCCTAAACACAGAGGTGTTCACTCTAATCTCCAGTATCTGGGGCCTTCCGCAGGTAGACTTGTTTGCCTCAAGAAGGAACACCCAGCTTCCTCAATTTTTTTCCCTCGAGAGAAACGATGGTTCTCAAGGGACAGACGCCTTAGCACAGCAGTGGAATTTTCAACTGGGGTACGCTTTTCCCCCCTTTCAGCTAATTCCACTGGTGCTGAGGAAAATACAAAAAGAGGGTGTTTCAGTAATCCTGATAACCCCGTTTTGGCCAAAAAGGGCTTGGTTTTCTCTGATCCTACAGTTGGCAGTCAAACCAGGTTGGCACCTCCCGCTGAGACCAGATTTGTTAACTCAGGGGCCAGTGCATCATCCAGATGTAAGCAGGCTAAAACTCACTGCTTGGTATCTGAGGAGCAATTGCTAAGAAGCAAAGGCTTTTCGGAAAGACTAATTTCCACTTTGCTCTCCAGTAGAAAGAAAGTAACCAGGGCCATTTATGGCAAGGTTTGGAAGGTCTACGCGTCCTTTTGTCATGCAGAACATAGAGAGGTAAAGAACCTAGTCTCAGTTCTGGAATTTCTGCAAAAAAGGGGCAGATAGAGGGCTCGCCGTCAGCACTCTTAAGGTGCAGGTGTCAGCTTTAGGGGTCTATTTAGAAAGATCACTATCCTCAGTACCCTTAATCACAAGATTTTTCAAAGCGCTCTCCAGGGCTAGACCGGTCCCAGTAAGATCTTTTCCCTCTTGGGACCTCTCCGTAGTCTTGCAGGCCCTTACTAAAGAGCCTTTTGAGCCCCTGCAGAGCATTTCACTTAAGAATTTAACCCTTAAAACAATTTTTCTTGTAGCAATCACTTCAGCCAGAAGGATTAGCGAACTGCACGCTCTGTCAGTGAAGGAGCCCTTCCTATCAGTTTTTTCAGACAGAATTGTCCTTAAAGTGGATCCGGGGTTTTTGCCGAAGGTAGCGAGCTCCCATAACAGATCCCAGGAGATTACTCTCCCAACTTTCTGTTCTAACCCGAAGGGCAATAAGGAAGAGCAGTTTCACAACCTGGACGTAAGACGTACCTTGTTGCATTATTTAGAAGTTACAGGAGGCTTTAGAGTTTCAGACTCTTTATTTGTTATCTTTTCTGGAAATAAAAAAGGCAAGCAGGCATCCAAGGCTTCCTTAGCTAGATGGATCAAAACAGCTATTTCTACTGCTTACAATGAGTCGGGTCTATCCCCCCCTAAGGGGGTTAGGGCTCATTCAACTAGGGCTCAGGCCACTACATGGGCAGAAAGAGCTGGTGCCACTCCAGATCAGATCTGTAAGGCGGCTACGTGGTCAAGTATGTCTACATTTGTCCGTCATTACAGGCTGGACCTCCTGTCAGCAGGAGACCAGGCTTTTGGCAGAAAGGTTCTGCAGGCTGTGGTCCCTCCCTAAGGGGGTAAGTCTCTATTATCCTCTCAGGTGCTGTCCTGAAAGACGATTAGGGAAAAATCAAGTTAGACTTACCGGTAACTTGTTTTCCAAGAGTCTTTCAGGACAGCAGCATCCCGCCCTAATGTGTTTTTACATATATATATACTGTGACTAACCATATCTCGATTATGTGTTCCAGTTTGGGGCCGGAGGTTCTCTACTACAACTGACCATATGTGGGAAGGAGCCTCCTTTTAAAGTTTGGTGGAAGAGGTGTTTCCTGTGGACAAAGGGAGGAGTCACTCTCTCAGGTGCTGTCCTGAAAGACTCTTGGAAAACAAGTTACCGGTAAGTCTAACTTGATTTATCATGGTCAGAGACTGCAGACGTAGTACAGTCCCTAGGATAAGTAATGGATGATGGCCAACAGGCCCTCTTACCAGACCCAGGGAAACTACAGCAGTTATCCCTCCAGCTGGATGATCGCTCACTCTGGGTTCCCCGGGGGCGACACTGGTCAGTAGTGTAGCATGTCTGTACCCTGGTAGTGGCTCAGTCTTTCTCGCTCTCTGGTGGCACTGGGCAGCATGGCTCTCTCTCTGGTGGCGCTGGGCAGCGTGTCTCTCTCTCTCTGGTTTCTGCCCAGCACACTGCTCGTTCTTTGTCCTGTAGCACTCTCTCCCTCAGCTTTTTTCCAGGCTGTAGTCTCTCAATCTCTATCGATCGAGCTGTAGCCTCCTCCCTGTGGAAAATGGGGGTCGCCAATCTTTGGGACTACATGTCCCATGATGCTCTCCTCTCCTAGTTTTCTTTGATTGGCCCTCAGTTATGGCCAATAGGGAAGGAACGGAGTGGGCAGGAAGCTGGGCGGGGGACCTGGTGAGAGCCACCGTCTCTTCTCCCTGACAGGAGAAAGGGAGGGCGAGCTGGGAAAACCTCTGACTGTGCTGAATTTAAGATCCGATCCCTGATTCCAGGGGGGAACACTTGACCCTCCTTGCCCCTACCTGCGGACGCCCATGTCTGACCCACTCATTTAAATGGATGATATGTTTAAGTTTGGGTTAAGTAAAGGTGTTGCGAGGCTCCTGGGGCCTGCCTCCTGTTTTTCATGTCTATAAATGCAAACGTATTGGCAAAACAATGCTTAAACTGTTGATATGGATCCCAGCATGTCTGGTCATGTTGTTAGTCGCATGAAACTTGTTGACACAATGTATACATGTACAAGAAAATTGTGATGACAAGATGTATTGTAAAGAACTTTGCCATAAACAAATAAAAGAATTGTCTGTCCTGTGATTCGCTAAGCTGATCAGCAGGTCCTGGCCATAAATCATTGGCCCGGACCTGCTAATTGGCTTGTGCTGTACCGAATCACAGCTCAGAAGAGGCGGCGCATGCACACTATTTAAAAATGGCAGATCACATACAGAGCGGCGGCTCTGATGCTGTATATGTGCTTGAAGCGGCGGTCCGCAAGTGGTCCACAATGAATGGGTGCGGCATACGTTTTGTTCTTTCTCTACACAGGTGTGAGTACAGACTGAACACAACTCCAGAGCTTTGTGCAGCTGTGTGCATGGGCCTATACAAGGCTAAAAGCCAATCAGGAGTACGAGTCCCTGGAGAGGAAAGGCTCTTGTGGACATAGAGTTGGGGCTCAGGTAAGTATGGGAGGGGGTTTCTCCACACAGAAGGTTTTACCTTCATGTATAGAATACGTTAAGATAAAAAACCTTGTGCCTTTACAACCACTTTAGTGGCACTGCTGTACGCCTGTTATAGGGTGGCACATTTCTGGAAAGTACATGCACAGACTGTGACCAGCAACTAATACAGATAGCTCACCTAACCGCGACAGCTCCTAAACTCTGCTAAAAGCAGTACATGGACACAAAGGCTTTTATGGAATTGAGTTTAGGAGCTTTGGCAAAACAACGCCAACAGTTCCTACACCCAACTTTAGGCTACTTTCACACTGAAGGCAGTTTTCAGGCATTTAGCGCTAGCAATGGTACCTGTAAATCTCCTCCCATGCCTCCTGAGTGTGAAAGCCTGAGGGGCTGTGCGGTCGTGGGGGGGGGGGGGTAAAGAAGTCCTTCAAGCAGCATCCATTGAGGCAGTTTGGGAGCGGCGTATAGAGCGCCCCACAGACCCCTTTTACACTGGGGGCGCTGTGTGTTAGCAGTAAAGCACCGCTCGTTTTAGCAGCGCTTTACTACTGTTAAAGCGGCGCTGTTCCCCCGCTTGCGACCGAAGAAGGGGTTAAAAGTGACTGTGTTGCGGCACTTCCGAAGAGCTTTTCAGGTGCTTTGGAAGCAATGCCCATTCATTTCAATGGGCAGGGAGTTTTGGGACTTTTAACTAACTTTTCCAAGTGCACCGCCCGGGTGTGAAAAATCACTGAAATGAAACGCCAAAATGCCTGAAAACCGCCTTTGTGTGAAAGGGGTCTAAACCGCCCCTGTCCATTGGAATGAATTTAACCCCTTCTTCAGCCAATAGCAGGGGTTAAAAGCGCCCTGCTAGCGGCTGAAAAGCGCAGCTAAAACAACAGTAAAGTGCCACTAAAACGAGCCGCGCTTTACTGCTAACGCAGCCGCAGTGTGAAAGTAGCCGTAGGAGGTGCCAGTGTGGGCACTTTCACACTGGGGCTGCGCCACGTTGGCAGTAAAGCGCTGCTCGTTTTGGCGGCGCTTTAGACGTACTTTTCGGCTGCTAGCAGGGCACTTGTAACCCCCACTAGCGGCTGAAGAGTTAAAAGCGCCCGTGGTGCAGTGCTTCTGAAGTGCTTTTCAGGTGCTTCGGAAGCACTGCCCATGCATTCCAATCGGTAGAAGCAGTTTAGGAGTGCTATATACACCACTCCCAAACATGCTGCTTGCAGGACTTTTTGTAACATCCCGCAAGCAGAGTGGCATGGGAGGCAGTTTTCAGACGCTTTTTTTAAGGGCTAAACGCCTGACAAATGCCTTCAGTGTGAAAGTAGCCCAAGCGATGTGGAACTTGTGATAATAATTGTTGGAACAGAACGGGGGCGGAGCAATACGGTGGAAGGTTGCAGTAACACCACGCCCCCTCCGTTTCTCACGTAGGAGTTGAGCGTGTATTATCACAGCAAGCCTTATCCATCCCAGTACTTCAACGTCACCGTAGAGGCTCCGCCCTGGGCGTGGCCTTTGCTTTTCAAACGCCCCGCAGGCTTCTACTCTGCAAAAACAAAAGGTGTAGGGCAGTGTACGGTGTCACTAGTCGTGTCCTCTGTACCCCTATCCCGCCTCTGATGAGCCCCAGCGACCGCTCGCTGTACCCTGCCTGTGAGCGGAGCCTGCTATGTGCTTGGACTGCAGGGCTGAGGCTCTGCGAGAACTATACAAAGCCAAGTGCCTGGAGAGCCCGGCCGGGACTGTACGGGGAATGGACTGAGCAGGGGCTACCATGGACTGTGTGATCTGAGCCCCACACATAGGGAGGTCACCGAGCACCTGAGCCTTGGAGAGGTGAGCGCACAACACACCCTTGTATAGGAGAGGGGGGCCCCGTCCCGCCCAAATCCCAACTGACCAGGGAGGGGCTCTGCAACGGTTCCCACATCCCCCCTCACTTCTGTGTACAGTACACCCCTCTGTGTGGAGTCTGTGTGTACACACCTCTGTGTACAGTACACCCCTCTGTGTGGAGTCTGTGTACAGTATACCCCTCTGTGTGGAGTCTGTGTACAGTATACCCCTCTGTGTGGAGTCTGTGTACAGTACACCCCTCTGTGTACAGTATACCCCTCTGTGTGGAGTCTGTGTACACACCCCTCTGTGTACAGTACACCTCTCTGTGTGGAGTCTGTGTACAGTACACCCCTCTGTGTGTGTACACCCCCTCTGTGTACAGTACACCTCTCTGTGTGGAGTCTGTGTACAGTACACCCCCTCTGTGTACAGTATACCCCTCTGTGTGGAGTCTGTGTACACACCCCTCTGTGTACAGTACACCTCTCTGTGTGGAGTCTGTGTGTACACACCCCTCTGTGTACAGTACACCTCTCTGTGTGGAGTCTGTGTACAGTACACCCCTCTGTGTACAGTATACCCCTCTGTGTGGAGTCTGTGTACACACCCCTCTGTGTACAGTACACCTCTCTGTGTGGAGTCTGTGTGTACACACCCCTCTGTGTACAGTACACCTCTCTGTGTGGAGTCTGTGTACAGTACACCCCTCTGTGTGTGTACACCCCCTCTGTGTACAGTACACCCCTCTGTGTGGAGTCTGTGTACAGTACACCTCTCTGTGTGGAGTCTGTGTACAGTACACCCCCTCTGTGTACAGTACACCCCTCTGTGGAGTCTGTGTGTACACCCCCTTCTGTGTGGAGTCTGTGTACAGTACACCCTTCTGTGTGTGTACACCCCTCTGTGTGGAGTCTGTGTACAGTACACCCCTCTGTGTGGAGTCTGTGTACACACCCCTCTGTGTACAGTACACTCCTCTGTGTACAGTACACCCCTCTGTGGAGTCTGTGTGTACACCCCCCTCTGTGTGGAGTCTGTGTACAGTACACCCTTCTGTGTGTGTACACCCCTCTGTGTGGAGTCTGTGTACAGTACACCCCTCTGTGTGGAGTCTGTGTACACACCCCTCTGTGTACAGTACACTCCTCTGTGTACAGTACACCCCTCTGTGTGGAGTCTGTGTGTACACCCCCCTCTGTGTACAGTACACTCCTCTGTGTACAGTACACCCCTCTGTGTGGAGTCTGTGTACAGTACACTCCTCTGTGTACAGTACACCCCTCTGTGTGGAGTCTGTGTACACACCCCTCTGTGTACAGTACACTCCTCTGTGTACAGTACACCCCTCTGTGTGGAGTCTGTGTGTACACCCCCCTCTGTGTGGAGTCTGTGTACAGTACACCCTTCTGTGTGTGTACACCCCCTCTGTGTACAGTACACCTGTGTGTGTGTGTACAGTACACCTCTCTCTGTACCTGGACTCTCCTCCCTCACAGCTTTATATCAGCTCTGTACTAGTTTTTTTCCATTGGTTGTTAGTATTAAACTTTTTATAGGTAAAGTGTGGAGAAGGGTCTGAACCCCAGTCAGTGTTTTACTGCTATCCAAGACTCCTTTACAGACATTTTCTCTCGATTCCTGCCTTGGTGACATGATTTCTTTTTTTCCAGACAGGAAGTGAGGGAAGATCTGCAACGGCAAAAGAGGATCTGCCCTTCCTCTAGTTCACTGGTCTCCAAACTGCGCCCCAAAGGGCTGAATGTGGCCGTTTGCTTCCCCTTTTTTTTTTTTTTTCTCTTCAGCCCTTGGGGTGCTATCCTTCCCACTGACACCAATATTATATCCATTATATCAACGCCAGGACAATTTCTACTAGTGGTGCACTGAAATGTAAATTCCGGTGCCGAAACTGAAGACTCCGGATGCACTTGGTCGATACCAAAACTGACTGTTTTTAACCAGTTGCCGACCAGCCGCCGTAGTTGTACTGCGGCGAGTTGGCTCGGCTGCGTGAATCGACGTACTGGTACGTTGGTTTGTGCACTGGTGTTTGCGATCGCGGGAAAGAGTGGGGATCTGTCAATGTAAACCAACAGATCCCCGTTCTGACAGGGGAGGAGAGAGATCTGCTGTTCCTAGTGATTAGGAAAAGCTCTCCATCTCCCAGGCAGCCCATACAGTTGGAAAGGCCTCCCAGGGAACACAGTTAACCCCTTCCCTGCCAGTGCCATTTATACAGTGATCAGTGCATTTTTATAGCACTGATCACTGTATTGGTGTCGCTGGTCCTCCAAAAAATGTCACTTGGGGTCAGATTTGTCCGCCGCAATGTCTCAGTTCTTCTAAAAATCGCAGATCGCTGCCATTACCAGTAAAAACAAACAGAATAAAAATTCCCTAAATCTTTCCCATAGTAGAAAGTTTGGGGACCCCTGCTCTACTTAAAATGGTATTAAAGGTTCAGCTTTTTTACCAATGGTCCCCACTGCTGTCCTAGCTAGTGATGAGAGGGGGTCCTGTGACAGCCGAGTCTCTCGTGCACATTGCTGGATCGAGGGGGGACTTGGGTGAGTATTAGGGAGGGCAGTGGGGGTCAATGAAGAATAAGTAAAACATTCAGCCTTTACAACCACTATAAAATAGAATGAAAGGCAGAACTTCTTTTTCTCTCTTCGCCTTTCAGGACAGCACCTTGGAGAGAGCGCAGCTCCGCCTTTACCCAGGAAACACTGCGTGACAACGCCCCTTTTTAAGATCAGCTGCTTCCACCATGCCTTCAGTTTTAGTGTTTCCTCCGCCATGGTGGAACACTGCTGGGGAACCAGGGGTGCTGCGCTCTCTTTAAAGGAAAAACGAGGGTTTTGGCAGTACCTTGTGCTTACGTTCGCAAAGACCAGCCCAGCACCTTCCCGAACGATGGGGTTGGTGTTCCGGTGTTCCCTTCCTTCGTCGGCTCACAGGAGTAATGGACTGCCGGAGGTTGATCGCCCGTGCGTTCGGGGGGCCGCGGTTGTGCTCAGAAACGAGCGTTCCATGCCAGGCCTCAGCATGGCGGCGCCGAATCCCGGACGGCGGGGGACGCCAGTTCCGGTGGGTGGAGACCTCCGGCAGGGCGTAGCAGCAATTGGTTCCAGCTGCTGGAACGCAGGAGGAAGGGGCAGGTCCTCTGGCCGGGACTTCCGTTTGTTTGGCACGGTCGGAAAGCCATTTAAAGCGTGCGGACGGCGGCTGCTACGATCGAAATGGAGGACGGATCTTCAGCAGCTATGGCGGATGCAGGCGCCCAGGTTCCCGGCCAGTCCCAGGTAGGAGAGGTACAGAGGGACCTCTTTCCTTTACATCACTGGGTGTTTTTTGTTTGGTTTATGTATTAAGTTAACCTGCAGCTGTCTGCTTTGGTGTAAAGGTCCATTAGCAGTTCAGCAGGGATTGAGACTCTGGGCACTTAGGGTGTTTGTCTTTGGGGGGTCTACCTGTTGTACTCTTTAGTGGCTGCAGTTAAAGAGGACCTGTGGGTTCTTTTATTTCTGTCATTTCAGAAAGTTACTGCTAAGTCAGAGAGAACTTCAAGAAAATGCCCCTCATGCAAAAATCCTTTAAGGGACTCTTGGCCCAAACCCCTGTGCAGATCCTGCATTGCGGATTTAGTGAAGGAGGAGTCTTCACAGGAGTGCAAGGAACTCCTGTCTTCAGTGAGAAAAGAACTAGCAGAGGCCCTAGGGACAGTACGCTCCCTTGTGAAAAAGCGTGGTCAGAGTTCCAGCCAAGAACAGGGTTCTCAATCCAGTCTCCCTCCGTCCACTTCTGTGCAAATTGAAAGTGAGTCTGAGGAAGAAAGGGAAAGCATTCCTCCCTCAACGTTTGATTCTGATGATGAGGAAGAGGAAGAAGAAGCCAAGGCTTCTAGATATAAACTGTCACTTGAGGAAGTTGATGATTTACTCAAGGCAATTTATACTACACTGGAGATCCAGGAAGAAAAAATTCAGCTGTCAGTACATGACAAAATGTACCAGGGGCTGGAGGAGGTTAAACATAGAGTCTTTCCGGTACACAAGGTGTTAACAGACTCCATTAGAAAGGAATGGAAGGATCCAGAGAAAGGACAATTTTTTTTCTAAAGCCCTTAAAAGGAGGTTCCCTTTTGAGGAGAGTGAGGAGTGTGTTTGGAATAAGAAGCCAAAGATAGATGCGGCCTTCTCTCAAGTATCCAGAAAAACGGACTTAGCCTTTGAGGATATGGGAATTCTTAAAGACGCTATGGACAAAAAAGCGGATGGGCTACTGAAGAAAGCATGGGACTCTTCATTAGCCAATCTGAAACCTGCAATGGCAGCCACAGTTGTGGCCAGAAATTTGGAATGCTGGTTAGACCAACTCAAAAATCATGTGGTGGCAGGTACCTCCAGGAAAGATTTATTAGAGTCCTTCCCTACTCTGTTAAAAGCCGTCCGATATATGGCTGATGCCTCGGCAGAATCCATCAAAATGTCTGCCAGGTCATCAGCATTGGTTAATTCCGCAAGAAGAGCCCTCTGGCTTAAAACTTGGTCAGGGGATTCAGCCTCTAAAGGGAAATTGTGTGGGATTCCCTTTTCAGGGGACTTGTTGTTTGGTCCGGAATTAGAGACTGTGCTTGATAGGACAGCAGACAAAAAGAAAGCTTTTCCTCAGAAAAAGAAAGTGGTACAACAGAGGAAGAATTTTCGTCCTTTTCGACAAACCGATAAGGAAAAGGACCAAACAAAGAAAAGACCCTGGAACCCCCAGAGAGGAAGAGGCAGGGGTGGGGTATTGTTCAGAAACCCTGAGCAATCCCCTAAAAAACAGTGACCAGCTTCCAGTAGGAGGGAGGCTTCAGGACTTCTTGCTCAGTTGGGAAAAAACAACAAGAAGTCCATTTGTCCTAGGGATAATCCAGCAGGGTTACCATCTGGAGTTTTTACAAAACCCCCCAAGTCGGTTCTACGTAACAAACTTACCGAAGGATCAGGAGAAGGCTCTGGCTATGAAGTCTCTCTTCTTCAAGAGCTGATGCAACAGAATGTCATCTCTCAAGTCCCAGAGGGACAAAAAGAAAAAGGGTTTTATTCCCATATATTCTTGGTCAGGAAACCATCGGGAAAGTTCCGTCTGATCCTCAACTTGAAGCTGTTGAATCGATCCATAAAATACAAAAGATTCAGGATGGACACGATTTTTTCAGTAAAGAACTTGCTGACCCCCAGGTGTCACATGGCCTCCATCGATTTGAGGGATGCATACCTCCATATCCCAATAGCACCCCAGTCCCAGAAATTTCTACGTCTGGCAGTCAATTTGGGGAGGGGGGAGGTTTGGCATCTCCAGTTCAGAGCCCTGCCATTCGGCCTCTCCTCCTCACCCAGAGTTTTCACGAAAGTGATGGCAGAAGCATTGGAACCCCTGAGACTGAAAGGGATCCCAATAGTGCCCTACTTGGACGACCTGCTACTTTTCGCCGACTCAAAAAGTCAGGTGGAAGTCAACCTTCAAGTGACTCAAGCACATCTAAGAGGTCTGGGTTGGCTTCTCAACATTCAGAAGTCCAACCTAATACCAGCTCAAAGAGCAAAGTTCCTGGGGTACGAAATAGACTCAGTAGAACAGAAAATATTTCTGCCCCAAGAAAAAATAGAAAAGATGCAGTCGGCTCTGAAGGTACTTCAGTCCAATTCAAGGTTCTCAGTAAGACAAGCCATGTCAGCCCTGGGTCTGCTGACAGCAGCAATCCCTGCAGTACAGTGGGCCAGACTGCATGCTCGTCCGCTGCAGGCAGACATTTTGACAAATTGGTCCTACCAGGAATCGCTGGAGAAAAAGTTTGTCATAGGGGTAAGAGCAAAAAGATCACTCTGGTGGTGGAGGAACCAGAGAAACATCTCAAAAGGTCTTCACTGGTCATTCCCAGTAACCCAAAGACTGACCACAGATGCCAGCGCATGGGGGTGGGGAGCCCACCTGGAAGAACAAACGATTCAGGGGGTTTGGTCCAAGCCAGAAGCGAGAAGGTCATCGAACTGGAGAGAGTTGAAGGCTATTCATCTGAGTCTTCTGTCCTTCCAGGAACTTCTAAAGAATCAGCATGTCCAAGTCTTGACGGACAATATGACGGCAGTGTTATACATAACAAAACAAGGGGGCACAAAAAGCAGAACTCTGTTGGATTTAGCCTGCCAGATACTGAGATGGGCAGAGAACAACTTGGCCTCCCTATCGGCAGTACACTTAAAAGGGACGGAAAACACCTTGGCAGATCTCCTCAGCAGGAGGGAAGTAAGAGAAGCAGAGTGGTCTCTGAATCAGGATCTATTCAAGACAATAGCCAAGAGTTGGGGTGTTCCTCAGGTGGACCTATTCGCAAGTCAGGAAAACGCGAAGGTACCAGTTTTCTTCTCCCTTCAGAGACAGGATCAAGCTCTGGGGTTAGACGCTCTGGCTCACAGATGGGACTTCCAGCTGTCCTACGCTTTTCCCCCATTTCCACTAATTCCAAGGGTACTAGCAAAATTCAGACTGGAATCCACGGAACTAATTCTGATAGCTCCTTATTGGCCAAAAAGACCGTGGTTTGCAACCCTTATGAACCTCTCAGTAAAACCTCCTTGGAAGTTACCAAACAGGTCAGATCTACTGAGTCAGGGCAAGTTTCTTCATCCAGATCCAGCGTTTCTCAACCTAGCAGCTTGGTTTCTGAAGAACAAATCCTAAGACAAAAGGGACTATCAGAAAAACTCATTACTACCCTTCTTGCAAGTAGGAAGAAGGTGAGAAGAGACATTTATTTTAAGGTCTGGAAAGTTTATAATACATGGTGTTCCAGAAAAGACTTTAGTTTGTCTAGTACAATTTCAGTTCTAGAGATTCTTCAAGACGGATTGGAGAAAGGCCTAGCAGCAAGTACGCTCAAAACGCAAGTAGCGGCCTTATCAGTTTTTTTGGAAAGAACCCTGTCAGGGGAGCCTTTAATAATTCGTTTTTTCAGAGCTATGGCTAAAGTAAAGCCTAAGCCTGTGATCATTTTTCCCAAATGGGATTTATCTTTGGTTCTTCAAGGGCTAACAAAGCTTCCGTTCGAGCCAATAGAAGGATCCTCACTTAAGTTTTTAACGTTTAAAACTGTGTTGTTGGTGGCAGTAACATCAGCTCGTAGAGTCAGTGAGTTACAAGCTCTATCAATCAAAGAGCCATTCATGAGGTGCCTACCAGACAGGGTAGTTCTAAAGACAGACCCAGCCTTCCTACCAAAAGTAAGCTCTGCTTTTCATCGGGCACAGGAGATCATTCTCCCTACATTTTGCCCCTCACCTTCGGGGCCAGGAGAAGAAGCCTTCCATACTCTGGATGTCAGGAGATGTCTTCTTAAGTATCTGGAAATAACAAAGGACTTTAGAAAATCATCCTCATTGTTTGTTTTAATGGAGGGCGCTCACAAGGGATGTAAAGCTTCCAAAAACACCCTTGGAAGATGGTTGAAGCAAGCCATTAAAGAAGCATACACCTCTCTAGGTTTGGAGCCTCCAGAAGGAATCTTGCCTCATTCAACCAGAGCAGTAGCGGCATCATGGGCAGAAAAGGCCGGAGCATCGCCTGAACAAATTTGTAAGGCTGCCATATGGTCCAGTTTTTCAACTTTCATAAAACACTACCGCTTGGATCTGCTTTCAGCCTCAGACCAATCCTTCGGGAGAAAGGTTTTGCAGGCAGTGGTCCCACCCTGAAGTAAGTTTCTTGGTTATCCTCTCCAAGGTGCTGTCCTGAAAGGCGAAGAGAGAAAACCTTAGTTAGACTTACCGGTGACGGTATTTCTACGAGCCTTTCAGGACAGCAGCCTACTTCCCTCCCTAGGTTATGATGTATAATGTATAATTATAGGGCATGGTAACTGTCTGCTTATATTTTCCAGCATGTCGGAGGATTTCTCGATAACAACTGAAGGCATGGTGGAAGCAGCTGATCTTAAAAAGGGGCGTTGTCACGCAGTGTTTCCTGGGTAAAGGCGGAGCTGCGCTCTCTCCAAGGTGCTGTCCTGAAAGGCTCGTAGAAATACCGTCACCAGTAAGTCTAACTAAGGTTTTTTTTTTTTCTATGTCCCATTGGGGAGATTTACTTTCATTTCCCATCTCATAGCCAAACAGGAAGTGAGAGGAAATCCCCCCAAAGTAAGGGATTCCTTGGGGACCCCCCAGGTCACCAGAACTAGTTTAACCATTTGAGGATTTCCCATTATTACTTTTCTAGGGACAACCCAAAGTTTGGGATTTTCATTTACTTTTAATGATAATGGTAAACAGGACAAATAGAGAGGGTGAATCTCCTTAACCGCTTCAATACAGGGCTTTTAAACACCCTTCCTTACCAGAGCACTTTTTGCGATTCGGCACTGCGTCGCTTTAACTAACAATTGCGCGGTCGTGCGACGTTACACCCAAACAAAATTGACGTCCTTTTTTTCCCACAAATAGAGCTTTCTTTTGGTGGTATTTGATCGCCCCTGCGGTTTTTATTTTTTGCGCTATAAACAAAAGAAGAGCGACAATTTTGAAAAAAAACACAATATTTTTTACTTTTTGCTATAATTAATAAATATCCCATTTTTTTTAAAAAAAACAATTTTTTTCCTCAGTTTAGGCCGATACGTATTCTTCTACATATTTTTGGTAAAAAAAATCGTTTGCGCAAAAGTTATAGCGTCTACAAAATAGGGGATAGATTTATTGAATTTATTTTTTTTTTTTTTTTACTAGTAATGGCGGCGATTTGCGATTTTTTTTTTTTTTTTTTTTTTTTTTTTTTTTTTTCGTGACTGCGACATTGCGGCGGACACTTCGGACACTTTTGACACATTTTTGGAACCATTCACATTTACACAGCGATCGTTGCTATAAAATTGCAATGATTACTGTGTAAATGTGACTGTCAGGGAAGGGGTTAACACTAGAGGGCGCTGGAGGGGTTAATGTGTGTCCCTAATAGGAGTGATTCTAACTGTAGGGGGAGGGGACTTAAGGGGAGGAGACCGATCATGTGATCCTCTGTACTGGGATCACATGATCGGTCTCCTCCCCGCTGACAGGACGTGGAGCTGTGTGTTTACACACACAGCTCCACGGTCCCGCCCGGTCCCGTTGTTTTAACGGGCAATCGCGGGTGCCCGGCGGACATCGCGGCCGCCGGGCACTCGCACCGGGTCCCGAGCGAGGGCGCGCGCGCGCGCCGCCGGCGGCGCGCGCGCGCCCCCCAGGCGGCCGGGAACCCGAGGACGTCATATGACGCCCACCCAGGATGGTAGATCCACCTTGTGGGCGTCATATGACTATGGGCGGGTATTGAAGTGGTTAAAGGAGTTGTAGAGAGTTTTTTTTTTTTTTTTTTTTATCTTACTGCCTTCTATGCATTAAGATAAAAAAAGTGTGTGTAGCAGCCCCCCCCCCCCCCTAATTACTTACCTGAGCCCCATCTCTCTCCACTGATGTCCATGAGTGTCTTGGCTGTCCGGGACTCTCCTCCTGATTGTCTGAGACATATTGACTATCAGTCAGTTAGCCAATCAGGGGAGAGGGGGCGGGGCCAGGCCACGGCTCCATGTCTGAATGGACATCCAGAGCTCTGACTCAGCTTGGGTGCCCACATAGCAAGCTGCTTGCTGTTGGGGCACTTGATGGGAGGGAGGGGCCATGAGCAGTGACAAGGGACCCAAGAAGAGGAGGATCCGGGCTGCTCTGTGCAAAACCAATTGCACAGAGGAGGCAGGTATGACATGTATGTTGTTTTTTTTTTTTTAAACAAGCCTTTACAATCACTTTAAAGTGGTTGTAAAAGCTGAAGGGTTTTTTACCTTTCATTCATGAAGGTAAAAAACCTAAGCAGCAGACCCCCTTCCCCAGCAAGCTGCTTGCTATAGGGGTGAGTACTTGGCCCATGTCAGGAGCTCTGCCCCCAAGGGGAGTTCAATAGTTGAGGCGCTCCTCTTCAGGAGTTCGGTCTATCACTGTACTTGTGCACTTTTTTCTGTGATGTGAGCTTTGATTTCACTGTTTACTTTTTTGTTCACTGGGATTCGTCAAGCATTGTACCACAGAGCTCACTTTGGTGGGATCCTCAATTCCTGTTGTGGCTATGAGACGGGGACTGTTTATAACTGAAGTGTATCCTGGAGTGGGGCTTTAAAGTGATTGTAAAGTCTTGTTTGGTATTTTTTTATAGGAGAAAAAAAAAAAAAAAACGTTGTTATACTTGCCTGCTCTGTTGCAGTGGATTTGCATAGCAGCCCAGATCTTCCTCTTCTTGGGTCTCTTCGGTGCTCCTGGCCCCTCCAACCTGTTCAGTGCCCCCACAGCAAGCACCTTGTTATGGGGGCACCCAAGCCAAGTCACATCTCCCAGTGTCCATTCAGACACAAAGCTGCAGCCCAGCCCTAACCTCACCCCCCTGATTGGCTAGCTGACTTTGATCGCATCGGCAGCCAATGGTGCCGCAGGAGGGAGAATCTCGGACGGCTGAGACACTCGTGGACATGGCTGGACAGTAGGGTTGTCCCGATACCGATACTAGTATCGGTATCGGGACCGATACCGAGCATTTGCACGAGTACTTGTACTCGCACAAATGCTCCCGATGCTTAGCCGATACCTTGTCACTTGTCAGCGGGCGCTGCGGAGGGCGGAGTCAGCGGGCGCTGCGGAGGGCGGAGTCAGCGGAGGGCGGAGTCAGCGGGCGCTGCGGAGGGCGGAGTCAGCGGGCGCTGCGGAGGGCGGAGTCAGCGGAGGGCGGAGTCAGCGGGCGCTGCGGAGGGCGGAGTCAGCGGGCGCTGTGGAGGGCAGAACAGTACGGAGAGCCCAGCGGAGAGTGAGTACTCCGTGTTCCCAGCAGGGATGTAACTTAATCGGCGACCGGAGCGTCACATTCAGTAATGCAAGTGACGCTCCGTGTTGCCGTTACACGTGGTTGAAAATCCTGACGCCCATCTTGGTACACCCTGCACTCACTCGGCCTCAATAAAGCAGCAGCGGACATCTTGTTACACCCAGCCCATATAGTTGGGGCGGGGTGTAACAAGATGTCCGCTGCTTCTTTATTGAGGCTGAGTGCAGGGTGTACCAAGATGGCCGTTGCAGAGCAAAACTAAATCCTCTTGCCCATAAGTGCCACTGCCAGCCATAAATCAGTGCCATGCAGCCAGTGCCCATGCAGCCAGCCATCAGTGCGTGCCCATGCAGCCAGTGCCCATGCAGCCAGCCATCAGTGCGTGCCATCCAGCCAGTGCCCATGCAGCCAGTGCCCATGCAGCCAGCCATCAGTGCGTGCCACCCAGCCAGTGCCCATGCAGCCAGTGCCCATGCAGCCAGCAGTGCGTGCCATGCAGCCAGTGCCCATGCAGCCAGCAGTGCGTGCCATGCAGCCAGTGCCCATGCAGCCAGTGCCCATGCAGCCAGCCATCAGTGCGTGCCATCCAGCCAGTGCCCATGCAGCCAGCCATCAGTGCGTGCCATCCAGCCAGTGCCCATGCAGCCAGCCATCAGTGCGTGCCATCCAGCCAGTGCCCATGCAGCCAGCCATCAGTGCGTGCCATGCAGCCAGTGCCCATGCAGCCAGCCATCAGTGCGTGCCATGCAGCCAGTGCCCGCCACCCATCAGTGCCCGCCACCCATCAATGTGTGCCACCTATCAGTGCGTTAAGATTAAGAAGATATCATTAGTCTGTATTGTGGTTTGAAAACTGTCACATGACATTAAAAAAAAAGTATCGGTAATCGGTATCGGTGAGTACTTGAAAAAAAGTATCGGTACTTGTACTCGGTCTTAAAAAAGTGGTATCGGGACAACCCTACTGGACAGAGAGGGACCTCAGGTTTGGGGGGCTGCTACACACAAGGCTTTTTATCCTAATGCATTAAGATAAAAAAAAACTCTGTCTTTACAACCCCATTACTATTGCTAGACAATGGTGGAGTGTGAAAATATATATTTTTAGGTTCTTTCCAGAATTAAGCTTTTAGTAGGTGGAGTTAATGTTACCCCAGCGATGAAGATTCCTTGTGTCTTGGCCTAATCCATAAAGTCCTTTAATAAATGTATCCCTTTTTTTGTAACCTGTTCTTGCTAAATAGCCTGTGGCCAGGAGTACAGAAGCATAACCTGTGTGCTGGCATGGTCAGTTTGCGTCTCTTGGACACTGTTAGGAGATGCAGGGTGTGCCTGTATCTCCTGTTGTCAGTTCTGCAGTCATGCCCCCATTTCCTCCTTGCCCAGCTCTACGATGTTGTAGATACTGGCTGTGGGAGCATGAATCAGCCTGCTGGAATGCAGTGTACAGGCTGGGATTGTACATGCAGATCTGTTATGTCACACAGTTCCTGCTTGATTGCTGTACAGACCCACCTCTATGGGGAAGGAGGCAGTGCTTTATGTGATTTCACATACATGATACATGACCATTCACCTGATCTGTTGACAACTGTCTAACATGGAAATTCCCATCACTTAGGGAGAATTTCTGTAACCTTCAGCTGTATTTCTGGGCAGGAAAGAAAACACGCATGCACATTTTATTTAACTAAACAAAGTTATGTATGTGGAGTTACATTGGTAGGTATTATAGAAGTGTGGAGAATGCGTATATTCTCTACACAATCCCTTGTGTGGGTGTTTTGTCACATATGGCGACCCATCACAATTGGCTACCCGCTGGAGTGCGCATGCGCGATCCCGCCATATGCGTTCCAACACTGTTTCGTCAGATTAGGCGACACGTCAGAATGTGTAAAGGAAGTGACTTTCCATCGCCACCATCTTGCTACATCCTGCACTCCTCAATAGTAAGGATACACTGAGAAAGGGAAAGTGGACATCTTGTTACACCCACCAGAGTTTTGCATTTTACTCTTATTTGTAACAGTAAACTGAGTTTATATAGTGAAATCCAGTACTTAGAACTACGTCTGACTGGTTAGATGTTGAATTTTGAAAGCAGCAAACTCCTGTCAGATTAGCAAACCTATGACATAAGCAGGCTTGACGCTGCTTTTAAAATTCAACATCTGATGAGTCAGACGGAATTGTAAGTACTGTATTTCACTAGATAAAGTCACTTTACTGCTAAAAATGAGTGTAAAATGCAAGACTGGTGGGTTTAAGAAGATGTCCGCTTTCCCCCTTCTCAGTGTATCCTTACTATGGATAAGTGCGGGGTGTCGCAAGATGGTGGCGACGGAACATCACTTCCGTGACGGTTTTAGCATGCTCTTTTGTTCTAAAACTGTTGGAACACATATGGCGGCAGGTAGCCAAATGTGATGGGTCGCCATATGTGACGAAACATGGGCAAGAGGTCCTGTATACTATACACTTAGGCTGCTTTCACACTGGGGCGGTGCGGGGCGGCGACGGTAAAGCAGCGCTATATTTTAGCGCTGCTTTACCATCGTTTTACCCGCGGTATGCGGCCGCTAGCGGGGTGGTTTTAACCCCCGCTAGCGGCCGCAAAAGGGTTAAAAACCTCCGCAAAGCGCCGCTGCAGCGGCGGTTTGCGGGCGGTATCCCCGCGGTTTCCCATTGATTTTCAATGGGAAGGAGCGGTATAGGAGCGGTAAATACACCGCTCCTTCACCGCTCCAAAGATGCTGCTAGCAGGACTTTTGTTGCGGTCCTGCTAGCGCACCGCTCCAGTGTGAAAGCCCTCCGGCTTTCACACTGGAGTGAATGGGGCCGGTTTTTTCAGGCGGTGTACAGGTGCTATTTTTAGCGCTGTACCGCCTGAAAACCGCCCCAGTGTGAAAGCAGCCTTAGCTGGACAGATTAGGCAAATGGATCACATCTGCGTTGGAAAGGAGACCGCTGGAATTAACCAATTCAGTATTGCCTTGAGTTGGATGTAAGTAGTTTCTTTATCTGACCACTAGAATAGTTGCAATGTCGGATTATGGTCCAAATATTCCTGACGTGAATAGGCACTGTTAAAACTATTATGGAGACAGTATCCTGGAAATATATGGTGAAACGGGAAGATCTTTCATACAGTGAATATTGTCACAGGCATGTGATTATCAGATCTAGCTGATAACCTTCCGTTTACGCTCATAGCTATGGGCACCTTCAAAAACCAACATCGCAGAGATCTTATTGGAAATGGTGACTGTTTTCTGATCTGTCCAACTGGGGCTGTCTGCCTGCACCTAAAATTCTTTATTCAAATAAAGCAAAACTCCCTATACTTGGGAGGCATAGCAGAATGTGTTTTGGGGTGTAATTCTAGGTATGCCTATGCTGTGTGTGAGACATAACTTTGTGAAAAAAAAAAAACTGTTTAACCACTTTCAGACCGGACCAATTTGCAGCCAAAGGACCAGGCCCCTTTTTGCGGTTCGGCACTGCGTCGCTTTAACTGACAATTGCGCGGTCGTGCGACATGGCTCCCAAACAAAATTGACATTTTTTTTTTTTTTTTTTTCCCCCACAAATAGAGCTTTCTTTTGGTGGTATTTGATCGCCCCTGCGGTTTTAATTTTTTGCGCTTTAAACAAAAAAGTGACAATTTTGAAAAAACGCATTTTTTTATTTTTTGCTATTATAAATATCCCCTAAAATATATTAACTTTTTTTTTTTCCTCAGTTTAGGCCGATACGTATTCCTCTACATATTTTTGTTAAAAAAATCGCAATAAGCGATTATTGATTGGTTTGCGCAGAAGTTATAGCGTTTACAAAATAGGGGATAATTTTATAGCATTTTTATAAATTTTTTTTTTTTACTAGTAATGGCGGCGATCAGCGATTTTTATTGTGACTGCGACATTATGGCGGACACATCGGACATTTTTGGGACCATTGTCATTTATACTTGGCAATCAATGCTATTTAAATGCATTGATTCTTGTGTAAATGACGCTGGCAGTGAAGGGGTTAACCACTAGGTGGCAGTGTAGGTATGTACCTAGAGGCGTGTTTGTAACTGTGGGGGTGCGTGGCTGTCAGCTAGTGAATGCTGATCTCTGCTTCAATCACAGGGAGTAGAGATCGGCGTCACTAGTTGCTAGGCAGAACGGGGATATGCTGTTTATTTCCGCATCTCCCCGTTCAGCCTTCCCGTGAGACTATCGCGGGTATCCCCGCGGCGATCGAGTCCGCGGGACCCGCGGCCGGCCTCACGGGGGTCCCGACCGGCACGCGCGCCCGATGGCATGGCGACATCTTAAAGGGGACGTACCTGTATGCCCTTATGCCTGTCCGTGCCATTCTGTCGACGTACATCGTCGTGCGCCGGTCGGAAAGCGGTTCATTTCTTAATTTTTTCCAAACATCTACAACTTCAAAAAGAAACTCGCCATAGCTCTTAACCATTTTGCTGGCTTAAGACCAGACCACTTTTTGCGATTCTGCACTGCGTCACTTTAACTGACAATTGCGCGGTCGTGCGACGTGGCTCCCAAACAAAATTGACGTGTTTTTTTTTTTTCTTTTTTCTTTCCCCACAAATAGAGCTTTCTTTTGGTGGTATTTGATCACCTCTGTGTGTTTTTTTTTTTATTTTTTGTGCTATAAACAAAAAAAAAAAAGAGCGACAATTTTGAAAAAACGCATTCTTTTTTACTTTTTGCTATAATAAATATCCCCCAAAAAATATATATAAAAAAATAAATAAAAATAAGCGATTTTATTGATTGGTTTGCGCAGAAGTTATAGCGTTTACAAAATAGGGGCTAGTTTTATAGCATATTTATAAAAAAATATTTTTACTAGTAATGGCGACGATCAGGCTTTTTTTTTTTATTTATTTTTTTTTCTGCACATTTACATTCCTTCTGATAATACCTCTGCTTTGTGCATCAGGCTATGGTCGGAAGGTGGGGGGGGGTAAAAACACCTCAAAGGGCTCTAGAAAGACTGTTTAAAGTCACACGGAAGCCTAGAACCATCGCAAAAAGATGGCATCCTTCCCTGAGAGTAATATGGCTGGTCAGAGTGAGCCATCAGGAGGGGCAAGTGTTGCAGCTGCTCTTAACACTGCAGCCCCTGTATATATTACTAAGGATGTTTTTTTTTTTTTTCTTCAACCATTTTAAGCTTGGAGCAAAAAATATTTATGCTTTTAATTGCATCCCAGAGTGGGACTAAGCGCAGCCCATTGCTCAGGACCCTCTTGCTGAGGAACAAGGAGCAAGAGATGACACATTTCTTTCAAAAGACCAGGAAGAGGCTGAAGTCTCCTCCCGAAGAAACTGATACGTAAATTTCAGGTTTGCAGGAAAGATTGTTGGTACAGTCTCTCACTGAATTGGTCCACATTTTTTACTGCCAATAACGCAGTCGGTCGATGAGCCCACTTCTGGTTTGGGTTCACTAAAGCCTCCCCAATCTGTTCAATATTTTTCCTATCCATTCATGGCTAAGGAAGCTAATGTATTCTGAGTGGGAGCACCCAGATAAAGTTTTTTTTTTTTTTTTCCTCCGAAAAAGTTCTCAATACTTCATCCTATGGAGGAAGGGCTCTTTCACACGGACGGACCGTATGTCCGTTTTTCATCCATCCGTTTTCGGATGAAAAACAGACATACAGGTATCCCTATGGGATAGCGGGTGTCAGCGGATGAGCATCCGCTGACACCCGCTCTCGTCCGTGCCCGCTCTGCTCCGTTTCTGCAGACGGAGGAAAACCCAATTTTTTCATCCGTCTGCAGAGCGGATCGGGTGACGACGGACTCTACGGTCCGTCGTCACCCGATCCCCCATAGGGGAGAGCGGCGCTCTGACAGGTCCGTCCCTGCACGGAGTGCAGAGACGGACCTGTCATCTTCTGCTCAGC
This sequence comes from Lithobates sylvaticus, assembly GCA_028564925.1. NCBI lineage: Eukaryota > Metazoa > Chordata > Amphibia > Anura > Ranidae > Lithobates > Lithobates sylvaticus. The sequence goes on from CM053029.1 coordinate 300,029,593, forward strand.
GGAGATCGCTCCGGCGATCCCCGCTGAGAAAGCGGCTATCCACGGGGCGGATCAGCACTAATCCGCCCCGTGTGAAAGACCCCGAAGAGTTTTATAAGAAATGGGGAATTCCAGCAACTGACGCTGCTATATCCTCTGTAAACAAAAAACCTGACTTGTCCAGTAGACAATGCCCATATGCTAAAGGATAAGAAGTTGGAGTTCCTTTTTAAAAATTATATTTTGTTGATCGGTTCAGTCGTTCAACCTGCACTGGCAGTGATCGGAGTATCTCAGTCCTTAAAGGACCAGTTCATAGAGGTGCTCAGTTATTCCTGATCAGGAGTTGGCCAGGATATCAGAAGCGTTGTGTTTTACAGTAGATGCTATGAAAGATTCTATTCTCTAGGCCTCACGGCTCATGCTAGGGCTGGTACATGTGTGTAAAATCCTACCGTCAGGTTCAAGAGGTAAACCTCAGCGTCAGTCCCAGGGCCAAAAAAGGACCTGGGGGAAGAAACCCACAAAACAGAATACTAAAGCCTCCTTATGAAGGGGGAAAGGCTTCTACAGAGTGGGGGGAAGGCTTCTACAGTATTCAAAGGTTTGGCAGGAACAATGTCAAGGCAGATGGGTGGCTTCCTCAATTTCTCTAGGTTACAAACTAGAGTTCCGAGAGTTCCTGTCTCCTCGTTTTCTCAGATCAAATGTTCCCAGAGATCCAGTGAAAAATAAGTTTCTCTTTCTAGCTTTGGATCATCTCTTGTCTCAAAGAGTGATATCGGTGGTCCCATTGGAAGAGCAAGGTTTGGGGTTCCATAAAGGAACTGATTCAGTTGGTCAAAACAAAGAATTCCGCTATTTAACTTTGCATGAAATTGTTGGGAAAGATGGTGGCTTCTTTCGAGGATGTTCCCTTTGCGCAGTTTCATTCAAGAATGCTGCAAAACAGTATCCTGTCAACTTGGAACAAGAAGGTCCAAGCTCTGGACTTCCCAATGCGTTTACCCCCCCCCCCCCCTAATTTGCGTTAGCGCCTCAATTGGTGGTTGATATCCAAGAATCTTTAAAAGGGGAAATCCTTTCTACCAGTTACCTGGAAGGTGGTAACAAGTACAACAGATGCCAGCCTTCTGGGCTGGGGAGCAGTCCTGGAAGAAGCGTCTGTCCAAGAGAAATGGTCCAAATCGGAGATGACCTTGTCCACCAATATTCTAAAGATTAGGGCAGTACGTCCGGCCCTGGAGGCCTGAACGTCTAGACTACGGAATTATCCTGTCAGAATCCAATCCGACAATGCCACAGCGGTGGCCTATATCCATCACCAAGGGGGCACGAGAAGTCGTGCGGCCCAGAGAGGTGAATCGTATTCATTCTTGTGCAGAAAACAACATTCCTTGCCTAACAGCAATTTTCATTCCAGGGATAGAGAATTGGCAGGTGGACTACTTGAGTCGCCAACAATTGTTCCCGGCAGAATGGTCCCTTCATCCCGACATCTTTCTGTCAATATGTAAAAAAAATGGGAAGTTCTGGACGTGGATCTGTTTGCGTCCAGATTCAACAAGATTGACAACTTTTGTGTCAATGCCGATGGCATACAGAACAGATGCCTTGGTCTTTCAGTTTTCACTGATCTATGCATTCCCTCCTGTTCTGCTGCTTCCGTGTCTTCTTCGCAGGATCAAGCAAGAAGGGAAGGAGGTAATTCTGGTGGCCCATCTTGGTTTGCCGAGATCATAAAAATGGCGGTAGGGGGGGACCCTTGGACCCTACCACTGTGGCCAAACCTTCTCTCGCAAGGTCCGGTATTCCATCCTACCTTTTACAAATGCTAAATTTAACGGTTTGGCTAGTGAGACCCACATTCTAAAGGACTGTGGGCTGTCAGCTTCAGTAGTTTCTACTTTGGTTAATGCTAGGAAGCCAGCCTCCAGAGTCATATACTATAGAATCTGGAAGGCATGTCTCCTGGTGTGAATCCAGGGGTTGGCACCCCAGGAAATGTCATAGGTAGGATCCTTGAATTCCTACAGATGGGATTAGAAATGAAGCTGGCCTTAAGTACTTTCAAGGGCCAGGTGTCGGACTTATCAGTGTTTTTTCAACGACCACTTGCTTCACACTCTCTGGTTCGTAACTTTATTTTGGGGTTAACGAGGATTAATCCCCCAGTTGTCACCCCCCTGAACCCTTGGGACTTAACTTTTTGGTCCTGTCGGCTTTATAAAAACAGCCTTTTGAGCCAATTTGAGATATTCCTTTGGTCCTCAGGCTTCTGTATATGTCCTCTAGTCTTAGTGCCCTACATTTGTTGTGTCTCCCTTCCTTCAGTTGGCATTTTTTTATGGGACATCCCACATAGTAACTACTATGGCTCTGTGTCCCGTGATGTATGATAAGAAAATAGGATTTTTATAACGGCTTGCCTGTAAAATCCTTTTCTTTGAAGTACATCATGGGACACAAAGGTCCCTCCCTTCTTGGTTTACATGTGTATTGCTTTGCTACAAAACTGAGGTACTCCCAGTAGCGGGAGGGGTTATATAGGGAGTGCACTTTTTGTCTTATGGCTTGCCAGTGTCCATCACCTGAAGGTGGCCTATAACCCACATAGTAACTACTATGGCTCTGTGTCCTGTGATGTACTTCAAAGAAAAGTATTTTACAGGTAAGCTGTTATAAAAATCCTATTTTTTTTTTTTTGGGGGGGGGGGGCAGTTTCCCCCATTCTTTGCAGGCCCTAAAGCACCATCAGGTTGGATGTGGCACGTCGGTGCACAGCCATTTTTAGATCTCTCCAGATATGTTAAATCGGGTTCAAGTCTGGGCTGTGGCTGGGCCACTCAAGGACATGTTGAGTTGTCCTGTAGCCACTCCTTTTGTTATCTTGGCTGTGTGTGCTTGGGGTCGTTGTCTTGTTGGAGGTTGAACCTTTGCCCCAGTCTGAAGTTCAGAGCGCTCTGGAACAGGTTTTAATCAAGGATGTCTCTGTACATTCCGGCATTCATCTTTCCCTCAATCCTGACTAGTCTTCCAGTTCCTGCCTCTGAAAATCGTCCCCACAGCATGATGCTGCCACCACCATACTTCACTGTAGAGATGGTATTGGCCAGGTGATGAGTGGTGCCTGGTTTCCTCCAGACACGATGCTTGCCATTCAGGCCAAAGAGTTCAATCTTTGTTTCATCAGACCAGAGAATTTTGATTCTCATGATCTAAGAGTCCTTCAGGTGCCTTTTGGAAAACTCCAGCTGGGCACTCTACCATACAGGCCTGATTGGTGGAGTGCTGCAGAGGTGGTTGTTTTTCTGGAGGAATCTCCTCTCTCCACAGAGAAGCGCTGAAGCTCTGTCAGCGTGACCATGTGGTTCTTGGTCACCTCCCTGCCTAAGGTCCTTCTCCCCCAACGGCTCAGTTTGGCCAGGCGGCCTGCTCTAGGAAGAGTCCCGGGGGTTCTAATCTTTTATTAACGGATGATGGAGGCCACTGTGCTCATTAGTACTTTTTATTTTTTAATGTCATATGACAGTTTTCAGAGCACAATACAGATTAGGTAGCACTGATAGGATTAGGTGGCACTGATATGCAGCACTTATGAGCACTGACAGGTGGCACTTACAGGCACTGGGGACTGATAGGTGGTATTTATGGGCAAGCACTGAAATGCCATGAAAGGAAAGGCTGCCTGCGATTCTAATCTTGGTACTCCTTGCACTCGGCCGCATAAAAGCAGCAGCGGCCATCTTGTTACACCTAGCCCAAACTATATGGGCTGGGTGTAACAAGATGTCTGCTTTCATAGATTTTATAAATTATATAATTTTTCTGGCTTACTGCGGCTGAGTGCGGGGTGTACCAAGATGGGCGTTGGGATGTCCAAACACAGCAATCTTTAAGTCTGACCACAGATTTTCTATTGGATTGAGGTCTGGGCTTTGACTAGACCATTCCTACACATTTACATGTTTTCCCCTTAAACCACTTAAGTTTTGCTTTAACAGTGTGTTTGGGGTCATTGAAGCTCTGTCTTAGCCTCAAATCGCACACAGTGGTACAGGTTTTGCTGACCAGTTTCCCAGTCCCGACTGATGAAAAAACATCCCCACAGCATGATGATGCCACCACCATGTTTCACTGTGGGGATGGTGTTCTTTGGGTTATGTGATGTGTTGGGTTTGCACCAGACATAGCATTTTCTTTGGCCAAAAAGTTCAATTTTAGACTCCTCAGACCAGAGCACCTTCTCCATACATTTTGGGAGTCTCCCACATGCCTTTTCGCAAACTCAAAACGTACCATTTTTATTTTTTTGCAAGTAATGAAAGTAATGGTTTTCTTCTGGCCTCTCTGCCGTAAAGCCCAACTCTACTGAGCGTACGACTTATTTGTTGTCCTATGTACAGATACTCCAGTCCAGTGTTGCCAACCGTCAGTAAAATTACAGACAGCCTGTAAAAACAGGGCAATTTTTCGCTGTCCGTAAATGTCCGTGACACGGAACAAGTGCCAGTAAAAATGGCTGTGACCAGCTCAGCTTGAAACTGCGCATGCGCAATTCCCGGAGAGGCCCGAGAGCCAGCTGCCGAGAAGATCCGATCTGTGCCTCAGAGAATTGCTCCGCCCACCACCGCCTCTCAGCCATACTGTAACCAGCCCTCCTCCTGCAGCCCGCCACATTTGACAAGAAGATGCGGCCAGCCGAATGTGCTGTATTCAGGCGGGCGGGCGGGAGTCTGCTCTGCTCTCTTCCCTGCACTTAACATTACCAGGCATCACCCTCGCTTGTTCTCCTTGCCACACTGACAGAGGAGAGGCACGGCTGTGGGCTGTATGTTCTAGAAAGCCTGCTTCTCCTCTGTCAGGACCGGAGCGGCTGCTGTGAGTCTGACAAGGAGTGAGCCAGAGCAGGCCCTCTGTGATGTCCCCCCACGGCCCCCCCTCCCCCTTCTTCGGTCAGCAGAATGAGCACGGAGATCAAGGACACACATTCTTCACATGCATTCTTCCTCACCCTTCTACCAGCAGTGAGGGTGGTGATTAATAATGCAGCGGCAGGACTGAGCAGTTTGCAGAGGGGGACACGAAGTTGCAGGTAATGATTGTGCAGTAACCCCTAGAAACCGAATGGGCAGCAATGTACAGTGACCAGATGGGCAGTAATGTACAGTAACCGAATGTGGGAGCCATCTCTCTCTCTCTCTCTCTCTCTCTCTCTCGCTCTCTTTGGGAACAAAAATGAAGGGGAAATCTCTCAAATTTGACATAGGTGACAAGATACTGGTGGGTTACAATATTCCACCTTTACTATACTGAAAATAAGAAATATGTTTTTTGACTTAATATTTTCCTTAAATCACATTGCTAATTGCACATAAAACTTGTTTTGTTACCTAAAAAAATGAAATTTGCACTTAAAACTGTAATTTTATAAACTTTGGGAAATGCCAGTAAAAACGGGGCTGTGCCAGTAAATTTTGGGTGTCGTGCCAGTAAATTTCAATCTGGTAGGTTGGTAACACTGCTCCAGTCTCTGCTGTGGAACTCTGCAGCTCCTCCAGGGTTACCTTAGGTCTCTGTGCTGCCTCTCCGATTAATGCCCTCCTTGCCCGGTCCGTGAGTTTTGGTGTGCGGCCGTCTCTTGGCAGGTTTGCTGTTGGGCCATGTTCTTTCCCTTTGGTTATGATAGATTTGATGGTGCTCCTAGGGATCATCAAAGATTTGGATATTTTTTTTATTTTTTTTAATTTATTACCTAACCCTGACTTGCACTTCTCAATAACATTATCCCTTACTTGTTTGGAGAGTTCCTTGGTCTTCATGGCAGTGTTTGGTTACTGGGGCCTTTCAAAAAAGTGTGTGTGTGTGTGTGTGTGTGTGTGTGTGTGTGTGTGTGTGTGTGTGTGTTGTGTGTGTGTGTGTGTGTTGACAGATCATGTGACACTTGCATTGCACACAGGACATCATTTCACTAATTGTGACTTCTGAAGGTAATTGGTTACACCAGAGCTTTTTATGGGCTTCACAACAAAGGGGTTGAATACACACACACACACACACACACACACACACACACACACACACACACACACACACACACACACACACACACACACACACACACCAATTATCGCCCTTTTTTTTTTTTCTTTTTCTGAAATTTAGTTTTATGTATATTTCTAATTTCTTTTACTTCACCAACTTAGACTATTTGTGTTCTGATCCATCACATATAATTCAGATTTAAAAAACATTGAACTAAAGGCTGTAATGTAACAAAATAGGCAAAAAGCCAAGGGGAGTGAATACTTTTTCAAGGCACTGTATACTGGTATACCGATATGTGCCTCTAAATGCCAGTTGCTAGGGGGTCCCTCGTAGTCTGCCTCTATCAGTGCCCGGGCTGGTGACATCACTTCCCCTCGGCGCAGTCAGTCATCTGGGACACGTAACAGGTCCCAGTTGACTGCACGGCGTATCGCGCGCCGCTCGCTCATGCGTAGTTAGTGCCCGGCTGTGAAGCCACCGCGGGGGTGCCCACAGTAATAATGCCGGCGGAGCGGGGAACGAGCAATTATTAAAAGTCAGTAGCTGCAGTATTTGTAGCTTCTGACTTTTAAATTTGTTTTTTTTTAAGGGCACCCCACTTAAACACTGCATTCATTCTGGATGCAGTTTAGTCATGTATTCCAATGGCCCTAGTTCACACCAGTGTGGTCAGTTCCAGTGCTTTCAACAAAAGTGCAACCTGCTGCATATTTTTTTTTTGTCTAGATTGTGCGCTTTTTATTTTTTTTACACAATGAGAATAAAGATACACCACGATTTCTGGATTCCAGATGTAAACAGCACAAATCTGAGGAGAGCAGGCCGAGTTCCCAGCACAGCCAGACAACTGTCTATGCTGTGCGCTCATGTCTAGTGTGATCAATTCTTAATAGGAAAGCGGAGGGACTGGCAAGATCACCAGGTATTTCACACAAAGAGAACCGTTTACATGGAACAGCAGGCACATATCAGGAATATGAAATGTTGGGGTAACATTCTTTCATAGCCAACCACCTAGCCTTAAAAAGGAGGCCAGCAATGGCAGCCCTTAGTTTACTTTAAAATGCATTCCCATTTTCCAAACTGTATGACTAATGTGACGCATTTTTCTTTTGTATTTTTTTTTTTTCTTGTGTGTTTTTAGATATCTGTGCTTGCTATAGAAACTGGAAGGGCAGAAATACATTTTTACAATGAAGTGTACAGGGTTTTCCGAGTGTCAGCGCCTACAGTTCTTGTTGGAAAACGCACTTCTTCTGGAAACAAGCAAATGGAAGGTGCCATGTTTTCTAGATTCCACTATCAAGGTACACAGAAATTAGCTTGCATCTTTGGTATAGTTTTAAAGTAATTTGTAAACCCTCAAATGTTTCTCTTTAAAGCGGGACTGTACTGAAATTTTTTTTTTAAAAGCCAGCAGCTACAAATACTGCAGCTGCTGACTTTTAAAAAATGGACACTTACCTGTTCCAGGGTCCAGCGGTGTCGGCAGCAGAGGCCGATCGATCGCTCGGCTCTTTGCTGTAGCCGGCGCCATTCTCGGTGAGGGAATCAGGAAGTGGCTTCACTTCCCGATTCCCTACTGCGCATGCGCGAGTCGCGCGGCGCAATGAGAATGTTTAGCGCTGTCTGCCGGGACACGTGTGTGTCCCGGCAGACAGCGCGCCGGGACAGGAAATGACGTAAACTCCCGTGGGAGTTTATGCCCGGAAGTGGGTGCAGATACCTGTCTTAGACAGGTATCTGCACCCCCCTCCCCCCTGAAAGGTGCCAAATGTGACACCGGAGGGGGGGAGGGTTCCGAAAAGCGGGAGTTCCACTTTAGGGTGGAATCCCCCTTTAAAATAATAAACCTGTTATACTTATCTGCTCTGTGCATGGGTTTTGCACAGGGCAGTCCAGATCCTTCCCTTCTTGGGTCCCCCGGTGGCGCTCCTGGCTCCTCCTCGCAAAATGTGGTGCAGCCATCCATGGTAGGTAGCCAATCAGCTTCTAGCTTGCATTGTTGCATAATCAGGTTGAAGAAAGACACCAGTCCATCTAGTGCAACATCAGCTTGTTCCATTAAGCAGACCTGTACCAGATTTTGCACTTTGTTTTAGTAAATTAACCCTTATGCTTTGTTCTGCACTTTGTGTGAGTAGCCATCTATAAATTGGGGGTTTTTGCTTCCTTATGTCAGATCATCCAGCAAGGGGAACTGGCAATTAGAAGCCTCAATGAGTGACTAAGGTCTAACATTGTAGATGTGAGGCTTTAAACACTCGCATACCTGACACCTGGCACAATTAAATTCTAACAAGGCAAATCTTTGATGTTCAGGTCGACTTGAATACTTAACCTGATAACTGGTCACATATTTGCAACCCAGACGCTGCTGCAGTGCTACCCCTTTACTCCTAAAGGAAGTGCAGCCAAAGCTTGTTTTGTCTGCATGTCTCCTGTGGATCACAGGAGTGCAGTTTGTCATGCACTCCTCTTGTGACCCCCCCCCCCCCCCTTTTCAGCAGACAGTGGGCTGAAGCCCACTGACATCAGAGCTGGGGAAAGATCAAGACAATATGGTCAGGATCTGCTCGCAACCTTGGACCGTCACCTGGCTCAGCCTATTGGCGAGGTGCTCAGAGCCTGAAACCTTTTTTTTTTTTATTTTATTTTTTTTAATGCTAATTTTCTTTATTGATCAGTGCTTGAGGTAATTGCAGCAGTGTTAGTGCACTTGCAAAAAGAACATTTGAGTACTGTCAGTGATACTTATTTGCACTAACATGCAAATTTTCAGGACAAGCTTTCAGGATGTTTCCCTTCAAGGTACTGCTTGGACCTTGACGAAAGGGAAAAAACTTGTCCTGAAAATGTGGATGTTGGTGTGAAAAATCGTCTGGTACTCCATATTAGTAGTTCCTTATTTTCATTTCATTTTTACCAGAACTCTGCCATATGTGCTGAACCATTGGCAATATATGAATTTGTGGATCCTTTAAATCTTTGGAAACCATTTTTGTTTTGCAGGGCACAGATATCTCTCCAATGCAGTATGCGCAAGTAGTTCTTTGGATGGATGAATTGAGATTACACTTCCAATTTTATCCTGAAACTTTTGGCTCGGCTGCTAGTTTTCTCAATCGCATCTTAGCAACTGTAAAAGTGAGTGCTTCTCTGTGCATTTTTGCAGTATTTTTATCTTGCCAGAATAGGCTTAATGCATATAGCAAACACAGGCCAATCAAATTGCACAGAACATATTTGTTACTAAATGACAAGATTAAATTCTTCTTTGCACTTACAAAAAGTCATCTAAGTTTTTGAGTGAAATTTAAATGTATTGTGTAATATTACATTTTAAGTGATTCTCTCTCTCCTCCCCACTATGTTTTTGTCACCTATAGGTCCAGGTGAAGTATCTTCGATGTATTGCCATCACATGCTTATATCTTGCTGCCAAAACCAATGAAGAGGATGAGGTATAGGCTTTGTTCTGAGTGTTTAATATTTGCTTTCAGAGTTTCTTGCTTCATTTTGAATGTAAAAATCTCAATTAAAATGGATAGGTAGGTGTGTGTGGGACTTTGTCCTGAAACAGGGAAACAACTGAATGCATCTTGGCCATTTTTATAAGACTGGGTAGAGCAATACTCGGACCTTCTGACTTGTGAAATGTCTGCTCATAGCAATGCTAATCACTCACTTTACCAGACATCGTGGGTTGAAGCTCCTTTTTGTAGGAAATGTCTTGAACAATCGCTTATCAAACCATACTACGCCATCACTCAGGGTTTCACATTTGAGCTTAATTCACAGATGATGCATTTTTGTGCATTTAGTTTCCTGACATAAATTCTTGCTTTTTGAATCCTATGGACTGAAAAAAATCAGTTTTGTAAATGGGTAGAAAACGGTCTAAAAGACAGAGTAGCGGTTAATGATTCTTACTCTGAATGGTCTAGGGTTGTTTGTGGTGTACCCCAAGGTTTAGTGTTGGTACCCTTACTTTTTAGTATATTTATAAATGATATAGGGTCTGGGATTAAAAGTACCATTTCAGTGTTTGCAGACTACACCAAGCTATGCAGTGAAATAACGACCTTGCAGTATGTCTTCAATTTACAAGCAAAATGGAAAAAAAATACTTTTTTTTTTTTCAGATTTTCATACAGAACTGTAATATATTATGTATGACAGACTTCCTTGTCATAGGCAGGTGGCTTGATAAAAGCTCCCTCTGCCTGCTGTCACTTATGCTGGCCATACAAAAACAATGTCTTCCTTCAAAAAAATTTTTTTTCCCCCAGTCGTCTTCTAGGTCAGCCCTTGAGAGTTGGAGCTCCTCCTCACACAGGAAATGCATTGCTGCTAATTTCTTTAAAGGGGTGGTCCCTCAGGTCCCTGGTCGGTCTTGGTGTTTCCTCCATCCGGAGGAGACATGTTGCCTAAGGACCTGAGGAGGCTCCCATCTCCCAAGGGCTGACCGGGACAGGTGTCTGGCAAATGGAGTGGGAGCCTCTGAGCCGCCGCGGGGGGTGGTGGTGGGGGGGGGGGGGGGTCAGGGGGCCTTACAGGAGCTGTGTGTGTGTGTGTGTGTGTGTGTGTGTGTGTGTGTGTGTGTGTGTGTGTGTGTGTGTGTTTTGGTGGCGGATGGGTGTGCAGCCGCAGGCAACCCCTTCTTGGCAGGAGGTGTCCCGGATTCCGGCTCCCTCTGAGCCCAGGCGTGGAGATGGGTGCCGATACAGCGTCCCCTTGACTGTCTCTGGCCGGGGGGTGGATGTACCCGCGGCCGGAGGCTATTTGGGGGGGGTCACGCATCGCTTCTGGGGGAGCTGGTCCTTAAAGGCGCGGGGAGCGGAAATGGCCATCTGGTGCCGTTTTTCTTGTGGCCGCACTTGCAGGGGACAGCGTGAATGCCACAAGTCCAGGAGGCGGATGAGCTCTCATCTGCCCAAGCTCCCAGTGACGCAGGCACCAGCTGGACACAGGTAGGCACCTTTTTGTTGTCTGTAGGGGGAACAGCAGGAACACTCTGTAATGGCTGATTAAGAGTATTCTTTTCTCATGCCTGGGGCCCATGTGTTTTTTGCTTTTGCAGGCCAAGCCTCCTAAAGATCCAAAGTCCACTCCCAGGAAGGAGTGTGCAAAATGTGCTACCAAGATGTCCTTGGGATTCACAGAGCCGCTATGTCAAGTCTGCATAGACAGACTGGTTAAAAAAACGTCACCTGCAATTTACTTACAAATTTTTGAATTGGTCAGGGGATCCTGCATCCAAGATGAAACTGTAACCTCCCATTTATCTGGAGATCTTCTATTCGAAAAACTGTCTTGGATGAAGCCCTAGAAAGACCGGCGGACGGGGAAGAAAGCCTTCCCGATAGAGAAGCACAAACTTCCACAAAAGAGGTTTTTTTCATGAGTGAAGAGAGCGTCCGCAAGAAGAGATTTACCCCAAAAAGCACTGATTGGGTCACAAGGGAAAGCCTAAGAGTAACGTCTTTCTTGGCTCTTCTATCCAAACCCCAAAATAATAACGACAGTAGGGGGAAGACTGGCTACCTGTCTACCTCAATGACAGAAGACAGCCAACCAATTTTATCTTAGACATCGTCGCAAGGGATTACTCCCTGGAATTCAATTGTCATCCTCCAGAGAGATTTCTATTAACAAAACTTCCCAGGGATCCCCAAAAAGCAATCCTGTTGTTGCTGGGGGAGATGGTAGACCAGAAGGTCCTGACTCCAGTCCCAGAGGAAGAAAACTAAGGGTTTTTTGTGATCAAAACTTCCCGGAAGGATTTTTGATAGTAAAGCTCAACCCCTTAACCAAGCGATACAATACAAAAAATTCTGCATGGAATGCATATTCTCTGTCAAGAATTTTCTTCAACCAGGAACTTTTCATGGTCACCATGAATGCCTATCTCCACATTCCCATACGACAAGAGTCCCCGAGATATCTGAGGTTGACGGTGGAGATAGAGGGAAAGGAGTATCTTTTCCAAAGCGGGGCCTTTTTTTTTCAGGACTATCCTCGTCACCGAGGACATTTACCAAAGTCCCAGCAGAAGCCCTGGCCCCTCTGAGGTTGAAGACCCTAGCACCGTACCTAGACCTACTATTCGCAGCACCGTCAGGAGTACAACTTGTAAAAGAGCTAGCAGAAGCTCAACTATTAGTATGTACTGTTGGTAAAAAGATATATCTGTATGGAAGACTGCCCTCTATATCATCTACCCCCACCGCGCCACAGGTGTGAAGGCTATATAATTGAACAAGTGAAGGTATAAAAAATCATGTGATAAATCAAACAGCAGCTACGTGAATGTGTATAAAAATGTAAAATCTGCAATTCAACCTAAAAATGAATCATAAATAGGGTAAATCAGTAGCGCTAGTGTAAAAAGTGGTAAATATATACTATACAAATAAATACATAATGTGCAAATATATAAACGGTGCTATATAAATATCAGAGTGCATAAATAGTGCTGTATAAATAACTCAACGTATAATTCAATAGCAACAGTGTGTCTGTTTTACCCGGTGACAAGTGAAAGAGTTCATAAATGTAAAGTCCAGACTGTAAATAAATTAAAATAGGTGATTTTCCAAGTGTCTTCAAACAAAATTTCAAACTTGAATCTTCAAGCTGACTTGAATCTGCCACCACACCACGTGTTTGTGATCACACTCCCTCTGAAAGGCACACTCACCAGCTCACAATGCCTCACACTCTCGTGTTTGGCAGCAGCGTGTTTTACCCACTTCAGGGGTTAATAGGTCATCAGCTTGCTTAATCCGTTTAGTTCTCAATGCGGTTCCATATGCAAAACAATGAATAAAGACTCCACATAGTGTGAAAAAGTATGACAAAATGTATTCACTGTTCACAAGCACTTCAATGGTCAAACTCACATTTCAAAAATTAAAAACAAGCCTCCAATCCAAACACGGCAAACCAAACAACGCTGATATGCAAATGTGCTGCGGTCTCGGCGGACCAAGAGTATCTCACCACCCTCCAAGTGCAAGTCTCTGGTGGTGGTGTAATTAGAAAACAAAATGGCGTTATATAGAAGTACAATCTTTACTTGCTCTGTAGCCTCGTTCCCGACATGTTTCGTCGCATGGACTTATTCATGGGTATGGCTACACAGCCCATCTCAAACTAATTTATAGTGGTAAGTAAGCTAGTCACATGAGTGGTGAAAGAGTCATGTGACATGCTGTGTGCAATCATGCGTGAGCTAATGCACACGATTGTATACATTCCCATATACCGGCTTGCGAGAAGAACTATTGGTGGTATTAATGACAGTTGCACAGTCATACTCGAAGAGTATTGCTGCCTGCTTGATACTATGTATCCATAAATCTGCTCATACATTAATAAACCCCCGAGTGAGTATCCTAATATATATGGTGGTAATATAAACAATAACTTCACTCATCCATTTTCTTTATTGAAAAATGTTTTTTAATGAAATATTTTTTAATGAAATTTTTTTAATTCTATTAATCTTAATCAAATGTTTTGATTGAATTTTTTTAAACTCTTTAATGCAGTCTCTAATTCACGAATCCATTATGTATGCATTTTTTGATTGATATTAATATGGGGATACAGTGTCTTGCATTTTAATAGGCTGTTTTAAGCTCTTTTAATAAGTGCTCAGTTCTGATGCTTTTAATGCATTTGTTTCTAATTTACTACGCATTTGTGAACACTCACATTTAGTAAGCCACTATGGGGGGATGGTATCCGAGCTTCAGTATTGTTGATGATGGAATTTAATAGTTCTATCACCAATATACACCATGAAGGCCCACTTCCGGGACCTATATGGAAGCTGTGGGGACACCTAATGCGCCGCTGTAGGAGTTAAACTGCGCAGGCGCGAGCTGCCCCTAGCCATTGGATGAGTTCCTATCTGAGTCTGACACTGTGGGGTGCGCGCGCCGTTCGGCATGACGCGCGCACGCACACAGCAATTGTGCATGCGCACATGAGACCTGTGCCTGTCAGGACGGGCGCGCACTCAGCTGACGCATGCGCACAGACATACCGGGGATTAACACAGGCACACTTCAATGTGACAGGGAATCCTCATAACAGCTCCCCAGTAAGGTCTGTATCCCCAGAAAATACCAACCCAGTGAGTCTAAGTAACACTGGGAAAGTCACCCTTACACCCTGAATATCCAGAATGGAGATCACCACCATCACCACCACATTGGGATACTCGGGGGTTTATTAATGTATGAGCAGATTTATGGATACATAGTATCAAGCAGGCAGCAATACTCTTCGAGTATGACTGTGCAACTGTCATTAATACTACCAATAGTTCTTCTCGCAAGCCGGTATATGGGAATGTATACAATCGTGTGTATTAGCTCACACATGATTGCACACAGCATGTCACATGACTCTTTCACCACTCATGTGACTAGCTTACTTACCACTATAAATTAGTTTGAGATGGGCTGTGTAGCCATACCCATGAATAAGTCCATGCGACGAAACATGTCGGGAACGAGGCTACAGAGCAAGTAAAGATTGTACATATATATAACGCCATTTTGTTTTCTAATTACACCACCACCAGAGACTTGCACTTGGAGGGTGGTGAGATACTCTTGGTCCGCCGAGACCGCAGCACATTTGCATATCAGCGTTGTTTGGTTTGCCGTGTTTGGATTGGAGGCTTGTTTTTAATTTTTGAAATGTGAGTTTGACCATTGAAGTGCTTGTGAACAGTGAATACATTTTGTCATACTTTTTCACACTATGTGGAGTCTTTATTCATTGTTTTGCATATGGAACCGCATTGAGAACTAAACGGATTAAGCAAGCTGATGACCTATATTAACCCCTGAAGTGGGTAAAACACGCTGCTGCCAAACACGAGAGTGTGAGGCATTGTGAGCTGGTGAGTGTGCCTTTCAGAGGGAGTGTGATCGCAAACACGTGGTGTGGTGGCAGATTCAAGTCAGCTTGAAGATTCAAGTTTGAAATTTTGTTTGAAGACACTTGGAAAATCACCTATTTTAATTTATTTACAGTCTGGACTTTACTTTACATTTATGAACTCACTTGTCACTTGTCACCGGGTAAAACAGACACACTGTTGCTATTGAATTATACGTTGAGTTATTTATACAGCACTATTTATGCACTCTGATATTTATATAGCACTGTTTATATATTTGCACATTATGTATTTATTTGTACAGAAGCTCAACTATGGCTGAAGTCATTAGGATGGATTTTAAACATTGAAAAATCCAACCTGTGTCCCACTCAGATCATCCAGTTTCTGGGATATCTGCTCAACTCCATAGAGCAGAAAACATCCTTCTAGAGGAGAAAATTCAAGTCCTCGCCAAGAAGGCAAAATCTGTACAGAGCAACCTCCCGCTATACATCAGGGAGCTGATGTAGGTTCTGGGTCTGATGACCCCCAACGATACCGGCATTGCAATGGGCCAAGTAACGTCTCTAAGGCCCTTACAAATCTCTCTCCTAAAAAAATAAAAATAAAACCCCAGCACGAGGATCTAGACAAGACGCTCTTACTCCCAACCTCTGTTAAGAGGTCGCTCTGGTGGAGGATCCATGCAAACCTAAACCGAGGTCTGGCATGGTCTTTCCCAACCTCATGGAAGTTGACCATGGATGTGAGTAGTTGTGGCTGGGGAGTCCACCTAGCAGGTCAGCCTGCTCCGTGGAAATGGTCCACAGAAGAAGCCCAGGTATCTTCGAATTGGAGGGAGCTTATGGCAATAGCCAAAGCCATAGAACACTTCCAAGACCAGTTAAGAAATCATCACACCCTGATCCTGTTGGACAATGCCACAGCAGTAGCTTATGTGAACACGCAAGGGGGCACAAGGAGCCCCTCAAGCCACATCTCCAACCAGATCTGTCGATGGGCAGAAGGGAATTTACTGTCACTGGAAGTGGTCCACTTAAGGGGGGAACAAATCAAGTGGCGGACTTCCTCAGCCGCCAAGAGATCTCCCAAGAGGAATGGTCATTGCAGCCTGCTAGGGAATACCAAATATAGATCTATTTGCATCCTGGAAAAATGTCAAGGTGAAGCGTTTCTACTTGCTAAACCCGCAAGACCGGCCTCTGGGAATAGACAAAATCCATGGGATTTCAAGATGTGCTATATCCTGTATGCTAGAAAACAAAGGTAAACAAGCATCCAAAAAAAGATGGTGAGATGGATCAAGTCAGCGATACTTGAGTGCTACAGAGTTATGGCAGTAACACTGCCAAAAGATCTAGGGGCTCATTCAACAAGGGCTTTGGCAGCCTTGTGGGCAGAGAAGGCGGAAGCCAGTTCAGAGCAAATTTGCAGGGCAGCAACTTGGTCAAGATTCTCTACCTTTTTTTTTTTTTTTTTTAATTTTATTTATTTTTTCACCATTACTGACTGGATCTGATATCCAACCAGGACCAGGCTTTTGGTAGGAAAGTCCTCCAAGCCATTGTCCCACCCTAGTCTGGTGAGTACTTGGTTATCTTCTCAAGGGCTGACCTGGAAGATGACTGGGGGGGGGGAAGCAGAGTTGCTTCTTACTGGTAACTGTTTCCAGTAGTCTTCCAGGGCAGCGCGATCCCACCCTAATGTTTAACCTTGTGGGCTTGTGGTGTTGTATGTCTTTTCAGATTACGGCCTTTGGTTCTCCTGGATGACTGACCAGGAACCTGAGGGACCGCCCCTTTAAAGAACTTGGTGACTGTGTGTGTGTGTGTGTGTGTGAAGAGGAGCTCCAGCTCAAGGGCTGCCCTGGAAGACTAATGGAAACAGTTACCTGTAAGAACTAACTCTGCTTTTTCATTTTTAGAACGCTCGTTCAAATTTCTATCTAGTGGGGTCAAATCGATGTTCATTTTTGACCACAGTGATTGGAAAATTTGAAGGAGCAAAATTATTTAAAAATGGTTTGAAAATTTCACTTGCTTTTTAAACGACATTCTTTCTTTTAGCGAATATACAAAGATTGTCTTCTGAAAATCAATACGTGTATGGCCAGCATAAGGCATCTGTTCACCCTATGCAGTTTGCTTTTGATCTGTTTCTGCAGTGCTTTTTGCTGTGCGATTTTATTTATTTTTTTCCATGGATATAATCATTTTAAATATAATGCACAATACTGGTAAAAGTTTACTTTAAATATATGCACAGTCTTTTAAGCACTTCAGCCTCGGAAGATTTTACCCCCTTCCTGACCAGTGCACTTTACAATTTGGCACTGCGTCGCTTTAACTGACAATTGGTCAGGCAATGCCCAATGTAATGTCTTTGTCTTCCTTGTGTGGGTTTTTTTTTTTTTTTTTTTTATTCTAGAATACCGCCACCCCCCCATCCACAAAAAAAATAATTTGTTCATCACTTTAGGCCAATAAAAAAAAGTGTAATATTAATTGGTTTGCGCAAAAGCTATAGCATCTACAAATTATGGGAAAGATTTTGTTTTGTTTCACTAGTAATGGCGGTGATCTGTGATTGTATTTTATATATTTTTTTTATTTAGCGGTATTGCGGCAGACAGATCGGACACTTGACACATTTTTGGCACAATTGACATTAATGCACAAATCGGTGCTATAGATATGCACTGATTACTGTGTAAATGTCACTGGTAGGGAAGGGGTTAACACCAGGGGGCGATCAAGGGGTGAAATGTGTGTTCCCTGGATGTGTTCTAACTGTATGGGGATAGGACTGACTGGGGGAGGAGACGCATCGCTTTTTTTCCTACCAAGTAGGAACAACGATATGTCTCCTCTCCCCTGACAGAACAGGGATTTGTGTGTTTACGCACACAAATCACCCGTGCTGGCTCTCGTGCACGCAATCATACGCATCGGGTCCTTCGCCATGCAGCGGGCACGCGTCCTATGGCGACTCTTAAAGTGAAAGCTGTGCCCGTATGGGGTTTCGCCCAGGAGAGCCATTCTGCACCATTATATCTACGTGAGCCAAATGGAAGTGAGGTGTTTTTTTGTTTGTTTAAAAAAATATATATATACACTTATACTTTCCTGCTCTGTAATGATCTTGCACAGAGTAACCCCGATCCTCCTTTTTTGGGGTCCCACCACCGCTTCTGGCTCCTCCAGCCTTCAGAGTGCCGCAATAGCAAGCTGCAAAATCTAGTACAAAGTGCCCCTATAGCGAGGTAAAAAAACTTCTGCATTTAGAACCACTCGCTTTCTGCCCAGGACTACATGTCCCATGAGGCATTGCTCCTCACACATTCACAAGTTCAGTTCTCTTGCTGACCTGTATGGATGATGTACTGAGCTGTATGTGTGCTTCACTGTATTTCCGGATATGTAAATAAACAATTAATTCTGTATGCAGTTCAACTAATTAGTTGACCGATTATGAAAATGGTTGACGACTATTTTCATAATCGATTAATTTTGGCCCAAGTACACACAGAAAATCGACTTTCAGAAGGGACAAATTCCAAAACGTTTGAACATTAACAGAACGATTTCCATTTTTTAAGGTGTACTGTTTTCGTATATGAGAATCGGATACGAAAGACCGCATGATCAGAAAAAATAAACAAAAAAAATAAAAAAAATCCTCTGTCGTACAAGAATTTTTAGTACATTATTTCCTTTCTCAGTTTCAATTTCATGGTGCTCAAGCAGGATCACGCATGTACGTCGTCCTGTTTTTTCCGGATTAGGGGATTGCCGCTCCTGTGAACGCCATGTCCACCAGACAGTGGATTGCGGCCGTTTTGAGTGGCTAGGCGATCATGTGATCCCAATGTCAACAAAGCTGTTATAAATAAATGTATTAATCTGTTTCTGGCCATCCCTGATTGGTGCTGTGTGCAAATTAGATTATAGATTGTGTCAGATAACTGTTTTTACAGCTCCCTATAAATCTTTATTGTACATAAAGATTGTTTTTTATTTATTTTATAGGTATTAACAATAACTAACTATATTTTAATACTGGTGTATATGAAAACTAAGCTTTTTTTTTTTTTTTTTTTTGTGAGTTTCTTAATGAATGTAATCAATCGGCATACTCTATCCTGCTCTGTGTTTAGCAATAGGAGGAGGGAGGGGAGTGTCATTTACCACGTTTTATGTGCGACTCTATAGTCATGTGGGCTGCACAAATAAGAGAGAAGGAAATGAGCTTGCTGTTGCAGGGAACTGAAACTGAGCGTGCTCCGTAGAGGACACCAGGGGGGTCTACACAATCTCCGGCTGCAGTAGGGACAGCTGAAGGCAAGATCTGCCAGGTATTTCACACTACACAAAACAAATGCGACTTTGTGAGTATGCACACTGTTATATGGCATGTGATGAGTTTTTCATAGTCTGGGTTTAACCGCTTCCCGACCCGCGCACACATTTAAGTCGGCAGAATGGCACGGACAGGCATAAGGGCTTACAGGTACATCCCTTTGAATATGCCGCTGGTCGGGACCCCCATAAGTCCGGTCGGGGGTCCCGCGGACTCTATTGCCACAGGGATACCCGCGATCGTGTCACGGGGAGGACGAATGGGGAGATGCGGAAGTAAACAGCATCTCCCCCTTTCTGCCTAGCAACAAGTGACACTGATCTCTGCTCCCTGTGATTGGAGCAGAGGTCAGTAACACACAGCCACACCCCTCACAGTTAGTAACACGCCCCTAGGACACACTTAACCCCTACACTGCCACCCCCTGGTTAACCCCTTCACTGGGTTAGTGAGCTCTAGAAAGCTCTATATGTGGGAAAAAAAGGACGTCAACTTTGTTTGGGAGCCAGTGACGAATCGCAAAAAGTGCTCTGGTCTTAAGCCAGCAAAATGGTCTGGTCTGAAAGTGGTTACTGACACTATGTTAAAGTGGGTTGTAAACCCTTACAGACCACTTTTCGCTACAGGTAAGGCTTGACTGTAGCTTCCCAGGATATCTCCTAAACTTGCACGGTTTAGGAGATTTTCCCTGTATTTACATGTGCCAACGTCATCGGCACATGCACACTGACACAATCACAGCACCGGAGCTGCGATGCCCGGAAGTAACCCCGGAAGGGATGTCGCTGGCCGGTGCTGTGTACGGGCACCGCAGCGAGGGCTTTAATCTCTGAGTATTACATAATGAGCTGGTATGCTATGCACACTAGCTCATTATGCCTTTGTGTTGCAGGTTTTTTCTCCCTTCGTCTTTCAGGACAGCACCTGGAGAGAGCGCAGCTCCACCCACTTTCCCAGGAAACACTGCAGTTTTTTCTTTAAAGACCGGATACTTCCACCATGGCCGCAGTTGTAGTGTTTCCTCCAGCCATGGTGGAAGCTCTGCAGGGAACCAAGGGGTGCTGCGCTTTCTCCAGGTGGGGAGAGTTGAAGGCATACCTGTTTGTTTGCTTCGTTATTTTGCAGACCTGCCCAGCTGCCTCCCTGACGCGTGGGGGCTGCTCCGGTGTCCTCTCTCCTTCATACCCAGGGGGGTCAGGCTGTCGGAGGTCCCCATCCTCTATCTAAGACCGGCGACGCGGGGCTTTGGCGCTGTTTGAAAATAGCGCCGTTACAGAGCCTCATGTCTTCCGGGTTTCGGATGGCGAGGGCGTCACTTCCGACCGGGGGCGGGACTTTCGACGGCGCGACGCGGCTTCCGGTTCCGGCCGCTGGAACGCAGGGAGAGAGGGCGGTCGCATACGGCTGACGTCAGTTCCGGCGGCCAGGCCGCGCGGTTTTCAAATAAAGATGGGCTTTTCGGCGCTTGGATCTTGCTACAATGGAGGAGGATCAAGCGGCGGTGGCAGGTGCAGGAGCCACTTCGGTCAGCCAGGCTCAGGTAAGCAGGGACAGGTGTCCCCAGATTTACCCTCAGGGCCAGAATGTTTTACCCTTCCTTGTACAGGAAGCCTGCAGCACTCAGTTCCTAATGACAGTTTAGGAAGAATGCTATTGTATTTAAGTGAGTCTGTGGGGAGATTCATTTGGCTGTGAACAGAGGGAATTAAGGTGATTTTTTTCTCTCTGTCAGCATGTGTTCCTTTAAGGTTAAATTGAGATGTTTTGTGTTGGTGTATTTCAGAAAACAAAGGAAAAGACTAAACATGTCTCACCTCCTAGCAAAAGGAAATGTCCTGTCTGTAAGAATGTTCTTAGAGACTCCTGGACAAAAACTTTGTGCAGATCCTGCATCAGTGATCTAGTTAGAGAGGAGACAGCTTCTACTGCTGCATCTCAGCAGGGGGAACTGTTTAGTTCCTTTCGCAAGGAAATGACGGACACCTTTGAGACCTTTCGGTCCTATCTAGATAGGCGTCCAGCTGCTAGCAGCAGCACAGTACCCCGTTCCCACTCATCAGCTGCATCCAGAGGTAGCGACTCAGAGGATGAAGGGGTTAGCGGGTCCTCTGGCTCTGAGGAAGAGTTGGATGAAGCAAAGGAAGCTTCCGGCTCTTCATCCAGATACAAGTTGTCCTTAGAAGATGTGGATGATCTCCTAAAAACCATCCACACCACTCTCAATATTACAGAGGACAAAACCCAATTATCTTTACATGATAAAATGTTTTTAGGCATGGGGGAGCTGAAGCACAGGGTGTTCCCAGTGCATAACTGCCTGTCTGAAATAATCAAAAAAGAATGGAAGGACCCAGAGAGGGCCCCCTTTTTTTCCAGATCACTCAAACGCCGATTCCCCTTTGAAGAGGATAGCTCTCAACTCTGGAATAAAAAACCCAGACTTGATGCAGCGTTCTCTCAGGTTTCTAGGAATACCGACCTGGCGTTTGAGGACATGGGCATCCTAAAAGATGCCATGGACAAAAGGGCAGACTCCCTCTTAAAAAAGGCTTGGGACTCAACCCTCTCAAATTTAAAACCGGCCATGGCTTCCACTGTGGTTGCCAGATACCTGGAGCACTGGCTAGACCAGTTAAAAGCCCATATCGAGGCTGGTACGCCTCGAAAGGATCTGCTTGATACCTTGCCCATTCTATCAAAGGCGGTGGGTTATATGGCAGATTCTTCAGCCGAATCTATTAAAATGTCGGCCAGGTCTTCAGCACTCATAAACTCAGCCCGTCGGGCATTATGGGTCAAAACCTGGACGGGGGATACAGCTTCAAAGACTAAGTTATGCGGTCTCCCGTTTGAAGGAGATTTAGTCTTTGGCCCAGACCTGGAAGCTATTCTAGACAGAACAGCCGATAAGAAGAAGGCTTTTCCGGTCAAGAAGAAGGTAACCCCCCAAGGTGGCAAAAATTTTCGTTCTTTTCGGAAAACCTCAGAAACGAAGGAAACAGGATACAAAAGACCCTGGAAGCCACAGAGAGGGAGGGGTAGGTCAGGCGTCTTGTTCCGCCCCCCTGCCCCAAATACAAAGACCCAGTGACTGTCTTCTAGCTGTGGGAGCAAGGCTTCTAGCCTTCCTCCCCCAGTGGGAGTCAGTAACATCCAGTCCGTTTATCCTCGGGATAATAAAGGAGGGTTACAGACTGGAGTTTGCTCACACCCCACCCGTTCGATTTTATGTCACTCAGACTCCCCGAGACCCAGAAAAATCAGTGGCCTTAGTTTCAATTTTACAGGAATTGATCCAGCAGAGAGTGATCACGCACGTCCCCCCCGTGGAGAGGGGACTGGGGTGTTATTCTCATATATTCCTAGTAAAAAAGCCATCAGGGAAATTCAGAATGATTCTGAATCTGAAGGTCCTAAACAAATCCATCAGGTACAAAAGGTTCAAGATGGATACAATCTTCTCAGTAAAGAATCTCCTGTCCCAAGGTTGTTTTATGGCATCCATAGACCTAAGGGATGCTTACCTTCATGTTCCCATAGCCATACCATCGCAGAAACATCTAAGGTTCGCGGTCGGTATAGAAGGCTCGGTCATACATCTCCAGTTCCGGGCCCTCCCCTTCGGACTGTCCTCGTCCCCGAGGATATTTACAAAGGTCCTGGCGGAAGCCCTAGCCCCCCTCAGGTTGGAGGGGATATCGATCGTCCCTTACTTGGACGACCTTCTTATATTCTCCAACACAAGAGAGCTACTAGAAAGGGACCTAGTAAGGACAAGGGGACACCTAGAGGGTCTCGGGTGGATCCTAAACAGGGAGAAATCGAATCTCATCCCCTCTCAGTCCCTAAAATTCCTGGGCTATACCATCGACTCCAGACAGGAAAAGATCTTTCTTCCAGCGGAGAAGATAGAGAAATTGCAGATTGCTGTAAAGAAGACGCAGACAAGTCTGCTGATATCTGTCAGGTTTGCCATGTCAGTCCTAGGTCTCCTCACTGCATCTATACCAGCAGTGCAGTGGGCGCGTCTCCACGCAAGGGACCTCCAACAGACAATACTAAAAAATTGGTCCTACGGGGAGTCCTTGGAGAAGCTGTTCAGGATACCTCCTCAGGTCCAGAGGAAGCTCTGGTGGTGGAGGAGGTGCTCGAACCTCAACAAGGGTCTTCTTTGGTGCTTCCCAGTAGACAAAAGACTTACTACGGATGCCAGCTCCTGGGGGTGGGGTGCCCACCTGGGGGGACAGATGGCCCAAGGGGACTGGACAGTCGAGGAAGCCAGGAGATCCTCCAATTGGAGGGAGCTAAGGGCTATCCTTTTGGGGTTATGGGCCTTCGAAGGACTAGTCCGGGGCCACCATATCCAGGTCCTATCGGACAACGCCACGGCGGTGTCTTACATTACAAGGCAGGGCGGCACAAGAAGAAGAGTCTTGCTATCTCTGGCCGGTCAGATCCTGTCTTGGGCGGAAGACAATCTGAAATCGCTGACAGCGGTACATCTGAAGGGGGACCTGAATTATGTAGCAGACTGGCTGAGCAGGGAAAGAATCCTAGAGTCAGAATGGAGTCTGAGCCCAGAGGTTTTTCTAAAGCTAACAGAAAGGCCCCCCTTTCAGTTGATCCCTCTAGTTCTAAGGAAACTACAACAGGAATCCACGAGTATGATCCTAGTGGCTCCCTTCTGGCCCAAGAGAGCTTGGTTTGCTACGATACAGAGGATGGCGGTGGAACCCCACTGGGTTCTTCCACTGCAGGAAGATCTCCTAACCCAGGGACCTCTTCAACACCCAAACATAGAGCACCTCAATCTGACTGGGTGGCTACTGAGGAGCAAATCTTGAGAAAGAAGGGACTTTCAGACAAGCTGGTCTCTACTCTCCTAGACAGTCGCAAAGCGACTACTAGGGCGATTTACTTCAAAACGTGGAAGCGTTTTAATTCCTGGTGTCTGGAGAAGAGATTTCCACCCCAGGAAATTGCGTCGATCCTGGAGTTCCTCCATGACGGAATGGAGCTGGGGTTGGCAATTAGTACCCTGAAAGCCCAGGTGGCTGCACTGTCGGTGTTTCTTGAGAGACGTTTATCTCAAGAGGCGCTTATTATTAGATTTTTTAAAGCTCTGTCTAGAGCAAGACCAGTTCC